>CM061560.1:24207858-24846494 GCA_030864225.1 Capsicum baccatum var. pendulum
AGCCAGAGTAGAGCTGCTGTTTAAGGAAAAAGTATCCAGATTACCATGCTAATAGTGACCGAAGAATATTTTATTTAAGAATAATCTAGTATATAGTAATCTAAAATGATCATATTTTGTTATGTATATGATTGAAGGGAATATTTTGAAAAAGCATCATATGAAAAATGAATACTTATTTATCTGACGAAATGGTAGATAAATTTAAAATATATGTTTTATATGTACTTAAGTATATAGAAATAGTAGATATAAGAAAAAATCATATTGAAAAAAAATATTTGATAGATATTTTATGACTAGAATTAATTATATACCACACCTACCTAACTACTCTTATAAATACTTACATACCAAACCCCACATCAACTATGATAAATTACATATATTTAGAATATTGGAAAATGAATATAAAATATATACAATTTCTCAGTTAAAATATAGAAGAATTAATGAGATTAAAACAAAAAACTAAAAAAAATTATAATAAAGTATTTAACCAATTTTAAATGACAGATAATCTTAAAATATTAATCTTATATATACTTAGAAATATAGAAATTTTAGATATTAAGAGAATAATATTAGAAAAAATATTAGACTATGAAATTGAAATTATAAATTGGATAAAATAACTATACCTAGATAATTACCCAGTTGGATATTATTCAGACTAAAATGTTAGAATATATTAGAAAAATTAGAGAAAACTAAAGTGACCTATATGAAGAAATTAATTATAGAAACCGACTCAAAGAAATAATGAAAAATCTAAAAGAAAAATTAATATGGATAAAAGAAACCCTAGAAAATTTAGAAAAAAGTACAAATAAAAGTTTATATAACATAAAAAAACTCATTAAAAGAAGAAGAAAGAGAGATAATTAATAGTATTAATAACCTTAATTCAGATATAAATTATAGTACAATTAGAATAGAATATTACACGGAATTAGTAAACAAGCAACTACTTTAGAATAAAAGAAAAAAGTCATTTTTTCCACCCCAAACTATACACGAAAAGTTTAAGTCACACCTAAACTATCGTAGTGACCTATTACAAACCTAAACTATAAAAAAGTGAAACTATTATCTCCCCGCAACGCCCATTCTAAGGCGCGTTTCTTACACTCCTTTTAGGCGCGTCCAGCCTTTTAAATTACAAAAATAAACGGCTAAAAACATTAAAAATACAACACTTTTAATTTCCAAAGGATCTATTGAACCCTAATTCCTAGTTAAGCCAATTTGGGGCTCCAAACTGAGAACTCTAATTCCCAAATTTGTCTTTCAAAATCAAAATTGAAGATCATTTGTTTGAAGAATTGGTAACTAAATGTTAATAAAATTAAATTTTTTACTTTTTTAATTGAAAAAATATTAATAAAATTATTTTTTTTATTTATTCATTTTAATATGTGGGTCTCGCCTTCTTCAATTGCTTCTTCTTCATCAAAATTATAATTAAAATACCACCATTGACACCATCATCATCAAACTCAAATCACCACAATAATTTAAAGAATAAAATAAATCCTTAAATGCAGGAGCCTTTAATTCAATAACTACAAAAGTCTAGCCTAAATATATGATCATATGAAGAAAAAATTGAGCCATAATTCTCCTACAAAACCAAAGGAATAGTTCTTGTGAACTTGTTCAGCCCAGATATATACAAAATTCTTCATTTTTCTTTCATTCCCTTCCTTTTTTTAGTACTTAGTACTATTGTGTGTTTAAGATATGTAAGACCATTATTCAGGGCACAACCAAAATTACCCTTTTCCTACACAGTAGGATTAAACAGACTAAGTTGCAAACTTTTAGAGCAAATTTAAAGGAAAAATCATACAAATAGCAGCAAACACTTATCAAGATTCTTTTTTTTTAAATTATCTATAAAGAAAAAGGGTCTAGTTGAATTCTTGATTTGGGATCTTTCGGAGGAATTAAGGTATTTGATTAAATACTTTACTGTAATATTCTTTAGTTTTTTCTCTTAGTCTTTGTAATTCTTGTATATCATTTTGAAGGTATTCTAAATATTTTATATCTTTTGTTCTAAAATATTCAATTAAATTCTTTTTCATAAGTATTTCTGTTAATCTTATTTCTTCCATATCTTGTCTCCAATATTTTAAATACTCATAGTCTATTATTTTATCCTAAAGTAGTTGTGATACTGCAACTTTCTTTGTAATAATTTATTCTAATTGTACTATATCTGATATTAAATTCTAGGTTATCTATTTCATTAATTATCCTGTCTTTTTCGTCTATGAATAATTCTATGTCTAAATCATATTCTAAATTGTCTTTTAATTCTAGTTGTTTTATGGTTTTATTTATCCAAATTAATCTTTCTTTTAATTGTCCTCTTCCTTTTCTAAGTTGGTTTCTATAATTAATTTCTTCGTATAGCCAACTTTGTTTTTCTCTAACTCTGTTAATATATTCTAACATTTTTAATTTGTATAATATTCATCTGAATAATAACTATCTGAATTATTTCTACTATAGAAATCTATATTTTCTAATTCATCTTCTATCCAATTAGTACTTAGTAACTCATCTTCAAAGTCAAATATTTTTTTCCATATTATTTTCTTTATGTCTTTTAATTCTAAGTCTTTTATGATATAAAAAACAAGTATCTTAGTTTCATCAGATATATAACTTGTCATATTATTCATATTATGCTTAGGTTTCTACGAATAACTTGGATAACTTGGAATTGGATTCTAGTAATTAATTGCTTTATCATAGTATTTATTAGTTGTTTGTTTTAATCTTAATAATTCTTGTATATTTTCATTAAGGAATTCTATATATTTTATATCTTTAGTTCTCATATATTTTTCTAGATTGGTTTCCATTAGTTTTTCTACTAATTGTATATTTTTCATATTCATTTTTCAATATTCTAAATATACATAATTTATCATGGTTGATGTGTAGGTTTGGTATGTAAGTGTTTGTAAGAGTAGGTAAGTAGGTGTGGTATGTAATTTATTCTAGTCATAAAATATTTATCAAATATTTTTACCAATATGATTTTTCTTATATCTACAATTTCTATATCCTTAAGTATGTATAAAACAAGTATTTTGAATTTATCTACCATTTCGTCAGATAAATAAGTATTCATTTTTCATATGATGCTTTTTCAAAATATTCCCTTCAATCATACACATAACAAAATATGATCATTTTAGATTACTATATACTAGATTATCCTTAAACAACATGTTCTTCGGCCACTATTAGCATGGTAATTTGGATACTTTTTTCTTAAACAGCGTTTCTACTCTGGATACTTCCCTATCACGGCTTTTTTGCCTCACTGGTTTCACCTTTAGGATGACATAGTTCTTAGGGATTTTTCTCCTTTTCGACTTTGCTAAAAACTTCTTAACATGCTATTTTTCGAATAATTCTACTATAAAGTAACTAACATGAACTTATTTTATCATATCATGATTGTCAGGAATTTATGAATTTAGCTATTCATAATCACTAATATAAATACCTGTTCTGGTAAATCTGATAATTCTAGATTGTCCATAGTTGTTTGATGATTCATAGTTTTTCCTTGAAAATATACTTGTTTTTATTAAATAATTCAAAAGTTTTTTGTGTACAAGAGAGGGTTTTGCTTCAACTCATGAATACTTACCCTCTATCTGCCTTCGGTTCCTCTATTTATAAAGGGAAAATGAATAGTTTACACTATTCCTATTCTTTACACGTATCCCTAGTTTTTTACAAAAAATCTTCAAAAAATTATGATATCTACCTAATAATTATTATACAAAAAAGTCAAAAAGTCTACACCTAAAAAGTTAAAGCTATTAATGGCTTTTACTAAAAAGTCTTCCTAATAATAATGACTATACAACCTATTTACGTAACAAGTTTTAAAAGGCTATACAATAATTCACATGTCGCTTTCTAGCTCTTATTATCTTTTTCTTCCATTATTGCTCCGTTGTTATCTTTTTTTCATCTTCTCCTTGTCGTATCTATTGTTTTCTTATCTTCTTGCTATTGTAGCATCATATCTGGAATAAAGTTGTGTCTACCACTACATCTGTTGCATATGTGGTCATCGTATCTTTGGCCAACCTGTTTACAGAATTGATCCATAGCTTCTTCTGAAATAACTCCTTTCATAATAGATCTTGTGATTGGTAACTCTTTTGATTTTAGGATCGTCATGACCCATTATCTTATCTCTTCTCTGTCATTTTCTCTAATATTTTTACAAGTAGAGTAAACCAATAATTGATTTCTGTTACAGTAAATTCAAACTGGGTTTTGATTTATATAATTATTTGCTAACTCAGTCAATATACTGCTAAGTCCAATAACTCTCTCGTTTCGGTAGAAGTCCGATATCTGATTTTTGGTTAACTCTTTTTTTTCGCATATTTCTTTAGGGATAATATAATCTCATGTCATTCCTATCTTGACAACAGTAATTGTCTGTTTTATTTTATCAAACAATACTTCTGTTGGTGCTGAGTAGAAACGGACATAGAATAATTGTCCCTTCGTAATCCTCTTATAATCCATAAATCCTTTATAAATGTATGAAATTCCTGTTAACTCTTCTCCAGTAGTTGTGTAAACTGTAGATAATAATCCATAATAGTAACATGAAGTAATTAAGTTTGCACTGGTGCCAGGCAAAGCAGTAAGTTTGTTATAGTTCTGACATTTTTGTGTAATATGTCCTTGGTGTTGTTTTGCTAAATCTCTACTCTGGATAGGTTTTGTATTTAACAATTTTTGTAAAGTATAAATATTATCAATATACGTACGAGTGATATGGTTATAAGTTTGTTTTTGTTGATTGAGTGATTCGGAATATGTGTGTATCTGGGGAGGTATAGATGACTCTGATTTTTGTATATTTGGTGTATATGGTTTTGAGAATATCTGGTCGACGTTATAATTCTTTTTCTTTGGTGGTTCAGGTTTATTTTGAGTGTCTATATTCTTTTCTTTGGATACATCTCCTGCGCCTGCAGCTGTAACTATAATTTCGTTAGTAATTTGAGTTTTTAGGTGTTTCTCATCGTCACCTTCTAGGTCTAGTTTTTTAATGTGATCTTCTTACACAGTATCTTTGCTAATAGCTTTTTCTTGTTTTTTATAGTGTCCAACCTGCACTTTTACATCTGTAACTTCAGTAGTTAATGTGATAACTCGTTCGAGTAATAACTTCATTTGTTCAAACACGTGTAATATTAAGTCTGTTTGGGTATCTTTGACATCAACTTCTTCCATTGGTAAATCAGTTTGAGTAACTTTGTCTTGATATGTAATCTGCAATAACATTCTTGTCAGTCTTGATTACTTCAATCGTAAATGTAAAATTTAATAAATTCAATACTAATCTCTGAATTTCCTTCGTCGTAATTGAGTTTTGTATTTTTCTTGTTAACCACCATCGAACCTAGGTATAACCACCATCGAACCTGGGTATTATCTGTTCTCACAATAAATTTGTTATATACAATATATGGTTCAAATGCTAATAAACATTTATATAATGAACATAATTCTTTTCTATTTATTTCTCATTTTATTTTTGTTTCATTAAATGTACCTGAGTAGTATCTACAATGGTGTTCTAATTTTTCTTCTCCATATCTATATTTAAGTACTCCTCCATAACTATATTCACTTGCGCCTGCTTCTACTATATATGTAAATTTTTTATTTTCATCTGGAAATTATAATTTTGGTAATTCTTTACAAAGTATTTTTATTTTCTGAACTTGTTTTTATTTTCTTCGTTGTAATTATATTCTACATTCTTTTTAAATTTTTCTGTAAAAGCTTTAGATTTTCTGCTAATTTTGGTATATATTCTCTTACTTGGTTTACTAATCCCAAAAATGATTATAATTTTTTTTTTTTGTATCTAATTCTTCTTTTGAATTTATTATTTTTTGTACTATATGTTGTTGCATTTTTACTCCACTTTTATCTATTTGTATTCCTAAAAATTCTATCTGATTTTTCATAATTTCGGCTTTCTTTTCACTTAAACTTATTCCCAATTTTTCTATTATATCTGTAAATTGTTCTAATAATTTTAAATGTTCCTCTTTAGTTTTTGTATATAGTAGTATATCATCTATGTATAGTATACAATTAGGTAATTGTTTAAAGTAACTATCCATAAATTGTTGATATCTACTTGGTGCATTTTTATATCCAACTGGTAATACGTTTCATTCATAAAATCCTTGTGGTACCGTAAATGCGGTTAATTCCTTAGAATTTTCATCTAACTTTAAGTGGTAAAATCCTGATTTACAAACAAATTTACTAAAGTAATTATATCCTTGTATTTGTCTTATTTTTAATATCTTATTTGGTATTGGATAATTGTATGTCATAGTTTTTGCATTTAAATTTGTATAGTCAATCATTCTACTTTTTTCTTTTTTTTGTTCACTATGTTTATTTACTATAAATGCTGGACTATTGTGTTTACTATTTCTTTTTTATATATATTGTTTTTCTAATAATTCATCTATACGCATTTTAAATTCTTTTAAATTGTCAAAATTATATGTTAATGTTTTTGAGTTATTATGCTATTTTTATCTATTAATGCAATTTTTATATTAGTTTTATGTTTTTCCCATCTTTTTAATGGATCTTCAGTATATAATTGTCTTAATCCTTTCTTTATTATTTCTACCTTATCTATTGAAAATATAGTTATTTCTTTTTTATTTATTGAAAATACAACTAGTTCTACTGTGTCTTCTGTATTTTTTATATTTGCTAAATTTTGTGTAATTTTTTCACTTCTTTTTATCCAATCAGCTTTCTTTCTTATTTTATTAATAACTCTTTTTGCTCTTACTTTTTGTTTACATGGTGTTGTAAACCACCAATCTGTTTTAGTTATTATATGTGGGTATAATTTATCTAAAAATGGCATTCCTAAAAGCATATCTTTTGATGTTAGTTCATAATTATAGATTTCTTCTATCGTTATTATTTTATCCCATATTTGTATTTTTACACTTTTAGTTTTATATGTAATTAAGCTTCCTTCATTGTTAAATCCTTTGACTACTATTGGTGTTTTTAATTCATCACATTTATTTTCTGGAAAACAGTTGTATCTACATAAGTTTGCTTCTGCTCTTGTATCTATCATAGGTATATAATACCTATTATAATATCTTTCTACTATCATTTTTACAAGTACATATATTTTCATATCATGTTAAAGCTCTTTTTATGAATAATCTTTCTTTATTATATGTTATAGATAATTGTGTATGTTCTATATTGTATGGTTTTACTTGTTCTAACCATTTTATTCCTAATATTATGTTTGGTTTTTGCATTTCTTCCTTTATTTAAATTCTATTTTTATTTTTCTAACTCCTATTATTATTTCTTTTTCTGTCGTATCCTTAATGTTTATTAGACTGCTTGGTAGATCTAGACATGTATTACTATTAGATTTTATTTCTTTACTTTTACTAGATATTTTGCTATATAATTTTCTTCTTGTCCTGTGTTTAAAAGTATTAAATATTCTTTTTCATTTATTATTCCTGTTACATAATATTGATTTAAATTAACTGTTGAAGTTGTTTCATAACTTGGTCTTTTTGATAAGCTTGATGATTCTGGTTTTTCATGAGCTATTCTTTTTGTTGTACTTATTCTGTCATTTATTATTTCTAAATCTTCTTCTATGTCTATATCTTTATGACTATAATCATTATTATCAATTATTTTTACAAATTGTTCAAAATGACTTTCTATTTGTATTTTATTAATTTTATTTTTTCCTGTTATTTTATGTTTTGTTGTTAATACATATAGATTTTTACATCTTGCTGTAAATATTTTACTTCCTGGGGTTAGTTCTATTCCTGATATTTTTCAATATAATACTAATGATTTATCTGTTATTGCTACTGAATAATTCGCACTTATTGTAAATTTAAATTTTTGGTATATTAAAATTCCTTTTATAGCAGTTATTATACTTTTTTCTATAGGTTTTATAATTCTATCATCTGCTAAATATAATTCTATTGGTGTATCTATTTCTTCTCTAAAACATGCCTTTATTAATATCTCTGTTCCTCCAAGGTGTACATATTTGATTGGGTCTTTGCTTTTTATATCGTTTATTTCTTTATTAATTATTCTCTTTGTTACTAGTGGTATACTAGCTCTTCCTTTTGCATATCTACATTCTATTATATGTTCCTTTTTACTTACTACGTACTATTCTTCTTTTTTTCTACTAAATATATTTTTTATTGTTGGTATTTTAAATATTTTTTCTACACTTAAGTCTAACTCTTTTCCTTTTATTTCTTCAAATATACTATTATCAAATATTATTTTTTTTGGTCTGTTCCTTCTTCATTTAAATATTCTTCTTTTGTTATTATTTTTATATTTTTTTCAGTCATTTGGTTCATTTTTATATCTTATTCAGTCATTTGATTCATCTAATTCATTATCTATTTCATTATCTGTTTCATTCTCCGAAATTTCATATATACTATCTTCACTTTCTAATTCGTAATCTATATAATCTATTTGCATGTATTCTATATTTTCTATTTATTTCTGATATTTTTTTCTTTTTTGAGTTTTTTGATAATTTACAATCTCTAGCTAAATGTCCTAGTTTTCCACAATTATAACAAGTACATTCTTTTATAGATTTCTTTTTCCTATATGGTCTTTTATGTTTATAATTTTTTACATAATATCTTTTTCTTGGTTTCTTATATTTATATTTTGATTTCTTGTATTTCTTATATTTTTTATGTCTGTTTCTTTTCTTATAATATCTTTCTTCACATCCAAATTGAGGTGCTATTTTATCTTTTGCAACATGCTAAATTTCTTATTAATATTTTTTATATTTTTATTTCTTTTCTATATTTTTCACATAGATTTCTATACCATTGTTGTAAAAATTTTATTCTTGCTCCTAGGGTGTCTACTATTTTTGCTTCATCCCAACTCTTTATTATTTTTGAACTAAATGGTTTAGGTAATTTACTAAAATGTAATTTTTTTATTTTTTTACTTTCTTCTGTATTATATGTTCCTTTATAATAATATTCTTTAAATGAGCGTGTATACTCATCTATATAACACATATTACATATTGCTAGTTTTAACATTAAATTCTTGTTCGTATCTTTTACTTTATTTTGCTCTTCTTCTTCTTCTGTTGTTACACTGCTAAATTCATCTTTTATAGCTATTTCATATTTTTCCAGTATTTCTGTTGGCAATATTTTAGTAATTGTTGATGTTTCTTCTGTTTTATTATCAGATCTTAATACTTTTTTACTTGCTTCAGCTAGGTTTAAAAATCATAATTTTACTGTTCCTATTAATGTCTTTTCTATATATTTCGATGTGTTTGTTGTATCTATTTTATTATCTAATAATTTTCTTGACATGTATCCTACCCATAGTTGTATTGTCTTATTTATGTCTATTACACAGTCTAAATCTAAAAAGTTATAATTAATTATTTGTTTTGGTGTCCATTTATTATATTCATCCTTTGGATTATATCTTTTAAACTTATTTTTGTAATTATAGGTTGGTTTTCTTATTTCTGATGTACTAGGTATTATATTTTTATCTAGAGTATTTACTTCTGTATTTATTAGTTCTAGATTTTCTTTATTAATTACTTCTTATTCTTCATTAATTTCTAGTTTTCCTATGTTTTCTAGAATTTCTGTATATGTTTCACTATCTTTCAAGTCATAATTATCTGTTTCTTCAACATCTATTGTATTTATTTCTAATTCACTGGTTTCTAATTCTTTATTTTTGCCTTCTAATGTTTCTTTAAATTGATTTATCTCAGTTAATAATTTTTGTTCTTTATCTTTTTCTTCTTTTTCTTTCTTTCTCTGTTCATACAAATCTTTTAGCATTCGTAATTCTTTTTCTAATTCAACAATCCTACTATTTTAGTTTCTTCTATTTTTCGTATTTCTTCTGTGGTTTGTTGTTTTATTTAATCTATTTCTTTTTTTCTGTCTATTTCTTTGTTTTCTCTTTTTATTCTTACCATGGCTGTCAACTTATCTTCTAATTTTAATTCTTCATTTTCTAAAAAACCAGTTAGACAAAAATTTCTAGGACAGTTAGCCAAATCTCCATATATGGCAGATTTTGATTCGGGTGCTTCCCAATCTATTTTTTATTAGAAGCATCCTTTCTGTGACATTGAAGCATTTGATAATCTGTCGAGCTTGAATACTGATTTTTGGGCGTTCATCAAGTGTGGATTGAATACATCGAAATGGTAGTTTTACTATCTTTAAGCTTTTCATTTTGTCATTTTTGTACTTATGGTAATGCATATATTCTGGTTGTATTCATTTTTATATATTTTAAGTGCCAAAAATATATACATTAAAGAAAAAGATGTGCTGCCCGAACGTTTAATGTTTGGCTCTTGTGTTGCGGATTCGAAGGGGTGGTTTATTCACTTACAACTTGTGGTCGACCTTTGAATGACACGGTATTATCACTTGCTATCCTAATCTATATTTGTAATGAGCTTTTGACTTGTCCTTTGTTTTGTTTCTCCCTTTTTTCTAGTAGGTCAACATGCTGACAGTATTTCTTGTTTGGCTGTTTGTAATGGTTATATTTATTCTGGTTCTTGGGATACAAGCTTAAAAAATTGTTTTTATGTGTATGTTGCAGACGATGAACGTCTTGGTGAAAATACAGCTTCTACTAATGATGATCAATAGTTTTGTTTGAATTTATTAGGAAGTGCTAAAGTTTGTTGGCTTGAGTTTTTATTGTTTGTTTGCTTATTTTTCATGGAAGTTTGATGTCTTGTCGTTTATTCTTGTCGTTTACTTCATTAGTAGAGCTAGGGGCAGAGTTAAATAGAGGTTGTGTATTGGCAAAAATTCATATGTCATATTATAAGGTCAAAAATTGTTTTTATATGTTTATTGTAGATGATGAACACCCTTGATGAAAATCCAAATTCCATTAATAGTGGTTAGTAGTTTGGATTGGCTAATATCTACCTGCTACCTTTGTAACTTTGGTGTAAAGTTGTAACTTTTCTATTCACTAGTAGAGCCAAGTGTATAGTTAGAGGGGGCAAAAGGGGATCATTCGGACCAACAACAACATACCAAGTGTAACTCCACAAGCAACAAGTGGGGTCTGGGGAGGGTTGAGTGTATGTACCCCTACCTTGTGCAGGTAAAAGGGGGAAGCTGGACCCCCTTTGTCAAAACTTAATATTGTATAGGTATATACAAGGTCAAAAATTCTCTTTGTTGTGTATATACCGAAGATGATGAAAATCCGGCCTCCACCCCTTTGAACGATGTTGTTTCAGTAGTTGATTGGCTAAATATCTAGCTGCTACTTTGTAACTTTGGTGTAAAGCTGTAAACTTTTCTATATGTTCAATTCTTGGAGTTTTATTTCCTCTTGCTTATTCTATGCTCTGGTTAGACTTTTTCTTTTAAATCATTCAGCTGGGTAAATATATGTATAGAATTGGCTACTCCAAAATATCAAAGGAACTCAGAAAAAGGTTGAATATTGACTTAGGCAAGGTGTCTATAAATCACAAGTAAAAGAGAGTGAATTTTTTCTTTGAAACTGAATAAACTTTCTAGAAATGCTTTGATGTGGTTTATTGCAAAGTAAATAGTGGAATTAAACATACAGTAAAGGAATAATGCATCAATTATGTACCCAAGCAAAGGTATTTGAATAGTTGAAAGAGTAAGAGAAAAAGGTACATGATTCTTATCATACCCGGAATGCACAATTACAAAAGTTAAGCCACTTTACATATCATGAGTCTACAGATATATCAATAACCATCCATATTAGAATAGGGCTTATAGTGGGATAAGTTAGAAGAGAAGCAATGTTGTGGCACAGTTTGAGCTGTATCATAACATGCTCGAGTGCTTCGCCAACTATATTCCACTGCTGGAGATCATCTTACTTTGGTTACGTCTTTATGTAATGAATGTGTTGTAATGCTCTTATTCAGTGCTCTTTTTATTTTTTCGCAGCATTTGGACACAGTATTCTACTACATGAGGAAGAAGGCAAAATATGAACCTAATATTGTTGTGAAGTTTACTACAACTGATTTTGTATTTAGAAACAAGATTGATGTTCTTTATCATGATTTTGTGAAAAATGGGAAAGATTTTTCTGCCATACCCGAGAAATATTAGGTTGAGGAGTATATCAGAGGCTTCTATTGTGATGCAAACGTACCGTTGAACAAGGTTGACTATGTATTATTTCTAGTTTATGTTCCATGGGAAAATCTAAACTTGGACACTGGATTTTGGGAGTTTTTGACTTTACTGATTGGTGCATATATGTATACGACTCCAACCATACGAGGCACAGTGATAAAGTTGTTCAAAAAGTAATGTTACCTTACCAAACATTGATACTGTATTTTCTGAAAAAGGTCAATTTCTATCTTGAGAAGGGCATTGACAAATCTGAAAATGACACTGTGCCGATAAAAATGGTTGACGAGCTGCCACAACAAACTCAATGGTATCTTATTGCATTCATTTTTTAAATGTTCATTTCACTTTTTTTTTGTTGTTTTCCTTATATTCACGCAATATATTTCTTTTATATTATAGTGATTGTGGAGCATTTGTTTGTGCGTTTGCTGAATATGTCATTCATGGTAGAGATATTCCTAAAGAGATTGACATTGGTTATGTTCGCATGAGGTATGGAGCTTTGTTGTGGGATTATGGAAATAGAAAACTAGAAGCTGGTATAAAAGACAACACTACAGAAAAAGTTGGCAGATTATTTGAAAAGTAAAAGAGGGAGAGGATGCACCAGAAGTAGTAGTTTAGTTTTGTAGTTATTGAAAATCACTATACAAGAAGGATTTTTATCTATTTTTATGTGATTATGTAAAATTTAAACAGTCTTTTCAAATTGAATCGACTATTATTGATGTGATATCGTAAAGTATACAATGTAGAATTGCTACTAATTCATTAGTTGGTATCTTTGTATATTTATGTTTTATTATCGAAGAATACTTTTTGCCTTTCCTTGTGGCAAGTCTTTCTCCTGAGGCAAGAGTTATTGAGTACCTTCTAAATTAGTAAACAATGTAGCAAGGCCAATTCATACCCATAAGGTATAACTTGTTGTCTTATCATTAATTATGTGCGACTGCAACATGAGTAATTTGATCATTGTGAACTTTTCAATCACATTTTTCCTCGATTAAATGGCATAAAATAAGAAACAGTTTAGACCTTGTAATCTAAGGGTCATTTACTCCTCCTCAGTAGTTGGTTCTCTACTTTTATTTATTTGGTTAGATGCTTGGTTTTGTTAATTGGTATCATCTTTTTTTCCACTCGTAATTGAATACTCCCCCGTGCTTTTATTTTTGTAATTTTTAACATTTATTGCTTTTGTCCTTATCTTATAGTATTTTAGTTTTTGTTCTAGAAGATTGATTCTCATATGGTTGTAAGATTGTAATATTCCTATAAACATATTTTGTATGGTAGAGGAAGAATGTTCTTTCAAAAATTGTGAGTTGAACCACCTTTGATGTGTAAGTCTTGCCTCTAGGGCAAGAGTTATAGATCATCTGCCAAATCATTATAGACTATGCTAGTGTCAACTCTTGCCCATGGGGCATAAATTGTTCCTTTGGGGCCTAAAAAGCTTGCCTCTTGGGCAAGACTTATAAATTATCTACCAAATTATTACACACTAATCTAGAATCAACGCTTGGCCATGGGGCATAACTTGTTTGTTGTTGTATTAATTTTTGCCTCTAGGGCACGAGTTGTAGATCATCTACCAAATTTTTACACACTAAGCTAGTGTCAACTCTTGCCCATAGGGCATAACTTGTTTCTTTGGGGCTTAAGTCTTGCCTCTAGGGCAAGTGTTGTAGATCATCTGCTGAATCATTGCAGAATAAGCTAGTGTCAACTCTTGCCCACGGGGCATAACTTGTTCTATTAGGGTCTAAAAATTTTGCCTCTTGGGCAAGACTTATAAATTATCTATCAAATCATTACACACTAATCTAGTATTAACGCTTGACTATGGGGCATAGATTGTTCATTTGTTGTATTAATTTTTTCCTCCAGGGCATGAGCTGTAGATCATCTGCCAAGTTATTACACACTAAGCTAGTGTCAACTCTTGCCCATAGGGCATAAATTGTTTCTTTGGGGCTTAAGTCTTGCCTCTAGGGAAAGTGTTGTAGATCATTTGCCGAATCATTACAGAATAAGCTAGTGTCAACTCTTGCCCATGGGGCACAACTTGTTCTGCATCTTGCCTTCAAGGCAAATTTTAAATTGTATCCTGTGAAATTATTCACATCACATCTTTTGGGGGTGTGGTCCTTCCCCGAATCCTGTTAATATGATATATTTTTACACATTAATATATAAAAAAAATTAACATGCTAAGTAATTTTTATAAAAAATCAATAAGAAGGTATTGAGTTAAATACTTCACCACAAGTTTAAACTTCAAATAAATAAGAAGACATTCGTGATTGAAAGTCAAAAGTACTTGTTACTAACTAAAATAGGGGATCAAAGAATCCTATTATAACTGCTATTTTCATCCAACTTCTTGAATAAAAAGTAAAACTAATCATGTTTTCTTATTTTTCTTTTTGTATCTTCTTGCATATGGATGAAGTATAGGAGTGTAGTGACAATTTGATCTGTTATGCCCGGTTCTTTTGCTCTTGAGCATCTGTACTTGTTTCTTGAAGATTCTGTTCTGCAAGGATATCTGGATATTTGTCTTCTCCCAAGAAGAACCTCCTTATCTGGGTGTTTTATTATCAGATCCTTTATGCTATCTGGAATAATCCATGATGTTGTGCTTCTGACTGGTAGGATTTCTCCCTGGTATGTTTGTAGCCAAGACTGTCTTGAGAACTAATAAGAACAATAGCTAGACTTGTTCATATGTCTACTGTTTATCGCTGCAATAGCATGGGTGCATAGTATCTCATCTATTTGAAATACCAAGCATTGACAAGTCCAACTCTTCAGGTCTACAATATATTCAATTCCTTCTTCTCTTACAACAAATCTTATTGAATCAATAGGGTCTACCTGTAAATAAAATGATAAATAAATAACAACTTATAGTGAAACATCTATTATATGAGCGGAATCAGGCATACAGAGCAATCAATCATACATAGGGGACGAATCTTGAGGCAACTAAAAAACAGCTACAATCAAGCATATAACATCATATCACAATCTAATATTGAACTAATCAAAAATCTAATAATAAGTGACCAATAATAAGGAGTCACAATTAAGGTTCTATTTCAAAATGGAAGAGAAGGGCCAATATAGGGGATAGTTAGAGTTTTGATACTTGGCTTAGTCAGGGATAGTGTAGGAGAAGGATCTTTCATATACTTCCAACATATGAGCAGGAGAATCAGCTACAAATAAACTGAGATAAAGTAGATATTGCATCCAAACTGGGAGTAGAATCAACTATGATAGTGAAACATCTAGTATATGAGCAGAATCAGCCATACAAAGCAATCAAACATACATAGGGGATGAATCTTGAGGAAACCCAAAAATAGCTACAATCAAGCATACAACATCAAATCACAAACGATCACACAGCTATGAGCAGAAGCAACAAAACACATATTTCTCACAAATAATAGTAAACCAGCTATATATAATCTGCAATCCAAAAACAGTAACAGTATATTTCCCTATTATCAAAATATAATTTCAATTACTTACTTTTAATTTCAAGGCGACTTCAATCTTGTCAGTCACCTCCACTTTCGCCCAACATGTGATGTCATGAAAGTTGCCTTGCATTTCCATTTTTCTTTCACAAAACCAACTTTGTAACTTGTTCTGAATGTAATCGATCAGTACCAGTATTGGAAGTTGCCTTGATTTACTCATTACCACATTCATGGACTCCACGTTGTTAGTTGTAAGCATATTGTACCTTTTGCTATCTTTCTGATTCTTTTTTTTTCAAGTACTCTATAGCAACTTTGTTGACTTTTTCTATCTTATCCATGAAAGTATTAAATTCAGTTTATTTGTATGTTGTTGCTGCGTTGTAGAAGAGTGATAGAACCACATCTGAGAAGTATCTTTTTCTTAAATTCTTCTCCATGTGATAGATGCATATCCCGTGCTAACACTCTGGATAAATATTTGCAATTACATTTGCAATGGCTGGGTGATGATCTGATAGAATAGACAATTGTTCATGTACCTCAATTGCATTTCTTAACTGATTGAAGAACCAGTTATAAGACTCATTATTTTCTGAGTCTACAATTCCAAAAGCCAAATGAAATATGTTGTTGTTTTCATCCTTTAACACTGCTATCAAGAGGACACCATAATATTTTAACTTCAAAAATGTTGCATCTACCATTATTACTGGTGTACAGTTGGTCCATCCAATGATTGAAGCGCCATAAGCAAAAAATGCATATTGAAACATGTGTTGAGCAAAAGAATATTAGTAACAATTTGTATTTGATGTTTATAATCAGAATACAATAATTTTCTAAACTAAGTCTTGCCCATGAGGCAAGAGTTGCATATATGTTAATAATATAACCAGTGCAATTAAAGAATAAACTTTTGCCTCTTGGGCAAAAATTTTCAACTTCAACAGTATAGCATTTGTACAACAATTTTCTAAACTAAGTCTTGCCCATGAGGCAAGAGTTCCATCTATGTTAATAATCTAATCAGTGAAAATAAAGGATAAACTTTTGCCTCTTGGGAAAAAGTTTTCAATTTCAACAATTTTCTAAACTAAGTCTTGCCCATGAGGCAAGAGTTGCATATATGTTAATAATCTAAGCAGTGCAATTAAAGAATAACCTTTTGCCTCTTGGGTAAAAGTTTTCAATTTCAACAGTATAGCATTTGTATAAACTAAGTCTTGCCCATGAGACAAGAATTGCATATATGTTAATAATCTAATCAGTGTAATTAAGGAATAAACATTTGCCTCTTAGGCAAAAGTTTTCAATTTCAATAGTATAGCATTTGTACAATAATTTTCTAAACTAAGTCTTTCCCATGAGGGAAGAGTTGCATATATGTTAGTAATATGATCAATGCAATTATAGAATAAAGTTTTGCCTCTTGAGCAAAAGTTTTCAATTTCAACAGTATAGCATTTGTACAATAATTTTCTAAACTAAGTCTTGCCCATGAGACAAGAGTTGCATATATGTTAATAATCTAATCAGTGCAAATAAGAATGAATTATTGCCTCTTTGGCAAAAGTTTTCAATTTCAACAATTTTCTAAACAAGTCTTGCCCATGAGGCAAGAGTTGCATATATGTTAATAATCTAATCAGTGCAATTAAAGAGTAAACTTTTGCCTCTTGGTAAAAGTTTTCAATTTTAATAATTTTCTAAACTAAGTCTTGCCCATGAGGCAAGAGTTGCATATATGTTAGTAATCTAATCAGTGCAATTAAAAAATAAACTTTTGCCTCTTGGGCAAAAGTTTTCAATTTCAACAGTATAGCATTTGTACCTGTTATCATCATCCCTCTTTATATTTGTGTACGTGCCTGGGTTGTTTTCTTTCATCATGTGAAGATATGATAACAACCCGTTGTAGTTCTCTTTCGTGGTTCCTCTTATCACCGTATAGGCATGTTGTATCGCTCGCCATCCTTTGTTGTAGGATATGATTATTTCGTATTTCCTTCTCATTTCATCTACCACAAAGTTTGGTGTGATTACATTACTAGAGTCACACACAAGCTCTAGTATGTAGTCGCATATAACCTTTGATGTTGCATTCATGTGGTCGAACTTTATGAAATCAACCGAGCAACTGTGAGCCTTTTCATATGTAGTAACCTAAAAGAGGAAAGAATTGGCAATCTTTGAGGTATGAAATCACCACACGCAGTTGTTGTCCAAACATCGCAGTAAATATCTTGTTATGCTTGATTTGATAACCTTAAATTGGATGTTGTGTGTAATTGCAATGTTTGACATACACGTGTAATACCCCAAAAAATCCAAACTAATATTAGAGCCATGTACCAAGATCATGCATAGTACATCATGGTTATTTTATATTTTTATGAGTAGGTTATATGTATAAGGCTTCAAATAACTTTCAGCTATCAGACGAATCAAAACATTCCTTATCAATTGAATTCTTGAGAAGGATATTGGTTTAGTCAACTTCAAACAATAATATCTCTCATTATACTTGGAATTTTTTAGCTCATGACCTATCAACAGATAGATAATTGAATTAGATTTCCAACGATACCAATTTTGCCTAAATTCGATATCGGAGCAAAGAGTTATTCCTATTTTACTCCAGCATGTCGGGCTGGAAACTGTGTAACAACATTCGTGGTAGCTTACCACATTTGTGACGCCCTACCACGAAAGGTCGTCAGACTTAGGAAGAATTCAACTCCTGTGTGACGATATTCGTGGTATCTTACCATATTTGTGATGCCCTACCACGAAGGTCGTCAGCCTTAGGCAGAATCCAACTCCCGTGTGACGATATTCGTGGTAGCTTACCGCATTTGTGATGCCCTACCACGAAGATCGTCATCCTTAGGCAGAAACTAGCTCCTAAGTGATGACATTCGTTTTAGCTTACCATATTTGTGATGCCCTACCACGAAAGTCGTTAGACTTAGGTAAAAACCATCAGTTCTAGCTCCTGTGTGATGACATTTTGACGGCTTACCATACTTTTGATGCCTTGTCACAAATGTCGTCAGCTATGATTTTCAACAACTGGGAATTTATTTTATAAGGGTATTTTGGTCTTTTCCCTTCACTTCCCATGACTTATAACCCTTAAGGAACATATTATATTCCATTCTCTTTAGTTAAAACTTCTTAAAAACCCTCTCTTACACTTTCAACCACAAGATTAGGGTTTCCTCTCAAGATCATCTCCTCGGGAACAAGAGCATTCTTTCCTAAAGGGGTTAAACCCTAGTCAAGAAAAAATCAAGGGCAAGCCTAAGGAATTCTTCAGGAACCTTCAGAAACATTAAATCTCTTTCAAGATCAAGCTTTAATGTATGTATAGTGTTCATCTATGGATTCAATTCGTTCATAGAGTTCAAGAACTATGCTTTTAAATGTTATTTTGTAAAATTTTGTGGTGATATAAGCATGTACACGTTGATGATTGTGGTTCAAGTTTCAAGATGATATCTAAGGATGTTTTTCATGGAATATATATGATTGTTGGTTGAAAATCATGAACTTTGGGTTGGTTGAACTAATGCAAGTATGAAATCCACCTATGCCTTAAAGAATGCATGTAAGGTGTTTGATAAAATGCCTAGGATGTTAGAAGTTCATATTTACATGATTTCATGATATCTAAATGACAAGTCCATGTTAGCGATACACTTCAATATGAATGCTCATGCTATTCATGTATTCTTATGGTGATGGCATAAAGTATGTATGATGATGGAAGTATGAATTTTATGTGCGAATTATATCCATGCTTTCCCTACCATGTTTGAGGTGTTGATTAAATACATAAAGTGTATTATTCACTACTTATGATATAGCGAATTGTGGACTCCAATCTTATGTCATGTCATGTGTGTCAATTTTTTTCTATCGAGTCCTGGGGGTATTCGTACCCGAAAAACATAGTTCTGTGCCTAGATCCATGCCATGTTGTTATGATAATCTCAGTCAAGCTATAATCTATAGAACTCAGTCAGTCATGTGACTCAGGAAACCTCAGAAATCTCATGATCCCAGTTAACTCTCAGATAATAGTACTACTCCGTCAGTCAACGGAAGTCAGTTAATCTGGCCATGTACAGTCAGTTGAATTATGTTTAGTCTCTTCAGATGGGAGTAGGAGTTAGCACCGAGTGAACCCAAGGATGGGAACTCACCTGTATATGCGGGTGTGATTCTTAGCAGTCATCCTTGCATTCCAGAATTATATAGTCAGCATAGGTTGAGACATCACAGCCTGTTATATGAGGGTAGATGAGGTGTCTTAACCTGTTATATGAGGGTTCCCACCATTCTCACTAGAGTTACCTGTTATATGAAGGTTGCTCACATGTTATCCTTACCAGTGGCGCAGTATTGACACCCTTCCAATCAGGGCAGAGATTGGACCCCATCTTAGCCATAATGGCACATATGGGGCATGTCAGTTAAACAACTACCTCCCACAGTTTTAGTATCAGTCTCAGTAAAAGAACTCAAACAGTTCTTCAGATATCAGTATACCAGGACTGGTAGATACGGTCAAATTCAGTTATAGCATGGAACTCAGAGAGTTCAACCAGATTTAGGGCTGTCAGATACAGTCATCCATGTTATCAAAACTACGGTTCTATCCATGTATTAGCATACAGATTGAGCCATCACGTACTCACGATCTTAGTTACTATGTATGTATGTTTGTGATCTTACGTTCATATCAGTCAGTCAGTAGTATTATTCATGCACGTAAACCCTTGCATTAGCCTACCTCACTCGTATACTCAGTACTCCAGTTGTACTGACACATTTGCGCTATGGTGCTTTCTTTTCATGTTACACCATAGGTTCAGAGGCATGAGTCCCAGACAGCAGTAGTCGATACGGGACAAATGTCCATCTTATCTTTTGATGACATCTTTGGAGGCCAACATATAGAGGCTCAAGACTTGGTCACCTCGAGAATATAAGAACATGCATGGAGGACCCATTTTGAGCATAACTTAAAGCAATCTTGCGTGTGGAAGATTGCTTGGAGCATTTAAAATTGAAGACTCATGGTTTTGGACCTTAATTAAGGGCATTTTGGACATTACACATGGTGTATTTACATACCATGGCCGCACCTATAATTAAGGGTAAAGTGGTCTTTTTGTCTTCTTTTGTAATACACTATAAATAGGTCATTTTAGCTCATTTCTTGGAGATTTTGAATGATGAAGAATTGAAAGACATATTTTCTCTCTTTTGAGAGTGTTATACCCTTAGTTGTAGGGCTTGGAAAAGTCATCCTTAGCATAGGGCTTGGAAAAGCCCTTATTGATCTTTACTTAAAAACGGTAGATCTTGAGGTGAGTTCATTCCCTTGGTGGTCACCGTAAGAGTGTGGTTTTTATTATTACATTTATTAGGGGTTTAGTGTATGATATTTACTTGGTTTCTGATTCTTGTCATAATATTGGCCTCACTATCTATCCTTTACTTTTCTTGTTGTTATCTTGTGTAGTGGACTATTTTTGGGTCATTTTTGAATCCAAAAATTTATGTTCTTGTTGTCATCTTGTTATTCATGTTTTGTGGCTATTTTGGGTGTCAAATACACCATTGTTATCTCGTATTGTTATTGTTGTAGTGAATCCAAGAGTGGTCTCCATCTTGGTCCTCAAATCCTTAAGATTAGTGGACTGTTTTGGAGTGTGTATTGGACTATTTAGTGGTTGTTTTGTGCTCCTTTTGTTTTTCTCGTATCAGTAGCAGTCGCATTTAGCATACAGAGTTGCAATGAGTCCTCTTCATTCGAGGACGACATTATTTAATTTAGTCATTTATTTCTTCAGTTCAATTTTACGGAGTTAGTTGGAGACATGTTCCTTCAACTCCTTATTTCAGACAGTACTTAGAGTCTTTTGGATTTACGCTCAGATTTAGCTTTTAGATTCAATTTTCAGTCGTTTTGGGTATCTTTCACCCACACGGATGTTACTATTTTACAGATTCT
Source organism: Capsicum baccatum var. pendulum (assembly GCA_030864225.1). NCBI lineage: Eukaryota > Viridiplantae > Streptophyta > Magnoliopsida > Solanales > Solanaceae > Capsicum > Capsicum baccatum. Next base: position 24,229,686 of record CM061560.1, read on the forward strand.
TTACTCAGTTGAACCTTATGGCCTACATGTTCATGTTTTCCGCATTATGTCATGAATTGCAGTATACAGGTATAGATATCAGTCATGGGTTAGCTTTTTGTCCCTCGGGGTCATAAGCACCGTGTAGCGTTTCGATTTAGAAAATCGAGGCGTTACAGCACGTCATCATATTTTGTTTGTCAATGAAGATCAATTTGACATTTACCTCATTCAAAGAGGCATTGAGTCTCAAAAGAGTAGTCTCAACATCAAGTATCCTCTTCTTTTTTTGTTGGACCCTCTTAATCTTGGATGGCTGCCCCATTTCTCCAGCTATTGCAGCCTCCAATGTTTGTTCGATAACCATTAACTCATTATTTATATTGATATTTTCAATTGATTGTCCCATATTGTATTGCTCAATACTCATTTTTGTTCCATCCATTCCAAGCACAACCCTTATGAAAAATGAAACAACAAAAGATTAGTAACAATTTAATTTAGAATATATATCTTTAACAAGTAAAATCATTTAAGAGTAAGCCATAGTCAACTATTGTCCATGGGGCATAACTGTCAAAGTCTTGCCTCTAGGGCAAGAGTTATAGGTCATCTGCTAAATCATTACAGACTATGGCAGTGTCAACTCTTGCCCAAGGGGCATAACTGTCTCAGTCTTGCCTCTGGGGCAAGAGTTATAGGTCATCTGTCAAATCATTACAGACTAAGCCAGTGTTAGCTCTTTCCCATGGGGCATAACTTGAAATGTATGGCAGAATTTGAAGATGCTAAAATCACACTTGAAACTACTGAATAACACACACTATAGGGGTGATTTTGAGAGGGTTGTTTACTTCAGAGATAGGTTGCAAGTGATACAACATAGTTTATCAACTCAATACTCTGATAGTATGGCCTTGAAAAAGAATGATGTACTGATTATTATTGAGAAGTAGAGCAATATTGAAAAGAGCATGTTACAATAAAAATTTAAGACTTTGTGTATAAGCTAGTGATTCAAACCCTATGTATTTTAGTGCAGTTATGAAAGAAAAAAGTAACAAGAAGCAGATAACGGAGCTTATTTCTTTAAATAGTGTTAAATTGGTGGATCCTGAGGATATTAAGCATGAGATTATTACTTTTTACCAATCTTTAATAGAGTGTGCACTAGCCAATACTACTGCAGTTAACAAAAGATGAAAGATTAAATATGATGCTTGTTCAACAATGAAGGATTTTTTTTAACACTGAAAAGTTGTATAATAGTAACCTTGTTACCTAAAGTGACAAATCCTACTACCATTAGAGAGTTTAAACCCATTGCCTGTTGCTCTATGTTATACAAGCTAATAGCTAAGGTGCTCTCTCTTAGAATCAACAAGTTAGTGCTTCTTTAATCTCTAAAACATAGGTTGGATTCATCCGAGATGAAAAACACAACATTTCCCTCCAATACCAAACCCTTGCAACTACTCAAACACAATTATAATCGCAATAACAAACTCCCCACAACCTGTTCGATACAATTTATCATCATCTTCTAATGCTAATTATACCACTAGTTTGAAATACTTGGAACTAATTTCTTGTATCACCTTGACCTTATACGTTTGGCCTTCCCAAAATATGTTGCGATCAACGTTAACTCCCATATTAACGATGTTTTCCTCCAAGACCAACCTCCCACAACTACTCAAACACAATTATAAGCGCAATAACAAACTCCCCATAACCTGTTCAACGGAATTCCTTAATGGTAAATATATTACTACAATACCAGCATATCCCAAGTTGAGCTTACGTTTACCTCCCCCAAATCAAATCAATATGCTAATTATATAACGAGCTAAAATTACCACAATGCATCAATAAGCTAAAATTACCACAATGAATTTTGATGATGAAATTCATACCTGAAGAAACCTTACGACTAAAGTCGATTCTGCAAATGTTTCAAAGTCGATTATTGAATTTGGAAGAAAGAGATTTAACAACAATATTTTGGAGGTCGATTCTGGAATTTGAAAGAAAGAAAGAAAGAAAGAGATTTAACCGAGAATATTTTGCAGGAGGGTATTTTCGTCCAAAAGAATATGACTTAACAAGTAAAGGCTATTTTAACAAAGCCTTTTTATTTGGGGCTAAAATTTAAAAGTCACCCTAATTTGGGTCTATATTTGAGAATAACCCAATAATAATAGACATAATTACAACCCATCTTGTTTACAAAATACGTACACAATGTAAATAAAATGTTTACCTTATACTCATGTGCATATATTACTATACATAATATACATATAATATACATACCGCTACATACAATATATACATATTTACACATGATAAGCATATAACATACATATATATACATATCACATACGATTAGGTACATACATAATATATACTTCGGCCATATCTGGTAAACTAGATGGCCTAATGACATATATCAGTAACCATCCCTTGCATATATTATTATACATAATATACATACAATATACATACCGCTACTACAATATACATACCGCTACTACAATATACACAGTTACGCATAATATACATATAACATACATATATGTACATACCACATACGATTGAGTGCATATGAATGTATACTTCGGCCATATCTGGTAAACTAGATGACCTAATGACATATATCAGAAACCATCCCTTGCTAAAACTATACTACTTTTTGAACCAAAAGCATACACATTTAAAAACATAGTGGACTATTTATGCTCGCGATTAAAATATAAGAATAATTTCAAACCATCCACAAACTTGAGGGACTAATCTAGTCTTTGTTTTATTTTTACAATATGTGAAACAAACATCTTTGCTCCACTTTCTAATTGAAAAAAAGGTATCAACTTGTGTAGTGACACTTAGGCTTCTCCAAAAAGCTTTCCCCTATTTCCATTTCCCTCATAAGCCCCAATTCTAGTTTTTCATTTTCTTTTAGATACAAAACAATACAACCAAATCTAAAATCATTAATGAAATTTTCTTTTCTTTGCTCTTCCCAAAAAGTCCACACTACTTAGATTTCAAAAATCTCCCCCCTCTCAATAACTCTTCTTTAGTACTACTTTCCCTCTCTTTGATTCTTCCCCATTTTCCATTTTAACCCTAAATCTCTTCACTGTCCAAAAGGGTTGAATTTTTTCTTGATTTTACTACTCTTTTTGACTGAAAGGGGTGTCTTAGAATTGCTTTAAATCATTAAAAAGACACTAAAGTTTACATTTTTAATGTTGTTTTAGGTTTCTTCAAGTTTTGGGTCATTCAAATTTTGTCTTGTCTACTTTTGGGTCACATTCGTTTTGTCTGATTCTGCTGTTTTTGTGGTTTTTACAGCTCTTTGGACTAAAAGGGGAGTTTAAGAATTGTTTCAAATTATCAGAAAGACAACCATGTTTACTTTTTTAATGCTGTTTTAGGTTTCTTGGATCTTTTGGGTCACTTGTAGATGGTCTCATTTGTCTGATACTGCTGTTTTCTTGGCTTTTATAGCTCTTTTTGACTAAAAGGGGTGTCTTAAAATTGCTTCAAATTATCAAAAAGACACCCAAGTTTACATTTTTAATGTTGTTTTAGGTTTCTTGAACTTTTGGGTCATTCAGATATTTTCTTAGTTACTTTTGGGTCACTTTCATTTGTCTGATACTGTTGTTTTCTTGATTCTATTAGCTGTTTTTGACTAAAGGGGAGTCTTAGAATCTCCTCAAATTATCAAAGAAACACCCAAGTTTGTTATTTTTGATGTTGTTTTAGGTTTCTTGAAGTTTGGGTTATTCAGGATATTGTTTTGGTTGCTTTTTGGGACAGTTTTAAGAATGTCTGATGATGTGGTCATTCATTTTGCATCGAATTCTTCTAACCAATCTGACCAATCTTTGCCTGCTAAGATGGCGAAACTCGAGGCAAGAATGGTGGGGAAAGGTTCATCTGCTACATCACAGGGTAATTCTTGGCCTGCTCCAGCTATGTTTGGAGCTGCTGAGAATGTTGCTGAGCCTGCTGCATTTAGTGATTCAGATGATGATGATGTGAGTTTGTGAAATTCAGCTTGTTCTTTACATTTAGTTTGTGTAGCTTAGCTATGGAGAAATGCTATTCCTATTGCTGTTTTTCTCTTATGAATTACTTAATTTGCTAAATGCTGCAAAATATCATAAATGGTATCCTTGTATGTAACTTAATTTGAGTTCTATATATATCTGTCTAGTTAATTACCTTCCTTACTAGTTTATTTTCGTTCGGGGTTCCATGTAGATAGGTACATTTGCAAGCATGGTTCACCTGTGCATCGCTGAAGTACTACTGAGTTAGAATACCCCAAACAGTGTCATTTGAACACCTCTATTAGTTTAAACTCCAGATTTTTGCTAATCACCATGACTCTAGGACAAAATCCTCGAGATACCACGTGCGAGATTAAAATTTGCACATCATTTTACCTATGGTACCCCTCCACGACATAGTCATGGAGTTTCAACTTGTAGAAGCTAAAACTCCAACACATTATCCTTGAAGTTTACATTATAATAACTATGTTGCTTTGACTCTTCAAAAATGTCAACGAGTGCGTTTCAGATTCTCCAAAAATAGTGTATTTTGGGAGAATCCGACACGGATGAGGCATTGAAAGTGAAGAGTCCACGCAACTAAGCATTATAATACTCTCTCAAACCAATATGGAGCTTTAATGATTTGTGAATAATTCAGCTAGTTTCAATATATTAAAATTGTACGTAGGATGGACCTCTCACAAAGTTTGTTAGAACGAAAACATCTTTTAGCCAAAATACTACATTGACACGATCAGCACTTACTACAGGAATTACGGAAATTTTGATAGAATTTGTAAAAACAAGAAATGGATTACTTGGAAAAGAAGGTAAGTACTTATCATAATGGATAACTAAAATAATATTAACAGTGAAAAATCTTTTATATCATTATCACTTTATGTCCTCAACCTTTGCCACTTGTAGTAAAGCCCGGGGCTATATCATTACCACTTTATGTCCGTATTGCATAGCTGGTATATACCATCCTACTCTGCTTATTGTGCCACTAAAAAAGGGCTGCTACTGATCTTGTCGTGTTCTTCACAATTTTGTTCTATGCATTTGAAAAGTATGGACGAATACCTAAGTATTCCAATGTATACTAAATAGGATTCGAAGTATTTAGTCTATCGGTTACTTATGCACGCCTTATTTCCATCGTGTCTCTTTTTATTCAAGCTAAATTCCTGCAGGAAAAATCTACAACTCATTAATAGCAAATGTTAATGGTTTCTGGCCTTTAATTGTCTGGAATCTTTAAAAGAACTTATTCGATGCCATTAATGCGCTAAGGTCTTCCTTTCAAAGCTTTGTACCTTGTAGGATTCAAACTTTAACCAGTCTACATCTACTAAAGTTTCTTTCAAACCCCGTTCCTATAACTCCGAACAGGAATATTTTTGAGTTGTCAGAACCTAATAGTTTGTGACCTCAGCATTTTAAATAAAGGCACCTCAGGTTGATTATGGAAGTGCATTGCATGAGTTTTTTCCCTATACTTAAAAATGGGAAATCTGGATCCAAATATCTGCAATCTTGGAATGAATTTGAGATTTACTTTAATAAGCCTGATTTTTTCTGTGGTATAATAACAAGTATTCCTTAACATGATCAGTGTTATTGAAAGCAAAAAGCAAAAAGCTCTAGGTCCGTTGGGGCTTTAAGCACAAATAAAGCGTGGCTTAAATGAAAAAAGGTGCAACTAGAAAAGTACATAACAAATATATGGACGGAGAAATTGAATTTTTTATAGTGAAATACAAATTGTTTAGTGTCGCCTCTCCGGGAAATGCTTATTCACAAGAAAAAAAAGTGTCTTAGAGACTTAATGACGGCACTGAAGTGCAATTAGGCGTGGAGCCGAGGAGAAACGCTCAACATAGTTTGAGCCTCGCTTCTGGGCTTAAGCGCGTCTTTGACAAAACTGGATATGATCCGGAAGAACTAATTACTCAATATGCATTGTTCAAACTACTGATTACAAATTTGCGTTTAGTTTCCAGTGCTGCAAGTCGTTCTCCAATTTTTTGCTCTTAAAGCATAAGTTTTCATTTTCGTCCCTGACATTTCTCCTTTCTTCTACCAGAATGGAGTGGAATATCTCATACTAGCAAACACTCAGAAGCGGCGCAAACTTGAAGAAGACAACAGCTCATCTTCCATTGAACATGTGGAGGTATATCTTATGTGTGTTTGCTATGTTTTGTACATAACTTTCTTGTTCTTCTTGGCCAGTCCCTTTAGGTGTGAGGCATTCTAATTTCTGTATACTCTCTTTTACAACTATCCATTTTCTAGCCATTTTTTCTTAGTGTGTGTTTTCCGCTTACCCGTCTGGAAGAATGTATATGCTAATGCTGAACTAAATACTTTTCTAGACAACAGCTGATACAGTGAAAAAGACAGTAGAGAATACAGAAACAACCAAAGTGGGTTCAGATGTGAATAGACGAAAACAAAGCCGTAGTAGGGGACAAACTAATTCTGGTAGAGGGCGTGGTTCCCGAGTTAGTGATCCGACCAGGTTACAACCTGTTCCTGTGCCAAATGGTCAGTTCGAGAACTCTTACAAGAAGGTGAGTTTTTCTGGCATGATTTGACGTCTGTTTTAAGATGCATGATTCAGTAATGATTGAGCTTTTGAAAGGATATGTTTGAAAAATACTGGCGAACGTTTATCCAAAATTGACACATAACAAACAAGACAACAGAACCTCTTGCTTTATCAATGTCAACTCTGAATTGTTTAAGCTAAATATTTATATTAGGGCTGATAATTTATACTGTTCATTTCGTTATTGTACATTTACAATGGTAAAAATCGGACTAATGCTGTTAGTTGACACATTCTACAGGTTGAAATTAATTGAGTTTTCATTGTTGTAACATGTTTCCTATTTTCTTATGTCTTCCTTTATACCTTAGCTACTCTTGTTTCAGCATATTTGTGCTCTATTTTGTACATGGGTGATACTCCCTTGATTACCTTCTAATATAGTTTTGCTAAATCTTACCCCATCCCCCTCCAGAAAAAGGTATGGGCAACTCCCTCATGTTCTATTCTGGTTGTCATAGTTTTGTAATCCCTCCTATCTCCAAGTTTTTTTCTAATATATAATGGCCAAGGTGTATTATTGTTTGTTGTTTGAATGCAAACATCTTGGTAACACCACCTTCCAAGTTCCACCAAATGAGGAACAAAATTATCCGGAATTTCAGGCAAAGGTTACTCTAGCTGATTTATCCCACATTTTCCTTGTGTTAATCGTCTAAGAAAGTATGAGTAGGATAACTCATATGTATAGGATCTTTCATAATAAAATTGTTACCATCTTGTTTGTTTGGAGACCCTTTCCTGGTGTTGAATATTTGCAGTACTGTTAAGGTTATGGGAAAAACTGGCACATTGTACAATAAACTTAAGTTCACACCTGGTTCCTGCATATTTGTCACATCTGGTTAAGTAGAAGACTGATCTGGTGCAGTCTGATCCAAGAGACTATTTAATCCATAAGCTTAACCAAAAAGAAAAGGGAACTATTGTTTACTTCCCCACTTTCTATTCTGGTTGTAGTAGTATTGTCATCACTTGTATCTTTAGGTGTTATTCTAGTATTTGATGTGTCAATCCAAGGTGTATCTTTGTTTGCTGTTTGCAATGCAAACACCTTGGAAAGGCTTCCTTCCCCCAATATGTGACTAGAGTTACCATGAATTCTTGCTAAGGTTCTATAGATGATTTATCCCATCCTTTACTTTTATTAATTATCTAACCGAGTATGTGTAGGATACCCCATTTGTGTAAAATCTTGCTTGATCTCTTAAAGTTGTGTACCATCTTGTGCTGGCCCCTTTCCTGGTGATGAGTATTGCACTTATTGTCAAGGTAATGGAAAAAGCTTGCACATTGATAGTAATCTTAAATTCACGGCCGAGTAACTGTATATTTGTCATATCTTCTGCAAAAGGGAAGACTAAGATACCAGTTAATGCTTTATAGATTTGTCTTTCACCTACTCTTTTTCCTTCTCCTTTTTTGGCACTTATCAGGCATTCATAATTATGCTTGATGTTTGGGTTGGATTGAACTGGATAAAGTCTTCTAGAAACGATTGGTTATCCTTGTATAGCTTTCCCTGCTGTGTAGTTATGTAGGACGCTACATAAGTAATTAAGCAAAATGATTTTTCCTTCTCCTTTTTTTTGACTCAAAAAAAGTTATGTAGGACACTAGCAATGACTTGTGAGATTCTGAACAGCATCTTGTGATTTAGGTTCTTTTGACCCAGGATTGTGCTTCTTCTACATGTAGTGTCTTAATCTACAGTGATGCAGTTGAGTTTGCTTATGTAGGCTTCCCTAGTTATAATGTGTTGCTTAATTCCCTATTAATATGAAAACTATTACTTGATAAAAAAAATGTGTTGCTTAATTGTTATGAATGCTTCGTTCCTAGTCCAGGTATATTTGTTTTGCTGTATATCCTTCCCTATGGTACTATGGTAACAACAACCATCTCTCAGATCCAAACAAGTTGGGGTCGGCTATATGTATTCCCACTTCTTCATTAAGCTCATTTTGTACCATCATCCTATGTGGATCTTCTTCTTATATTGTGTCCTATCTTTAGTTTAGTTTGCACTGATACGAAGGATTTATAGGTCTTTCAAGACAACTTCACTCTATGGGGTTTTAGGTCCACCCCATCCCCTTTTAACGCCTTTTTCCATAGTTTCATACCTGTGGACCAATGGGTCTTTAGGTTGAGACAGAACATGTCCAAACCATCTCAAGCAACGTTCTCGAATTTTATCCTCAGTCCATGCTACTTGGGATTTCTGACGAATGTGTTCATTTATAATCTTATATATTCTTGTATGAGGATCTTTATATTCTTCTCTGGCCAAAGAAAAAATGTCCTGAGCTTCTGAATAGAGTTTGTGAAAGAAATATTACAAGATTGTTGTGTGTGCGCGTTTCTACGAAGCTGTGATGGAGCTGCCATCTACTATGTTAGTGATGTATTGAGCATATAATAATTAAAATCCACTGCAACCCCAAAAGCCCTAATACTTAATTGTGAAAATCAATCTGTTTTTTAGAAGGTATCAAATCCAAATAGATTGTAATTCCCTATGTGAAGTTGATTAGGAAAGGTAATAGATGCATATTTTGTAACTTGACAACGAAAAGGATGATAGAATGCATAGATTGGCGGTAGTCTGTTGGTGGACTAACACTATCATTTTTGCTTGTTGTAGTTGCAGGATGGTTTGCCTAAAGAGCAACTTGGGCACAATGGACAGACTGCATCAGAAGTACGGCTTTAGTTATAGTTTTCAGATTTCATCCATACTTGCAATTTCTATCTGATGGAATTTATGCCATAAAAATGGTTCACAAATCATGAATTTTTATCCGGTCACTCTTTGCTATTATTTATGAATTCTAACTAATCAAAATGATGTGGAATGCCCTCGACATTAGGAGGAAATCACTTCTTTACGGGCAAAAGTTGTGGCTTTGGAGGAAGAGCTTAAGAAATCTCGTCAAGAGGCGACGGATTATCAACATCGGTGTCAACAGCTAGAAAAGGTAAAACTTCTTGTTGGTTACCCAAATTACTGGAAATAATCTAGATATTGGATGATGTATTAACAGTCTGGTGTTTTTCGTTCCTTGTTTTGTATTTTCTTTAACAGCATCAGTTATAAAGTAATTCCTGTATCATTTTATACTAAAAATATCGAATAAAATATATGTATTAGTAAATACATGTGTAAGGACACATAAATGCCTAAAATTTGCCATAATCTGGTACCTGTTTGGTTAACCATCTTTTGCTACACTTGCATGTTTTCAATAATTTTTAATAATATTAATTTTGAAGTTATAAAAAGGTGTTTGAAATAAAAACATTATGTTTAGTGGAGGAACATGAAATTTGTTACTCCATCTAGTCTTACCTATTAAACGAGCAAGTTAATAACATTAATTAAGAGGGTTATTTGACGAAATTACCCTTTCTCTCTCCTCAACATTAATTAAGAAGTATCGAAAGACTTCTTTTCCCCAGACCCCACTTTGTGGGAATACACTGGGTTTGTTGTTGTTATTGTTGTTGTCGAAAGACTTCTTAGGAATTTGTCCAGGTCATTTATTGGACAAAAGTTAAAGTTGGAAAACACATATACTTTCTTGGCTGTTTGAAACATCACCTATCGAGGACCAAAAATCTGTTAACAAATTCAAATAACTCAGAAATCATTATTTATTGAATTACAGTCCCTAAATTGTAATCTGTATATTACTTGTCTGTGAAAGTTGATTTGGCGTTGCATTGCACATTTTGAACAGGAACTGAAGGATCTTAAAGATTACGAGCTGCAGACTAAGCCAAAGGTGTGCTCTCCTTCTGTTACTTTCTTCTTTTCATTGATCAAGTTTTGTGTCTGCCCTAGAAATAATTGATACTGATTGTGCAAGAAATTTTTTTGTATCTGAGGTTACCTTTGCGACCCACATGACCAAAGAAATATTTGTGCCACTGACTGGCTACATCATTGTGCTTGTTGCCAAATCAAATTTTTGTTGGCTCTGACTGGTATATATTTGTTTAAGTTATATTTCTTTGGAGTTATCGTCATATGTCTGAATATACTATTGAAGAATGTATCTGTTCATATGATTTATCTGATGGAGGAAACCTACAGAGCTGATGTATTCAGCTTGACCACTTCAGTAGAACCGATAGTTATTCAAACTAAAAACCAGAGTTCTCTATGTTTTGTATGATTGTGAAATATCGAATAGGCTGTACTACCAATGTTCTTTGCATATATATGGTATGTATGTCGTGTATGTATACACACCGCAATTTTGACACCCGTTGCTATTACATTTTCCTAGCAAAATATTGTTTTCCAAACTTGGCTTTGTTAAATCTAAAAATGTTTGTTTTTGCTGGTCCATTTGTGGACATATTTTCTATCTCATGCAAGTTGTGCGAACATCACCATTTGGCTTTCCTGTCAAAAATATTGCTGTCAAATTCTGCTTTGTTAGACCTATAAATTTCCTCTTAGCTGTGTCCCATTGTGTCTGCAATGATCTCGTGTCAACAAGCAGGTAAAAATACCAAGTTGAAGAAAAATGGTTAATGTTATTCCTGTTTATTGGTGTTCCCTCGTGGCACTGGTTCATTTTTTTATTTTTTGTCTGCAGAGAACGAAAATAATGTCGGAATTGCTAATATCTGTTTCAAAAGCCGAGAGACAAGAGGCACGAATGAAAGTGCGCCAGGAATCTTTGAGACTGGGCAATGTAGGAGTAATCAGGTATCATTTCTATCAAGGTGTTATTTATAGCGAGCACTTTGCTGCGTGGTCTAGTATATAAAGTAAGTTCAACAGATGAGAAGGAGCATCACGAGTTTGAGAAAGTGCAACGAGTTCCCATAGTTGTGTGTTTACACTGAGTATCTCTCTTAAGTCAGTTTTTTCTTTTTTAAAATAGTAACAGTTGTGTATATCATAATTCATAACAGTACATTGGTTGTACTGAAAATCTTAACATGATCCTTGGATTTCTATGGTTAAAACAGTATCTTATATGTAAATCTGTTTGCACCAAAAACAAAAACGTCTAATCAGTTTGATCTTTTGTAGTGAGTTGGTACTGTCCTCAAAACATCTAGAGTTCCTCTCTTTCCAGATTGTCCTCCCGATACAAGCTGGGACAATCCTCCCAATCTCCTCCCAGCTAAAACGAACTTCAGTAATCTTAATAGGCATTGTCCAAGCTATGCCTCAGAGATTAGTGAATATCTCCCCTAGCTGATCAGCTATCCTGCAATGTGAAAATAGATGACTCGCTGTCTCAATTTCTTCACCGCAAAGAAGCTATGCCTCTCTTTAGTTGACATTTATTTATCTTGCTCATGGATAAGCTAAATATTGTACATATAGTCAGTCCCAATTAGCTTGGAAGTGAGGCTTTGTTGCTGTTCGTGTAATAATAGTATGGTGATGGATTCCATGGTGCATATTATTTTTATATGGAACTGAGTTACTGGCAAAACTAGAGAGTAAATTTATGTTTGGGACTCTGGATAAGCATTCTAGATAGTGATGTTTTAGGAGAAGTAGAAGTTGGAGAAAATATTTTAGCTTCCATAAAGAGGAATAACGGTGAGGTGAAATTTGATGAGATTGTGATGTCTAAATGCAAAAGATGTAGATACCTAAGCTCCGTCTTGTACGAAGATGGCATAATAGATGCAAATGTAGATAGAAACAAAAGAAGGCTGATTACTTATCAAAATGAAAAAAGGGCATGAAAATAACATGGCTGAAGTGTGCTTCAGAAGTGATAGCATCTAAGGTTCGACATGATGAAATTTTAAATATGAATGTTTAGATGGATGTACAAGATTGGACAAAATGAGATTGATCATATCTTGGCAGCAGCAAGTAATCACCCATAGAGGTTAAAAGAGAGGAAGTCTTGTTTGTCCATCCCCTTTTTTTAAACTAGTGATTGTATTGAAAGGAAAAATAGTCTAGCACTAAGTTGGTGCTACTTGCTAGTACAATTAACATAGTTATTGATCCTCCTATATAAAAACAAAAAGAAAGGATTCCTTCTATACAAGTTCCTGTCCCTGTAGGAAGTCTATGAAATGCTGAAGATTACATGGAAAAGTCAAAAGTGATGAGCATCTATATTCAGTTTTCTGCAAGTTATCAGTTTTTCCTTTGAAACATCTTGCATTTCTTTCTTTCCACAAAACCCAGAAAACACTAGCTGGTATTGTTTTCCGTCTCTTCCTTGCAGGTTTCCTTCAAAAACAACATACCAGTGTCATCCAGTAAGTGGGGTCTGCGGAGGGTGGGGGGTACGCAACTTTACCCCTACCTTGTATGAGGTAGAGAGGTTGTGTCCGATAGACCCTAGGCTCAAGAAAAGCTTTTCCAAAACAGGTTTGAAATGATACAGGGGAGTGAAAAAGTTATGATGAAAATACTAAAACAAAGAAAAGTATTTAGTCAAGATAACCAAAGTAAAAGAAACAACAGTAGTAATAAAATTGAAGAATACCTACTCACCTTCTACCCTTATTCCTTCAATACTCCGCTGGTCAGTAGCTCTCTCACTGACTGAGCCATGGTAAATGGTATTTTGAATTTGTTAAAAAGCAGTGACCACATCTGACTAGCCACAGAGCAGTCTAGAAACAGATAGTTGCAATTTTGAATTTGTTAAAAAGCAGTGACCACATCTGACTAGCCACAGAGCAGTCTAGAAACAGATAGTTGCAATTTTTCCATTCATTGTTACACATAAAGCACCTACTGTATAATGACAAACTTCTCTTCTGTAGACTGCTTTGTGTCAGGCACGCCTCATGAGTAGCCAACCCCATAAAGCAACAACTTCGCAAGGAGTCTTTGACTTCAATAAGTTCTTGCATGGCCAACTAAAAGGGCTGTTACCCTCACAGTTAATTATTTTGTAGCATGAATTAACTGAGAAAATTCCAATCTTTCCATATCCAGAGAAAACTGTCGGGTGTCTTGACATTTAAAGCCGCTTTCTCCAAATCATCCAATATAAGAGCCACTCTAGGTATTCCCAGTTAAAGCCATTCCTTCTAAAACTAATGCACCAACATATAGTTGTATGCTCGTTGGTCCTTAGGTGCAGCACAATAATGATTGAAGGTAACATGAAATGATGAAACATACCTAAAATCACCTAGAGGGAAGTTTTCTTAGAGAACCTACTGTTAGAATATGAGTAGGAATAGGAATAGCATATAAAATCCTACTTGGAAAAGGATTGTAATGTAGTGTCCTATTAGGAAAAGGATTGCAATGTATTGTCTATAAATAGGGCCTCAATGTAATAATATAGTTACAACAATTCAATAATATTTTTCTCTTATATTTTCTCACATGGTATCAGAGCTTCCACGATCTTGGTAAAGAATCAAAGAGTTTCCGCTGCCGGCGGGCGGCTATAATCCATATATGCCGCCCGTTTGGCCAATGATTATGTTAGCAAAAGTTGGGTTACTGGCTCACTGTGTATCTTTCTAGTGACTATTTTCTCATATCTTTGCGTAGCCCCATACATCTGTCTGTGACTACTTTTCCATATCTATTTTTCTTAGCACCGTACTTCTTTTTGTTAACTATTTTCTCATATCTGATTTGCGTAGCACCGTGCATTTTTCCGGACTACTGTCTCATATCTGAGTTGCATAGAATCATGCATCTTTCTGGTGACTCCTCAGATTTAGTTTACATAGTTCTGTACGTCTTTCCGGTGACTCCTCATATCTTTTTCAGTAGGGCGTGCCATCATTCCGACCCTGCCCATATAATTTCTCTTTTCCAGTAGGATCGTGCCGTCATTACGACCCTACTCATATAATTTCTATTTCTCAATAGGGTCGTGCCGTCATTCCGACCCTATACATATTTCTCTTTTTCAGTAGGGTTGTGTCATCATTCCAACCCTACCCATATACCTTTTTTTTCCTCAGATTGTAGTCATTTTTTAGCCATCAAATCTAATAATCCGGCGTGTGAGCATGTTTCGGCTAAGTTTTCGGTGACTTTCATGTTCAAGATCTACTCGTCTCTTGATTTCGAGATGACCCGTATATTTTATATCAGTTTTCGGCAATTTTCCAGCGACACATCGACTTTACGACAATATTTACTACTTTTCGGATCACTTTTTCAGTTTGTTCCATTTCAATTGAGGTCTTCTAGACGTTCAAAGCAGTCCTTATCAGTTTTCTTGCAGATATCTTTACCAAGTCCCTCACTGATTCTCATATTAGTTACATCCATAACAAGCTTGGTACATATGTCTTCTATGAACCAGCTTGAGGGGTAGTGTTAGAATATGAGTAGGAATAGGAATAACATATAAAATCCTACTTGGAAAAGGATTGTAATGTAGTGTCCTATTAGGAAAAGGATTGGATTGTATTGTCTATAAATAGGGCCTCAAAGTAATAATGTAGTTACAACAATTCAATAATATTTTTCTCTTATATTTTCTCACACCTACAATCTTACAGATGCCAACATGCTCACAAATAGAATACTAAGCAAAAGATCCATATGGTTAATGACAACTTAGTTTGGAGTAAGGTCTAGTTATTACGCTTACATTAGGCGTGGCCTTATAGGTAATTCATATTTTAGTTAGTGACTTGTAAGTCCATGTAAGGATAAGTGTGAGAGTTAGATAATCTTTAGCTTTAGTAAATCTTGGTATGTCAAAGCTGAGTTGCTCGGACTCGGGTGTGGGTATCTGAGACGGGTGCGGATCTGGGAGTCGGATTCGTCCAAATATAAATTTTAAGATTCAGGGGTGCGAATCCGAGTGTGGTTACGGGTGCAGGGATTCGGCTAAAAAAAATTAAATATTATAAATATAGAGTTATATTATAAATATAGGGATTAGGATTTATTTTAGTTAATTTACTATTTTTAGTTACTTTTGTCTTTAATTTTCTTTTCAATTAGGAATAATATTAATATTAGAAACTTTTTACCAAATATTGATATAAATTATTTTTATATCATAAAAAAATTTAACTATAAAAAATTAAAAACACAAGAACGCATGTACAGATGTACTCTATCGACCTAAAAAAACCCTTCCTAAAACCAAAACTACTGTATTGGTTATTTTTTTAAAATATATAACATAATTTTAAAATTAAATAAAACTGGTGAACCAACACAACACCAACGCCTAGAAATACTTACGCCTCGCTGACGCTGTCCCGTCGCCGTCGCCGTCACCGATAAATAGTTATTGTATTCCCACCCAGTCGTCGTCGATCATTAGCATGTCAACAAGGCACGTCATTTCTATTTGTTAACCTTACAGTTCATCGGAGTAGTCGTTCGGAATCTTTTCAGGTAAGTCGCCGGCCTATCCAATTTTTCCCCTCAAATTTCTTCTTAAATTTGGTTAACGAGTCCGAAATCATTTGACCGAATCGGAGACGGCGGAAGTGTCCGCACCCGCCCCAGTCTCGTGTCGAGACGGGTTTGGCGGCAAAACTGCCGAGTCCGAGCAACATAGTGTCAAAGTACAATTTTTCTTGTATTGAGAATGAAATGGGTCTGAATAGAGCAAAATGGATACCTAGGATTCATATACCCGATCCCCCAACTAAGGATTGCGTGTAGTTAATTGCTTGATTGATTGCTGTGATTTTGTTGGTGATAACTGATAACTATATAATAGGTATAGTAATGAAACTCTAGATTAACAATAATGAGCTGTATGCCCATCCTCTAAGTATCAATTTATTTTCCGTGTTATCAAATATCATATTTTGAACCTCTTCATTTTTATGACTACTGATTCCTTTCTGTTCTTTGGTTAATTGCAGAGCTGGGACCATTATATCTGAGGCCTGGGAAGATGGGCAAGCACTAAAGGACCTCAATGCTCAACTTGTATGTTCCGTATTTTGGTGGTCTGGCAAGAGAGTGCTTGTTTTGCAGTTCCATTATATGGATACTAATATATCTATATACCGACATCGAACATAGTCACTGCCTGTCCATTTAGCTTGTAAAGTACAATAGAGCTTCAGCTTATGTCCTAACAACCATGCCCACATAAAAGAAGAGAATTGATTTAGAAAAAATCAGTATATTGAGAATGTAAGAGTTCAGTGAAGAATTTAAATGATAGTTTAAATATGATGAAGGGTTAAGCTGAACACATCACTCCACTAATAAGTAAGATGAAGTGGTACTAGTTTATTTTTGCCTGGATCCTTGGACACACAAGAGTTGTTCGTCAAGGAAAGAGTTCATTTTACGTATAAAAAGGAGGGCAGGCGAAGTAACTTTGGAAATTTATGAGTCTATAACTTCCAGTTAGATTATTTTCAATCTGAATGTGCCAATAAACCCAATATGAGCTGATCCTGTGTGCTATTTAGTGTCTGGTGTCTCCATATTAGGTAAACTGCTAACCACTGCTTATATCCTAGATCCAATAGGTGTTATTGTTAATGGATCCTTTTGTTTTTTGCAGAGGAACTTATTAGAAACGAAAGAAGCTATTGAACGGCAGCGTAAATTGCTGAAGAAACGACAACCAGGTGAAGTTTTCCCTTTGAATATATGTACTTTCTCGTGTTTCCTTCTCTTGGATTGAAATCTGGTGTTATTTTGGTGAATGAGTGGATTTTGTCCCAAAAAATGTCTTAACCAGTTTGTTTTTAGTAATGGCACCAATCCATAATAAAATATTATTATATTTTTTGGACTCGAATCTGCTCTTCGTCAAAATGGTTGCATGACATTCCAAAGGTCTAACTCAAGTTGGGAGATTTTCAAGTTCACTATTGTCTTGTCAGATGGCATGACAATAAAGCTGGAGGTTTAAGCACACCATATTTAATCTATATTCGTCTCTTGCTTGAGGCTTCAGCTCCAAGCCCATTTTTGAATTTTTTAAAAAAAGAGTGATTTCAGCAACATTTATTGAAGGTCTTGTCTTAGTATAGTTGCGCAAGTCCTATCAGCTTGGAAATAACTTTTTATTAAAATAACTTCCATGTTGGCTTCTTGTTCATGACTGTTTGTCATTATTTCAGCAGGAATAGCTGTTGATTTGATTTTTCAATTTCTTTGATTGTCCAAACTATGTTTCTTGAAATATGAAAGGTTACTCGCAATAAGGTTACCCTACCATTGCAGATAAAAGTGATGGAGGAGATGTGGAGGGAGGTTTGCAGGAAGAAGATTCTCTCATTCAGGATGAAATCTACAAATCCCGCTTAGCTAGCATCAAACGAGTAACTGTTCTCTTCCTTTTCTGAATATGTTTTCTCATGTCAGTTCTTTGTCATTTATGGAGCTGCTTGCTAAAATATTCTCTCACACCATCATATTAATTTTCGTTAGGAGGAAGATATGATAATGCGTGAGAGAGACCGGTATGAACTAGAGAAAGGAAGGCTGATTCGTGAAATGAAACGCATACGTGATGAAGATGGATCTCGTTTTAACAATTTTCAGATTTTGAACCACCGATATGCCCTCTTAAACCTTCTCGGAAAAGGAGGATTTAGTGAGGTGTATAAGGTAGGAATCTGGAAGTGGGTGTTAAATACATTTTTATTCACCAATTGGCAATGTAGACCTCTTTTTTTGTATTAATATACTGAGGAAAATATCCTTCCATTCACTTCAAATTGCAAAATTCTGGCAGGCTTTTGACTTAGTAGATCATAGATATGTTGCATGTAAGCTACATGGACTAAATGCTCAGTGGAGCGAAGAGAAGAAGCGAAGTTATATGCGACATGCAATTAGGGAGTACAACATCCACAAGTCTTTGGTGCACCATCACATTGTGCGGCTCTTGGAAATTTTTGAGATAGATCATAACACATTTTGCACGGTCTTGGAGTACTGTAGTGGTGTGTTTACTCTCCTCTTTGTTGCATAAATCAATATAGTACAATTACTAGTATGCTCATTGCAATGAGGTATATTAGTGTTCCCTCTCATATTGGTCACAAATATATTTGTCTGCAGGAAAAGACCTTGATGCAGTTCTAAAAGCAACACCCGTGTTGCCAGAAAGGGAAGCAAGAATCATCATTGTGCAGATTTTTCAAGGCCTTATTTACTTAAATAAAAAGTCGCAGAGGATTATCCATTATGATCTGAAGCCAGGGAATGTTCTATTTGATGAGCTTGGCGTTGCTAAAGTCACTGATTTTGGCCTAAGCAAGATAGTGGAGGATGATGTTGGATCCCAAGGTATGGAGCTCACATCCCAGGGAGCTGGAACGTACTGGTGAGTGGTAGATTTTGCTGTCACACTGGTCTCGTTATGTTTTTTACTGAGGTGCACTAGTTCTGAACTTACTTTTTCTGTCATCTCTTGCCTTCATAAACTATTACTA
Source organism: Capsicum baccatum var. pendulum (assembly GCA_030864225.1). NCBI lineage: Eukaryota > Viridiplantae > Streptophyta > Magnoliopsida > Solanales > Solanaceae > Capsicum > Capsicum baccatum. The sequence goes on from CM061560.1 coordinate 24,248,709, forward strand.
AGGTCCATTATTTCTGGTTGTATCGTTTCTTCAGGTATCTACCTCCTGAATGCTTTGAGCTAAGCAAGACACCTCTTATATCCTCAAGGGTGAGGCCTCCTGCTCTGCTTTCATTTGTTGATAAATGTTAACTAGTACTCCACTGTCAACCAGGTGTACACAACATTTTCTTAAGTTCTTGTTTCTAAAGATCTTGAACTTAATGCAGTGTCTGCATCTCGATTGATGCATATTGTCTTATAAGTCCACGACGAATGAACGGTTATTTGTTTATGAACTAAACTCATGACTTATATTTATGTAACTAGGTTGATGTCTGGTCAGCTGGTATTTTGTTGTACCAAATGCTGTTTGGTAAGCGCCCCTTTGGACACGACCAAACACAAGAGAGAATATTAAGGGAGGACACAATTATTAAAGCAAGAAAGGTTGAGTTTCCTACAAGACCAGCCGTCTCTAATGAGGCAAAGGTGAGTTTTTTCCTGTCCATATCTGACTACGTTTCTTAGCCGACAACGATTTGATCAATTGTCCCTATTTTACTTTTTATTTGTGAGCATTATCAAGAGAAACCGGAGGCCCTCAAAGTCGGTCAATACTGTTATTTCTACTAATGTGCAGTCATTTCTCCTAATTGGAATTCCTCTCCTATGTTCTCAAAACCCGTTGATATCTTGTACCTAATTTATGATAGTGTATTAACCGATCAATGGTTTGCCTATCTTTTAGGTCATTTGATCCACGCTTTATCTCAATCCGCATCGATTACTATACTGCTAGCATGACAGTAGTCCAGACATGCCATGACCAGAAATATGTATAACATATCAAGATTTGGAATCAGGATACTGGAACTTAACTCTCGTGTCCAATATAACTACTCTAGGCGAACCACTTAGCCTAGAATATGCCATGACACTTAGCATACTAGCTGGTTAATGAAACAAAATTCGATCAAGAAATGTACAAGAGACGTTAACTTAACTCTCGTGTCCCATGTGGTTACTCTAGGCCACGACACTTGGGCTTACTAGCTGGTCGATGAAACAAAATTTGATTAAGCAATGTACAAGATAAGTAACATTCCACCAGTATTTACTAGGACCTGTTAAGATTGTGTTTTCTTCCTGCCACTGATTGTTAGATCACTGGTTTTGTTGATTCACTCTTTTCTATTTGTTTGGGCAGGAGTTTATTCGTCGTTGTTTAACGTATGATCAAGCAGAGAGGCCAGACGTTTTGACTATTGCTCAAGACCCTTACTTGACATACACAAAGAAATGATAGGAAGATGTCAATCATGTCAACTTGGACAGAGAGTCGCGGTCTCTTGTCTATAAAAGTGGTTGCTCTTGTAATGTAGGTACAAGGAGTGGTGCTCGGGGGATTTTGTACAGTTGTAAAGCGCGTGTTATTTTTTGTACCTGTACTTTAATCTTGTCCACCCCCATGTTTTCCATTTTTTGCGTTTCTCTTCTTGGAAAGTCTTTTATGCCATTGATGAGTATATCGATGAAATGTCATGGCGATTAGGAAATCAATTGGGTAGATTCTACCTACTTGTATGTTGGTAGACGGTATACATACTTTGCTTGGAAGAAAAAAAAAACATGCAAGAGAAGTGGTTGATGAAAAGATTTCATCACCTAATGTTTGTTGTTTAATCCTATCAAGTTTGTAACTGAATTTTCCTAAGACGTATTCTGATTCTGAACAACATATGATAACAAATACTTCAATTTATGCAACTTATTTTCCTTTTTAGTTTGTTTCTAAACGAGCATCACTTTGTATATTTAGTAGTTCTTTAGTTTCAAAATTTTATATAACATATTTGAGATCATAAGATTCGGATGATATTTTGATATATCATCTTTTGTTTACAACATATCTAATGTACTTTAATAAAGTGGAGTTTGCGGAGGACAATGTACACAGTTCAGACCACTATCTCAGATGAAGTAAAGAAGTTTTTGGTAAACCTTTGGCTCATGACAGATAATAGTATGACAAGCAAAATGCATAAAAACAAACAACAAAGTGGGGTAGTACACCATTAGATAATAAAAGAAACAAGACACTCACAAAGTAATAATATGAACTGTCTATTTGAAATCTCAAACGTCATCAAAACACTACGAATAAGAACCTACAAAGCACTATGAACTGTCTATTTGAAATCTCAAACGTCACCAAAACATCACGAATAAGAAACTACAATACACATGCATAACAGAGTAAAGGCCCAAAATCATACATTATCTTTACTTTAGACACAAAATAATACATATTCTTTCAACTGGTGCACTAATAGTCCTTTTTGTTTAAAAAGTGGTGCATTTTTAGTCATCACCCCAACACTGTTAGTTCTTTTTAACATCAGCCAATTACCTTTCTATCACACTATTTTTTTCCCTCCAAAAAAAACCTCACCTGCAAAATGTTGCTGACAAGGGCTTGAATCAATTTGAGCCTTGAGATTTTCTGTGTCACTAGTCACTATGATTTTTATTTAGTCATAAAGGCATAAGTTCTTGGGGTTCTCATGAGTTCATGGACTGAATGCACAATCAATGAGGGAGGAAAAAATATATTCCCATAAACACAAGAACTCCGAGATCAGCCTCTTCACCAACAGCTGGCCGACGACGACGAACCAAGTATATTTGGGTTGCACACCATAAGCAGTATAAGGAAGCAATTACCAACATTAGCTTGACAGAGTTGATAACTCGTAACTTGAGCAGTTTCAGTGGCTTCACGCTGCAAGATAGTTGTGACCCAAAAATGACACGTTAACAACAGAGCAAGCAACTGAAACGAAAGTAAAATATCATTGACTAATCCATCAGTAAAACCTACTTTTATGATGATGTTCCTATCCCAGAATCTGAACGTTTCACAAATGTGACATTTAATCACCTCAAAGAAGTTAATCGAAAGGTTTTGTAGTCTAAGAGCCGAGTGGCAGCGTATAAAGCTTCTCTTAGCCAAAATCTTCGATGCTGATGAAAATTCTAACCAACCTCTACTAACCTGCTGAAGAATCTGGCATCACCTAACATAGAAGTTGACATCATCTTTTATCTTCATGAGTCTTATCAGACCATGAAATTAATAGATTGAAACAATTGTTGATGCAGTGATACAGAGAAGTCTGAATTGTTAATGCAGCGTCGATGCCTCAAGGCTTATTGATGTGTTTTTGTATTGATTTCCCTTGCCTAATGGTGCTCGTGTTTACTTGATATGAAAGTGAGGAGGTTGCTGTTAAAAAAATTCACAGTGTTAGGGTGATGACTAAAAATACACTCACTTTTTAAACAAAAAGGACTATTAGTGCACCAGTTAAAACAATATATATTATTTTGTGTCTAAAGTAAAGATAATGGATGATTTTGGGCCTTTACTCTGCACAACACTATGAATACAAATATATCGACAAACAAAGCACTTCTCCAATGCAAAATTCAAGTACCTTATTTTCTTAAAATCAAGGGGTTGAGTTTGAGGACAAAATTAGAGTGTGTGTGTGTGTGTTAGGAATTGCAATTTGATTCGAGTGAGTTGTTTTTGGATCTTTTATAAGTATTTCCAATGCAATTGAACATCTTCAAGATGGGTCACAATTTGTGTAAAAACTTTGTGAGCTGGAAAACAATCAGTGAAACCCAGGATGTCCTTTTAAGAGATGGCCAAATGAGTAACAATGTTAAGCATAAAATGTTGAACAGTTATAAGGATCAGAAAACATCACAGAACACTACAATAACTTTTACACATTGGTTCGATCCAAATGTAAAGCATATGTTGTAAAGAGTGATTTTTGCGCGGTATCATGAATGTATTGTTTGTTTTATCGCCATGAACACGTACAAGTTACAAGGTTGGTTTTTCCTCGCTCACCACCAAGCACAAATTTAAGTACCTTAGAAAGGCTAATTCAAGTACTGCCGAACAGTAAAAATATTATACATGGAAGTACTGAGTTGGTGATCAACATTTTCAAGCACACTGTTGTACTCCATAGTACTTTACAACATCAACAAATGAGTTAAAGGCCTTGTTATAGCAGTAAGACCGCAACACCTGATGTGTGAGTTAGGTGCACATCACGAGTTTGGATCATGCAGTGGATAAAAGCCAGATATGTAAGTGAAGGTGGATAAACAGGTGAGCCCATTATCCACCAAGTTCTTAACTGTGCGTAGTGTCCTCCCTTGCAAAAAGAAAATAAGTTGTCTCTGGTTTCATCTGAATAGAGAAATAAAAGGTGTCAATATACAACAGCATTTCCAGAGTAATCCCACAAGTGGGGTTTGGGGAGGGTGGTGCGTACGCAGCCTTACCCGTACCCTGTGAAGGTAGAGAGTAGAGAGGTTGTCTCTGATGGACCCTCGACCTAAGTAAAGCATATCCAAATCAAGTATGAAAATAATATGGAGAACCGCTTAAATGTAAAAACTCCACATAAAAACAAGAAACATTTTTGAATTGTATTCCTGTAAGGTATCAATATAATGGCACCTATTGTGTCATTAATGGTATCGAAATGCATCATCTAAGAATTGCCTTGTGTTAAAGCACTGAATCAACCAGTGAATTACTTAAGGCCCTGTATAATGAGAATGTGTGCATGGTAAGTGGTATGTTTAATGGGAGAGCATCCTAATTTTTAACCAACGACGACAAAAACAACATACCCAGTAATCCCACAAGTGCGCTCTGGGGGGGATAGCATTCTAATTTAACCAAATTAGGAAAACATCACTATGATAACTTTGGAAGCATAATACAGACTCTGTGAGCTCTTTGAGGTTCTCGTCAATACTTCTTTTCCACTACGTTCCACCACTGACCCCAAAATAACCCTGCTAATTGAAACTTCTTGCAATAACCTTAATTTAGATGTAAATCTAAACCAGAAGTCGATAAAAAAGGGGGAATGGGTAGTCCTCGAAAACTAGGATTGATCTCTCTATTGATTTTATTCACCACTAGATGGAATAAGACCGTCAGCATTTGAATGATGCTTAACTGCCTACATCAGATTGGTTAAGCTATCAGTTCTGCACAAAACAGTCTCCTTCCGAGTTGACCTTCTCTCACAAAAATTCTTTCAGGTGGATGTATAAATTGTTGAATTCCCTTGAGACAACAGAAACATAATAGTACAGTGAGAAGGTTTAAAATGATACAGGTTGTAGGTTCAAATCGCAGTTGCGACATTCTAACATTTTTGTTTGGATAGCCTTGCTCCACAATTATATTTCACCCCAACACAAGTTAGAATTCTTGGCTCCCTCCATCCTAACTTATGTGGTCCCTTTTAGTCTGTCCAAAAAAGAACGTCACCTTTTTATAATTAGAGACAACTTAATTTTGAAATTTCCCAATTACCCTTAGTGAAGTGATTTACAGCCTTACAAATGTCTAAGGTTTTTGTTTTAACTACAAATTTCAAAAGTCTTCCTTTCTTTCTTAAACTTTGTGCCTAGTCAATCAGTGTCACATAAATGTGAAGGAGGGAGAAGTAATTACCATCTGGTAAGGGATAAAATTTATCAGTTATTCAAATAGCCATAAACTGCTGCCCCCAAGAAGAAAAGAGAGAAATTTCACTCTAAAGTACTTGAGTCATGTCCGAAAGGAGTTAACGTTGTGGCAGTATACCAGGCATTAAAACTTGAGCACAAAAAATATACTGTGCATTGAGTAAACATCATCTGCACAAGAATCTACGCACGCTTGCTAAAGGATCCTCTTGATGACACTATTAGTACTGATTAACAGGTAAATGAAAAACTACTTCCTCACCTATACTCGGCCAACTTTCTCAGGATACCTCAAAACGGACAAGTGAAAAAGCAAAGAATAGGTCTATTAGCCTATATCAGCTTTCACCGTTAGGAGACTAAAACCTCAAAAGGGATAAATACTTGTTTTGAGCCAAAATTGAACCCGCAATGTGGAATTTAAATATTTAACTGAGATCAGGTCATACAATATTTGTGGGACAGCTTCCCCAAGTCTTGATGAATAACCTAAAGATGATATCAAGAATATAGAATCACTTTTAGCAAAAATCAATTCAGAAAGAGCAGGCAGCATAGTAATTACAGAAAAGGAATAAACAGACAAAACAACAAACAAAGAAAATGATGCAATTCCTTTTTTTTTTTTTTTTGGAGAAACAAAGAAAATAATGATGACCTGAACTTGTTTGGGACTGAGACATAATTGTTGTGTCTTAAGAAAATAATGCAATTAATTTTCTAAATTCCAAATACATAAGTAGACAAACCTCATTTGTAGAGTTCTTGATTAGAGGTCTGCAACATTGACTATGTCCTCCATTGCTACATAATTAAACCAATGCATCAGGTTGAGGACCGAAAAACTTATCAGACATTAGTGAGGTACCGGAATCAGAGTCAGCACTCAGTTGGTTGCAAAGTCGGAACTTGATTGTTCATGTTCTGCTTTATCCTCTTGGATCAGTTGTGTGGAGGAACCAAAAGCAGCCATCTTTTCTGACAAAATCTTAAGAGCCTCCGGTTTATTAGCCAATTCCATAAGCACCTTGATCCTCCTAAAAGAAACATTACTTGGTTTTTGTCCTTTATCTACCATTTGAAAGAAACATCTTTCTGCCTCCGTCAACTTTCCCAGATCACAAAGCAAATCAAACAAAACATCAGATACCAAAATATATGAGCCAAATCCTCTCTCAATCATGTCGTCCCACAACTCAATTGCCATCTCCACTTTCTCGTGTCTCCTGATCAACCTAATCAAAAACATACATGACTGTGTACTCAGTAAACATCCAGTCTCCTTCATCCTCTGGTACAAAGTCCACGAACTTCTCAAATCATTTATCCAAAAAAACGACCTCAAGAACACATTATAAGTAGTAGCATTAGGGCTCAACCCATTTCTAACCATATCATCCATCAAACTATACGCATCCCCAATCCTCTTCGCAATGCAAAAGTTCCTAATTGCAGCATTATAAGCAGCCGCATCCGGATAACATCCATACTCCCTCATCTCCTTCAAAACATGCCTCGCCTTATCCGGTTGTCCAACCAACCCCAACCCCCCAATCAAACTCGTATAAGTTATCACATCCGGATCAATATCCTTTCCTCTCATCTCCTCCACCACCCTATACGCCTTCTCCATCTCTCTCCCTTTACAATACACATCCACCAAACAATTAAACGAAACAACATCCGGTTCAACGCCCAACTCCTTCATCTCCTTAAAAAAACCCTCCGCATCCTCACACGACTTCCAACCCGACAAAAGCACATTAAACGTCTGAATATTCGGCCTAAACGTATACTTCAACCTATGATACACATTCCTAGCATCACTCATACTCTTCTCCTGACACAAACTCCTCAACAATGCATTAAAACAATCAACCCCAAACTCCTTAACCATTTTCTTGAAACCCCAAAAGCACTCAACAGTTTCCCTAACTGAACACACCTTAGCTACTCTCCCCAACACAACCTGAACTGTCTTGGGTGTTATACAAGATTGATCTTTTCTCTTCATATCAACTAAAACCTCCCAAATCTTATCGAATTTACGACTTCTACCTAGTACATACAACATCGTATTTAAAGAAAATTCAGTATGAAAAAACCCCTTTGGCTTATTAGCATAGTTAAAGAATTCAAGTGCTTGTAATGAGTTGGAATGAGAAAAACGTACCCTTTTAAGGACTTTGTCAATTAAGTCGTTTGTTAGTTTGATTTGTGAGGATTTGAGTGAGTGTTTGAGGAGTTGTGGTGTTTGTGTTGTTGTGATGATGTTGTAAAGAGTTTCTACTTGTTTGTCTGTGGGGTTACAAGGGTGGAAATGGGTTGTTGGGGTTCTTGATTTAGGTGGAATGGAGAGATTCTTGAAGGGGAAAAATCTTGCCATTGCTGTTGGAAGTTGTTCAAAGTGTGCTGATTTTTTGAGCTTCAGAACACAGGGTGTGTTTGGACTTGAGGTACAAAAGAAAACAATTTTCAGTTTTGTTGTGGTTGGTTTAGAATGTTTTAAAATGTATTGTCGAATGGACTTATTTTCTTTGTGATTTACGGAAAATGACTTAGCATGAAGTAAGATTGATTCCGACTCAAAAAAGAATCTTGGGATGTTTTAAATCGTGTTTCGTTATTTACTTTCCAATTTACGAAAAATGACTTTTATGAATGAAGTAAGATTGATTCCGACTCAAAAAAGAATCTTGATCCCAATAAGAGAGTGTCGACTCCTGGCCCCAAATCGATAAATTTGAATCTAAAGTATGACGAAGGATCTATTTAATTAATTTTTAAGTAGATGAATAAATTTGGCATCAAAATATGATAGTAATGGTAAATTTAAGTTCAAAATAGAATGAAGGGTATATTTAGAGCCCGTTTAGATAGGATTAAAAGAATAGCATATTTAGAGCCCGTTTGGATAGGATTAAAAGAATAACTTTTTAGTTTAAGTAATTACAAGCTTAAAATAAGTGTTTCTAAAATAAGTATTTGGATGTAAGTGTTGAAAATTGAAAAAAAGTTATTGATGTGTTTAGTAAACAAGTGGTGTTAGACATTTTTTTGTTGTTAGAATGACTTAATTATCCTTAAAGTTGTTAACACCATAAATATGGTGAATTATTTATAATTTTTAATCCTAAAATAAAAATTTTGAGCAAAACTTTGATGTAATGATAAATTTAGTGAAGACAAAGGAGAAAGATGAAGAGAAGTGGCAAAGAGAAAAAGAAAAAAAATCATATATTTAAGAGCTACAAGTTTAGGATATTTCTGAAAATCGAAAAAAAATAAAGGATAAAAAAGTAAATTTTTGGTCAAACCTAAAAAAAAAAATTAATCTAAAAAAGCAAAAAGTTGAGGTACCTTCTTCTCACTTTTTACTTTTTTTAAATTAATTTTTAATTTTTTTAAAACATTTTTTAATTTTACCAAATACCAAAAAAGGCTAAAAAAGAGATTAAAAGCTAGTTTAATTAGATTTTAATCCTATTCAAACGGGCTCTTAGCTAATTTTCTAAAGTGAATGGATAAATTTGATCTTTTTTTCTAAAAAATATCTAATTGAAACACTTAATTAAAAGACATGTCGATTAAGTCATTCCTTAGGTTGATTTGTGAGGATTTCAGTGTGTTTGAGTAGTTGTGGTGTTTTGGTTGTTGTTATGATGTGGTGAAGTGTGTCAACTTGTTTTGTGACTTTGTCTATGGGATTAGAGGGTTTTTTTTTTTTTTCTTCCCCCCCCCCCACCTTCAGGAGGATCAATAGTATTCCCACTTCTTCTCCAGCGTGACTCGAACCCTCAACCTACCGGTTGAAGGTGGAGGTGCTCAACCACTTGAGCAAGCCCCTCTTGTCAATTAGAGGGTTGAGAATTGAAGAAATGGGGGGTTGGGGTTTTTGATAGAGGATGAATGGAGAGATTTTTGTAAGAGAAAAATCTAGCCATAATTGTTGAGGTTCATGTGGAGTGTGTACAAGATGTGCTCATTTTGAGCTAATGGGAAGGAGAAAAATGAGTTGAAGGAACTCCGAAGTCTTTAATTAAAAAAAAAAAGAAATAAGTGAGTCTCATAATATTATTAAGTTAAAAAAGATAAAGTTGTTTAAATTCATTTTTCTCCCTCGAGACCTTGAATTAGAAGGGACAAACAAGTTTCACAATTAAATAAGAGTCCTTCAAGTTTTAAAAAATAGGTAAAAAGGACAAAAAAAAATTTAGTTTTCTTTTTTTTAAGTATTTTTGCTCCAACAACTTTGATAGTTATTGAGACAAGTAATGCAGTTATCGAACAACTGTCCCAGTTGTACTCCCTCCCAATATACTATTTGGAAAGCAAAGTACTCCCTCCCAATGTACCATTTGGAATTTCTAAAATTAATCAAATTTTTTTTATTGAAATTATATATTTTAATTAAATTTTATTTTAAAATACTTAAAATTTTATATTTAAATTTATGATCAAGGTTAGAAGTTTGAAATCTCAAAATTTCATAACGGAGGAAGAATAATATTTGTTTTGATCAAGGATGAGTCTAATATGAAGAAAGAAATTTTATGAAAAACGTTTTTAAATATTCTCATATTCAAAATGTCAGATTTTTTGAATTTGTTTTAAAAATATATCGAAATACTAAATATTATATAGAACTATAAAATCGTACATTATAAACTTGTTTAGTAAGAAAAAAAAAGAAGTTATTCCATTGTTCAGACGTCAAAGTTTTGACTATTCTGATTTTATTGGTATGCCTTTTTTGTGTAATTGGTGAATGAAAGGAACTACATATATTTTCTTTTAAATATTTCTAAATGTTTAAGGTGTTATGTTAGAATTGAGACGTTTCATAGAAAATTAAAGTCATAATTTTTTATTATACTGATTATATGTAAGTTAAATTATGATTGTCGATTTACAATACCAACATACTGAAATTAAATTTAATAGTAATACAGAGCCAACTGATTTGGTATGATAATGGTACAATATTTTTAAAAATTGAAATTATCATGCTTAGCCCTAATCTGCGAAAAGTGATTGTACACAGATAATATGCTCTAAGCTAAAACCATATTTTTCTGTCGAAAGACAGAAATCGCTCGACTACCTACTCACCCTTTATTCTAACTCCGACCTACATAATTTCTTATCTAAAATCATATATATCTTCGATAAGTTAAAAATGTATCATGTCACGTTCAATCTATATATATACTCCACCGATTTAAAAAAGAATGACTTATTTTGACATGCACGACGTTTAAGAAAATAAAAAATAAAAAATTGAATCTTGTGGTCTTAAATTAAAGATATATCAAATTTACTAAAATATCATTTAAGTTTATGATCGTTAGTATGCCATGTAAAAAATTGAAACTAAAGAATTGCTAAAAAGAAAATTATATTCTTTTTCAACCATAAAAATTCACATAAAATTAAAATGGGATTTATGTATCAACGTGGATTAAGAAAAGCTTTACATAGTCATGCTTTTAATATTACATTGTGTGTTTTAAGTTCAACAAGCCGTCTTAGCTTAGTGGTAGAGCGCGTGGCTTTTAACCACGTGGTCGTGGGTTCGATCCCCACAGACGGCGAGTATGTTTTTATTTTTTTTATTATGTTTATTGATGTATTAATTAAACGTATTGTGAATTAGATATAGATATCAAATTAGACCAACTAAATAATTAAGATCAATAGCACCTTTTGTCCCTCTTGAAATTTTTTAGTTCAGTCCCCTATGATATACATCAAATTAAGCACATTTAACATTTAATTACTTCTATGTACTTTTGATCTTTTTACTAGTACATATTCATAAATTTTCAAATTTATTCATCATTTGATTATCCATGTCATATGTTAAATCACACTATTTACAATTCTTAAAATAACCTTAATATAACATATTTCCTATCGTCTTTTCTAGTATTATCTCCGTTATATTTATGGTACTTTTTTTTTCGATAGCCATGTAAGATGAAAGTTTCACGCACGATTTTGAATAAGAGAATAAAATAAAAAATAACCTTTCCGACTTTGAGAAAATGAGCTACTTCAACTAGTTGAATTTTTGAATGTCATCTTCTCGTAAGAATCCTAGCTATTCCTAAATCGACAATCACCAGCCAATATGTTTTTCTCTCATATCTTTTTTCATTTATGGTTCGATATTCTGATGTGTTGGGCATACAAGAAATATTTTTTTTTGAACTACGAAATTATATGAATAAGGGAGAAACTTCATGAAAGAAATATCAATGATTCATATCACGTAGTAGGAAATGTCCTGATAGTAAGAATCTCATTATTATTACTAAAACAAACATAGATAATAGATTGTACTTTTGCATATTTGTCCACAGGCAAAATCGAATACGTAATTATTAAAATATAATGTATTTGAAATTTAAATAAATCATATATAGGAGTGTTCATGGGTCGATTTAGATTAATTTTTATTAAAATTAAAAACAAATCAATTTAATCAATTTTTTAATTTCTAAAATCAAATCAAATAATTACCATCGGTTTGATTCCTATCGGTTTTATTTAAGTTTTCGATTTTTAACTAGCTAATGATAAATTGATAATGGTAAAGGAACTGGGACATGAGATAACTATATTAAATGAACATTACGAATCCACGAACTGCTCTTTACTATTACAAGATAAATGTATATGACACTTCTAGTATTTGTCAATACTATTCCGATGTTTTAACGGGTTTAAGTTACATAACTATAAAGGTTACCCCATATCACATGTCTAACATCTACCAAACTAAGATACGACACAACTTTAAATAGAATGGTTAACCCTATAAAAATAAAAGGAACAAGGCATTGAAGAGTAGATGGAAGCCTTAAGACTATTAGCAAAGAAATTTAAAAATTGGCAATACACTACATATAGATAATAAGAGCTAGGACCCATTTGGCAGGCTGCACTAATTAGAATAGCCCTTGATTAAAACTTATTCCTATCCAATACATTGTTTGGTAACTCAATTTAATTTAATCTCACCTTATATATGAAGTGCTTATACATTACAGGGAGTATTATATTATCCAATAGAAATAAGCGGATAACTTATCCAAGGTTTTTTTAGATTGGATAATCCTAGAGGCGATTTTTTATCTCTCATATTGTGTTACGAGAGTTATCTATGACGACGAAAATAAACACAAACACTAAAAAAACAATGAAATTGACAAACAGAAAGTAAAAGGATAAAAAGGATAGATGATAGAAAGATAGACACAAGAAGATAACAAAAGAGCAATCAAAGGGTGTATCAAATCCAAAGACCTCCTTTATTGATTACCTACGAGCACCTAGCTCTTACGTTGACCAAAGAGGGATCGAATCTCCCTTACAACTACTGTCTCTAAACAAGGTTCAACATTGACTTTTCCAAGCACTCAACACTCCCAATGGAGTTTTCATGAATTCAACATCATCATTAAACCAAACTAACTAAAATAAGCCTAGCTAGAAAGTATTTATAGTTTGGCTAAATATTACATAATTAAGGCCCATTAGGACTGTTTTGACCCGCTTTTGAAATGCTAGAGCAGATCCAAAGCGCCTTGGGTGCATGACCCTTTCAAGGAGATTTCGAGCCCTATTTTTCACTCCTTGAACCTCGTCAAAGTACTTTGACCCTCCTTAATGGCAATCTTCATCCATGTGGCATCTTTTAAAAACACTAAGGAGTCATCAAGCACCTCGAACATCATACGTATCTCATTCAAAGGACCGGAGGCAATTTGGCTTGTATCATGTTGTTCCTTTTCTTCTTCGATTAATCTTCCACCGGAATGGCCAATAGGGTCGTGGACCAACTTTCTAAAGCTGGCTGCTGCTCCCACTTTCTTGAAGATTTTGTTTTTCCTAGTTTACATCACCCCAATTCACCTACTTCTACTTCTTTAAAAATTACTGGCCTTAATTGCCTACAAAGCCTAAGAAATTGCCTAACGATCAGAAAGAAAAGAAAGATACTTCGAGTATGTTTCAATATGCTAGCCTGCTTAAGACACCACCAGCCTCAACAATCTCAAATGCTGCAGTGGAATTAATTCCCACCAAAAAGGCTTGTTTCACTAATGGTATTCCAAGAGTAGCATGGACTGAAAAAGAAGTGGAAAGAATGAATACCAGAGAGAACCTTCAATACGCAGTTGTTGGAAAGTTCTCTTATGAATGGGCAAACATTGATGAGCTTCGAATTCAAATTCCGAAATGATGCAATGTTAAGAGGGAAAGTCAAATTGAAGTACTTAGGAATAGACATATTCTTATGATATTTAATTGTGTATATGATTATATTAACATGAGTCTAAGCCAAGCTATTATATTCACTGTAAGGATAGATATTCATACATGATGAGAACTCTTATTTATGATGAGAAATTCAATGTGAAGGAGGAAATTACCCTAGCTATGGCATGGATTTCCTTTCTGAACCTACTACCAACTTTTTTCGTTAAGGAATCCATTTTTTCTATGACATCAGCCATTGGAAAAACCCTACAATCTGGATAATGCAACCATAAGAAAGACTATATCTAATTGTGCTAGAGTCAAAAGTACTTATTGTTTTGCTGGCAGATCATCCTAAATTTGGTGAGGTAGAAATTGTAAATGAAACTGAAAAAACTTCTTGAGTGGGAAAAATCAAGGTTCAGTAGATATGATACCAAAATATTGCAATAAATGCAAATTACAAGGGCATGGATAATTAGAGTGCAGAGTACTTCACCCTGAACTTCGAAAACCTGTGCAAGAGGGGGAGAGTAATCAACATGAAAGGGAGCTAGAGTTCCCCAAGGCAAACAAAGATGTTTCATTTATTAGAGTAGGAAGATTTTTCAAAAAAGTGGCACCCTACCACTAAAACTTTTGATCGACAAAAGCCAACAGAAATATTAGACAATAATCAGATTATCAATAAGAATAATGCTTTTGCAACACTCAATGACAAGAAAATTGATAAGGAGGATCACATAAATGCTGAGCTTAGCACAAACATGCCCAAAAATACAGATGCAATAACAATGGTTGTGGTGCTTAATGGACATCTGTCAAACAAAATTAAAACATGATAATTCACAGAAGAAGATGTATACTAAAAAGACTGGGTCACACATGTGTTTATACAGAAAACAAATGAGGAACAGGAATACAAACATGAGGTTACTATCTTAGAGGAATTGATTGGAGGCAAAATTGTGAATGTGCATCATTCTTGTGACAAGAGCGAGGAGGTCAACGAAGCTGCGAATGACATGGAAGTACCTGAAAAGAAAGAGTTCATTGAAAATCAAAAACAGATTGCTGAAGGGGTAAATAAGAAAGTAGTAGATGATGAGTATCAAGAAAAGGGGATAAAGCAATAATTATAGCGCCGGTAGAGGTTCAAATTTAGAATAATGCTTTATTTATGGGACAAGAACTGAAAATGCAAATTATCAGATTCCACTTCAGATTGTACTCCTAAGTGAAGATGGTGTGATACCTACCTAGCCGCAGCAGCGGTCAATGATGAAGGAAGCAGAAACAAAAGAAACAGAAAGAGCAATCATACCCGAGATGGCTGATAAATCAGTTCTTATGGAGATTTTGCATGCTTTGGTATCATATTAAGACTTTCAAAAAGACCCTGGAGGAACAGAGATAGCTATTTAGGAACAGGTACATAAAGACACAATAGAAATTAAAGAAAAAGATGAAGGAGAAAATCTAATCTAAATACAAAAGACTGTTATTGAAGCAGATTTATCTCCAAAACTGAGTAATAAAGGCAAAAAATCTAAGATGAAAGGAGAGGGTGGTAGTACACTGACCACAAGAACTCAGGCTAAAAGGATGGTCAAATCCAATCATAAATGAATTGTAAAGCTTTGTTTTGAAATACGCGGTCCATTAACACTCAAAAGGCCTTTCATAGAGTTCAAATGTTGCACAAACATCATAAATTTTCAATGATTTCCTTGATTGAACCTGTTCCAGATACTAGAAATATTCAAAAATACAGAAGAAGGTTAGACATGCAATATATTTTTCATAATGAAAATTGACAAATCTGGTTCTTTGTTAATCATGACATTCAAGTGGAGAATGTTTCTGTTTCTGGACAGCAACTGTATTTGCATCTTACACTGGACACTGCAATTAATCTGCTAGCTACCGTTGTTTAGGGTAAATGTTCAACAATTGAAAGATTAAGTTTGTGGGATGATCTTTGTTACCTAAATCATAATTTTTCTTTGCCTTGACTGGTTGGAGGGGATCTCAATGTAAATTTAGGGGGTGAGGAAAAGATTGGTGGTCTACCTGTATACTCCCAAGAGAATGAAGATTTTGCTCTCTAAATTAATTATTGTGAGCTGTAAGATATTAATTTTTTAGGCTATTCATTTTCCTGATGGAATGGGAGAGTCGAAGGAATTGCATTTTTAAAAGATTAGACAGGATTTTTGTTAATTAGAGTCTAATGGATGTCTTTGGAAATGTGAATGTGCAACATTTGGTCAGGACTGAATGAGACCATTCCCTCCTTTTACTTCCTTGTGGTGTTAGTGATATTGTTATTTCTAAACCTTTCAAGTTTTTAAAATTCTGGACAGAGAAAGAAGATTTTTTGAATGTTGTTCTACAGAGTTGGGTTGCAGATAATAATGATGATGTTTTTATTAAGTTAAAATAGAGGCTGAAGAAGACAAAAATGGCTATTTCCAAATGGAGTAAAGATAAATTTGGTGATATTTTTAAGCAATTGGTCATTAGAGAAGAAATTGTTAAAATTAAAGAGGAATTATTTCAAGGAGACCCTTCTCCTCTTAATAGATCTATTTTACAGAAAACTCAGGCTGAATTAAAACTGTATTTTCATTATGAGGAGGAATTCTGAAGGCAAAAAGCTAGTGTTCAATGGTTTGAAGAAGGGGATAGAAACACTCAATCTCTTCACTGTCTGGTTAAGGTTAGACGAAAGAAGCTTTCTTTTAGTAGAATTTAGAAGAAAGATGAATCCTGGAAAGAATCACTGAAAGAAATTATTGCTGAAGGAGTCTGCTTTTTTCAAAAATAATTTAAAGGTAGCTCTGCCGAAGACAATGCTTTACTAAATGCAATTCCTGATGAGACAAAAATAAACAGTGTGAATTTTGAACTTAGTGCTGAAAGTTCTTGTGGACTTGATGGTTTCTCTGAGTTTTTTATCAGACTTGCTAGAATATTGTTGCTCAGTACATCATTAAAGTAGTACATGCTTTATTTCATGGGTCTACACTATCAAAATCTATTACTCATACTAACCTAATACCTAAAAGGGATGTGATTTAATCCTTTTCATATCGTAGACCAATTAGTTTGAATAACTTTCTCAATAAAGTTATTTCTATGCTTATTCATGATAGGCTGGAAGGTCTTCTTCCAAGACTGATTTCTCAAAATCAACCAGGATTTGTGAAGTATAGAATTATCACTGAGAATGTTCTGTTGGCTCAAGAAATAATCACTGACATAAGGTTGAGGCACAAACCTAAAAATGTTATTATTAAGCTGGATATGGCTAAAGCTTATGATAGAGTGGACTGACACTATTTGATTAAAGTATTGAAAAAAATGAATGTTGACTCTAAGATGACTGATATGATATGGAGGCTTATTGCTAATAATTGGTACTCTGTATTGATAAATGGTCAGGCACATGATTTTTTTCATTCTTCTAGAGGGGTGAAACAAGAGGTTCCTCTGTCTCCTTTTTTGTTTATTTTGGTTGCTGAAGTGCTATTTCTAGCACTGAATAGTATTTTTAGAAATCAAGAATTTAAGAGTTATGAGTTGCCTAAATGGAGTGATAATCTGAATCATTTAGCCACTATCATTTTTGCTACAGCTAACAGAACATCCTTACAGTTGATTATGAGGACTCTGAGCATGTATGAACAACAATCAGATCAGCTTATTAATAAAGATAAGAGTTCCTTTGATATGTTTAACAAAGTTGTTCATAATTCTGTTCAATTAGTTGAGGATGTTCCATGTTTTTCAAAAGGAAAATTTCCTTTGAAATACATGGGTTGTCCTATTGGCCATGTTAAGTAGAAGAAAGTTCACTTCTCAGAGTTGATTAAAAAAATCAAAATAAGTTGCAACTCTGGAAAGAAAAGATTTTGTCATTTGAAGGAAATCTTAGCCGCATACAAGCTCTCAAAAGTTGTCGTCTTAGCCGCCGTAACTGCTAACTTAGCCTCCTTCCTAGCTAACTTGTACTCTTTCCTATTTACCCGCTTCTCTTCTTCGTCCTTACTCTCAACCAACTTAGCATACGCCCCTTTCTTGGTCTCCACTTTCTTCTTAACCTCTTCATTCCACCACCAATCCCCCCGATGATACCCGGCCTGGCCCGGCCCCTAGAAACACCCAACACCTCACTAGCATTCTCCCTGATGCACCTAGCCACCCTATCCCACATACTATCCACGTCCCCTCTACACTCCCACACCCCCATTCCCGCCAACTTCTCCCCTATCTCCCATGCATTCACTGGCGTCAAGCCGCCCCACTTAATTCTAGGTTTACACTCCTCACCCCTTCTCTTCCTATCCTTCTTTATACCCAAATCCATAACCAAGAACCTATGCTGGGTTGAAAGATTCTCACTCGGGATGACCTTACAGTCCTTACACAACACCTTATCCCCTTTCCTAAGCAACAAAAAGGCAATCTGGGTCTTGGCTATCGCGCTTCGGAAGGTGATCGTCCTTCTTCGGGAAGCCCGAGTTCACCACCACCAGCCCAAAGGACCTCGCAAAATCCAATAGAGTAGCCCTCTCTTCATTTCTTTCCCCAAAACCAAAACCACCATGCACATCACCAAAGCCTCCCGATAACACCCCGATGTGCCCATTGAAATCTCCTGCTACAACAATCTTCTCCGAGCTAGGCATGCCTCTCACCACCTCATCTAAAGCCTTCCAAAACCGCATTTTCTCCTCCCCATCCAAGCCCACTTGCGGCGCATAAGCACTACACACGTTCAGAGTAAACCCCCCAATGACCAACTTAATAGTCATCAACCTATCGCTGATCCTCTTTACCTCTACTACCTGACCTCTAAGCTCTTCATCTACTAAGATGCCAACTCCATTCCTACGCCTCTCGCTCCCAGAGTACCAAAGCTTGTAACCATCCACATCCCTAGCCTTAGACCCTACCCACTTGGTCTCTTGAACACACGCAATATTAATCCTCCTCTTTCTAAGAATCTTCATAAGCTCTATGGACTTACCCTGAAAAGTCCCTATATTCCAAAACCCAACCCTCAGCCTAATGTGAAGGATATGATTTAGAAGAATTTCTATAGGAGAGGTGTCGACTAGAAGAGGAATTGTTGATTCTGTTCTATTCTGCTGCTGCAATGAAAATGTACAGAAAACCTTTAATCGTCTTTTTATTCAATGTCCTGATTCTTCTCATATGTGGAAATGCTTTGCAGAGTCTATTGAATTACAATTTTCAATTGCTTAGATTAATCAAGTTCTGAAAGAGTGGTGGAATACTGATTGTTGTGCTAAACTTAAACCAATTTTTAAAGTAATTCTTGCTTTTATCATATGACAAGTTTGTAAAAGGAGAAATATTTTCAAGCATGAGGAAAGATGAGTAAAAATGCTATGATTATGAAAATTCATAGGAATTTACACCTTTTTGTCATGTATAGATATCCTTGGTTAAAAGAATTATCTAATAATTGGCCTCTGATTGTTAAATTTTTAGAAGGGTATTCTCCTTTTATCAGTCATAAGGTTGTGGGATGGATTCACCCACCTAGGGGTCGTTATAAATGCAATCCAGAGCATTCAGGTTTGGGTTTCATGACTTTTTGTGTGAGAAAGGGAGAGGAGATTTTATATTTGCTGAAATCAGAATTATAAAGGACGTGTCTGTCATTGAGAGCAAAAATAAGGCTATTAAAATGAAATTAAATTATTGCATTCAAAATAATTTTTTTCCACTCATCATTGAGACTGACTCTCTTATAGCTCAGAAAGTGATAAATGGAATCTGAGAGGTGTCATGGTTGATCTCTTTGGATGTGAAATACATCAAAGAGCAGATGGGCATTTATAATATGGAAGTGGTACACGCACTCATAAAAGGAAACTCTATGACAGTTTTTTTCACTAACTATGTTGTTAATTTTGTAGGTACAGATACAAATTCTCAAAGTTTCTACAATTTTCAAGACATTTCTAAAAAAGCTAAAGCAAACGTTCAGCTGGAAAAAGCAAACATTCCATACTTTAGGACTAGAAAAATTCAAAACTGAAACTACAAGATGCAAGGTGCATAAATCTCTAGCTATGCCGGATGAAAGATTTCAAATCAGTATGACAAGTTACTTGAGCAATCTCTTCGATTCATATCTTTTAATTTTGCTTCTCTTTATCAGTGGTATTAACTCCAATGGGGTTCAATCGGTTGATAAAATAAAATTAGAGCGTGAAAATTAAAATAAATACTTTAGAAATTATTGGCAGATGGTACTTATCTCAATTTTTGTTTGAATTGATAGATTGGCTAGAATAAGAGCTATATCTGTTGAATAATCTTTCAAGACCACTTTCTTCCTGGGATTTCCGAGGGTTTCTCCCATATGTATGTGTCATAGCCGCTCAAATTTTCAGGCTTCAAGCTGAAGAATTCTTCAATGGGTTGAATCATGGCGTCAGTGACAGCTTTTTGACGATTGAGTGTTTCACCCCAAGCTTGGATTTAATTTTCCTCAGGTCGTGGACCTATTGTGTGGATGTGGATTGCTCTCCTCAAACCATCGGACTTGTCCGTGAGTATGGCGAATTGTAGTCAAAGATGAACAATAGAGGATCCGAAATGAAGCTTCAGATAGGTATTTTATCTCATTTGGACTTTACAGATTTTATAAAACATCAAAGAACAAAGAAGAAAGTAAGTGGAGAGAGTAATTGTTATTCATGAAAATGAATAAAATCTCTAGCAAATTTACTAGTAGTGTGAGTAAAAGATGCATGATTTAAATCTAATAGATATTAAAGTAGATTTTTTTTTTATAGATATTTAATATAATGTAAATATATTTATAATACTCCCTCTTGAATGTCCAATTGGTAAATAATATGCCTCGTTAAAATTTTACTAGAAAAAACTCAATTGGAAAAAAAAATTAGTGAAGAAAAAAGAGTACACATCTCTAATAATACGCATTTCGGCTGTTTCATTAAAAACCTTACAAGGAAACCCAGTGGGACAAAACCTCGCAAAATGTGTTTCGTTCTATCTCCATTTATGAATCCTTCCTTAAGATGCGTTATGTATGCTGAATTATCTCTGTATAAAATTATGGGTAGATTGTCATATTTCATACCACATTTTTCTCGAATGAGATGTATCATGGACCTCAACCATACATATTCTCGGCTTGATTCATGAATAGTTATTATCTCAGCATGATTCGATGAAGTGGCTATGATAGACTGCTTTGTATATCTCCAAGATATGACAGTACCACCACATATAAACACATAGCCTATTTGAGACCGAGCTTTATGCGGGTCAGATAAGTACCCAACATCAGCATGACCAATAAGATCGGGACTGCAATCTTTAGAATAAAACAAGCTCATGTGTTTTATCCCATTTTGATGTCTCATAGTAAGAGCAGAAATATACCTTGCTAACAAATTGACTGAAAAGGCTATAGGCTTTGTAGTATTTGCAAGGTACATGAGTGTATCAATTGCACTAAGATATGGTACTTCATAACCAATCCAATTCGATATATTTCGAATTTCAGCAAATAATCTATTGCTTTGAAAACTCTCCAAGAGTTCCAATGATGTTCAAGCAAAAAGCTTATACAATATAAGGATTATAAATAAGTTTCCCAGAAACTTTTATATGCTTCAAGTAGTTTGAATCCTTAAAAGTTTTCACATGAATTTTGTTAAGTGACAATATTCAATATTTCATGAGTGACATCTTCAAGTGTCTGGACTGCAAATCAAATAAGTTTTACGCTTACCAAAATGCATCCTTTCATGTCACTTGATAATTGTTTCTACGTCAGCATGCTTAAATAAACGTAGAATTTAGATCCTCGTAATTTTTCATAATATTGCGTCAATATTATGTCAAAGATATTGATGATATATCATTTTGTATCGGTTCACAATGCGACATAACATTTGAGATCTCATCACTTCATTATTTTCAGGTACATGAATCTCTCATAAGGTTTCATGAAGTGGTATGTCGTAGGCTCTTCAAGAGCTCATTGCCTTTTTATTATGATTATTTTGCTCTTCATTTTTTAAGGACTATTTCATTTGAAACCGATCAGTCTACCACGTTTCACGCATGCATAGACTTTGTCCTTTAGGAACACAAAATAAGAGCGTTTGCGCTTAATATGAGATGCTTTTAGCATTTGACTTGAATTATCTTTTGGATGAGGATATGGTGATAATTCCTAACATATTTTATAGTGCTTATAATCTCCCTCTTATGTTAGGAAAACTAACATACATCCTCTACTTCTTTGAGGAATTCATCGTTGTGCATTCTGGTATATCATTAATCGTATACCGCACATTAAAATTATTAGATAAAATAATTGGTTACCGACCTTGAACCAATTAAGAGGGAAAAAATAATCATAATTTATTGGTCTAATGTATACAAATGCTATTGCAATATATCATATTTCAGACCAATACATTAAGTTTTGTTCTCATTAACAATGGTTTAGATATTTATCGAAGACATTCAATGCTAAACCATCATCATCAAGATGAATTATCTTGATTACACAATCTGAAAATTATGCTCAATTTATATTGAACAAGTAACTTTATGAATGTCAAACGTAGGTTGACCATGAATGTACATGTCATCATCTTATTGATGCATCTTTTCAACATATCACATGATAGGTGAACGGGCCCTTATTCACCTTTTATTCTTTTCATATTTTGAAGGATCCAATCCCAAAATTAGTTGGTTCAACCCACTTATCATGAGAACAAGCAACATTAAAGTACATGAAGAATTTTCTAATTCTTCAATATATGTTCAATACTCAGTATGCACATCTTCGGGATATCACAATCGTTCATATCAACTTATGAACTTTTAATCTAGTAAACTCCAAGTTTACCATGATATGTGTTTTTGCTTTAGTAAATTTCAGATTTACTATTATATGAATAAATTTCAGATTTACTATTTCAGAAGTAGATTTCAAAATTATTCAACCTCTTTCGGAGGTGAGTTCTGATACAATCACAATCAAGTGCACGTTTGCATTAATAAGTTTGTCATTCCCCAGGAATTGAATATAATCATGCCTTAAGCCTATCAAATTATGATAGTTTATAACCTCTTTTAAGATTTTGCTACTTCAGAATCAAATTGAGGCATACATATGATGCAGAGAATTCTTCTCTAGTATATCTTATAATCATATAAACGTGTGAAAATATCGTCACTTTTGATGATCATTATCATATTGTCCCTCCACGCGTATATTCGTGCATTTAATCACTTATCTTCTTTCAGACATATTATGCATTGATATCAAATACACCTCAAGAATGAAGTAAGTTGTCATATTTTAGACTTATCATATATTGTTATCACATTCACTTCATGAAATGGAGCATATTCAATGGGTCGAATTTCATGACTTTTATTAAACACCCATTATTTTGCCTTAGCCATCATAATATCATCAATATGGTGTATTGAGATTCAAACTCAACATTTTATCCACATAAAGGCGTCTTCGGCATGAATCGATGGGACTTGAACCCAACATATTATCATCCTTTTTGATAATATTATTTTTTTTAGGAATAAATTTAAAATATAAATGGTTCCAAACCAATTATTTTTCCTCAAATCCAATAATAATTATATTAATAGTAGCAAAAGAAAGATAACATAAAGAATTACTAACCTTGAAATCCTTCAGATTTATAATCTCACCTTGTTTGTCAGAGTCTCGTGCTGATAACGTGTTATAAAACAAGAAATAATAAAGAAGAAGAATAGAGAGAATAGAGAGAGTGATTCTTATTTCTTCTCTTGAGGGATGAGAGATCATAAGATTGTAAATACAATGAACAAAACCCCTCTATTTATAGGAAAAATTTACTCCTAGTCTGGGTAAAAAACGGATGCTTCAAATCCTAATAGATATCAAAGTAGATCTTGATAGACATTCACTATAATGTAAATACATTTATAACAATTATCTTTTTGTCTACTTCTTTTTCTTTTTTCCTTTGCTTTTTTTGAGTATGGGCCATTCTTGGGCCTATTTTTTTTTTTACTTGTGAGGACTTAATTATTTTTTAGGGGAAAGGACAAAAATAACACCTAAAACTAAAATAAATTCACAAAACTAGCATCTAAATTTAAAAATCCAATAAATAGCCATTAAGGGATGGCCGCACCCTTATTTATAGTTTGAGTTTTTTTTTTTGGTTTTGTTTCAATATTATACGCGTTGATTGCACACTCCAAATTTTACTAAGTTTAGGAATTGGTCCAATCGTGAGACTGCAACTCCATTTAGGAATGTGTTAATAATATCAAATGTGTGTGTGCTTTTTTGACTTGGATTTGGAATTGGTACTTCTCCTTCCATATTAACCGGCTATCTAATATTTCGTCCTTCCAGTTTTATGTAATATATTTTGATTGAGTACGAAATTTAAAAAATAAAAGAAGTGATTTAATAAAGATAAAAGTAAAATAATATCCTTAAATATTGATTAAATAAAAAAAATGACATTCTTTTAAAACATATCCAAATTATTTTGCATTCATCAACATTATTAAAATAACATACTAATTGTTTTGTTTAGTTTTACCTGTTTATACAATAAAATACAATATCATATACTTTTAATATAATACAATTGTTAAAGATATATATTTATATATAATAACGATACGGTTTCTATACATACACATATTCTATATAATAATTATAGCATTTTTATACACATTCTATACAATTTTTAATTACAATTATTATTTAGATACATATTTTATACGACTCTATATAGTTTTTACATGCATTCTAAAAATGTATCAATCTAGTATAAGAGAGTATCAATTGAGTATATGGACACTGTAAGTGTATCAATGTAGTGTAAAAGTGTATCAATGTGGTATAAAAGAGTATCAATTGGGTATAGGGACTGCATGTGCTTGCATAGAATTTCCTTTCTCTTTTTTAAAAAGTGTATCAATATAGTATAAAATTGTATCAATTAAGTATAGAGACTGCATATGCCCAATTGGGCTAAATGGCTAAAAAGGAGAATTACTTTAGCCGACTAGCTATAGCATGTTCACCTTCTCAAATGTGGGTCATTTTTTTTTTAAATGATCATACCATGTCCTTTTACCCATTTTTTATTCTAATAAATGGCCCGCATATGGGCTATGACTTGAATTAAAAAAAAATATAAATTACCTAAAAGAACAACTTAAGTTACAAAACTACTAAAAATTTCTCCACTTTAAAAATATTACAAATATCTCAACATTTACTACTTTTACTAAAAGTTGAGATACAAGTTAAGCCCCCTCATCATACGCTCTTACTTTACCAAATTAAGGTCAGTTTTCTCCTCATTATACGCCATTATTTCAGCGGCAGTTTCAATCCCATTTTTTTCCTCTAATTCAATCTTTTGAATTAAGGTAAATTTTTCTCATAAAACCATATTCAATTTCTTCTAATCTTATCTGATGATTTTTTTTCAAAAAGCAATAATTTGACATTATTTTTACAAAGTGATTTTTCGGTAATATTGTTGAACAAAGTCATTGATTATCATTTTTTTAGTATATATTATTTGAATTAATGTAATGAATAGATTTTCGGGGTCATTTTTTAGTCTTGGAATCTCTCAATTAGACATAATCAAATAGTACGAAGAAGTTTTAACCATTGTTCCTGGTAGTTTTGACTACGAATCTGATGGTTTTGATGAAAATCAATTCAAGCATAGAAACGATCTGCATACTATGAAGAAATTATGGGAAAATCATGCCAAGAAGGATAAGAAAAAAGAAGTTAATGTTTCTAAGCAAAGAGGATCTAATAGATTTGGAGCTAAATTTCTTGCTAAAAGAAGAAAAGTTGTTGAAGTTATTTCAGGAGATAATCTTTCAAAGGTATTTGCTTGTTTAGATCTGGGAAATATTAGGCCGAGATACATATTTAGATATACATGATACGTTTTTTAATTTCTTGTATATCTGATTCTTTGTTTATGATTTTATATGTGTCTCTGTTCAAATATTGAAACCAAAGTTATTGTGAAGGAGGGTAATAACATACCCCATATTTTGAACTGAAAGGTTGTTGTAGTCCAGCCTCAATATAATCAGTTTATGACTAGAATATTTAGTAAGGTACGATAGTGATTAAATATTTTTTATACATTGCGATAAATTATTTTAAGTTTTAATCCTAATCATTTTTAATGGTTAAAATTTTGTGACACAGTGTTCATATTCAAACATTGTTCCTACTATGGAGGAATTGGAACAACTTAATTTGCCATTAATGAGTTTTGCATCGTATCATGCTGGTGTATCTTCGATGCCATCATTGACTGATAATTCAGACCAAATTAGTTACAAAGTCAATGTACCGCAAGTTGCCATAGAATATGACAGTTTTGAAGACTTCAGTATGACACCTCCATAATTTTTGAAGAGGGAGTCGATACATATATCTGGTATAGCATCTGCACCTTAGTCGAAGAATGGAAAATCTGTTGTTGTAGGAAGAATCACAAACAACAAAGAACAAAGTTAGATTCGGGATGCAAAAGGAAAACAGACTACAGGTATTTCCATCTCAACATCTTTTTACAATTGTCATACTCAAAATATTTCTATATCATGTTATTTTCATGTTAAACAAATACATGTATCGACATCAGTTACAGAACAAAAGAGAAAAGATGATGATGAAGCTACCTGCATAGAAAGTAAGGAGCATTTGATTAAAGCAAACTTAGATTCATTAAAGTCGAAAATAAAGACATGTAAGGATTGATATATTCAAGACGCATTAGTTTTCTGTTTGTACAAATATTAACTAATCATCTATGCTTGTTTATTAGATGGATCTTAAATTTAACGATTTGAAGCGTGCTATGAATGACAAATTCTTTGAAGTCCTGAAGTCTTGAAGTCCTTGCATTCGAAGAAAGGGAATGTGGAGAAGGTAACATACTTTAGAGCATAACACAACTATTAACGACTATAACTTTGCTGCTCATATTTTTTTTCAAAAAGATAATGCAAAATAGAGCCCAAAAGAGGGAGAACATTCAGATGATGTAGCTGAGGTTACAGGCCATAATAATCCCATCAGTCCAAACTTTGACTCAAAAAAACCACTGGAAATGAAATTGACCAAAGTCAACTAAGAATCATCACCTGTAAAAGAAGGTCCACATTCTGAAATGGTAATTTCATAAGCAATACAAGATACATATGCACTATCTTGTATCTAATTTAATATTTATGTATCTCACTTTTAACCGTCTTTACTTAAGTGTTTATTATCTTGTATCTCATATTATTTCACCAATATTGTATTGAAGATTCTTATTCACTGAACAAAAATTTTCAGAAAAATATTGAAAAATAGAGTCGGCAAGAAGGTAATCGTTCAGATGATGCTGTTAATGTTGCAGGACCTACTAATGCTAATAGTCAACAGAAAGACTCGGACAAACCAGTTGAAATGGAGGGGGCCAGAGTCAACCAAACACCGTCACCTATCAAATATAGTGAATATGATGAGATGGTAATTTATCATTATATTTATAAACATATTGAATCAAGCATTGAATATGTTATTCTAATTAACATGACATTTTTTGCATGTTTAAGAAGAAAAAATATTAAGTAGGACATACATGAAATATGTTTGTAACTGTCTTATGTTATTCAATATGAGATACATATTAATTATGAATTTAAGTTTTGTGCACTGTTAGTGTAAAAAATATTCTATATTATTAGGTAAAATTGACTTGCTATTGCAAGTTATCTAATTTTTTCTTTTTTAATTTTTATGTAAATAATTGGATAACCTGCAATAGTAGGTTAAGTTAACTGATAGTATAGAATTTTTGTGCACTGACGGTGCACAAAACTTAAACTTATTAATTATAATGTATCTAATGTATCTTGTCTAACAACTTATTAACTTAAGTGTTTATTATTTTGTATCTTGTACATTTTTAGTAATGTAGTAGTAAATAATCTCATCCACTTAAAATAAAAATACGGACAGTTAATTAATTACAATTTCAAGATTGAATATAATTTTTTTGCAACTATCTCTTAGCATATTCAGGATGGTGGTATTGAGAAAATGGATGACATCGTTGTTGAAGAAATGGAACCGCTTGACACTATTATTTCAGTTTCAGTAAATGATATGACTTTGACAGTTTATAAGCCTCTACCGAAAATTTTGGATGAGTATTTTATTAGTGACACAGTAATTTTGTTTGCCTATTCTACACCAAAAAAGATCGTGTCTGAAGAAAAAAAGACACCTGCACAGTGCAATCGAAAACCATCTAAGATATACCGTTCTCCCTTTTTAGGCATTTTGAATCAAATTTCAAAGAAAAGAAAAAGTTGATTTCTACAGAGCGAAAAAAATAACCATTTGAAGGTTAAGATATTTGTGGGGGATTCTCTAAATGAACAGATCAAAGTTTTTGAGAATTGGATAAAAGAAGACATTTACAAGCAACACATGAAAAGTAAATTCACAAATTAATTATTCTAAATTTAAATGTAATATAAAGTTTATTATTTTTTTTACAGTTCTGTATCAAATTTACAGATACATATTCTTGGTTGACAATTTGGTAGAATACGATGGCAAGGTACGAGATTGGCAATAGAAGAGCTTCCATCGCTTCTCTTGTCTACGTCTTTTCTGCTGGATGAGGAATTGAAGTAACAAAAATTAAATGGCGTATAGAAGGACTGCTTCATTAAGTGTATTCAGCTTCCTTCAATCTTCATAAGTCTTTCATGTTTGTGCTTCTTCTGTACCCCGTTCTGTTACCGAAGTTCCTTTAATTTTTCTAAAATTATATACATATTTGGTGATTTTGGAAAAGTTCCTTGAACTGAATTGGCTGCGAGGCATGAAATGTAGATATTGTAAGAAATTTCTTTAGGCTTGCATAGGACTAGCAATAACGGATTCCATGGAAAACTCATATATATATATATACTAGTTTTTTGAGGCTCGTGCTAAACCCGAGCCCAAGCTTAAGAAATTTGATATTTTATAATTACATGATTTAAAATATATATAAAAAAAATTATAATTTGACAAAAGGACGTAAATTTATGCTCAATAAATGTTATGATTTAAATTTAGTTTTATACAAAATTAAGAAAAAAAGTCAAATTTGTTAAAATGAACCTCAAGAATCAATTAGTTTTTCTTACAAATTTATGCTTAAAAATATTAATTTTCAATTACCAAAAAATATATTCTTAAAATAATGTGATAATGATTGATATACTACCTTCATTTTCAACATTACCAATAATTTTAAATTTCACTACTTGAAATATGTTGTTAATATTTCACCAGCAATGAATAAAATTGTCCACAAAAAATTATTAGAAAAATAAATTACATGAAAATTATAATTGATTCATCATAAATAAAATATAAACTTGTATAACCACAAATGTCCAAAACAATTTTAACTGTTATTTTTTTCCTGTTCTTTATCCCCAAAGTATTTGAACAAACTTCTTCCATAGAATATTATTTCATATAAATAGTAAGAAAAAAGAAGAAGAGTTATGAAATGTCAATGCAATGAAAGAAAGTTTTCCACAACCACAATATGTTTTTTAAAGAACGATTATTATAAAAAAGATCTTATCTTTTTAAAATTTTATTAATACATTTTTTGCTAAACTCATAAAAGCATAAGTTTTAATAATAATAAAAAAACATAAAGAGATCGAAGTGCATCAAAAAATATCAATAAATAAGATAAATTCTTAGAAACGTGTAAAATATGTGTATATATTAATTTTTTAAAGGTTATTTTAATTATTTGAAGATAAATCAACATGGTAGAGATTAAAAAAAAACTTTTAAATTTTGTCATTGAATGAATATTGTCAAAATTTTGTATTAATAATGTTATTGAAAGATGCATTAATAAAGTCATGAAATAGAAATAATTTAATAGATAAAATGCATTATTAGATATTAAATTTTTATATTCTCAATTGACTTACTTACATAATATGTAATTATCTAAAGTAGAATATTATAATGAGAACTTCTAAGAGAATCTATCAATTGGTTAAATAATTTTAAATACAAAGATAACCTCAAAATAAATAGAGTAGTTTATCATATTATTATATACCAAGTGCAAACACCCAAGTAATAAGAAATAGACATGTGTGAAAAAAGTAATTTTATCAACATGTCACAATTTTAGAGGAGAAAAATAATTTTATCGACATGTCACATTTCTAGGGGGAAAAAAGTAATTTTATCAACTATATGTCACTATTTTAGAGAGAGAAAGTAAGTCTCCGACACAATTTTAGAGGTTTTAAAAAAAATAAAAATTATCATAATTTTATCAACTACATATCAAAATTTTAGAGGAGAAAAAAATAATTTAATCAACATGTCACAATTTTGGAGGGAGAAAGTAATTTTATCAATTATATGCCACAATTTTAGAGAAAAAAAGTAATTTATCAACCACATGTTACAATTTTAGAGGATTTTAAATAATTTAAAAATTATCATAATTTAATCAACTTCATGTCAAAATTTTTGAGGGGATAAAGCCATTATATATATATATATGAAGAGAGAGAGAGAAGGGGAGCCTTGAAGTAACTGGTAAAGTTGTTGTCATGTGACTAGGAGGTCACGGCTTCAAGCCTTGGAAACTGACTCTGGCAAAAATGCAAGGTAAGACTGCGTACAATACACCCTTGTGGTGAGTCCCTTTCCCAGACACCACGCATAGCGATAGATTTAGTGCGCCGAGCTGCTCTTTATATGTATTTTTTGATAGAATGATGTTAAATATTTCTCCTCCATTGATTTTATCGGATGAGACTTTTTATGTGTCCTCATTTTTATCATGATCCGACCGCTAACTACTTTCTGTGTATCTAAAAACAACTTTACCTTTACTTGCAAAATAGAGATTAGGATAATGAGTAGTTGGTGCATTACTTGATCTAGTTTGCTAATGATATCTTTGACTACATAAGTAAGATTTTGAGCAACATTAAAATTTTCTTTGTGATTCACAGTCGAGCAGTAAATTGTCCACTGATGTTTTCCCAAAGATATACTCGACATACTAAGACCAAGACGAGTTATTTCAATTCCTCATCAGGCCTAGTCCCTAAATCCCTATATTAAATGAAACGCTTATAATTGCAATTATGCTGCATCAATCTTGAATAAGCTTTAAGTTACCGGATTTAAAAAAATCTTGAATAATCTTTAGCTGATTCTTGTTATATATCTTTGTCTAAGCAAGGAGCTTGTATCAAGGCTGTGTATGTTTCACCATATGGCCTCTTGGGTTGCGGCCTTTTCATGAATCCTGCATGAATGCAGGATGCTTTTTTATATTAAAATTCAAACAGTCAACTTTTATCATAAAGTAGTCTCATTTATCCCTTTAATTTTCACTATGTTACTGTGTTCTCACTCAGTTTTTGATCATCGATTAAATCAAGAGCTCCAAATAAGAATTCTTTCTCTGTTGCATATTTCATAATTTTCATTATTATCATTGTTTATCTTGTAGTGTTTTAGTCAGATTCACATTGTCGAAAGGTTAATTATGCATGTCTAGGACAATACGCTGGTCTATTATCCTATTTTACAAATTCAATTATTAACCTTTAATCCAAAGTTTAGGTTAAACAGATTATATGCGTCTAAGGACCTACTTATAGGTTGTTAATTGATATTCCCTTCAGTTCATTTTACTTGTCGCCCTTATCTAATTTAGTCCAAAATAGTTGTTATTTAAAAAGATAGTTGATTGTTTCCACCTTTACGCTTAGTCATAATATGATGCAAAAGAGAGAAGTATTAAATTGTGAAGAGTAATAAATGAAGATAATTTAGTTAAATTACTCTCTAGTTAATGTTTTTCTTAAAGAGCATGAAAAATTAAACATGGCAAGTGAAATCATTGAATCATGCCTCACATTGAGAGTGAGACGCTTATAAATATATCCACAATAGATAGCTTTACCATTGGCTTCTTTTGCTTCTCTTATTCATCTTCATCTTACTAAAATTAGATGGTCCAAAATAGTTGTCATTTAAAAATCAAGGTATAATAGTTGATTGTTTCCAACTTACGCTTAGTCATAAATATGAAGAAATATTTATATGGTACAAAAAAAGAGAAGTATTAAATTGAAAAGAGTAATAAATGAAGACAATTTAGTCAAATTACTCAATAGTTAATATTTTTCTTATAGAGTAAGAAAAATTAATTATGGCAAAGTGAAATCATTGAATCACTTATAAATATATCCACAATAGATAGCTTCACCAAGAGATTACATCTTTTACACCAGTTTTTTTTTTCTTTTTTTAAATCCCAATGAAGATGAATAGGCTTTTCTTATTCCAACTTATTCATTTTCACAAACATTTCAATTTCTTCAAAACTCCATAAAATCCCAAGACTCACACCACTTCGTGAAAATATAAATCAAGATTCTAATTATTCAACAAATCTTCCAAAAGAATTTGAGACTTATTACTATATGCAAACACTTGATCACTTCAATTATGGACCAAAAAGTTATAAAACTTTTAAGCAAAGATACATAATTAATTCCAAGTATTGGGGTGGTTCCAATTCAAGTTCTCCAATTTTTGCCTATTTTGGTGCTGAATATTCCATCAATAATGATCCTATTGATATTGGATTTCTCACTAATTTTGCCCCTCAATTTAAAGCTCTTCTTGTTTACATAGAGGTAGTTACATTCATTTAATTTCACCAAGTGTGTATATCTATTAAAACTACAATTGTTTCATTTTATCCTTTGTTTTGTCATTTTTTTATAACTAAAACTTAGGTAGCATTTGACCATAGATTTTGGGAGAAGATTTTGAAAATATATCTTTAAATACTTATTTGACGATGAAATTTAATCAGATTTTCAAAATCTGGTCTTCAAATATTTTTAAGTGTCTCTCACAAAACTTCAAACCTTTTTCAAGTAAAATACCTGTCAAAAGTCCAAACACAACTTCGAATTTCAAAAATCACTACTTCAAAAACTCTTGTTTTCAAATTTTAGGTTTCAAGTTTCAACTTCACAATCTAAGGTCAAAATGGGATGTCTTTAGAATGTAAAAGTTATAATGAGTGTCTCCACATGGTGGAGCCATCCTTTCTCAGGGGTGGTGATGGGGTCGAAAAATTACATTCATCGTTTAGCTTTGTTCATCTTTGTTGCAAGAGCGCTAGCTCAATCGGGATGAGCTATGGTAAAATATTGTCAAAAATTCATAATAGAGTCCAAAAACTATGGTGGTGTTTTCTGTTCCCAAGGTCGAAATTATTTAATATAAATATATAGTAGATGTTGAATATCCTAGATTTCTGTCACTGAATATGCTATACATTACGTTGAAATCTAACTATACATTACGTCAAATTCTTAGATTTTCTGTGCATTTAGTTCTTTCTATTATGATTTAGTTCTTTAGTGAGCTCGACATCACATGAATTCTGACTAGCCGGACTATAGGCTTTTATGCTTTAACTTTCTTTTTTTTTTTTTTTTTTTTGCATACTTATTTTCAGCATAGGTATTATGGAAAATCAAGACCATTTGGGACAATGGAAGAAGCTCTAAAAGATG
Source organism: Capsicum baccatum var. pendulum (assembly GCA_030864225.1). Taxonomy (NCBI): domain Eukaryota; kingdom Viridiplantae; phylum Streptophyta; class Magnoliopsida; order Solanales; family Solanaceae; genus Capsicum; species Capsicum baccatum. The sequence continues at coordinate 24,282,293 of CM061560.1, forward strand.
AAGATACTAGAGGATATTTCAATTCAGCACAAGCTATAGCAGATTATGCAGAACTTTTATTACATATCAAAGAAAAATACTCGGCACAAAAGTCTCCAATTATTGTCATTGGAGGATCCTGTGGAGGAAGTAAAAAAGAAAATATACTCTTATTAATTTCCTTTTTTTGTCTTTTTAGATAAATCAGGGTGTGTTTGGTACGGTGAAAAATATTTTTTAGAAAATGTATTTTAATTTTCTCATGTCCGGTTAGTTAGATTTTTAGAGAATATTTTCTCTACAAAAACAAGTTCCTCAAAAAATGAGGTTAGTGACTTGGGACTTTGGCCACATGTGATAATTTTTTTTTAAAATGAAGTGTAGGTAACACAAGTCTTAATAATTGAGTGGAAGTGACAATTACTTTATTATGGATTAAGAAAGTTTGGGAAGTTTGAGAATATCCCACAAATTTTTAAATTTACACTTTGATTCAAATGTTTACCTAATAAAATGAGAAACGGAGGGAAAAAGACATCTTTCTCTATCTTCTCATCCATTGTTGTTTTCTCTCTCTTAGCGATTTTTGTTGTTCATTGTTGCTGCCTTTTATTCATCACCTTCTGCTTCATTATCATCATCTTCTACTTTATTATCATCTTCATCTTCTTCTTGTTAACCATTGTTGTTGTTGTTGTTGTTATCGCTACTATTGCTGTTTGACCAATTTATTTAGGTCAAATCTTGTTTCGTACATCACTTTTCACTTTGGCATTACTTCATAGGAGACTTTGTAAGTCAAATTATGATTTTTAGTTGAATTTTTGATCAAGGTAACTGCTATTGTGCTGTTTTTCCAACAATGGATAGAACCTAATCATGAATCCAACATAAGATCCATCTGTTTATCTGTTGCGACAGATGAGACATCTGTTTCAATGGAAGACTGATTTTTTCGATTCATGTTTATGTTTCTATAGGCCATAACATGAATCGAACATATGGGTCACCTGTTGCAACATATTTTTTTATCTATTTAAACAGATTATTTATCTGGTGCAACGTAATAAATATCTGTTGCAACAGATTATTAACCTGTTGCAATAAAACCTGAACTCGATTTCAATAGACGTGTTGTCTGTTGCAACAGGGTAAATATCTGTTGCAACAGATTATTAACCTGTTGCAACAGAACCCGAACTCGATTCCAACAGACGGTAAATATCTGTTGTAATATATTAGTAACCTATTGTGATAGAACCTGACCTCGATTCCAACAGATTGAAGTCTTTTGTAAGAGGTAAGTCATATGTCGCAATAGGTTAATTATCTGTTGAAATATGTCACTTATCTATTGGAATCAACTTTAAAGGTGCCTCAGTACTGTAACATCAATCCCAACAGATATATAGTCTATTACAATAGATGATTCACCTGTTACAACAGATGACTAGTTTGTTGAAATCAGCTTCAGGAGCATAACTATCTGTTGGAACATGTCACTCATCTGTTGAAATCAGCTTCAAAAGTGCCTCAGTACTGTAACAGCAATCCCAACAGATATATAATCTGTTACAACATATGATTAACCTATTACAATAGATGACTAGTCTGTTGAAATCAACTTTAGAAGCGTAATTATCTGTTGAACATGTCACTCATCTATTGGAATTAGCTTCAAAGGTGCCTCAGTACTGTAATATCAATCCCAACAGATATATAGTCTATTGCAATATATGATTCACCTGTTACAACAGATGACTAGTCTGTTGAAATCAGCTTCAGAAGCGTAACATGAATCCCAATAGGTAAGTAATCTGTTGTGATTGATTACACATTTGTTGGGATTCATTTACGGCACTATGAAATCACTATTAACTTTTTTTTAACAAATGACTTTATTTAGGTACCGCTAATGGAGGGATCAATAACAATAGAGGTGGATTGTCATGGTCAATGGATCGAGAAGAGCAATCGATATGTATGACGTTAGAACGAGGGTGAAATACTAGAGACGATAGCTATGACAGTCCAAAGTGATGTTTCGTATGATGATTTTGTGAACTTAATCACCAGTTATTGTGGACTGAATTGTCAATCGGGAGAACTCATCATCAGCTACGTGCACAACTCCTTTAAAAATCAGAGGGTCCTGCCTTTCAAGATAACCGATTAAGTTCAATTGCTTGCTTATCTTAGTAATTCATCCAGGCTGGTATTAAGGGTGTACGTGGTTGAAAAGATGAGAGAGAATGAGAACCAGAACGTAGACGAAGAACAACAACAAGACATCTTTGATGATCTAGACATGAATAGTCCAACTGATGATCAAACACCTACGCCCATTGATGCGACCAATACGATGTGTAGTTCTTCTCAATCGACACAGTCTAGAAATCTTCAAGACGACGGGACCGACTTTTTTATTGGAATGTCATTCAAGGACAAGAATGAACTATCTACCACTTTGTTTATTTTTTGCTTGAAAAAAGATTTCAGAATAAAGAAGATGATTAATTCGAGCAGTACCTTTTGCTTCAAATATGCTAATTCGAATTGCAAATGGTGGTCGAGAGCGGTGAAGTACGCAAGTGCTGATAGATTCGTCATTTATAAAAATAAAAAGCATCATACATTAATATGCCCAAATTACAAATCTCAGTAGAAAGTGTAAGCAGTCGCTGTCAAATATAGAACCCAACTCGGTTGGGTGTCGAATCCCACTGGGAATACTGTGCTCACTAAGTGTCGTAATTGTTATTAGACTGTTGATCAGAGTTTCTTAACCAAAATGTTTTTTTTTTTAATTTGTAAAATGATAAATTGTAACAAGATTAGTTCAACTAATTATTTTCTCCGTACTTCATAACTTTATGAGATTAATCAAACCAGGGTTATGATCACCAAATGCCAGCATAATTTGGGTTGTGAATTATTTATGAGTTCCACTTAACAAATTCAATTGCAAGAAAGGTTGAATCTTATTCTATATCCATTAGTTTCTCAACCTAAATGGATAAGTTATCCTATAATTTTCTCAAACTCATAGGATGCCTTATTATTTCAACCTAATTCTTATGTAAGCTAATCCTATTAGGGCATTAGCTATTACTCTAAAGGTTAAGGCCCTTAGAATTGATGTAAACACCTTCTTTTCCTCACAAATACTTTCCTCTCAGACAAGTGGTTTTCTAGGTCTTACTCCTCAAGTTTGCAACCAAGAAAAGTCATGAAATTGAAGAAAGGTTTATGCAATGTTATTCAATTATGGAACTCAAATTGATTCCCAACCCATAGATGCATTTCACATTAAGGATCCCGTAACCCTAGTTATGAGATTTAGCCACAACACTCGATAGAAGATAAAGAATTCATTCTTGTATTATTCATAAATAAATGGAAAGTTTACTTACAAAGAACCCCAAGAATCAGTTCTTGAATCTTCAATGATCAGTTGTTGATACTAAAATTCTCCAAAGTACTTGGATACCAAGAGGTTCAATAGATGAAAAGAAGACTTGTAAAAGGTAAAAGATGCGTTCTTAACCCTAAAAGTTGGTATTTATATGTCCCAACTAAACAAAAGAATTTAAAATTTAAAAATAAAAAAACCGCGTCCCATTTGACGGTCCATATGATGGGCCGTCAAAGATCTGACGGTCCACCATCTTTCCCGTCACTCGATTCATCCAAATGGCAATTTCTGGATAATATCTGACGGTCCACCTAGCGGTCTGTCGATGGACTAACGGTCCACCATCTTTACCGTCACAGAGTCCTTTTGGAAGGCAGCTTCTGGATAAGAACTGACGGTCAATCTGGTGGTCCATCCCAAGATTGACGGTCCACCACTTTGACCATCACGGATTTCCTCTAGAGAATAGGTTCTGGATAAGCGTTGACGGTCAATTTGGTGGTCTGTCCCATGTCTTACGGTCCACCACCTTGATCTTCACCAAGTCCCTCTGAGAAGTAGTTTTCGGATAAGTGTTGACGGTCCATCTGGTGGTCCGTCACATGTCTGATGGTCCATCTGGTGGTCCGTCATATGTTTGACGGTCCGCCATATTGTCCATTACTCGAATCCTCTGGAGGCCTTGTTCTGGTTTAACTTGACGGTATATATGGCGGTCCGTCGTAAACCTGACGGTCTGTCATTTTGATCGTCAATTCCCCTTTTCTATTACTATTTCTAGTTTTCTTCTGTGGTTATATCCTTTCACTGAAACACTAAAAACCTTCATTAAATATCACTTTGGTTGCTTGAAAACATACAATTTTCCTAAGAAAATGATGCTAAATATTCCGTAAAACACCGGAACATCAACACCCTCAACTTAAGATCATTGTTTGTCCTTAAGAAACTCAACACCAAATTGCGCACATGAACAATAAAATGACATGCAACCAACCATTGAAACATTCTCTTATGCAAACATTCACTCATCAGCTTAATCTCGTGCATTTAACATAATAGAATCCACACGCAACATTTTTTATAATTCAGTACACAAGCATGAATGTTACATCCCACAGATAAAAGTAAATTCAGTAAAACTTTGATTGTCCTCACAACAAAGAAGTCCACCACTCATTATATGATGTGGACACTGTCCAGCTCTCACACTCACAATAAAAGTTTCAAACATAGCCTAAGTACCCATAGGCTTGCCCTGGCCATACAACACGTCCTCATGGTTGACTCACTAGGATCGAATAGGTCTTTTCAAGGCTTACAACAAGGTTTAGGATTAGGTGGGGTATGTTTCTGGGTGAAGTGACTCATTGAAACTTAACTCTCCTTGCCTTAGCATATTTTCACCCTCAATCTGCTACTTATGTCATTTTTTTTTAATAGAAGAACTAGTCAGCCTCAACTTATGCTGATACAGGCAGTGACCAATTGTTTTTAATTGGATTCTAGCTCACACTCCATTGAGGTCTTTTATTTTTTTGACACTAGCCACCCTCAACTTAGATGCTTCGTATAAGTTAAAATATATAATGTTAGCAATTGACTAAGTTCAGAGCTGAATGTTAAAGTCCTATGGAGAGTTACTGACAGGGGCAGGAGGTTAAACTAATTCTTAGAGGTACAAGATGGGTTCAAACAGGAACAATCTTTCAGGCCGGGTTGCTTCTTTAGGTTAGAAGGTTTAGAACTTCAAGGAGGCCTGTTATCCTATCCTAATGACTCCACTAGAAGACTGTATGCATGGCTCGGGCAAGTTTTAGGTCTTATCCTATGAAAGAACTGCAAGTAAATCCTCATAGCCACAGGCACCGAAGTTAAACATCCTTTACAATTCTCAGGATGTTCATTACATGATTCATGCACTTTTTTACAGACCAATGCTGAATACAGAATTACTGATGATTATTTGCACATGATTAATTGAAAAAGTAAATAATTACAGACACATGTTCAACGTCTTATGCCAACATCATTCATTCTCCATATTTACAACTAAGTGCTGAAACAGAACCAATTCATAGATTGTCATTAAACACTTGTATTTACATTACGCTTTGCAGAATTTAAATGCAGAAATAAAAACAACCAAAACCTGCCGCTTCTACTAGATAGCACATGATTGGATTCAGAATATCGGCAAAAAATATCCAACCATGGTGTAAATACCCCCACCCTACACAGAAAAATATGCATTATTCTTAAAGCAATAAATTACCGTACATGAGAATTGGGATATTTACATAGCCTCTCACTCCTCTGAGGCATCTGTCAAGTGTGGTGAGTCTTCATCATCCTCACCTTGCAAAATGTTAGCCCCTATGGTGGTAGGAGCACTCACAACTTCACCCTCGCCATTTTGAGGGATGGTTTCCCGAATTGAACCTGCATTTCGCCCCCTTTCTGGGGCAGCACTAGTAGAGACTCCTGCCACTTCATTTTCTTATTCTCTTTGCTTCCTTTCAGCTTTCTTCTTTGATTTCTTTATAGCTCTCTTCAGGTTGTGCTGGTCTAACTCCTCAGGTGACATTGCTTCTCTCTTTCTCTTTTTTTCTTCTTTCCTTGCTGCTTGTTCATCCATTTGCTGCTTGTCTTTATCCTTCACTGGTCTACCTATCAGATCTAAAATACCCTCATCATCATCACTTACCGCCAGAGTCAGATCAAATGGAGGCGGTTGTAATTTTTTCTTCTTTAACTCAGCTATGTCAGCCTTTGCCAGCTCAAATTCAGCCATGAGCTTGGCATAATCAGGAAGAGATAGTGAATCTAGCCTTTTGTTGATGCGAGCTTCTATGTTATCCATCCTTACTTGAATAGTTTGAAATGACCTGACTGCTTCGGCCACGATTTCATCCACAAAAGGTTTGATATCTCCAACCCACTTTTCTAACTGCTTCTGGAACTACTTTTGATTCTTCACAACTTTAACAAAATTCACCGGGTTGAATCTGTATTTCGCAAAATCTGCTCCACTAGCAAACTACATAGAATCTGACCCTGCAGACGTACCCTGGGGCACATAATCAGGAGGCACATATGTGGTAATTGGTAAAGGCATACCTTTGGGCATTTCTGTGGCTTTGGGAACTGGTACAGACTGAGACTGATGTGCCGGAGGCTTGTTCACTCGAATGTAAAACTTCGACTCATCTATGGAATTCTCAATGTCTTATTTATGAGTGGCTGAAACTTCATTATCAACACCTCAAATCAGCGACACACCAGCTTGTTTGCATAATGCAGTAATCAAACATGGGAAAGGTATGGAAGTAGTCTGCTTATGTTCCCTCACAAATATCTCATCTGCAATTAGCTGGACGAAATTGATGTTTAAACCTGAAATCAAAATGGCTACTGTCACAGCCTTGTGATTATCCAAGTTTCCATCTCCTTTAGTTGGCATTAACCTTAATCGAATAATATCCCACCAAAACTTAGCCTTTAAACTAAGTGTAAATTTTGCAATGCATTCTTTGGGGTTAGTTGCCCAGGACGGATTTCCATCATCAGTGATCAACGATGCTGCCTAACGTCTCTGGCCATAAGCATTTCTCATTCTATATTTGAAATCAGGGACAGTAGGTAGAGCTTCGTATGCTGGCCCAAACAACATTCTGTTGATAGTTTGGGCCGAGATATCAACAATAACTCCTTGGACTAGAACAGACTCCCTTTTTGATCTATTTGAAATTGAAATCCCCTTCGGATATTCAGCTTTTACCAGAAAAATATAATTTGCAATGAATTCCCTTACCCAGTTTGTTGGTACTCCCCTGGTGGCGTGCTCATCTATGCCAATCCACAATCATTGAATCAATGTTCCAGTTTTGGATATTCATGAAGCTCCGAGGCCATAATCTGATGTTCTTTAGAGAATGATCTCCGGATCCCTCGAGCAGTGGGATGTAACCCATCATAGAACTATTTTTGTACTCTCTCAATTTACCACCTAATAGCATCTCGTACTTGGGGATCCTTCCGTCCAATCACGTTTTCAGCTTCAGGTTCAGGGACTTCTCCTTGGTTCTCCACATTAGCCACTTCAGTTTCACCTTCTATAGGTAATGGTTGATTTGAAGCAACTGTCGCTTTATGTGAGCTTAAATCGGTAAAACTAATGCTATTGTTACTCTCCTCCTCAGACTGGGGGATTATAATGGCTTCTCTTTCCGTTTGCCTGGTGTTATAGGCTGGTGCAGATATGTTTCTACCTCGCTGAGATTTTCCTCCCTTGGTTTGTGTATTTTTAGGAGCCATGTCACCTGAAAATGGATTAAGAAATTAGTGCAAGGTGAAACACAGGCAAAACAGTTCATAGTGAGGCCGGACGGGAGATTTGATGGTCCACCAGAGGTGGGATAGTTCGTCAGATGCACCATCAGCTTTATCCAGTATGTTTTATTTTTTTAACTTTTGGGATGGTCAACTTGGTGGTCCATTGAAAACTTGACGGTCCGCCATGTTGACCGTCAGACCTTCGTCCCCAGGCACATTTATGGGTTCAACTGATTTTCAGCACAGCTTAAGATCAAATCAATTTTTAGCTTGAGAAACAGAATTAAAACCATATTTTAAGCAAGACTTCATCAATCAAACTTAAGCATAAATCATTCAAACTCAACACCATTAGACTAAATCATGAAACAATCCATGCCCTTACTCTTCAAATGAACAGGAGGAAAGAAGTAAATGCTCATACCTTGATGTTGCAGTATTCTACTTGCTTGAAACTTCAGAGACTGAACTACTTTCAACTTCTATCACTTCAGTTACTCTTTAGTTTGTGATGGGGATAGGGAAAGAATGACCTAGCTTAAATAGAAAAGTGATGAAGGAGTGGAGGAGTCTCAGATAGGATAACTCAATTCAGGTCCTTTGAATCTTGGAGAAATGGAAAAATCAAAGGTCATGGAACGGTTACAATGAGTGTACCCACTCAATTTTATTCTTAAAATCTCATTCCGGGTCAAATACGGAGTACTTATAAAGAGTACCGATTTAACCCAACCTAATTCAGAATTAGGGTTAAAGTGATGGTCGAATTGACGGTGCATCATACGTGTGATGGACCACTACTGTGAACGTCACCCCTCAGCTGAGTCGATGAGTTTCTATTTTGGTGTGACGGTTAATGGTACAGTCAACCACAGTCGTAAAGGTCCACCGAATTAGCAGTCACTACTTACCAGAATGCAGGTCAGCAGTCTCGCTTCTAACGGCTGCTTTGACGGTCCACCATATACTTGACGGTCCACCACTCATGCCGTCTTGCCCTATCCAGTGAATGCATTTTCCTGCCTGTTTTTAACGGTTGAGTGTGGTGGTCCATCAGTAGTTTGGTGGTTCGTCAAGTGTACCGTCACAATTTTCCAGTAGCTCAAATGTGCCCAATTTTCCTCTTTACAGCACTTCTGGTCCTGCACACTTCATAAACACATCAAAATTTCCCAAAAACATAAAATAGACTCTACTTATTGTTACAACAACATGTTGTGGGTTGCCTCCAACTAGCGCCCGATTTAACGTTGCGACATGACTTAGGTATCTCGAATACTCAGACTTCATCGAGGTAAAAGACATCAACACTTTTTATTAGGTCTTTTGGAACAATATAAAGTTTGATTCTTTGCCCGCTCACTTTGAAGACACTACCATCTTCGTTTTCAAGCTCGACTACTCCAGATGAGTAGACTTGGATAATTTTAAAGGGGCCTGACCATTTAGACTTCAACTTACCCAGAGATAGCTTCAGTCTGGAGTTGAAAAGAAAGACCAAATCACCTTTCATAAATTCTCTCTGTGTAATCCTTTAGCCATGGTGTTTCTTCATCCTTTCTTTGTACAAGTCAGCTCTTTCATAAGCTCTGATACAGAATTTGTTCATCTCGTTAATCTGCTCCAATCTTAGATCAGCTGCTTTCTTCCAATGCATATTCATCCTTTTTAGAGCCCACAAGGCCTTATGTTCCAGCTCAATTGGCAAATGACATGCCTTCCCATAAACTAGATGATATGGTGACATGCTAATTGGTGTCTTAAAAATAGTGCGGTATGCCCACAAGGCGTCATCGAGCTTTCGAGACTAATCTTGTCTACTGGCATTCACAGTTTTAGCGAGAATGGCCTTGATCTCGCGATTCAACACTTCCACTTGCCCACTAGTTTGTGGGTGATAAGGAGTTGCTGCACGGTGTTGTTTTACTCCATACTTCGCCAGCACAACCCTGAAGACTTTATTGCTGAAATAGGGTCCCCCGTCACTTATGATTGTTCTTCGTACTCTAAAGTGGGAGAATATGTTCTTTTTCAGAATTTTCGCAACACTTTTTCCTTTATTGTCAGCCAACGCCACAGCTTCTACTCATTTCGATACATAGTCTACAGCTACTAGGATGTATTTTAACCCATACGAGATTACAAATGGGCCCATGAAGTCAATTCCCCATACATCAAATAACTCTACTTCCATCATCTTGGATATTGGCATCTCATGACGTTTGGAGATTGATCCTTGTCTCTGACATTGATCACATCTACGGACGAGCTCATATGCATCTCTGAATAGTGTGGGCTAATAGTATCCACTCTGCAATACTTTCTGAGCAGTGCGGTTGCCTGAATGGTGACCACTAACAGGTGAAGCGTGGCATGCTTCCAAAATGTTCAACATCTCCACATCTGGTACACAACACCTAATAACACCATCTGCACATCATCGAAAAAGATAGGGCTCATCCCAGAAATACTGGGTAACATCATGAAGGAACTTTTTTCTTTGGTGAAAGGAAAGATTATCTGGCATCACCTCACTTACCATGTAGTTTGCAAAATAAGCATACCACCGAATCTGCTCGAACTCAGCAGCTAGTATCTTCTTATTTGGAAAGGAATCATCAATATCTAACTTTTCCTTGGTTGCTTGTTCGCATTCAAGTCTAGATAAGTGATCAGCCACCTGATTTTCGCACCCCTTGCGATCCTTTACCTTAAAGTCGAATTCTTGAAGCAACAATACCCACCGGATCAATCTTGGCTTCGCATCTTTCTTATCCATTAAGTACCTCAAAGTTGTATGATCCATGTGGACCACCACCTCAGTCCCTAGCAAATACGCCCTGAATTTCTCAAAGGCGTAAACCATATCCAGAAGTTCTTATTGAGTGATAGTGTAGTTCTTTTGAGCCCTATTCAGGGCTTTGCTGGCATAATAGATTGGATGAAATAACTTATCCTTTTTCTGGACCAACACAGCTCCAAGTGCTACCCCGCTAGCATCGTACATTAGTTCAAATGGCTTTGTCCAGTCGGGAGAAATAATAACTGGAACCTCTACTAACTTCAGCTTAATCCATTCAAACGCCTGCCTGCAGTCATCATTAAAAGAGAACTTGTCCTTACAAAGATGGGGGGAGGTAGTTTCTCTATAACCTCAACTTTGACCTTATCTACCTCAATACCTTTCACAGAAATTTTATAACCGAGAATAATACCCTCTTTTACCATGAAGTAGCATTTTTGCCAGTTAAGGACCAGGTTAAACTCTTCACACCGCTGTAATGCTTGACTTAGATTCAGCAAGCATAAGTCAAAGGAATCTCAAACCACTGAAAAATCATCCATAAACACCTCCAAGGTGTCTTCAACCATATCAGAGAAAATTGACATCATGCACCTCTGGAATGTAGCCGGTGCATTACATAATCCAAAGGGCATCCTTTTAAAAGCAAATGTGCCATATGGGCACGCGAACGTTATTTTATCCCTATCCTCAGGAGCAATGGAGATCTGATTATACCTGGAATACCCATCCAGGAAACAGTACCAGTCTCTTCCTACTAATCGATCAGGCATCTGATCTATGAATGGCATTGGAAAGTGATCTTTCAGTGTCCACGAATTTAGCTTTCGGTAGTCCATACACACCTTTTAACCTGTGATAGGCCTGAGTGGAATTAGTTCGTTCTTCTCATTGGCCACTACCATCATACCCCTTTTTTGTGCACACACTGTATAGGACTTACCCATTTACTGTCTAAGATTGGGTACACCACCCCTGCATCTATCCACTTGATGATTTCTTTCTTCACCACCTCTTGTATAAGTGGATTTAGGTGATGTTGATGCTCAATAGTGGGTACAAAATCTTTGTCTAACTGAATCATGTGCATACATATGCCAAGAGGGATACCAATGATATCTGCAATAGTCCAACCAATAGCTCTCTTGTATCTCTTAAGAATAGAGATGAGAGATTCCACCTGTTATTTGCTGAGATCAGCAACAATAATAACTGGCAGCATATTTCCACTACCCAAGAACACATACCTCAGATGACTAGGTAGCTTCTTCAAGTCTAACATTGGTGGCTCTTCAATGGATGGCTTCGCCGGTGGTGAAGGCCGATTCTTAAGGTCAAGATCCAGCTTCTTGGGGGCATAAGAATACGACCCCATTCCTGTCAAACTACAGACAGTTTCTCCGTACTCATCAATATCCTCACGATCAAAGTTCATGAGCACAGCAGCCAATGGCTCAACAGTAAACTGCTCCTCCAAAGATAATTCCAGCTCTTCCTCATAATAAATGACAACTATAGAGAACACATTCATTTTTTTGGGCTGTTTCATTGATTTGCATACATCGAAATGCACCACTTCATCGTTCATTTGGAATAAAAGCTCATTTGCTCCCAGATCAATAAGCACACTTTCGGTTGCAAGGAAAGGTCGACCAAAGATTATGGTCACCTCGAAGTCCACCTCACAATCCAAAATAACAAAATCTACAAGAAAAATAAAGGTATCCATCTTTACTAATACATCACACAGAACCCCAACAGGCCGTTTTACCGACCTATCTGCCATTACAAGCTCCATGTTGGTTGGTGTAGGATCTCCCAACCCCAACTATTTATAAATGGAGAGCGGCATCAAATTAATGCTAGCACCAAGATCACATAAGGCCTTGGAAAAATCCAAAGACCCCACCGTATAAGGAATAGTGAAAGCTCCCGGATCAACCTTCTTCTGAACTAATGACCTTGTAGCAATCGCACTACAATGATGGATATTATCAACTGGTTCATAACTTTCTGCTCTCTTCTTTGTCAAAAGGTCCTTCATGAATTTGGCATACCCTGGAATTTGTTCCAATGCCTCAACCAAAGGCACATTTATAGTCAGCTACTTTGACATAGACATGAATCTACTAAACTTCATGTCATCAATCTTCTTTTTCAGTCTTTGAGGGAAGAGAGGTGGTGGTTTTGGCAAAGTTTTAACCACAACTTCCTTTTCCTTGTCCTTCTTTTGTTCAAATGTAACAGTCTACTAAAAATCAGGTACAGTATCTGGAATAACCCTATCTGATCCTGCAGATTCCATAGAATTATCAATATCAGCTTCATCTGCATCTTCTGCTATCATATCAACTTTCGATTTACCCACAAATTGGCTCTCCCACACCTTACCACTTTTAGTGGTAATTTCCATGCATGATCCATCCTTCTTAGGATTTTAGATTGTGTCATTATGTAACATACCGGCCTTTCTTTGATTAAGTGCCGCCGACAATTAGCCCATTTGCTGCTCCAATTATTTGATCGATGTAGAATGTGAGTCAACCAATTGGTTCATCGAAGATAAATCATTTTTTACCTCAAGTACTCCAGCGTTGGTTGCTTCTACTCCCTTCAATAGCTTGGCCATCATGTCCTCCATGGACATCTTCCCAGAACTAGACGTAGCTGTATCACGACTTCCTAGAGGAATATACAATCGAATCCTGTGATTTTTGCTTTTCCAATTTGCTTGGTCATGATCCTTGTATCCGGTTCGATCATAATAGTTCCTACCTTGGTTTCCTTGGCTACTGCCTCAAAACCCCCTGATTGTTTAAGTAATTCACTTCCTCTTCAGAATTGGAGTCAGCTCTTCCCTGTGATGCAATACTTTAACCTTCTCTGTCTTTCCTAATAATAAATGCTTAGTGAGAAGGTCCATCTGCATTTTCATTTGATCCATATCTTAGTTATGTTCCTCTTTCCTTTGCCTCTATTCTGCAGTCATACCAATAGATACAGTAAAGCTTGTTACTTTTGAATCCCTGGTATGCCAAGCTCTACCCTGCTTTATCATACGATCTAGCATCTCAGATGCCTCAAGAAAGGTGAGATCCATGAATGACCCACCCACAACATTATCTACCAGTGGCTTGGTCACCGAATTCAAGGCTCTATATAATATCTCCATCAAATGGACATTTGTCATATGATGATTTGGGCACCACATAAGCTTCTTCTTAAACCTTCCCTAAGTCTCGTGGAGATCCTCAGTTGGAAGCTGTCTAAAATTGCTTATCTTATCTCTCAATTGTGCTCTCTTGGATGGTGGAAAGAATATTTCTAAGAAAGCGTCTTTCAGTTGCCTCCAATTGGTGATAGAGTCATGAGTTAGCCCATTTAGCCATAGATTTGCCTCTCCAGATAGAGACAATAGAAATATGCACAGATGAATTGCATTCTGACCAACCCTGGATTGTCAAACGACTTGCATGTTGAGATAAAATTAATCAGATGCATATTTGGATCATCGCCTGCAAGTACACCAAATAAACCTTTGAGTTGCAGCAGCTGGATCATAGTGCTAGTAATATTGAACTTGGCTCTAGGTGCTAAAGGTGGAGAAATAATAGCCCCTGTGGCACCAGCCCCATCCAGTTCATCATCTTCATTATCAAAAGCAAACTGCACAGCTCTGCATTCGGGTCTCATTCTACCATGGCGATCTCTGTTGACAAGTGCAGCCAAATCATCTGCATGCCTTGGATTTAATAGCTCATCATCACCCAGATCTTCATCATCAGGATTTGGTGCCCAAACAGGGTTATCAACATTTTGCTGATTTACTTGCGCAGCTGCCAATGCAGCTAACCTAGCCTGTTTCTATTGAGCAGTTATTCTTTCAGGGTCTCGTTGTGTATCTATTCTGCCAATGAGATGTGGTTCAGGATTTATAGGTAATAATGGTTGACCCGAACTCCGTGTATTTGGCATGCACAAGAGTCAACCTGTTCAAAACAAAAACAACAAATAAAAAGTAAAGTTTGAGAATCTTCGACCAAAGGGTCTATTAACTATCACAAACTTAGTTGACAATCGTATTCCCTGGCAATGACGCCAAAATTTGATACGCTCAAATTACAACTCTCAGTAGAAAGTGTAAGCGGTCGCTGTCGAATATAGAACCCAACTCGGTTGGGTGTCGATTTCCACAGGGAATATTGTGCTCACTAAGTGTCGAAATTGTTATTAGACTGTTGATCAGAGTTTCTTAACCAAAATGTTTTTTTTTTAATTTGTAAAATGATAAATTGTAACAAGATTAGTTCAAGTAATGATTTTCTCCGTACTTCGTAACTTTATGAGATTAATCAAACCAGGGTTATGATCACCAAAATGCCAGCATAATTTGGGTTGTGAATTATTTATGAGTTCCACTTAACAAATTCATTTGCAAGAAAGGTTGAATCCTATTCTATATCCATTAGTTTCTCAACCTAAATGGATAGGTTATCCTATAATTTTCTCAAACTCATAGGATGCCTTATTCTTTCAACCTAATTCTTATGTAAGCTAATCCTATTAGGGAATTAGCTATTACTCTAAAGGTTAAGGCCTTTAGAATTCATGTAAACACCTTCTTTTCCCCACAAACACTTTCCTCTCAGACAAGTGGTGTTCTAGGGCTTACTCCTCAAGTTTGCAACCAAGAAAAGTCATAAAATTGAAGAAAGGTTTATGCAATGTTATTCAATTATAGAACTCAAATTGATTCCCAACCCATAGATGCATTTCACATTAAGGATCCCATAACCCTAGTTATGAGATTTAGCCACAACACTCCATAGAAGATAAAGAATTCATTCTTGTATTATTCATAAATAAATGGAAAGTTTACTTACAAAGAACCCCAAGAATCAGTTCTTGATTCTTCAATGATCAGTTGTTTGATACTAAAATTCTCCAAAGTACTTGGATACCAAGAGGTTCAATAGATGAAAAGAAGACTTGTAAAAGGTAAAAGATGCGTTCTTAACCCTAAAAGTTGGTATTTATATGTCCCAGCTAAAAAAAAGAATTTAAAATTTAAAAACGGAAAAACCGCATCCCATTTGACGGTTCATATGACGGACCGTCAAAGATCTGATGGTCTACTATCTTTCCCATCACTCGATTAATCCAAATGTCAATTTCTAGATAACATCTGATGGTCCACTTGGCGGTCCGTCGATGGACTGACGGTCTGCCATCTTTACCGTCGCGGAGTCTTTTTGGAAGATAGCTTCTGGATAAGAACTGACGGTCAATTTGGTGGTCCATCCCAAGATTGATGGTCCACCACTTTGACCGTCACAGATTTCCTCTGGAGAACAGGTTCTGGGTAAGTATTGTCGGTCAATCTGGTGGTCCGTCCCATGTCTGATGGTCCACCACCTTGATCGTCGCCAAGTCCCTCTGAGAAGTAGTTTCTGGATAAGTTTTGATGGTCCATCTGGTGGTCCATTACATGTCTGACGGTCCTCCATATTGTCCGTCACTCGACTCCTCTGGAGGCTTTGTTCTGGTTCAACTTGACGGTATATATGGCGGTCCGTCGTAAACCTGACGGTCCATTATTTGGATCATCAATTCCCCTTTTCTGCTACTTTTTCCAGTTTTCTTCTGTGGTTATCTCCTTTCACTGAAACACTAAAAACCTTCATTAAATATCACTTTGGTTTCTTGAAAACATACAATTTTCCTAAGAAAATGATGCTAAATGTTTCGTAAAACACCGAAACATCACACATGTGGTTCAGAGCACATCTCGGGCCAAAATCCTCACGCCACGACAAAGGTCCTCGATGAATATTTTTGGAGTAGTTTCCCCGATGGCAAAGGCCCTTTAACAAGGGTTATGGCCAATCAACTCCTTACGGAATTGGGTGTCCTGGTCAGTTATTGGAAGATATATACGGCCATGGAGGTCGCCAAGGACTTGGTTAGGGGGACACTCGAGCATGGGTATGCAGTCCTAGATGCCTACCATTACATGACTGAGTTCACAAATCTCAAAAGTAAGACGACATTACATCTTGATGAAAACGGAAGGTTCAAGTACTTTTTTGTATCCTATGGTTCTTGGATTCAAGGTTTTCGACATTTGAAAAAAGGCATAGCCGTCGACGGTACCTTCTTGAGGGGCAAGTATAATGGAGTTCTACTAGCGGTGGTAGCGTAGGATGCGGAGAATCACATCTTTCTTGTCTCTTTTTGTGTAGCGGACAAGGAATGTGATGCCTCTTATGGATTTTTTTTGAACAAATGCGAAGCTGAATCGAAGAGTTGTGTTTTGTACCGGATAGGCATCCAAGTATTCTAGAGACGGGTTCACGTTTCTTCCCTTCAGCTTACTTTGATTGATGCATCAGGCATCTTGGAGAGAACATTCGGACCAGCTATCATAACGAAAGGGTCGTGACCCTTTTTTATAGAGTAGCTAAAACATATAGTAGAGACGAGTTTTTAGATGATTTCAATCAAATAACGGATGTGAATCCCAAGGTAACAAAATTTCTCATACGTGTCAGTTTTGAGAGATGGACCCGGGCATTCCGTCCGACAAATAGGTACATCAATTCTAATGTCTTGTTTGAGTTACAAGTTTTAGTATGATGTCATACTAAGTAATTCTTTTATATAGGTACAATATTATGACATCAAACATAGCTGAATCGGTGAATTCATTGTTTGGCGATGAAAGAGAATTTCCCATCAAGGCTATGTTTAAAAACATAAGCGAGAAGTATGATGAATTTTTTAACTAAAGGCGTGAGCAGTTCTAGTTCCCAAAAACAAGAACCTGATTTGTTCTCAAAATTGAAAAAATAATATCAACGAACGTCAGTTTGGGGAATAGGTTATTACCTCATAAAATAGCAGATTACAAATTCAGTATCACCGGTCATGGTGATGTTGCCACGGTCAATCTTCAAATAAGATCTTGTACATGCAGAGTTTTTGACTTGGACAAAATACCCTGTCCACATGCTATGGCAGCGTTTCAAGCTCAATATGGTCATAAATATGGAACTGAAGTTTACGAGCACTTCTCTCAATATTATTCGGTGGAAAAATATGAAATGGCATATAATGGACATATTACTTTGGTGCCTCCCATAGATTCTTGGGTTGTTTCTGCAGAGCTTATAGAGAGATTAATACCCCTTCCATATATTGACCCAAGCACTATCAAACCGGGAAGAAAGCCATATAAGAGGAGGCATGGAGTTGTAGAATCATTTTCATCAAGAAGAAACAAGTGCTCCATATGTAAGCGTGCTGTCCACAAAAGAACTACATGCCCAGATCGTAATCCACCTTGATCATTGTAATTACAGGAACTTGTATAGTTGTTTGTTGTGGACCTTTATATATTTAACTCATTTTTGTGAACGTAATGTTATCATTTATTATATATAAAATATCTTTTTAATAACTTGTGCATCAATAAAAAGAGGCAAAACATGAACTAAACAATACAACAGACCACAAGTATTTTCAACAGATTACCCATCTGTGGCAATAGATGGACATTAGCTGGAAGAACCCAACACAGTTAGTTCCATAAAAATGGAATGTTTTCCTCCATCAAATGATAAATCTATCGCAACAGATGGATAATCTGTTGATAGAAATCCAACAGATGACCAATCTGTTCCAACACATGGTTCATCTGTTGAAAGAACTCAAAAACCAAAATTGCTATTGCTACTGGATTCAAAATTACTCCTTACCTCCAACCGTTGACACATTAACATGTAAAATGTTTAGAATAAGAAATAGACAGAATGAAAATTGTATAACAATTAAAAAGCCAAAATCATCTTAAAATATATTTTTCATTAAACGAAAAATAAAATACATTAGGTATAGATCTGATATAGAAAAATTAAAATTCATACGCTAAAAGAAAAAAAACATTCTAATTATTATTATATCATCATCATCATCATTAATGACAGCCGACCAATCAACTCACAGCAGAAGGGCCCTCATCAACCTCTGCATCTCTCTGAACATCATCGCTCTCACGAAGACCAATTCCCTCTGCAGATTACTAACCTACCTCTAAAGTTCTGCACTGTGTCACGCAGAATATCGTTATTCAAACTAGTGGAATTTTGTTTTCTGTGAAAAGTCATAACTTTTTCATTTACATTAATACTTCTCACCTCTTCAAAATAGTTTTGAGAAGACTTGATAACAACCGTTATTATTGAGCTATTGCAATAGATCGTCCATCTGCAGTAACAGATTTACCATCTATTGTAACATATAGATTATCTGTTGCGATAGATGGACCATATATTGGGGATATTTTAATTTCTTCTAAAAGCCGATTCATCAGTTGCAACAGATGGAGAATTCGATTCCTCAAATTGAATGTGTTAGATAAAAAGTCACGACTTTTCACCTCTTTTTAAATAGTTATCATATGCGTGCAGATGAATAAATAATGTCTGGTCTGTCGCAACAAATTAACAATCTGCTGTAATATATGGATTATCTATTGCGACAGATGGACCATATATTGGATGAGATGTTTTGATTTCTTCCAGCAGTTGATTCATCAGTTACAACAGATGGAGTTTTCGATTCATCGGCTATTTTGAATGTGTTAAAAAAGTCATGACTTTTCACACCTCTTTTTAATAGTCATCACATGCTTGCAAATAAATAAACAACACTGTAGTGTTTTTGATGGGGTAGGAAGAATAAGGTGTGTGCAATGGATCCACTTTCATACGTGGGAGTTATGTATTATTGATCAATCTACCGTGACAGACACATATAAAGTGCAATGATTTTGTGAATGTAGTTTTTTACCGATTAGACACTGATCCATCAAAAAAGATGCTGCATTGTATAGTTTAGTTTTATAGGTGCAAACTGATAAGGCCGAAGGGTTCCAAGACCATGGTGTCGATATCTTGTTGCAATTTAATGACGGTCTATGCTCATGTTTTTCTGTCAAGATTGGGGAAGGGTTCAAGTTTTTGACGGCAGTGTAAATATCCAATAGTGCTTGGACCAGTTTTAATGGCTCAATGGACTTCTTGAAAGTCCTTCGAAGCCTCGTACTGCAGCAAACAACAATGGAACTAATAGAAATTCCCCTATTCCAAATTTATAAGGATGGATTACTGGAGGAGACTTTTATACAATAATACCTGTGCGGGAAGGGGGAGGTGGAGAAGGCCATATATTATCTCAGACCTTGTTTAAGAGGAAATACAGTAAGAAATCAAGGAAATTCTAGCGAATCTGGCCAATGAAATTGACATGAGAAAAAGAAAAACTAGATGAGCTTCAAATGTGGAAGTGTATCCAAAAAAAAATCCACCAATCGTTGAAAAAAATGGTCAATAGGACTGGAGCTAGACACTTTGCTCGAGAATGCAACTAGCGAGCATGGCCTTAATAAAGACTCTCACAAAGTGCAGGACCAGAACTCTAAGGAAGAAGTTTCGCGAGCACATGAAATTGATACGATTGTCGGTCAAAATTGAAAACTGAACCAACTACTCCTAAATTAAAAATACGGGATCAAGCCAAGGTGGCAATTTCTCAAGTTAAACTTGCATGCGATGCCTTCTGTTTGTGGCTATGATCAGGTCGATGGTAGTAGAAACAAAAAGGTCTAAAGCTGGGCAGAAATCCCATGCCTTGTTTTTCCACTGCCTTTGACCTGAACAGAGCCATAAATAGGAGTTATGGGATGCAAGTTTAACTTGAGAAATTGTCACCTTGGCTTTATCCCTGTATTTTTAATTTAGAAATAGTTGGTTCAGGTTTCAATTATGACCGACAATTGTATCAATTTTGTGTGCTCGCAAAACTTCTTCCTTAGAGTTCTGGTCTTGCACTTTATGGGAGTCTTCATTGAGGCCACGCTTGCTAGTTCCTATCTCTAGCAGAGTGACCAGCTCCAGTCCTCTTGACCATTCTTATTTTACTTCAACGATTGATGGATTTTCATTTTTGGATATGCTTTCACATTCGCAGCTCATCCAGTTTTTATATTTTTTCATGTCAATTTCATCAGCCAATTTCACTACACTTTTCTTTCTACCCTGTGTTTCCTCTTAGACAAGGTCTGAGTTGATATATGGCCTTCTCAACCTCCCTCTTACCGCACAGGTATTCTCCCAAGCACCTACGACTGTATAATATTCTCCTCCAGTAACCCATCCATATAAATTTGGACTAGGGGAATTTCTATTGGTTGCATCGATGTTTGCTGCAGTGCAAGGCTTTGGAGGCCTTTCAAGAAGTCCATTGAGCCTTTAAAACTGGTCCAATCACTATTGGATATTTACACTGCCGCCAAAATCTTAAACCCTTCCCAAAACTTGACATAAAAACATAAGGATAAACGGTCTTTAAATTATAACAGGATATCGACACCACCTACTGGTCCCCTCAGCCTTACCAGTTTGAACCTAACAATCTTAACTATAAAATGCCATATCTTGTTTGAAGAATTAACACCTAATAGGTAAAGAACAAACATTCACAAAATCATTATACTGGATATGTGTTTTCATGATAGGTTGATCAGTAATACATACCTCCCACATATGAAGTGGTTCCATCTGCAAGCAGCTTATTCCTTCGAACCCATCTTTACTCTAGCCTTTTATACTGGTCGGGCAAAAATGGATCCAATTTCACTTTCTTTTATCTACAAATAAGAGAAATACATTTGATGTCAAACAAGAGAAGAAGAAAAACTATTACAAAAGGGTAACACAAAATTAAGTGAATCAACAGATAACCAATCTGATGCAACAGATTGCCCATCTACTCAACTGGAGGTATCTGTTGCAACAGATGGATGACATGTTGCAACAGATAAGTCATCTGTTGGAATAAATCAAACTAGCTTTGCTACTGATTTGATTTCTTCAAACAGTTGCTTTGTCTGTACAAAAGGGTAACACAAAATTGAGTGAATCAACAGATAACCAACCTGATGCAACAGATTACCCATCTGTTCAACCGATGAGCCATTTTGTAATAGATATAAAAAAAATGGTTTGTTCATTCAAGGCTTAAAAGTTACCTTTCCTTCAATTTTCTTAAGAAATAGAAAACTGGTAAATGAGTAAATCATCAATAGCAACAGATGTAAATTTCTAATTTAAATGACATACAAAAAAGAAGACGAGATGGAAAGAGCAATAGTGAACCATACCTGCAATGTGAAAAAAGTAAAGGGATCAGAATATCCAATTCCATCGAGAAAAGATATTGATCGGTTGAGATCCGAAAGAAGAGAGAAAAAAGAGGCAAAAATGAAATAAAGAGATAAAGAAGAAAGAGTGATAGATGAGTTGAGTTGAGTCTTACTTATGTTATGGATGAAGGAGGAAGTATTCTTCTAGATATGAGGTTTAAATATTCATTAATAACGTTTGACTTTTGAGGGGCACGAGGAGACAGTGACATTGAAAAGACCAGATAAGACTACTCACTCAGGAGATTTTTGGTTATCCAAGTATAATTTTTACCGCCTTAGTATTTTAACTTTTTTTTATATCTGACAGGAAATACCTAAATTTCTTTTTTAAAAAAAGGGTCTTAAAACATCTGAGTGCAACAAATAACAATTTCTGTTTGAAAATATCCAAAGCTCGTACACAATATTGAAGTGTGTATTAGTAAATAGTAATACACTCTATTTCCTATGTATTAGTAATACAAAGACTTTAAACATATGCATTAACTTATTAAATGACCTTAATACCCCTCAATTTCCCTCTCAAAATATTTCACCATTCCTTTTCCCCACATTTTAATTTGCACTAGTAAATCTTTTTAAAATATTTCACAATTTCTTTTTCCACTATTTGAATAAACAACAATGAATGGTTGATTTAAATCACTATAACATAACATATTTTTGCTTTGCTTTGAGAGTCTTTATAAAGATTTAAAAAAAATTGAGACTATTTTTAATTTTGTCACAACAGAGTACTTAATCTGTTTGATAGTTTGCAATAGATTAGTATCTGATGCAATTGGTTGAACTTTTATTTTTATACAATTTCAATTGAGTTCATATACCTAAATTGATTAAACTAGGACCTGGGGTGGGTTAGTTCATAGGGTCAACTATAACTTAATTGAGTCTTTTGGCAATTTACATGATGAGAGTTTTAAAATTATGCATACCTTTTATAATTTTAAAAAATAATTGAGATTATTTCAGACCAAATTAACATTTTCAAAACTTGTCATTCTTTTTTAAAATACAAATCAACTCATACAAATCATCCATTTGCGAGAAAAATGTTTCATCATTTCAAATTTTGAGTTCTCGCTCTTTTTTCTCTTTCTCACTCAATTATATAGTACAGACAACAACTACGACTACTCAATAAATTGCTCTACCCTTCACAACAGATCAATTTTCTTCTCATTTTGACCACAAAAGTGTTATTTTCGACTTTATTCTTACTTTTATCAATCGTTTTCTCTATCTTCATAAGTAACAGAGTTCGAGAAGAGCTTTATATTTGTTATTTTTTTCTAAAAAATAAGGGGCTTTTAAGTTAATGGTGAAAAAGAAAACTTTTAGTTGTATTATCTTCGAGAATGGGTTTACAATTTTGAGTTTTGATGGTAAAATCGTAGGAAAAACTCGAGAAAACCCTAGTTTGTGTCACAGTGTTCCGTTGACTGTCGTGGTATTATTGGATGGTGTTTGTGGTATTTGTGATGGTGGTGGTGGTGGTGGTCTTTGTCGTTGTCATCGTGGCACTGGTGGTGGCTATTGGTGGCATTGGTTGGTGGTGTTTATGGTGGCTATTGGCGGTGTAGGTATTCGTGGTATTTGTGGCATTGGTTAGTGGTGTTTGCGGTGGTGGTGGCTGTTGGTGTGTCGTTATTGGTTGAGTTTGTAGTGTATTTTTTAAAATTTATGCATACATCAATTGTAATGTATTTTTTGTTTTTCTGTTGTTTGTAGGTAAAACATGTCTTCCAAAAATAAAGAAAGTAAAAGTGGATCAATGTTTGACCACCCCCAAAAAAGGCTATAGTACAGAGTGATTCGGAGGAGCTTCCTGAACAATCTCAGTCAGGGAAACAAAGTAAAACTGAGGAGAGATGAAAACATTGAGTGAGGTAGACAAGGGTCTGTAGACGGTGATGAAGAAAATGAAAGTGATAAAGAGGAGGAATTAGAGGGTGAGAAAGAGAAAGAGAGAGAGAAAGAGAAAGAGGATGATCATTAACATGATGATAATGGATCACCAATGCGGAGTGAATTAATATCGACATCCCAGCATGATCCTGTCAAAACTTTTAGTATTAACAAGTTTCAAGTTGGGATGCCGATAAATGACAAAAAAGAAGAAGAAGAACTAACTGGTCAAATTATACTTAAATGTCAGATGGGGAGTAAATTTACTAATTTTAGGAAAATTATGAAGGACGAAAACATAGACAGACTTTTTAAGAAAAGCTTCTTTGGACGTTTTCTTGAGCTGGCTAAGGATTTCCCTGCCCGTTTCCCTATGAGGATGGTATATGGTCTTCTCAAGCGCAGGATCAAGTCCACGGGGGAAAACAAAAAGATGGATAAAATCTGGATCAACTACTGTGGTATGCCAATTTTTTTTGGCTTACAAGAGTTTGCCATAGTGACGGGCTTGAGATACCATCATCCAAAAGAACCACCTATCGCCAAGGGAACACCCCGCAAAAGATCTAAAGTAAGAAAATGCATGGAAAAAATAAATTGATTATTTGACATTGCTCGACGTGTCTACAAAGCATCGGATTTATTGATAGATCTCATAGATAAAACCATACCTAAGAAGTATAGGGAGCAATTGTGCTTAGTTTGATTTGCCCATTCGGTTATATTGGCAAGAGATGTCAACAAGGTTATGGAAGATGATTTGTTGGCGCGTGCTAAGGATTTTGATAAATTCAACAATTATCCCTGGGGATATGACAACTTCTACTTGACTGTCTAATATTTAATGACAAAGCTAACCTCAGGGACGACCACATTATACGGCTTTCCTTGGGCTTTCACAATAAAATAGTCATTATGACTTTTTCTTGCTTGCTTCCTATTTACATTTTTTAGGCTTGGGTATTTGAAGCCATTCCTCCCCTCTGAAAGTAGGTAATAGATTACCCAGATGAGGTTTCTCATCTAAGGATGTTTAGGTGGTTGGCTGCAAAGAACAACACCAAAATTAAGGAGGCTGGTCTCTTTAACCCTTCGAATGATGCAATACGTCTTCTTTAAGTAAAATAAATTTACTCAATGAAAGATATTGAACAGATGTTATATCTGGTGAAATAGATGTTATATTTGATGCACCAGATGAAATATCTGTTATGACAAATTACCTATCCTGTGCCAACCGATGCAACAGATAGATACTCTGTTGCAACAGAGGATTGATATCTTGCATCAGATTACCCATCTGTTGCTTTGGTTCTCTGAAACCGACTCCTAACAGATTAACCATTTACTGCAAATTATGCAACAGGTGTGTAATCTGATGTAACATATTATTAATACACATACAGATCATCTGTTGCATAACATGTAACCCAACAGATTACCCAGCTTATGCAACTGGTGTAATAGATTGGTAATCTGTTATTCCAGATAATTGATATTTTGCATCAGATTATCCATGTGTTACTCTAGTTCTCTGAACCCAACTCAAACAGATTTTAACCATCTACTGTAAACTATGCAACAAATATATAAGCTGATGCAACATATTGTTATTCTGTTTTAGAATTTGACTGTTAAAATATTAACACAACTGTGAAAATTATTATATTATATGATTTAAATATATTTGTCTTTTTTTTCTAGGTTGTGCATCCACGGATCGTGCCTACTGAGGAGGAGTCATTGATGACTTCTTATATTACTCTAGGTCATGTTGATACTATAGCAGACCCAACTGTGGAGATAATAAGGAAGTAATTGGATGGAGCAACAGCCATAAGAAGAGCAGTTAGACAAGGTCAGCCTAATATTGAGGCTCTTCATAACCAACCTACTAAGGTAGATCCGGGTGCTTCTTCTGGTGTAGTTGTTGGTGTTGGTGGTAGGCATGCTGATGCGGCTACCACTCGTGATGATGAGCATGTTGATTCTCAAGAAAAAATAAATATGTTTGAAAAAACCCCTTTTCACCCATGCACAGGTCCTTCTCACCCCTCTTCACCCTCGTGTTCTCGCTGTGAATGCGAAGAATGCAAGGACAGCCAGGATAAACTCTTTGAAAAAGTAGAGGCTATCTCTAAAGCTATCGAGGAATTCAAATCCAAGAGGGGTGTCATACCTTCCAAGAAGTTGAGGGAGCGATACACTGCTACATTGTTGTTAGGAGGAAGAAAAAAGCAATAACCGACATACTCTCCTGTCAAAAATATAAACAACTCCTCCCTCTTAAAAAGCTGTTGAAGTTCAGGGGTCATTCAAGAAGAAGGTAGACATATACGTAGAACTTGGCGCCAAAGAGAAGAGGGATTTGCGATAGGCCAAAAATGCCAAGCCAGGCGCACCAGATTAACCCAGGCCTCCCTTTCCCCCCAAGATTTCCACACTATGACAGATATGCATATGTAGTATGAGGAAAAGGCAAGTTTACTTTTCCTAAACTAGCCTTCTAATCTAATCTACCCCTTGAAGAAGAAGCTACACAACAGATGTGAAATCTATTGCAACAGCTGGGTATTCTGGTGCAACTAATAGTGGTTTTGTTGCAACTTACTATCCATTTGTTGCATAAGTTGCATTGGATTATTGGTTTAGAGAACCCTATGCAGCAGATGGACCATCTTTACAATTACTAACCTATTTAAAAATTATCTTCTTATATCACAGCATGTTGACAAAATTTTCTGCCTAATGAGGAAAAGGCAATTAACGTACCCCAAAGCTTATGACGCTGTCGATAGGATAATAGACCTCGAATTCTACAAGAAGATCAAAGATAAGAACGATCAACTCAATAATGCCACATTAGATTGTGGTGCGAGATTTGATTTCTTAGCTTCTACGTTGGATTGGAATGAAGAAGAAATGATAAAAATATATTAGAGGGGAGAGGCCAAATCCACACAACAAGAGCTTGACCGAGGCAAAGAGGATTTTAAAGTCATTAGCATGAAGGTCATACATTATAGGACTATTGAGATACTACTCGAGAAGGGAAAGATCAATGTTTATGACTGCAACAAACCTCTCATTGACGATGTCGATCTTTTTCTCCTCACGGAGCCACTGATGGAGCTGTTTCCCATCTTGTTGAGGGAGAGTAAACTGATGAATCATTTTCCAAAGAAAGTGTTGATGAAGAAATCATGGGATTATACCAGTCGAAACAACGGTATGATTCTTCCAAAAAATGATGTCGGTTATGTGAGTGGCTCGCACGCTCTTAGACATATCGAATGTTTGCTAACCGGCATAGAAATAGCCGAGTCAACGACCTTTCTGTGCGACAACGCTGTGGCAAATATGCAAGAGGTCAGGGCTTATAGGGTACTAACTGGACGTTTGAAGCCTGTGTATATAGAAGAGCCTGTGAAATAATAATTTTTTATTTCAAGTCACACTCCACTTTACTTTAAATTACATGTACATGTAGTGACAATAGTTTTTTTCTGATAGAATGAAGGTTGAGTTTTTTATAATGCAATAGATTGTCAATCTATTGTAAAATATATTTTGTCTGTTCTGGTAGATAGTTTATCTGTTGCAATAGGTTGGTCATCTATTGCATTATGCCGATGTTATTTCTATCTGATCTAAGTCTAATCTGTTGCAACAAAGGAAAGACCTATTTGATAATTTCCAACAGATGACCTAAATTTTATAACATGTGCCTAAATCTATTTGATATTTTGCAGCAATTACACGCTTAAATATCAATGTGCTCGACAACACCAAACCAGTAGCAAATACACTACCATGAAAATTTCAGCAATTAGGCTTGAAAATCCATGTGCCCAACACCACCAATCCAATAGCAATAACGGCAACAATGTAGTATCTTCTTGCTCGATTTTGTTTCTCTTCAGAAGCCTTGACTTTCTTCAACAAACCCCAGATTACACGATTTTATTGTGAAGGGTGTCATTTTTCATACCAATCAAAGTAATCGCATCCACTCAATTTCTATAAAAACAAGAACACAATTACAAAAAAATTACAAGTCAATAATTAATCAACTAATTAAAAAAAATATTATCTTTGAAATCTTACAAGTAAAAAACCTACAATCTGGATTTTGTTGATTCCAAGAAGTCTTCAATAGAGCTTCATGACCGCACTTACAATTTCAAAAATTGTTATCACAAAAAATAGTGGAAGATGCGCTCGACATTGTCAATCTCAGTTGGAAAAAAAATAATGAAGAAAAGAAAGACCAAATTCAAATAATTTGAAGAATTTGGATAGATAAAAAAAGATGAAGATGAAGAAGAAGATTTGGGAATTTAGGGTTAAATTTTAGGAAAAAGATGAATATATAAGACATTGGGGGAAAAATGACGGTTGGGGGCAAAATCAGATGCCAAGTCAGCAAAAAGTGTCAACCTGACACATTTGTGCCTATTTTATTTTACGTGCTTAAAATGATTACTGTCTACTTATGCCTGTTTTATTTTAGGTGTTTGAACTGAACACTATCGTTGGGTTTCGCCTTTTTTATTTCAATTCACTTTCACTTTTTCACATGTAGTGGTGATTTTTTTATGTCCAATGAAAGTTGAATTTTTATAATGCAATAGGTTCTTTATCCGTTGTAACAAATATTCTACCTTTTCTGACATATAGTTCATATGTTGCAATAGGTTGGTCATCTGTTGCATTATGTTGGTGTTTCTATCTAAGTCTATCTGTTGCAGCAGTGGAAAGACTTGTTTGATAAATTCCAACAGATTACCTACCTGTTGCAACATATGTCAAATATGTTTGATATTTTTCAACAGATGTGACGTCTGTTGCAACAGATACATTATCAGTTGCAATATTTGAATCTAGTATTCCATTTTAATTAATAAGTTCAAATCTAAAGAAAAAATAAAATTCATAGATAAAACAAAATAAATCAAAACCTTAAGATATTAGTTGAAATAAAATCAACAAATAAATGAAATGTAAAGAAATTATTATGGGTACAGATCTCAATAAATACATCAACAATTTAAGTATTGATGCCAAGGAGTCTTAAGGAGGGGTGAGGTTATTACTTTGACAGACTTAATATATAAAGATCTACTCAATATGGACAAGTTGTTCTTCATCCGGTGCTATGGAATTCGGCTTTGCTCGTCATGGATCTTTATTGTTGCTTACGTACGGTTTCTGCGCTTTCTGTTCTCCATATTTTCATAAAAAAAGTAGAGTAGCATATTGTCAATGCTGTTCAGCAGTAGCTTCTACATCCACCTGGAAAGCCATAATTGGTCAATCCTAATCACGGAGATATAATAAAATGAAAAAGAATAACTTATCTGTTCTAGCAAATCAAATAGGTCTTCCTCCTGTTTTAAATTGTCCCAAATAGATTATATTTCTATTGCAATAATGAATCAACTGATGGGTCAAATTTTTACATGAGAAAGACCTGTATGATAATTTCCAACGGATGAACCATCTGTTGCAACATATGACTTATCTATTACAGCAGATAGGTCATCTATTGGTACAAATAAAAGTGGTATGAAGAGCTATTTGATTTTCTAAAACAGACGACACATATCTCGCAACAGGTACATTATCCGGTGCAACAAGTTAGTCAACTGTTGCAACAGATACATATATTTGTTTGATAATTTTCAGCAGATGTGTCATGTGTTGAAACATAAATATGTCTGCTTGTTAGTTGGAAGACATATATATTCACCTTGTTCAGCTCGTTCAGCTCTCCTTTGGACATTGTACATTGTTCAATGCAACACACGGGCAGAAAAGTTGCAATTTTGCTCTTTTGGATGATTGATAATGCCTTGAAAATTACTTTCTTTCTTCTTTTAGCTTTAATCTCTAATGGAGTGGATGGGAATAAAATTCTCTTTGATAGAATGACACCCCTCTTAGATGTCAATTCCTTTACAGAAGCAGTTAATGCATTAAAAACATTAATCACTACATCATGTTTTGCCCTGCAGTCTTGACATTTGCATGTAGAACATTCCCTGGGAGAGGCAAAATTTGTATAACCAGTATGATCATACTCATAATGGTTTATTTTAAATACTGTAAGAGGAGCATCATTAGCACCAATAACAGCACCACTACCACCAACAACAACTCCATCACTACTAAGACCATCAACAACAACAAGCCCACCCTCCAAAATTATTTTTCTTGTAATGGTTGTTGCTTTAAATAATTTTATTTTTATTCTGTCGATGACCTTAGGGTCCGATAAATTTTGGACAGACCGTAAATTAAGAAAAAATGATATCTTCAACTCTGGATTGGTCGAAACTAGCGACGGATCCACAATCTAACATAAATCATTACATATATTAGAATGATGATTAGATCATTCAAAAAAATCATTAATTAAAATAAAAACTTAATTATAATTATCCTTACTGCATCCTTCGGGGGGTTGAAGAGATCAAGAAATTTTACATTTTTATCAGTTTTGGCAGACAAACATCTCAAGATTCTTGAACGGAAAACTTCTTCTTGGTACTTCACCTATTGTCTCAAATGAGGAATGGTTTCAAACGCCTAAGCCTATAAAATAACGCCAATAAATCAAAACTATTATTGAGTGAAAAAAATGAATGATATTATAATAAAAGAAAGAAATAAAACAGTTATCATGGAAGCCCATGGAAAGCCATATAAGTGTCTTTGGTGCTAACAGAGTCAACAAATATTAGACAGTAATTTTGAAGCTTTTATAACCCCAAGGATAGCTGTTAAATGCTTCAAGATCCTCGAAGAGCTTTATTAAACCAATGTTTATGTTGTTGTTAATGCCTCTCGCCCAAATAATATTATGTACAAACCAAACCAAACACAACGACTGTTTGTGCTTCTTTGAAAGTTCTTTACCTTTCAACGCTTCTATCAAATTTTTATTTTTGAAGCTTGGACCAATAATGGACACCAGGTCAGCACGATCATACGACTTGCCTTTGCCTTTTTTGGATGTGAGAGGTGTTTTTTTGGGTTAGAACAGGTATAACTTGAGAAAGAGGATAACATTTTAGTCCAGTAACTATGGCAAACTCCTTCTAACCAAAACAAACAGGCATGCCACAGTAATTTATCCACACCTCATCCATCTTATCTTTATTTTCATATATAAACCTATGCTTGAGAAGTTCATATACCATTTTTATTTGAAAACGAGCCTTGTTGTCCTCCGACAAATCAAGATATTTTCTAAAGCAGCTGTCCCTGAAATAAGCATCTCAAAGTATTTTTTTAAAGGCGTCGAAAGATTTTTCCATGGCTGACTTAACCATGAAATCACCCGTTTAATCTATGGCACCATCGAACTGTATTCTCACAAGATAACGATCAATGCTGAAGATTTTGACCAACTCTTCGGCGGAAGGGCTATTAGCATTTGGATCATCTCTTTTGAAATATTCCTCCTCCCCGTGTTCATCATATTTTGCTCCTGATTGAGACAACGCTTGTAAAGCAAGCTGATAGAGTGGTGGATATAGCCTAGCTGCTTCACTTGTTCCTTTACTTAGACTTGATTCAGCTTCTGTTCTTTTGAGAGCCATATTATCTAAAATTAGCAGAAATATAAAAAAATATATTGTAGTTGATTAATGCATCATTAAAAAGAATAACAGTAAATCTAACAAGCAAAATAGTAAAATAACAGTTCCAACAGATCACTTATCTATTGCACCAAGTAGTATATCTGTTGCAGCATATAACAAACTTGTTGCAGCGAATGAGCAATCTTTTGCAATAATACAAAATGTATCACTCATTTTTAATATAGATGAATGGTCTGTGCAACAGATCACACATTGTTGCAACATGAGTGATCTGTTAGAACAGTTAAATAACTTGTTGCAGTGGATGAGTAATCTATTACAACAGTTAAATAACCTGTTGCAGCGGATGAGTAATCTGTTGCAACAATACAAAATATATCACTCACCTATTGAGAAAAATAAATGGTCTGTGCAGCAGATCACATATCTGTTGCAACATATGAGTGATTAGTTAGAATAGTTAAATAACCTGTAGCAACGGCTGAGTAATCTGTTGCGATAATACAAAACATATCACTCATCTGTTGAGAAAGATAAATGGTCTATGCAACAGATCACACATTTGTTGCAACATATAAGTGATTTATCAAAACAGTTAACTAACCTACAGCAATGACTGAGTAATCTGTTGTGACAGTACAAAATATATCACTCATTCATTGAGAAAGATGAATGGTCTATGCAACAGGTCACACATCTGTTGCAAAACATGAGTGATCTGTTGGAATAATTATCAACGGTTAATATTGTTTAGATTTCTTCCAACATCGGATCATCTATCGCGATAGATGAATGATCAGTTGGAAAAATCATGTCTTGGACATGTCCTGTTGGAAGAGTTGATATGATTTTATCCAATAGGAGCTTCATCTATTGCATCATATCATTAATTCGATGGTTCTTCCATTGCATTAAATGGTTAATTAGTTGCATCAAATTTTTTATCCGATACTTAATCTGTTGCAACATGTGGTTAACCTGTTGCATCAGATAGTTAAACTGTTGCATCATATGATAAATATGTTGCATCAGATGATTAATCTATTATATCAGAATTATAATCTGATGGTTTCTCTGGTGCATCAGATGGTTTATCTGTTGCATCATCTGACAAATCTGTTGTATCAGACGGTTAATATGTTACACCAGATGGATAATCTATTGGATAAAATAAAAAATAGTAGCACGATTTTGTTCAACAGAAAAACAACAATATCACCATTTTTACCAAGAACAAGAACAGAACAAATCAACCCAAATCGTTGTTTTGTTTTTATAAACACAAACAACAAAAATCAAACTTCAAAAAAAGGCAACATACAACAAAAAATCATAATTCACTTCGAAAAGAGAAAAGAAAAAATATCAGAAATTAGGGTTTTGTTCAGACTACATTTCAAATTAAAGCAACAAATATTGAAATTGTTAACCAATACTATAAGAGAAGTTGGCTCAATTTCCTCGTTTTCTTCGAAACTAAAAAGGCCATAAATTTTTACCTGTGAAAGAAGAAAAGGAACGATGATGAATTTGAAGCTGTTGTGGTCGGAGAGCAAGGCTGTCACGTCGATTAAAGGTTGAAGAATTCAAAGTTGTTGTGGCCGGAGAGCAAGGCTGTCACATCGATTGAAGTTTGAAGTTAAAAAGGAACTCGAAGCCCAACTATTTATCGTCGGATGTTGAAGTCGCCGAGGATTGAAAGGAGAAATTTGCAAAACTGTTGGTTGGAAGAGAGTTGAGAGAAGGTGTTGAGAGAGACATAGGACAGAGACTGATTGATTTGGATTCAAGAGGGGTGTGGATTTGGTTGATTTGTATTTTTGAAAAGATTAGAAAGTTTTGAAAATATTAATCAAGTCTACAATTAACTTAATCAAGTTTTCTACTGATGTTTGGCCGTTTAAGTTGGTCAATGTCACCAATCCTTCATTCAAAACTTAAAAGACACATTTCCTTCAATTTTTTCTAGTGACTTCCCCTGTGGAAGTAGGGAAAGAAGTTCCATATGTGACATTTCACATTAATTTCGTCATCCCCACCTTCTGACACACCTTATTTTCACCCCCACTAGCAACCACCCATCTCCGTAGAATTTTCCTACATATATATAAATACTTTTAGAATAATATTTTTTACCTATTTACTGTATACAAAAAAAATAAAAAATAATTGACTTATTTTTCAAGAAAACATTTTTGACATACCGAAGACACCCTTAAAGTTTGAATGTTGTTAATACTCTTTCTCTAAATTTTTTTTTCTTGCAGTGCTTGCTTCTTGGTTTAGATTGAAGTATCCTCATATAGCTCTTGGTGCATTAGCTTCATCAGCTCCAATTCTTTATTTTGATAATATCACTCCACAAAATGGCTATTATTCAATTGTGTCTAAGGATTTTAAAGTAAGAAAGTGTTTAGATTTTTTTCCATTACATTTTAGAAGTCCTTTATTTTTTTTATTTTTATTTTTTACTAACAAGTTAATTTTCTACAATTATTTCAGGAAGTTAGTAAAAGTTGTTATCGTACTATAAGAAATTCATGGTCTATAATTGACAGAATTGCTTCAAAAATAAATGGACTCTCCTATCTCAGCCGGAAATTCAAGACTTGCTCGTAATGTTTTCTTTTTCTTTTATATATCTTGTTATAATTGAGTGATCGGATATGTATATACATGCATCCTCGATGTAAGTAATTTTTACATCAGATCATCAGTTATAGCATACACATCTTATATTCAAAATTACATATCCCGTAATTTAGGGAAATTTCCCTGTATGATATCATTTGAGTGATCGATTAGCATAAAATCTTTTTTTGTTTAACAGATTTTATACACTATTAGTATAAGTAATTCACCATCATACCACTTTTATCTATCTTAAGAAGTAATTACTACTTTATCGTGTATCTATATTTATCTATTTATTTATTTTTTTGGGAATTTCGGACCGTTGAATGATTCATTTGAGTTGAAGGATTATTTGAATTTCGAATATTCATCCGCTGCTCAGTATAACGGGCTACCAAGTCATCCAGTGACAATAATTTGTGGAGGAATTGATGGTGCACCAAAAGGAAGTCATGTTCTTGATCGTATTCATGCTGGGATTGTTGCCTACGAAGGAAATTTGTCTTGTTATAACACAATCTACACTCCTAGTGAAAGTGACATGGGATGGGCATGGCAAGTAAGTTACGATGACACTATCTTAATTAGGTTACCCAAAGGTTGTGAGTTTGAGTCACCAAGGGAGCAAAAGGGTGAGAGTTCCTAGGGAGGGGTTCAAATCACAGCAAAGACTAGTTAGGCAATTTTTTCTCATATGTTTAGGTCTTAATGGGTTGCGTTGCTCAACACCTATGACGGGAAGGTACCTAGGTGTGGCCCAGAGTGATCAATGAGGTTGGGGCAAATCTTGTATGACCTGATAAGTCTTGGAGATATTTTATATCTACGTAAATCATGGTGGACAATGTTATCTGATATTTGATGAGAGGTCGTAGGTACTTGATTGTATGCCCTTAAGAGGGTAATTAAAAGTTAATGAAGTGAATGCAAATCTTGGAGATAATCGGGAGTTTAAACCTCAGTAGATACAAAAAACACTAGTTGATATCGGCCTGTTTGCCTACACCTCAATGGGCAAAGTTATCCACTGATGGAAAGTAACAAGTACTACGCAATGGAAATAACCGAAATACGAATAAACTGACTCATTTAATTATTTCGTAGACATGCAGTGAGATGGTGATGCCTCTAGGGCGTGGCGAAAATGACACAATGTTCTTTTCAGCTCCTTTCAATTTGGATGAATTCATGAAAGAGTGCAAGAACGAGTATGGTGTCTCACCTCCTCCACATTGGATCACAACTTATTATGGAGGACATGTATGTATACTTCTTTCTCAATACTTTAATTTATCACCAAACTTTCAACCTGTCATATTTTTTTGGTTTCTCACCCGGTATATAATTATATACGTATCGCGCATGCATGTTCACTAAAGACAAGTTCTGATGGAAATTTTTGAGGTCGGTCCGTCAGAAGGGGGCATGGGGAGTTCTTCTATTGGACTTTCTGAAGGAAATCCCACATTTCCGATGGATCTTCCTCAGAGATCTTACATCGGAAATGTATTTGTTTTTAGTAGTTCAATAACTATTTTGGGACTCGATTTCATGTTGGGAAGCATATATGTTGCTTGGGCTTCTTTGGAATGTTGACGAACGTTGTGCCCTCAAAAAGTAGTACAGTATTTTGAAGGATCTATATACATGGGTGCGATAATATGTTTGGTGAGTCCAAGCAACATTATATTGTCAAGAATTTCTACTTTGAAGATAAAATGCTTCCTATCGAAGGCACGACTCCACTTTCAATGCTTGAATCCGAGACCTTCAATTATAATAAAGCCTTTCATCACTATGCATGTTTTCACTTGTTACTTTTTCGTATACTATATTAGATATTTGAACTTAACGTGACTGAATTTTGCAAGATATAAAATTTATCCTGCGTAAGTTTGCTAGCAACATCATTTTCTCTAATGGGCTAAGAGATCCTTATAGTAGTGGAGGGTACGTAACAGTAGCGGACCCAGACTTTTCACCAAGTGGGTTCAATATATAAAAAATAAATATGCAACAAATAAAGCAAAACAAAGTTTAATCAACTAAAACATATTATTACAATACTATCCTACGAGTTTTTATTTCTTAGCTTGAAACCTATTCATAATACTTTTATTAAAAACAATATTAAATATTTTTTTTCTACATAAGGCACCATACAACTGCTCATAAAACCATCATCCATTCGATTTCTTAATTTTTTCTTGATCAACTTCATTGCCGAAAAGGTTCTTTCAACTGTAGCAGTGGCGACCGGCAGGAGCAATGCAAACTTTACAAGACGAAACACAAGAGGATAATTAAAGTATTTTTTTGTCTTAACTAGCTCCTCGGAAAGGTCACCAAGTCCTTTTAGATTAGAAAATCTTTCATCAATATCACGAAAATCAACAATATAAGTCTCTAGCTGACTCTTGAGAGTAACCATTATATTTCACCAAAATCATCAGGATATAATTCAACCATTCTCAATATTTTGTTTATGTCAAAATTAGAAAATGAGTCAACGAAATTCAAACAAGCAACCCAATAAGCAAATCTGTTCTCACCTCATTAAAATGATTATTGAGTTCTTGAAGTTGGCAATCAATAATCTTAAAAAATACTTCCACGCGATAGTGATGTGAGATAGTATAATCAACAATTCTTTGTCGAGATCTTTCAAAATTAACATAAAAATCATTAAAATTGGGTATCAAAATATCATACCTGACACAAAATGAATACATTTTTGATAAGTGGATCCCATCCTCCATTCCATAAATCTTGCAATCGTTTCTTTACCACTGTAACAAGTAGAACAACATTTGCAATATCTTGCTCTTTCTTCTGTAAGGATTCATTAAGCTCATTTGTGATTGGTAAAATATTTCTCATTAAGTGCAATATGAAAGCAACCTCAAACGTTTGACAAGTTTTGAGATATCATGTTGCCCTAGCTTTTTCTTCAACAAATTCAGAATTAACAACAATAGTATCAAGGATATCAGTAATAGAACCAAACATACTAATAAAGTTCTTAAACGATTTATAGTGTGAACCCCAACGAGTATTAGCAACTCTAGCAAGACCAAGTTCTTGATTCAAGCCCTTACTAGTTTCAATCTCACCCATATCTAGTGCCTCTTCAACTTTTTCTGCTTGAGCTTGTCGAAGTTCATCCATTCATTTAAAAGAACCTCCTACTACATTTAATACATTGGAAATAAACAAAACAAGTTCTCCAACTTGAAAGACATTTTTTAGATACACAAATAAGAGTCAACTGAAGTTGATGAGCAAAACAATGAATTGCATGAGCCGATCTACTTTCTTGCTGAATTAAAACTTTAAGGCCACTTAGATGCCCTTGCATATTGCTTGCTCCATCATAGCATTGCCCTCGCATACAAGATAAACTCAGCGAATGTTGAGTAAGATAGTTAACAACTGCTTCTTTTAAACATAAAGCACTAGTATAATAAACATGGATAATCCCTATAAATCTTTCCATAACAGATCCTCCACCATGCACATAACGCAAAACAATTGCCATTTGTTCCTTACGTGACACATCACAAGATTCATCTACTAACAATGAGAAAGAATCACCATTTAGATCCTCCATAATAGCTTTAATTATTTCAAGTTTACATGTAGTGACAATATCCTTTTGAATTTTATGAGAAGTCAATTGATTATTTTTTGAAGCCTTTTTCAAGACAAGATCTCTAATTCTATCACACCGACTTGCATACCATGAAAGAATTTTAAGAAAGTTACCCTTATTCAATGATGATTCATCTTCACGATGTCCATGGTATGCCAATCCTTAATTCAAAAGGAGTCTCACTACATCAACAGAAGCTTGTAAATGAATTTTGTATTCAAGCTTGGTTTGATTGGATGGCTTCACAAATGCGGCTTCAATTGATTGTTCTTGTCGCACTAGATCTTCACACTTTTTATTTTCCTTATTGTGATCACTGTTCGTCCCTTCAATGTGCGTATCTAATCTTTTCTTTTTGTGCCAACTTTTGAATCCTATACTTAAAAATGCTTTACCTCCACCTTGATGAATGCTTTCATCTTGAAATAAATAACAACATAAACAATAAGCAGCATCTTCAATTTCACTATACTCCAACCAATCATGATATATTTTAAACGATTTACGATTAAAACGATGTTTTAATCAAGAAATA
The DNA here is from genome assembly GCA_030864225.1 of Capsicum baccatum var. pendulum. NCBI lineage: Eukaryota > Viridiplantae > Streptophyta > Magnoliopsida > Solanales > Solanaceae > Capsicum > Capsicum baccatum. The sequence goes on from CM061560.1 coordinate 24,320,430, forward strand.
TCTCTTTGAGGAAACTCTTGAACTCGAGGTTGATGAGGACCTCTTTGAATATTTTCTCGCTTAATCTCATCACAATCATTTGGATGATATTCCCAAATGGATTTTCTTTCTTTTAGATCTACCAGTAGAGAATTCAAGTTTACTCTTTGCTTTTGTCTTTTAGCAGAATGATGATTTTCTTCTACTTGATTCAAGTTCTCTTCCACGCGAGGAGTATTTTGATTGGATGAACATGATTGCAGCAACTTTGATGATACCGGAGCAAAATATCTCTTCATTTAATTTAGAACCTGTATTTCCAAATTAAACGTCTCATTAGATTAGTAAGAGTTACTGTAAGTATTTGAATTTTAAAAATTTGTAAAAAAGTAACTAAAATTGAAGAGAAAATCAATTGTGATTTTCTTTAATTTTAAGTAGAAAGAATTTTTTAAGTTGAGGAAATAAAAAATAATCGTAATAATTTAATATCTATAAAGGATAAAAAGTAAAGAATAAAGAGCAAAGAACAAACTTGATAAATTTCTTGATTGATGTGAGATTGGCCTTTTTTTTTTACTTGGAGGCTATAGGTTTTTTTTTTTCATTTTTCTTTATGTTGTAGGGAATGGAGAATAAGGGGGAATTAAGGATTGAAGAATTAACATATTTTTAGAAAAAATTTTGAAAATTAAATTTTTTTTTACCTAGAATATATTGAATTAGCATGTTGTTGTTGCTTAAAGGTTAAAACCAAAAAAGAGGCTGTTTGATTTTGAAAAAAAGACAACCAAAAAAGACACTGCTGCTGCAGGGGATCAAACTCATGACGCCTGTCTTAGGATTTGAACCCCCTTCCACTAGACTAGCCACTTAACTTGTTCATCGTGGGTCCAAACGGTAATATATATATACTTTTATCTTTATAAAGACTAATTATATATACATATATATATATGGTATAATTTTTTGAAGAAGTGGATTCATATGAACCCACTTGAACCATAGTGGGTCCGCCCCTGGTGTCTACTCCCCCTACCCCCTCGAAATTTTTTTCCTTTTTCGATTTGATTTTATTTATTCTAACATTACTTTTTCTTTTTGTTTTTTTTTTTAGAATTTTGCAAGACATATCTCAAAGTCTATGTGCTGTCTACATACGTAATGGTATGCCATTATTTACTCTTCATGTTCTTTTTGATATCTCGTGTAAATTATTGAAGGTTGTGATGAAATAAAAATAGAACCTTTCTAATCTTAATAAGAGTATTTTGTGTTCATGGAAATAATCCTGATAGCAAGAAGCTTTGTAGAAATAACGCTTATTGACTATGTACCTTTTAGCCATGTTTTTGAAAAAAAACCACCGTCATGGAGTTTCGTAAATTTCACAGGTGAAACTCAATGACAATGAATAACTTTTAGGGGCCAAGGCGTTTCCTCCTTTAATGAACTAACAAGGTGTGAATCGATCCAGATTAATCTCGGGCTAAGGGTGTCAAACGGGCCGGTTTGACCCAGCCTGACTCAGCCCACTGAAACGGTCCATCCCGGTCAGCCCCCAGCTGTAGGGTTTCGGGTCCTGGGCTGGGCTAATTTTTTGGGGCCCGGCCCAAACCCGATTCAGGCCCGCCGATTAACCGACCCGTATATTTGTTTTAATTAAAAATGGCATTTGACCGTTGGGCCAATATAGTTGTTGGGCCCAACGGCTATATGGCCTTTGGACCCAAAAAACAGCTATTTGGCCTTTTTAATTAAAAAAAATCATTTAAAATATTTTTTTAACCCAAAAAAATTCCTATAAATACCCTACACTTTCAAATTATTTTTCACACAATTTTCATTCTCTTAAATCTCAATTCTCAAATATTCTATATATTTCCTAAAGTGCTCAATTTAATTTTTTAATTTTGCGATTACAAAGTATGAGTGAAAGTTTCTAAAGTCGCAACTTTCGGATACTTTCAAAATTTGGTATTGTCGTTTCATCTCTTACTTTTAATTTTTAATTAGTGTATTAATTGTTTAATATTTAATTTTATTATATGTTTATTTTAAATTTTTTAGTTTGATTTATATTATGGATAAATTTAGAAATCTCGCCACTAAAAGTGTAAAATTTTTTTGTGTTGGAAGTGGTAGTAAAAAGTAAATTACTGGCGATTGAAGTAGTTCAAGTAGTAGATATACCCGTGTGCCTCTGGTACCGCTTAGTCAACCTTTTGAGGAAGAAGTAGGTGTAAGTGGTTATGATATGGATTATGTAGAAGCTCAGGAAAATTACGATATAGAAGAAGAAAATAAAGTAGATGCGTTTGATTTAAATGAAGATGATGAAAATATTGGTGAGACATCCGCAGTAGAAAATGCTAATATTAGATCTGAATCGGTTAATCGCCCTTCCCGTTCCCCAAGAGCTCATAAAACAACTAGTATTGCATGATAATTTTTTACACGTATATCAGATACTGAGGTGCAATGCAATATTTGTCAACAAATATATAAGCATAAAAGAGGAGGCAAGCAAGGGGGTACGGATACGTTAATGAGACATATAAGTGATAATCACGAAAGAGAGTTATTTATTGCAAAAGGTGGTGAGGATGTTGGTGGGTCAACACAAACTAGAATGGACCTAGAAACCGATCAGGTAATAGGAAAAATGGTAGTTGTGGGTTGTTTGCCTTTCAGTTTTCCTTCTTCGGATGCTTTTATTCATTATATTAGGCAATTTATAATCTTATGTTTAATGGTATTCCTAGAAGTACTTGTTGGACCGACATTTTTAGACTTCATTCACAATATGTTTTTTATTTATCTACATTATTAAAATTATTCAATGTAGAATGACTCTAACTTCTGATCTTGGTCATGCTGTTAATAAAAATGATTATTTAATCATTACTTGTCACTGGATAGATAGTAATTTTGTTATGCAAAAACGTATTGTAGTTTTTTTATATGATCAAGATCGTAAACATACTGGAGAATTTATTGCTGAATCGATTGGTAAAGTTGCAGAATTTTATGGTATTGAAAATAAAGTCTTATGTATTACTTTTGATAATGCTTCTAACAACAAGACTGCTATTACAAAGTTAAAAGTTAGGCTCTCTCCGCCTTTACCTGAAATATTTCATGTTAAGTGTGCTTGTCATATATATAATTTAATTGTAAGAGATGGTCTTGAATTTTTTGAGCTTTATATTGAAAAAATCCGGCTTGTTGTTGGTTTTATTCAAGGAAATAATCGAAGAAAAAGAATTAGAGAATTTATAGTTAAATGTGAATAAAATGGACTTGCACCGATATTGATGCCTGAAGAATGTGATACTAGATGGAATGCAACATATGATATTTTAAATACTTATCATACTTATAGAGTTCCTATTACACTAACTTTTAACCAACATTGTGGTTCATTTGCTGATTCAGCTGAATGTATGCTACATAATTATGATTGGGCTGTAATTGATGATCTTGTTAAGTTTTTGAAAAAAAATTATATAGCTACGATTGAATTTTTTGGTGCTTATTATCCTTCTCTTTGTAATATTTTAGCATATATAGCCAATATTTCTGGTTTGCTCAAAGAATATAAGAATAAAGAAGGTTACAAAGAAGCTGTTGGTGCTATGTTTGCTAAATTTTAAAAATATTTTTTTTCGATTCCCCCCATTTACTTGGTTGGTGCTATGCTAAATCCGTGTATGAAATATATTACTATGTGCCACTTTAGTACTCTTAGTTATTCTAACTTAGAGATAAATACTAATAATGATTCTGATGATGAAGAACAAGAATAACCATATTTGTGGATGGCTATGGGTGATGCGAACGCTTACATAGATAAATTATATAATCATTATGTTGATTTACTTGATTTAGTTGTACCGACAAATATCACTCCAACTGTCGCTCCTCATCCTCCCGAGGAGCCATCATCTTTTAAAGGCCGACACATAGTGGTTTTCCTGATCACTTTTATGATTTAAATTGTTGGAACAGTGTTGAGGCAGAAACTTACACAAAAACTTATCGGGAAGAGCTTAAGTATTATCTTTGAACGCCGCTAGAGGATCGTAGATGATGGATCAACGAGTTAGAATGGTGGAAGAATAATGAAACACAATATCATGTGCTTTCAAGATTAGTTTGAGATATATTGAATGTTCCAATGTCAATCGTTGCACCGAAGAGTGCTTTTAATCAGGAACGACAACAGGTTGGAGACAACCGATACTCATTGGGAAGCAATTCTATGAATGTTTTAGTTTGCCTTAGAGATTGGATTAGACCGGAACGAAGAAATCAAGGAATGAAGGTGGAGCTGAAAGATGAACAGAAACTTGAAGAAATTATGACTTCAAGGGAGAACTCAGCAGAATCAAGTTCAATGCATAATTCCCCCCCCCCCCCCCCCCCCCCCATTAATTTTGACTATCCTATGCTATTTCCCGTTAATATTAACATGGATGAGTTGAAAAAAATGATGAAAACTTTGTAGATTTTTTATTCATTCACATTATAAATAATCATTTTGCAATCAATAAAATATAACATTCATTCACTCCTAACTTTGTAATTTTTTTTATTTAATGATTTAAATTGATTTTCTAGTTTAAATTTAATACTTAGTTTTAATATATTACTAATTTACTACCAAGTTTTACACTAAGTAATAGACAATTAAACATAACAAACATATAATCATATATGAATATAATGAAAAATTAAATTTCTTTTAAGTTCAAAACCTCAAGTATTATTAATTTATTATATTGAGTAGCATAGTATTAAAAGTAGTACATGTATTGAATGGTGCGTATATATGTGTATATATAGAGTATAGACTCTAAAGTAGTAAATATTTAAGGTATACATGTGTATTTATTTTATAAATTAGTATATATATTGTAGTATATATCGTGAAGTATATGTTTTATTTAAAGTAGTACATATATTGAGTGACACGTATATATGTGTATATATAGAATATAGACTCTAAAGTAGTATATATTTAAGGTATACATGTGCATATATTTTATAAATTAGTATATAATTATATATATATAGTGTGTGTATATACTGTAGTATATATAAATTAGTATATATCTAATAGTATATGTTTTATTTAAAGTAATACATATATTGAATGGTGTGTATCTATGTGTATATATAGAGAATAGACTCTAAAGTAGTATATATTTAAGGTATACATGTGTATATATTTTATAAATTAGTATATAATTGTAAGACCCCGCAAAATCCTAAGCTTAGCTCAGTCCGTTAAAGCTTGATGAGGGCTCCCCGACTTAGAAACGTTCACCTAAATGTTAGGACAAGTTTATGTAAAATCAATAGATCACCGCGATTAGGCCGCGTCGTGGTGAGTATCGTGATGAGCCCTTCATCACATCGTGCTGAAGGCCATTTCGGCATTTGTCAAATTCTAGTAGCTCACCGCGATTTCCCCGCATTGCGGTGAGGCTCAAATCGACAATTGTCACGAACCAGTGAGTCACCGTAATTCCACCGCACCGCAGTGAATATAGCGATAACCCAATCACCGCATTGCGGTGAGGCTTTGATCTGCATTCCAGTTATGGGATTTTAAATTCGAAGGGCAACTTAGACTTTTTCCATGACTCAGATCAATCTTTAAACACGAAATTATGCCCTAAATACCCTATTATGACACTTTTCCTCACTTTCTCTTAAGAACAAAATCATTCTCTCTCAAGAGGAAAAAACCCTAGTTCAAGAAATCAAGGTCAATCTCAAGAATCTCTCCAAGAACTCTAAGAAACTCACAAATTAAGGTATGTTAGATGTTCATTCATGGGTCCCTTCTACCCATGAAGTCCAAGAATTCTTTTTCGAAGTACAGAGATTGTGTATTTATGATTTCCATGTTTGAATTAGATTGAATTCATGTTCATGATATTAGTTGGGTCTCAATCCATGATTTAAGTGCATGTTTTTCCTGAAATTGAATAGTAAGTGTGAAGAATATTTGATTATCTTTATAAACCCTTGAATTTACAAAGTGATTAAGGTGTCTATGATGTTATTTTGATTTTAATCCATGATCTGGATCACAAGTTTCAAGAATTGATCCTAATATGCATTGACCTACATGATATTCATGATAAACCCTTCAATGAGCAAGTTGATTGTTGTAATCATGGCAACCCTAAGTGTTTATGATTTAATGTACCAATTATGCTTTCCATGGGTTTGATAAATTGTCTATGAGAATGAAACAATGTCATTATAGCATGCTAACATGTGTTCTCCATTCATGTACAAGTTAATGCATTACAAGTGTTTGATGAAATGTCTATATGAATGAATTATGACCAAGTAAACATTTATATGTTATTCAAAGTTATGCTTTGCTTTACTTTTCATGCTATCAAGTCTTGGGATATTTAATACTCGATAATTTAGCTGTTTATCTAAATCCAGTATCAGTTACAGAATAGTATTAGTCATGTCACGATCAGTAGTACTCTCGGTCCATTACAGAACTCAGTAGAACTTAGTCAGTTACAGAACTTAGGAAAACTCAGTAATCTCAGTATCAGTCTAGTCCAATTCAGTATACTCATTTCATTGTCTTTAGTTGGGAGTAGGATTCAGCACTAAGCGAGTCTAGGGATGGGGGCACACCCCTCTAGTTAGGACTGGGTCCCTATAAGCAATCCCTAAGTTTCAAAACTATATAGCCAGAATAGGTTATGAGATGTCACCCGTTAGATAGGACTGACATACTCAGGGATCATCCGCTAGTTTGGTATCGATCTCAGGGGTCACCCGCTAGATTAGGATTGACTCCACAACAGTTGTTATTACTCGTGGCACGGTATTAGCACTATTCTAGTTGGGATTATAGGTTGGACCCCAATTAGTTTAGAAAGTGGCATGTCGGTTAGATGATTACCTCCCACAGTTTCGTTTTAGTCTTAGTAAAGAATTCAGTTCTGTTTTGCAGAATCAGGACTGTTAGATACAGTCAATCAGTATCCGTAACTTAATAATCAGTACTTAGCTTCAGAAAAGCTCAATTACAATATACATTCATGTACATGCGCAGTAATGCATACTCAGTAGTTACAGTAGTTTCAGTTTTCATGTACTCTTATGTTTAGTTACTCTATATCATTCAGTTAGTATTATTCATGCATATGAACCCTTGCATTCAGCCTTACCTCATCTTGCATACCAGTAAATTCCACTTATTGACGCATACTTTCTCTTGCACTATGAAGTCTTATATCATAGGTTCGGACGCTATGGTCTCGCATAGACAGATTCGAATTCAGCCAACAGTAGATTTAGAAGTGAGTACTCATCTATAGAGGATATGCTTTATTTTAGTATTTTAGTAGAGGGAGTTAGTTGGGGGATTGTCCCACTTTCAAACAGTTTCAGTTAGAGGCTTTTCAGACTAGTTGTCAGACAGTATTTAATTTTACAGATTTTTATTGCAGTTGTTACACTTTATTAGTATTTAGATTTTGAACCTTATGGCTATTCATCTAAATTCCACATTTATTTCATGATTATTGTATAGTGCTCATAGCAGATATCAGTCATGGGTTAGCTTGTGGTCCTTCGGGGTCGTAAGCACCGTGTGATGACTAGGGGATAGTCCCAGGTCATTACAAACTTGTTATTAGAGCCTAAGGTTCAACGGTGTCCTAGGAAGTCTGAAAGCCACATCTAGTAGAGTCTTGTGCATGGGTGTGCCACACTTATGGACAGGAGGCTATGAGATGTTTTAAGAAAAGTTTCCCTACTTTCAGTATTCATGTCGTGCAAGTGAGGATGAGCTCAAGTTAAACTCTTAGTCTAATTCGTTTCTCCCTTTCGCATCCAGAACATGCCTCCTAAGGAGACTGACGGAGGGAGAACATGAAATCAGTCAGCACCTCAGCCCGTTCAGGCAGATCCTCTGGAAGATCATGTCTCTCATGCAGAATTCAGAGCTTCTTTCACTACTTTAGCCTATTCGGTAGTTGATCAGAACAAACTACAAGCTGTTGTTGTATCTAGGCTTGGGGTTCATGCTTAGTAAAGCAAGAGAGAGAAGAGTAGGAGGGGAGATAGAGAGAATAAGATAGTCAGAACAAGTGGTTTTAGGCCAAGGTCAGCGGGTGGTAACTGCTTCCAGTTTCATCAGAAATTTTCAGCCCCAAATCCTTCTGTAGCTAGTGCGCCAATTCCAAAGTTTAGAAATGACACTCGAGGTAGCACGTCAAGCTCTAAGACTCAAGGTAGCATGATAAGAGGTCGTACCCACCCTCTTTGTCAGAAATATGGTAGAAACCATCAGGGTGTCTGCAAAGCTGGCAGTGATGTTTGTTTCGGGTGGGCAAGCCAGGCCAAAAAGTTAGAGATTGTCCTCATCTAGGTCCTCAAGGTCAGTCCAACCGTCCTTCAGTCCTATCAGGTCTCCCAACTCAGTAGGGCGCCACTTCCAGTACCACTAGTGGTCAACGCCAGAACAGATTTTATACACTCCAGTCTAGTCATGATTAGGGAAGTTCTCCTGATATAGTTACGGGTATGTTATCAGTCTTTCATCCTTATGTTTGTGCTTAGTTAGATTTTGAGGCTTCTCTTTCTTTGTAACCCCTATATAGTTGTCAATTGAGGCGTCACAACCCAAGAATGAGGGTCATGATGGCACTTGTCGCAGCGTACCTTGACAAGTAAGCCTATCACCCAAACTGATATGAAAAGAATAAAAAACAGAAATATCCCACAATAAAGCTTCTAGAATAAATACGAACCATATAAGTAATCATAACAATGCGGAAAGAACTTATCCAAAATACCAATCATGCCCAAAACCAGGTGTCAATAGTGTAAGAACAACTAATACAATCCAAGAGTCAACTGCATCAAAAAAAATAACAAAAAAGGAATAATAACTGTCTCTGAATACTAATAAAGACATAACAACTATAAAAAGATAGAGGTGAACTTCGGACGCATAAATGTCTAATCCGCTACCTTGGAAGCTCCAACAATCGCCCGAGTCAATCAAGATGAGGCGCACTCTAGCTAAGACCTGCACCAAAATGGCTCAGTAGGCATGAGTACGGTCCATTTGTACTCAGTAGGTATTATAGGCCGACCAAGTAAAGTAGTAAATAAAGAATACAAAATATACACTAAGGGCACGTCACCTGCAATCAGAAATTATCCCACAACGGTAGCCCACACCGCTTGCACTAAGATTTCTAATATATCTCACATATATTACAACAACACATCAAGATATTGAACACAAGTATACATTATGTCACATATAAATAGAACATGAGAGAACATGTAGATACAAGATCTTCAAATACAAGTAAAGGGAGGTAAGACAAATACATAGATGACAAGTCAATAAGGCGATACAACATGACATAAACACAATAAAGTAAGTGCAATGTATATGATGATGAAGATGATGATGATGCACGAGGTTGTCGCACAACTCCGGGATCGTCGCACAATCCCTGTATACATCTGCAGAGCTAAAGATTCCCGACGTAGGACCCATGGGGGGTTCGTCAACCCATATACAATCCACATATCTCATATCTCCTTTCCGACATATCCCTCAAAAAGGGTTTTATAACGTGTTACAATATTTTTTTAAAAAGGTGTTGCAGTGTTTCTCAGATATTGCCACGATTGTACCAATGTTTCATAAATGAATATAACATGAAGATGTAATGTTCACAACCAATCACAATGAGTATTTCACAACCAATCACATGATATACTTCCACAACCAACCACAATGATACATTCCCACAACCACATGAGCCAATATCCACTTATTATTTTCATTTCGTCCATGAATTTCGACACGTCTCATATGCCAAAAAAGTATGATATAATCACAATACAATAATGGTACGACATTAAACAACACAATACAATTATTCACATGTATTCAAGGCTATCAATATCACATAGGATCCCACACGGTCAAACATATCACATAATATCTTAATTTCAAGAATACATCACACAGAGGCCCCCACACGGGCACAACACATAGATAGCCATTTTTCATGATTAGTTCTCACTCTTCACATGCATTTTGTACCATCATTTACTACCCAACTCAATCTGAAGAGTTAAGCCATAACCTACCTCCAAAGCCGAAATCGATCCACTACACTTGAACCCGCGATCTTACTTTTCACGATTAATCTCAAACTCTACTAAAAATATTAAATATGAAATCTATGGATCAAAACAAAACCAACGACATCCATATTGACTACTTTTAGTTTGGGGTCAAAATGGGCCCCCAAAATGGGTTTTAAAAAAAAAGGAAAAATCAAAACTTTACTTCAAAAATATGTTCCCCATATTTTTAGGAAACTTATAGCTGAAAAACCAAGTTAAATCGAGTAAAAAATGGGGTTCAAATAAAAAAAATTATTTTTGAGCTTTACCGAGTAAAATCTTTAAAATCTAGGTTAAAATCAAGAATAAAAGTTGTTTTTAAGGTTAAATTAATGAAAAACTAGTAATTATAAGATAAAAATATTATTCAAGTGAAAATGAGTGAAAATGGGGTTTAAAATCAAGCCCTAAGTTTTATGGGATTTTGAGAAATTAGTCAAGAAATTACTAAGAAATGGGTGAATTCTTACCTTAAATCCATAATAAAACCAAGAAAAAGGTGTTATTCTAGCTTCCCAAACTCCTACAAACTTTACTTTTAAGCTTCCACACTATTTAGGGTTTAACTCTCAAGAGGCAAGATGAAAAATGAGCAAAATAGGTCAAGAAAAGGTTATTTATCAGTGCAGATTTTTCTGCACTGCTGTCTAAAAAGCTATTTTTTTAAACTCAATCCGGACTTCAACGGGGTGCCCGAGATTCGTTCGGACGCGATGGCGATATCAGATTTTCCAGAAAATATCATTTTCACAAAATTGTCCCCCGAAACCCGAAATCACAATTTTTCAAATCGAGGGTCAAAATGAGATTTAAAAGCCGTAAAATCATATCAAACATGCTAACACCCTAAAATCAACATTCTGGATCTTCTGGTAAATTTGGATTTTTTTATACGAGGCCGTTTTGCTCAAATGTGGGTCCCACCCCCATATTTTTAATTTTTTAACTTTCCGACCAATAGGTCAAAATGAGCTCGAGTGCATCGGGACCCGAACCAAAGGTCTATCTAGCCTGAAATTGATATTCCGGAGCTGCTGGTGCAGTCCGTTCAGCCATCTATCGCATGGATCAAAAAACATCCACACAAGTCCAAAATAAGGCTCTCGAAGCCATCTAAAATCACAATATTGCATAAATGATACCAAAATGCATCAAAAATCATGTCAATCATTCCCACACCCCAGAAATATCATAATGCAACTACGAGGAGGGGTAAAATAGTCAAATCACACAAAATCACAAATTTCATATATTTCATCAAATTTTTAGGTCATTACATCATCCATCACTAAGAATCTAGTTCGTCCTCGAACTAAGGCAAGGAAATACCTGAATCAATGAAAAGCTGGGGATAGGAACTACGCATATCAGAGTCAACCTCTCAAGTAGCTTCATCTACAGGTCAATGTCGCCATAGGACCTTAACCATAGGGATCACTCTAGAGCGCAACCATCTAACATCCCTAGCCAAAATGGAAATTGGTTCCTCAACAAAGGACAACCGCTCATCTAATTGAACCAAATCCCAATGAATGACATGAGACTCATCAGGAATATAGTGACGAAGCATAGAAAAATAAAAAAACTAGATGAACAGCTGATAGATCAGGGAGGTAAAGCCAACTCATAAGACACATCACCAATAGTCCGAAGAATCTCAAATGGACCAATATACCTGAGGCTAAGCTTGCCCCTCTTCCCAAACCTCATCACACCCTTCATGGGTGAAACTCAAAGGAAAACACAATCACCAACACCAAATCTCAAGGCACGAAGTGTACGATCAGCATAGCGTTTTTACCTACTTTGAGCTGCTCTAAGTCTATCCTAAATGATCCAGGCTCTATCCAAAGACTCACGAAGCAAGTTTGCACCTCAAGGTCTCATCTCTGAAACATTGAACCAACCTACTGGAGAGTGACAATGCCTCAAATGGAGCCATATCAATACTGGAATGGTAGCAACTATTATATGCAAACTCTGCTAAAGCCAAATGCTGCTCCCACTGGCCATTAACATCCATCACACATGCGCGAAACATATCCTCCAAAACTAGTATAGTTCGCTTTGACGGGCCATTAGTCTAGGGTTGAAATGCTGTACTAAGATCCACTTAAGTACCCAACTCATCCTGAAAAGTCTTCCAAAAATGAGATGTGAGTACAGGACCTCAATCTAAAATAATAGACACCGGCACACCATGCAGATGCACAATCTCACGAATGTAGATACAGGTCAACCTCTCAGCACTGAATGAGACCTGAACCGGAATAAAATGAGCTAACTTGGTTAATCGATCCACGATGACCCAGACACTATCAGAACCATGAGATGTACAAGGCAAACCAATCATAAAGTCCATTGTGATCCATTCCCACTTCCACTTGGGAATGGGTAACCTCTGAAGTAATCCACCAGGACTCATATACTCGACCTTCACCTAAGGACAACATAGGAAACGAGCCACAAAATCTGCTATATCTTACCTTATACCACCCCACCAGTAGTGTTGCCTCAAATCACGATACATCTTAGTCACACCTAGATGGATAGAATATCTGGAAAAATGGTCCTCCTCCAAGATCAACCTAATCTAATCACCACTCTTGGCACATAAACTCAGCCCTCAATGCTCAAAACTCTATCTGAATCAAGTGAGGCTTCCTTAACCTCTCCACTCAACATCTTCTCTCGAATTAACCTCAATCTAACATCGTCAAATTGATGAGATTGAATCTGCTCCATCAAAGAATATCTAACCTTCACAAATGACAAAACACGCCAGGTGTCGAAATATCAAGACTAACCATATGGTTAGCTAAACACTGAATCTCTAAGGCCAAAAATCTCTCCTGGGTCAAAAGATGTGCCAAGCTACCCATGCTAGTCGACTTTCGGCTCAAGTCATTTGTAACCACATTAGCCTTTCCCTGATGGTAGATAATAGTCAAGTCATAATCCTTAAGTAAATCAAGCCAACGGTTCCACTTCATATGAAAATCTCACTGGTAAAGAAGTACTAAAGGCTACGATGATATGAGAAGACTTCACAACAAACTCCATACAAGTAGTGCCTCTACAACTCAAGGTAAACACAACTTCACATAGCTTCAACATGGGTAGGATAATTTCTCTCATGAGGCTCTAATCTTGATTTGATGCATACACAATTACGTTGCCCTCCTGCATCAACACAACACCTAACCTAACACCTAAAGCATCACAAAAGACAATAAAACCCACGCCCTTCTTGGACTAAGCCAATATAGGAGCTAAAGTCAATAAGTCGTTGAGCATTTGGAAGCTCGCCTCACAAGCATCAGACCATTAGATGGAAATCCTTTTTTGAGTCAACTTGGTCAACAAAGCTGCAATAGAAGACAACCCCTTAATAAAACACTAATAATACCCGGCCAAGCCAGTAAAACTCCAAATCTCGGTAGGCAAAGTAGGTCTAGCCTAATCACGAACTGTGCAACCTTAGCTGGATCAACCATAATACCTCCCTTAGTCATCACACGATCCAAGAAAGAAACTGACTCCAACTAAAACTAGCACTTTGACAACTTAGCATATAATTTCTCATCCATCAATATCTGAAGCACAAATCGCAAATGCTCCTTATGCTCAACCTCACTCTTGGAATAAACTGTAACACCCCATAAATTTTTTCATACACTTATCGCGATTATATGGAGTCCTAAAGGCTTGCGTATGGGTTAAATTAAGTTCATGGTGTTCGGAAGTATCCCGTCAATAGTTGTATGTATAGGTATTGGAATAAGATTTCCAACGATATAAAGTTTGCCCAAAAGAGAGGAGTATTTCATATAAGTGAGCACATTCGAAATTTCAAAACGATGGTCGGGAAGCCTGTAAACAGTAAATCTGCAGGAAAATTACTGCAGCTAGACAATTATTTTTTTGATCAACTTTAGACGATCATAACTCCTTGTACAAAAAGAACTGTGTAAGCTGCTATATATCAACGAAAAGCTCCGAGAGTCTTCTTTCCGATAAAATTGGTTTCATCCAAATATAATATCTGAGTAAGGATCTATACCCGTTTTACTACAGCCTACCAAAAAAAAAAGAATTGTGGGACAGATTTTTGGGTCAATTTTAAACAACCATAACTCCTTGTACAGGAAGAACTGGGTGGTATACTTTATATGAAAATGAAATCCCTTTGAATTATCTTTCCAATGCAATTGGTTTCACCCAAATCCGATACCGTAGCAAAGCGTTATGATCGATTTACTTCAGCCTGTCAAAACAGTCCACTGGGGACAGATTCGGATTTATTTAAATCTTTAGGGCAAGATGGTCATTTTCTATTACCTCTTGGACGAAAATGGGTCTTTATAAACCTACACTTAGCCTCATATATATCATATACCATCCAATTATTAAGAGAAGGTGAAACCCTAGCCTAATTTCAACTTCAAATATTTCGTGATTCAACCGTAGAATATTCGAATTGGTTCCGTAGTTGTGCTCACCATCTCGAAAGCTTCGAGAAGCACCCCATGATTATGTAAGGAGGATTCTAAATACAAGAGTTCATTGTTAAGGTATGAATATTGTTTATTCTTGATTCTTATCCATGAATAAGTATTGATAAAGGATTATGAGTATTGTCTTGATGTTGGAAGATAACTAGAAACATAGTTATGAATTGTTTTGTATAAATTGTTAGTATTAAATTATGGAAGTTGTTGTATTGGATTATGGAGGATGAATTGTGGTGATATATCATTATATTGGTGGTTATGTATGCCTAGTGATCATGTTGGTATTGGATGGTGATTAAGAAGGGAAATAAAGGATAAGAGTGATGTTGAGGGATATTTCATGAAAATGCATGATATGTGAATGTAATAAGAGTATAAGAGGATGTATGTAGCACTCTTATTGATGAGTGATAACGCTCAATCTACAGCTCTTGTGATTGTAAAGAGGTCGTTAGCAAATATAGAACCCAACCTGGGTTGGGTGTCGATCCCACAGGGAATAGCTTGGCCAACCAGTAAGTAGAATTACTAAACTTTTGGTGCAAGTCTCGTAAGAAGGGGGGAGTCTTATCGTGCAAGTAATGTAAACAAAAGCTGAAAATAATAAAGTAAAGAGAGAGATTGTTACGTGAGTTGTAAACAATGAGAATTGAAGCGTTGGGGTTATGTCCACCTTCTGAGGTATACGTCTCTATTGGCTATGAGTGTGTAGAATCCTGACATGCAATTGCTTATAGAGAATTGTAGTCGATGGTAAATCCAAGCGTCTCTCGACCTAAACAAGGACTATTTCACTTTAACTCTCTCGAGCTTAAAGCGTGTCTAACGGTACAAATTCTCCAAGAGTTAGTCCAGTTACGGCACTAGCTTTTTAATAGGAAAGGGTGTCCTACTACCTTGACACTATCTCCTTTCCAGACAAATAACCTTTCTCTCGAACAAGTTAAATGTTAGACTGGCGTATTCTTGCGTTTGCAACCGCAAAGAATGTGGATTAAGATGAAGAGAATAATGATATAAGCAATATACGTGTCTCGAACTCACAAACTCACAGCAGTAGATAGTATCTCATTCGGCTTCCATAACCCCAACAGAGAGGTTTAGTTACCCATGAATGCGAAGGAGATCACGATTGACATTGTTATTATATCACAATATTGAGTAATGGCGTGTAGATCAAGTGATAGGCGTGAGGCGTGATTCCTTAGCAAGTAACGATTCTCTTGTTGTGGAATTTAAGACTAGAAGAGTAGAATTAATGGAAAGATTAGAAGAGTATATTAGAATTGTTGTGGTGGAAGAAGAGAGGGATGGAAGAAGATTAATTGTTGAATGTATCTCTCCACTAAGGGAGGAGTTAATTAAAAATCTCTAGCATGATAGGGTATTTATAATACCCATATCCTACTCCTACTAAGCTAATGAAATAAATAACCAAATCCTACTAGACTAATGAAATACTTAACCCAAATATACTAGGTTAATGTAACATTATCATAATCCAAATAAACTAATGAAATACATAACCCAATTGTACTAGGTTAATGTATCATTGTCCAAATCCAGCTTTGTGTCTGTAAGTCCCCAAAGTCTTCAGAAATGTTGTTTTAGCCCGGGACAGATTTTCCATGCAGCAGTTTTGGTCCAGGTCCCCAATGTCTTCAGAAATGTTGTTTTAGCCCGGGACAGATTTTCCATGCAGCGGTTTTGGTCCTTAGGCGTGTAAACTCCCTTTCTTCCCTTCGTGAGCTTTCTTTTGCATCAAGTAAGCCATAAAATGCTGAATTATGCATCATTTATACCTGAAACTTTACTAATCATGTTCGTTAGCTCATTTATAGGAAAAAGGACTAAAAGTGCATGAAATATATAATTTGTTCTCAAAACTAGGCTAAAATATGGGCAAAATATATTGATATAGGCGTGTAAATCCGCCTATCATCAACACCCCACACTTAGAGCTTTGTTCGTCCTCGAACAACATATCATGTCCTTCTAAACATCAACTTAGGGTTTTTACAGCAACAACACAAAACATTCTTCAAGACAAGCACAACAATTATCAACAAAGAGTAGCTTTCCTATTCTAAGTAGAAACAGTTTAACCTCAAGCATTGACTCGTGATGGTGATCAACTCGCATGCAAACGTTAAGGTACATAGGATCATATACAACTATCCAAAACTCATCAACCATGTGTGTCTCACAATATAGTACCCATAATCACTCACAAATATAGTATATTTTTTCAAACATGGGTATCAAAATATCCTTGCTCTCGCTCTCACAAAGAATTTGTATGCAACAACTGATGACCATAGGCTTGCCCTTAGTGTAATACTCCACTAAATGTCAGAATGCTAAGATTAGGATCAAATAGGTCTTCTGATGGTTGTAATGTAGGCTAAGGGACGGGTAGGACTATTTTGGCCAAAAATAGTGACTAAGTTCCTAAGCACTTTAATACATCACATTGTATCATTGACATTTTTTTCTTTCAACCTTTCTTTCTTTTATTCTTCCACCTTTGTTCTCCTCTTTTGTTTTTCACTTTTAAGCACAACTCACTTTTCAGTTTTCTTTTCCTTTTTCTTTTCACAACATACCTTTTATGATAGCACTTTTTTCTTTTTCATAACACATTCAAGAACCATTACAATTTATAGCATCATACTCACCCAATTTCCTCTTATGTTGTCACATGACTTTTTCACTTTAAAGCACGTAGGAATTCGGATCAAATTATGGTCTTGAAAGAAATGGATTAGGCTTACATACAAGGTTGTCAAAGAAATAGGCTAAAGGCTCAAAAGGGTTTAACTAGGATGATGTCCATGGGTAGGTAAAACGAAGGTAAACATGTATAGGTTGCCAAAGAAATGCCTAAATCATCTCCTAAACTTACACTCTTTATTTTCGCTTTGCATACATACCAAGCAAGTTCTAGCATCAGTCACAAACATAGAATATACTATTAATCTCACATACTCAAGGCACATGGTCGACTTTATTGGAAGTAATATAGACTCTCGTCTCAACAAGTGAAGGAATTGAACCACACAATATCACATAATGAGTCACAACTGGAGCCTAAACGTCTCAATAGTCACAATTATAGCACATACTCTTGTTATAATCTCATGCTGCCTATTAGAATAGTTTCATGCGAAGCTAAGTAAAAAAATTCTGCTAAAAAAACTTAACTACTAAAAAAAAAAAAACATAGATGCGAGTAGAGAAGTATAGCATTCAATACCACCACCCCACACTTAGACGGGACACACTGTCCTCAGTAGAAAATAAATAAGAAGAACCTGGTTGGTCGGACTTATCCTCTATGTCTGGGGTCATACCCCTTGCATTGGAATCATTATCAGAGTCATCATCCTTAGAATTTCCTCATAAGTATCCCACTTAATTCCAAGCGTGAGTCGAGGTGTTTGCAGCGAGAAGGGTTCTCCTTGCTCCTTGCGGCCTTTTTTCTTGCTCTTTTGGGAAGTGGTAGCCTTCTCCTTGCCTTGTCTCTCTTTAGGTGCCATTGTACCTGAGACTTGAAATAGTGTTACTGGTAGCACAATCTCAATGGGTACAATCTATACATAAGCAGTAGGGGTACCACCCCACACTTAGTTTTGTTAACACAAATCAGTGAAGCGAAAGTGGTCGATTACTCAGATTTCGTCGACATACGTTTTAGGATTGTATTCCGACAAGAAAATCAGCAATGCATCACTTACTTACAGCCATTGGACTACTTTCATGGTAGATATAGCAACACTACTACATAGGGGTTACCACATGGAATAGTTATTCTTACAACAATCAAAACCTCTTATGTCGGTAGGCACTATAAGTCTTATCCCGATGGCCGGGATAGTCTAACATGTAAGTATCCAAACAACAATCTTAAGCAATGTTCATAGCCATGGCAATTCTGCAAATAGTATAACAATGCTTATTAAAACCAAATTCAAGTCGGAGACCGGTCAAGATTATCCTAACGTATATGTTCACTCACATGGTTGTGTATCAACAATCCAAACACATTAACATCACCAATGATCTTTCAAGATGTAGCAATTCATAATAGGCATAGGAACGTAGTACTTACTAGAAATAGATGAAGAATAAAAGAGTACTTACGTGATTGAAGCCTTTGGAGATGTTCTTGTGAATTGGAAGAGCAAAAAGAGAAATTTTGAGATGATTTGGATGGATGTGCGGCGCCTTTGGGTCAATTTTTAGTGTGGTTATGTTTCAAGACTAAGTCCTCTTTATATAGGAAGAGAATGGGTTGGGTTATGACCCATTTACAATCAGTTTTGGAGACAAAAATGCTACATATGCGGCGCATAATGCTTGGCATAGTCATGACATATGCGGCGGATTGTCTATGGCATAATGGGACATATGCGCCGCATAGTCTATGGCATTTGTAGACATATGCGCCGCATAGTCTATGGCATATGAGATACTGAGACCAAATGCCATAGTATAGGCGGCGCATAGTCAAAAGCATACCTAGGAATAGGCGGCGTATAGTGTATAGCACACTAGATTCCGAGACCTTAGGCTATAGGATAGGTTGTGCATCGTTCGTGGCCTAGGTTTACCAAAGCCTAGCCTTACTTGATGCCTATTTGGGCATGAGAAATGCTCAATCCATAGCCTTATGCATCACCATTCCTAACTTACCAACTTTACCATACAATGCGTCCAAATCGTCAATTGAAATCAATCTCCTCGTTGACTACTTCTTGCACCTATTTTTGCTCAAAACCAAATGAAAACGATTAGTACGATGGGTTGCCTCCCACCAAGCGCCTTAGTTTTGATCGTGGAACGACTCTTATTTTTGGATTTTCATTTATCAAGAACAAAACAAGTACTAGAACGAAAGAAAATTGATAAAATGATAAAACGATAAAATGATAAAACGATGGGTTGCCTCCCATCTAGCACCTTATTTATTGTCGTGGCTCGACATAGTTACCTCGAGTACTCAGACTTCGTCGAGGTAAATGGTGGATCATTTTCTGAAAGGATTTAGACGACAATGAGGCTTACCTGTGGGCATGCGGTCTTCTTCAAGATGGCTCTTACATTTTCCCGGAGAATCTCTAATTATATCATCAATAGTCCAACCCATAGCTCTCTTGTATCTCTTCAAAGCAGAGATGAGAGCCTCTACGTGCTGTTCACTTAAATCATCTGCACTCTCCGGAAGTATATTTCTACTTTCTAAGAACACATACCTTAGATAATCGGGGAGCTCTTGCGATTCTAGCATTGGTGGCTCGTCAATGGGAGTCTTCGCTGTTGGTTGATTCTTGAGATCACATTCCGGTTGCTTAGAAGTATAAGGCTCTATTTCTGTTAGATCACCCATAAGTTCTTCGTTGTCCTCATGCTCGACATTCAGCGGCGCAGTAGACAATGGCTCAGCAGTAGGCTGTTTCTCTACAAATAATGCTTTCATATCCTCATGATGAACATCAGCTACAGATAACTCATTCAAATCGCTGGGTTGCTTCATGGCTTTGCATATATCAAACCGTACTACTTCATCATTAATTCAAAATAAAAGCTCATTATCTTTCATGTCAATAGCACACTTCCGGATGCAAGTAAGGGACGTCCCAAGATGATGAAAACTTCAGAATCCTCCTTACAATCCAGAATAACAAAGTCTGCAAGAAAGATGAATGAAGAAACCTTCACCAACACATCATTCAAGATACCCACAGGTCGTTTTCCCGACCTATCAGCCATCACGAGCCTCATATTGGTTGGTGTAGGGTCTCCCAACCCCAACTTTCTGTAGATGGATAGTGGCATCAAATTGATGCTAGCACCTAGATCACACAATGCCTTGTCAAAATCCAACGATCCAATTGTGCAATGAATAGTGAAAGCTCCAGGATCTGCCTTCTTTTGAACTAGCGACCTTGTAGCGATTGCACTACAATGATGAACATTATCCGCCAAGTCATAACTTGCTGCCCGCTTCTTTGTCAAGAGATCCTTCATAAATTTCGCATACCCAGGCATTTTTTCAAGTGCCTCCACTAATGGAACATTAATGGTCAGCTGCTTTAACATATTCATAAATTTGCTGAACTTTGTATTATCCGCCACCTTCTTCAATCTTTGGAGAAAAGGTGGTGGTGGGTATGGAAGTGTTATCTCCATGGATTCCTTCTCCTCTTGCTTCCATTTTTTCACTTTTTCAGGCTGCACAGTGCTAGATGTGGCGTCCTTGACGTCAGGAGTAGTAGCTGGGGCATCTTCTCCTTTTGCGTTGTCATCTATGTCCGCAACTTCGTCAATCACTTTCTTGCCTTTTGCTGAAGTTTTCAGCACCTTACCACTTCTGGTAGTGATGGCCATGCATGACCCAACATTCCTTGGGTTTTGCACTGTATCGCTAGGTAAAGTGCCGGTCTTTCTTTGGTTGAGTGCTGCTGAAAGTTGACTGAACTGCTGCTCTAGTTGTCTAATTGAAGTGGAATGTGAATCTACTAATTGTTTCATGGCGGACAAATCATTAATTACCTCCGTTACTCCCGCGCTCGTTGCTTCCACTCCTTTCAATAATTTAGCCATCATGTCCTCCATACTTCCAGAATTAGATGTGGTGGTGTCACGTCTTCCAGGGGGAACGTACAAACCACTCTTTTCATTCGTGTTCTTCCAACTACCTTGGTCTTTGCTTCCAGATTTATCATAATAGTTCCGACCTTGGTTTCCTTGGGTATTCCCTCAGAAACCCCCCTGATTGTTCAAGTAGTTGGCCTCCTCTTCCGAATCAGATTCGTCTCTTCCTTTTAACGCAATAGCTTTCACTTTTTCAGTCTTCCCTAATAGATGCTTTGTAAGAAGATCCATTTGGGTTTTCATGTGCGCCATATCTTGATCACGTTCTTCTTCTCTTCTTCGTTGGTCTGCAGTCATGCCAATAGATAAAATGGGGATTGCTACCTCAGAATCCCTGGTATGCCAAGCTCTACTTTGCTTTGTCATGTGATCTAGCATATTGCTTGCTTGACCAAAGGTGAGGTCCATGAAAGAACCTCCAGCTGCGTTGTCCACCACTGGTTTAGTTATTGAATTCAAGGCTCTATACAAGATCTCCATGAGGTGAACATTAGTCATGTGATGGTTTGGGCATCTCGCTAGCTAAGTCTTGAACCTCTCCCATGTTTCATGAAGAGCTTCAGAGGGAAGCTGACGAAAGTTGTTGATTTCATCTCTCAATTGAGCCCTTTTGGATGGCGGAAAGAATCTTTCTAGGAAAGCGTCTCTCAATTGCCTCCAATTTGTAATTGAATCAGGAGTCAGCCCATTCAACCATAGTGTTGCCTCCCCAGACAGAGACAATGGAAATAGACGTAATCGAATAGCATTCTGACCAACACCAGGATTGTCAAAGGACTTGCATGTAGAAATAAAGTTGATGAGATGCATATTCGGATCATTGCCTGCTAGTCCACCAAATAATCCCTTGAGTTGCAATAACTGAATCATGGTGCTTGTGATGTTGAACTTGGCTCCGGGCGCTAATGGTGGTGGAATTATTACTCCAGTGGCTCCGGAACCATCAAGATCATCATCATCATCGTCGAAAGCTGGCTGCATGGGTTGGCGATCATACCTATACCGCGCTTGTCGACCTCTTCTGTTGGCAGGTGTTGTAGTTTCAGCAACATGCCTTGGGTTTAATAGCTCTTCATCGCCCAGATCCTCATCGTCAGGATTTGTTGCTCGCCTATGGTTATCAATATTCTGTTGATGCACTTGAGCAGTCATCCTTTCAATTTCACGTTGTGCATCCATTGATGCACTGATCAAACCTGACAAAAACAACAACTAAAAGTAAAAGTATGAGAATCTTTGACCAAAGGGTCTAGTAATTATCACGAACTTAATTGACACTCGTATTCCCCGGCAACGGCGCCAATTTTTGATAACGCTCAATCTACAGCTCTTGTGAGTGTAAAGCGGTCGTTAGCAAATATAGAACCCAACCTGGGTTGGGTATCGATCCCACAGGGAATAGCTTGGCCAATCAGTAAGTAGAATTACTAAACTTTTGGTGCAAGTCTCGTAAGAAGGGGGGAGTCTTGTCGTGCAAGTAATGTAAACAAAAGCTGAAAATAATAAAGTAAAGAGAGAGATTGTTACGTGAGTTGTAAACAATGAGAATTGAAGCGTTGGGGTTATGTCCACCTTCTGAGGTATACGTCTCTATTGGCTATGAGTGTGTAGAATCCTGACATGCAATTGCTTATAGAGAATTGTAGTCGATGGTAAATCCAAGCGTCTCTCGACCTAAACAAGGACTATTTCACTTTAACTCTCTCGAGCTTAAAGCGTGTCTAATGGTACAAATTCTCCAAGAGGTTAGTCCAGTTACGGCACTAGCTTTTTAATAGGAAAGGGTGTCCTACTACCTTGACACTATCTCTTTTCCAGACAAATAACCTTTCTCTCGAACAAGTTAAATGTTAGACTGGCGTATTCTTGCGTTTGCAACCGCAAAGAATGTGGATTAAGATGAAGAGAATAATGATATAAGCAATATACGTGTCTCGAACTCACAAACTCACAGCAGTAGATAGTATCTCATTCGGCTTCCATAACCCCAACAGAGAGGTTTAGTTACCCATGAATGCGAAGGAGATCACGATTGACATTGTTATTATATCACAATATTGAGTAATGGCGTGTAGATCAAGTGATAGGCGTGAGGCGTGATTCCTTAGCAAGTAACGATTCTCTTGTTGTGGAATTTAAGACTAGAAGAGTAGAATTAATGGAAAGATTAGAAGAGTAGATTAGAATTGTTGTGGTGGAAGAAGAGAGGGATGGAAGAAGATTAATTGTTGAATGTATCTCTCCACTAAGGGAGGAGTTAATTAAAAATCTCTAGCATGATAGGGTATTTATAATACCCATATCCAACTCCTACTAAGCTAATGAAATAAATAACCAAATCCTACTAGACTAATGAAATACTTAACCCAAATGTACTAGGTTAATGTAACATTATCATAATCCAAATAAACTAATGAAATACATAACCCAATTGTACTAGGTTAATGTATCATTGTCCAAATCCAGCTTTGTGTCTGTAAGTCCCCAAAGTCTTCAGAAATGTTGTTTTAGCCCGGGACAGATTTTCCATGCAGCAGTTTTGGTCCAGGTCCCCAAAGTTTTCAGAAATGCTGTTTTAGCCCGGGACAGATTTTCCATGCAGCAGTTTTGGTCCTTAGGCGTGTAAACTCCCTTTCTTCCCTTCGTGAGCTTTCTTTTGCGTCAAGTAAGCCATAAAATGCTGAATTATGCAACATTTATACCTGAAACTTTACTAATCATGTTCGTTAGCTCATTTATAGGAAAAAGGACTAAAAGTGCATGAAATATATAATTTGTTCTCAAAACTAGGCTAAAATATGGGCAAAATATATTGATATAGGCGTGTAAATCCGCCTATCATCAATGAGTTAAAGGACTACTTCCTAGACATTATTTGGTGAAGTTAATACCTAAATGGTAAGGTTTGGTTGCTAATACTAGTTTGCCACAAATGACTTATTGTAGATAAGTGTTCGAAGAGTACGGGAAGTCAAGTTGGACTTGTATTGAAGTAGTTATATCAAGGTATGTAAGACATACTCTATCTAATCTTTGGCATGAATAATGACCCATGACACTCTCAAGTAAGCTTCCAACATTGTCCTATGACACATGACACATAATAACATCACATGATCTTCGATACTACCAATTGAACTTGTTTTCACTTTTAAGATGTCCGGCTAGTCAAAAAAATGTCCATATACTATTGTTGACTCCGAAATGGTTTAATGAGGTATCCATGATTCTCTACTTCATTTTCATGATATTGATTACCTATTTACATGTTTTCCTATTGAGGTATCATGGTTTCAAGTTCCATAAGGTGTGACCACAAAGTAACCAATCTCAAAGATTAATTGAATTAAGAAATAGAATGTCTGTATTTTAAAGTGATGATATGATGTATTGTATTAGTACCACTGATCAGTTGGCCATTGTATTATAAAGTTTATGTATATATGTTATTCCAGGGGTGGTCCCTGATGTATTGTATTAGTACCACTGATCAGTTGGCTATTGTATGACATATGTTATGTATTGATAAGGATTACGAGAAGTAATGATACGAAAGTAATGTGCAGGTATCCCATCAGCTCTTTTAAGTGTGGTCTACTCATACTGTTTATTCACTGGTATCTGGGTTCTGTTGATCTTTTGTATCTCATCTTGATACTCACTGCCTTACATACTCAGTACATATTTCCGTACTGACGTCCCTCACGGGGGACCCGTATTCATGCCTGCAGGAATAGGTACTTCAGGTCGTACACCTCCACAGTAAGAGCCAGGACATTCTGTTGTTAGTGGTATTTGTATAAAAGTCTTTTATGGGCGGGAGTTTGTCCCGACCCTAACTCAGTTGTGTATCTATGTAGAGGCTTTTGTAGACATATTGTACAGCCATAGGAGTGTTTGGTTGATAGACGTGATGGCTCTGGCGGCCAATTACTGTTTATATATATTTTATGCGTGTCTGCTGGGCTGATACAGGTACTGTTTCTTCTATTTACAATGAAGTGCTGCCCAAATTTCTAATTTTCATAAGTAAGGTAAATGTGAAAGTATAGGTTATGAACGGGTTCT
Source organism: Capsicum baccatum var. pendulum (assembly GCA_030864225.1). Lineage (NCBI taxonomy): Eukaryota > Viridiplantae > Streptophyta > Magnoliopsida > Solanales > Solanaceae > Capsicum > Capsicum baccatum. The sequence goes on from CM061560.1 coordinate 24,345,857, forward strand.
CCCGGGCCTCCTCGGCTACGGGTGCCAGTCCGCTCCAATGGGATTTGGGGTATGACATAAACCAAGATATCATCTATAAATACAATAACAAAGGAGTCAGGATACGGTCGAAACACTCGGTTCATCAACTCCATGAATGCGGCAGGGAAATTGGTCAACCCGAAGGATATGACCAAGAACTCATAATGACCATATCGAGTCTGAAAAGTAATTTTTGGAATATCCAAAGCTCTAATCCTCAACTAGTGATAACCAGACCTCAAAACAATCTTAAAAAAAACCACAGCACCCTGGAGCTAATCAAATAAATCGTCAATGCTTGGAAGAGGATACTTATTCTTAATCGTCACCTTATTCAAATATCGATAATCAATACACATCTGCATAGACCCATTCTTTTTCTTCACAAACAAGATATAGATAAATCCCTTATCCAATAACTCCTGAAACTGATCCTTCAGTTCTTTCAACTCTACTGGAACCATCCTGTAAGGAGGGATAGAAATGGGATTGGTACCCGACTTAACATTAATAATAAAATCAATATCTCGATCCGAAGGCATAGTAGGAAAGTCCATAGGGATCACATCTATAAACTCACGGATAACACAGGCAGAATCCAAGGAAGGAGGTGAAACAACACTAGTGTAACAAATATGGGTTAAGTACGATAAATATCCTCTCTCAACCAATTTATGAGCCTGAATATAAGATATGGACCTCTTAGGACCCGAATAAAGTGTACCCTTCCAAGCTATCCTTGGCACACCCGACGAAGCTAAAGTCACAGTCTTGACATAACAATTTAGGATGGCATAAGAATGAGACAACTAATCCATACCTAAAATAACATCAAAAGCGATCATATCTAATACAATCAAGTCTATCAAAGTTACACGCCCAGCAAAAGTCACAACACAAGATAAATGCACCTGATTCACCACTAAAGAATCACCTATCGGGGTAGATACATGAATAGACATGGAAAGAAGCTCAGTAACAGAATTAAAACCCGATGCAAATACACAGATGCATAAGAGAAAGTCGATCTAGGATCAAATAATAAAATGCAGTTCTGGAACAAATAGAGCGGTACCTGCGATCACAACATCTGAAGCCTCCACATCAAATCTGACTGATATAGTGTAACACTATCCACGACTATCAACTGGCTGAGTAACCCCACGACCACCAATGCGGCTCTACCATTTAAACCTATTGCACATTAGGTAGAAACTCTACCTCTCATAGCTGAAATAGGAGTAGCTCTAAAAACATGGCAAGAATAGTCCTCAGCCACATGGCCAACCTTATCACACACATAGCAACCTCTATGACCAGTCTCAATAAAAGAAAGTACAACTAAGCCTGAACGATCACCCTGAACTGCTGAACTAGAAGATCCACCAGCTGAACTCTATAAAGTCAACTACACTGGCCTACCATGATATCCATGAGAAACTCTAAAATCTCTACCTTGAGAGTTCCGACTCCTGAACTCACTTAAATGTCGCACCTTCTAGGTGCCTCCATGAGATACACTAAGAATACCCTCTATCATCTTAGTATGATCCACAATACTCTGAAAAGAATCCCCAAACACAACCATCTGAGATGTAGCCAACTGAAGAGAGACATCCAAACCCTTCACAAACTTTAGAATCTTCTCATACTCGGTAGAAATGCTATCATAAGAAGATTTGGATAGGGCATAGAAGTGTGCCTCATACTCAACAACTGTCATAGATCCCTGTTCCAATTGATCAAACTCATCCCACATAAGATCTCGTAAGTTGAATGGCATAAATCTCTCTAGAAAGGCATCAACAAACTGATCCCATAACAACTAAGGAGCATCAACAAGCCTATAACTGACAAATGATATTCACTAATTTCTCACAGTATCTCTCAACTAATAAGTATTATAAGCCACACCATCCACATAAAAAGAGTGAAATACAACTCAGAATACAAGATATGAAAGAATTCACATGATAAGGAATAAAATGAGAGAAGTTTCCTAAAGACATCCTATAGCCTCTCGAAGATAGATACGGACGTCTATGTACCGATCTGTGAGACTCTATTAGACATCTCGTTCTTACACCGTTGAGACCAATAAAACCTGGCTGCTCTGATACCAATTTGTCACAACCTAAAAATGAGGGTCATGATGGCGCTTGTCGTAGCGTACCTTAACAAGTAAGACTATCACCCAAACTGATATGAAAAGAATAAAAGATAGAAATATCCCATGGTAAGTCTTCTAGAATGAAACCAACCATATAAGTAATCATAACAATGTGGAAAGAACTTATTCAAAATGTCAATCATGCCCAAAACTAGATGTCAATAGTGTAAGAACTACTAATACAATCCAAGAGTCAAATGCATCAAAAAATAACCACAAAGGAATAATAACTGTCTTCGAATACTAATAAAGACATAACAACTATAAAAAGATAGAGGTGAACTTCAGACGTATGAATGTCCAATCCGCTACCTTGGAAGCTCCAACAATTGCCCGAGTCAATCAAGCTGAGGCGCACTCGAGATAAGACCTGCACCAAAAGAGCATAGTAGGCATGAGTACGGTCCACTTATACTCAGTAGGTATCATAGGCCGACCAAGCAAAGTAGTAAATAATGCATTCAAAATGTACACTAAGGGTACGTCACCTACAATAAGAAAATATCCCACAACGGTAGCTCATACTGCTTGCACTAACAGTTCTAACATATCTCACATATATTACAACAACACATCAAGATATTGAACATAAGTATACATTATATCATATATAAATAGAACAAGAGAGAACATGTAGATACAAGATCATCAAATACAAGTAAAGGGAGGTAAGACAAATACATAGATGACAAGTCAATAAGGCAATACAAAATGACATAAGCACAATAAAGTAATTGCATTATATATGATGATGATGATGATGATGATGCACGAGGTCGTCGCACAACCTCCAGGATCGTCGCACAATCCCCATATACATCTACGAAGCTAAAGCTTCCCGACGTAAGACTCATGGGGAGTTTGTCAACCCATATACAATCCACATATCTCATATATTCTTTCCGACATATCCCTCGGAAAGAGTTTTATAAGGTGTTGCAATAGTTTTTTAAAAAGGTGTTGCCAGTATTTCTCAGATGTTGTCACGGTGGTACCAATGTTTAATGAATGAGTATGATATGAAGATGTAATGCTGACAACCAATCACAATGAATATTTCCACTACCAATCACATGATATACTTCCACAACCAACCACAATGATACATTTCCACAACCACATGAGCCAATATCCACTTATTATTTTCGTTTCATCCATGAATTTTCATGTCTCATATGCCAATAAAGTATGATATAATCACAATACACCAATTAAACAACACAATACAACTATTCACATGTATTCAAGGCTATCAATATCACATAGGACCCCACACGGTCAAAAATATCACATAATATCTCAATTTCGACAATACATCACATATAGGCCCCACGTGGACACAACACATAGATAGCTATTTTTCATGATTAGTTTCCACCCTTAACATGCATTTTGTACCATCATTTACTGCACAGCCCAGTTTGAAGAGTTAAGTCATAACCTACCTCCAAAGCCAAAATTGGTCTGCTACACTTGAACCCGCGACCTTACTTTTCACGAATAATCTTGAAATCTACTAAAAATATCAAATATGAAATCTATGCATCAAAACAAAATCAACAACACTCATATTAACTACTTTTAGTTCGGGGTCAAACTGGGCCCCCAAAATGGATTTCCGAAAAAGAAGAAAAATATCAAAACTTTACTTCAAAAATATGTTCCTCATATTTTTAGGAATCTACAGCTGAAAACCCAAGTTAAATCAAGTCAAAATCGGGGTTCAAATCAAAGAAAAACTATTTTTGAGCTTTACCTTTTAAAATCTTTGAAATCTGGGTTAAAATCAAGAATCAGAGTTATTTTTAAGGTTAAATTGATGAAAAACTAGTAATTAGAAAATAAAAATATTATTCAAGTGAAAATAGGATTTAAAATCAAGCCCTAAGATATTTTGGGTTTTGAGAAATTAGTCAAGAAATTACTAAGAAAAGGGTGAATTCTTACCTTAAATCCATAATAAAACCAAGAAAAAGGTATTAATCTAGCTTCCTAAACTCCCACAAACTTTACTTTTAAGCTCTCACACTATTTAGGGTTTAACTCCCGAGAGGCAAGATGAAAACTGAGCAAAATAGGTCAAGAAAAGGTTATTTATCAATGCAGATTTTTTTTGCATTGCTCTCTAAAAACCTTTTTTTAAAACTCAATCCCGACTTCAATAGGGTGACCGAGATTTGTTCGAAGTTTAATTTATACAAATGAACTATGTAACCACACTAAATTCGACGTTCCGGACGCGATGGCGATACCATATTTTTCAGAAAATGTCATTTTCACAAAATTGACCCCCGAAATGCGAAATCATAATTTTTTAAACCGAAGGTCAAAATTAGATTTAAAATCCATAAAATCATACCAAACATGCTAACACCCTAAAATTGACATTCTGGATCTGCCGCTCAAATGTGGGTCCCACACCCATATTTTTAATTTTCCAACTTTCCGACCAATAGGTTGAAATGAGCTCGGGTGCATCGGGACCTGAACCAAAGATCTAGCCAACCTAAAATTGATATTTTGGAGTTGCTGACGCAGTCCGTTTAGCCATCCATTGCACGGATCAAAAGATATCCACATAAGTCCAAAATAAGGCTCTCGAAGCCATCAAAAACTACAATATTGCATAAATGATATCAAAATGCATCAAAAATCATGTCAATCACTCCCACACCCCAGAAATATCATAATACAACTACGAGAAGGGATAAAATAGTTAAATCACATAAAATCATAAATTTCACATATTTTATCAAATTTTTAGGTCGTTACATTTGGTGTCGCTCGAAATATTAGCAGAGCCCTCCTCAGTGATTCCGCTCGACTCTAGAGTATAGTGGTGACAGTCCAGTTTAGAATTATTGATTAAGTGGTTCACAGCTTTAGAATAATGGCTTTAAGCTAAAGGGGAGATGGTAGAACGAGTGACCAAGTCAGGCTTTCAAATTTTAGTAGTGGTGTCACTAATGTCAATACTCATGCCTTACATGTTAGGTCTATACTCATAGCTCATAGTCATGTACATTAATTAAAATCATGTACGCTTACATTTTCTAGTATAATGGAGTTCCAGTTTACTCAGTGTTACGATTCATGTTCCGCGAATACAAAAATGCCAACTCAGGTCATCCAACTCATGACTCATGTACTCATGTCTTACAGTATGCTCAGTTCCCATGACTCATGTTACACTCCTAATGATCAACTAAATTCAGAGTATGTCATGTATATTCTCCGTTTAGACCCCTTGATAAACTCATGATGTTGAATTCTATTCCTCAAGCTTCAGTCAAGTGCCAAGTTCAGTATAGTGTCCATTCATGCTTCAAGTCCCCATGTTTTAACCTTTTAGTGAACCCTCCTTAGAGATGAGTAGTTACTTAGATGGGAGAGAGTGAATGTTTCATATTAAGGAAAGATTGTTGCATGCTTGTTTTACATGAGGCTTTAGTTATGAAGATAGGCTTAAATGTCATGTTGATGTGTAAGTGGCTAGATATATTTTGGAGATTTGAGTAGGCTTGAACTTAATGGGAAAATTCAGTCCAGTTATTCAAACCAAGTACAGTTCAGTCTTACATTTCCAGCATTAAGCTATCAGCCATTCAGTTAATCAGATAAGTTAGTATATTTTAGCCTTCATGCTTAGGGCCCAAATGAATATTTTCAGTAGTCTCAAGTGAAGTGTCGTACTAAGGCGGAGTGTATTATTGAAAGAGTATTCAATGAGTATGTCTAAGCTTTAAAGTTTGATGTTACCAGGCATAAGGCTTAGTAACTCTATCTTAGATAAAGTTTCATAGGCCTCGCCTTATGTTACAGAATTTTAGCCAAGTTGTGATTTTACTCAGATGTTTTATTCAGCTCATGTTAAGATCCCTTGCTCCCTAAAGTCATTAGAACCTTATAGAAAGAGTGTCAAAGGAATGCACAAGTCAAGTGTATATTTTCTGCATAAGTTAGTTTGTAAAGCCAAGAATTCAATTTAGTTTAGCAATTAGGCGGGCAAGCTCGTATCATTTCCCATCTTTCCATCTAGTTGTACTATCTGAAGTTTCATGAATATGACCATTCCAAGATAGAGAATCCTAGTAATTATGAGTTCAGCCTAGTTCATGTATCATGCCTTAGTTTCAGATCCCAGATATCCAGTCACGATTTAGTTCGTAGGTGCCCCATGCATCATCTCAGCTTTTCCTTAGTATCTCAGCCAAGTCAGCTTTCCTCGAAGGACATAGTGTCCTAAGGGGGAGATGCACTATAACCCCCGAGCTTTCATATCCTAGACCTTTTAGTTTCTCTTCACGTAGCAAGATCCAATTTGGAGGAATGAGTACCCACAAGTTGACTTTATCGTTCCAATCTCAGTCGTATAACCATTCCCGTGTCATGGCATGTATTTAAGGAATCAGTTCAGATCATGATATTCAGTCCGTGTATCATGTTTCAGACTCAGTTATGCTCTCACGTTCCCTTACATTCATGTTTACTAAATAATCTCAGGTTCATCAGTACTCTCAGCTTAGGAGAACAGTCTTTCTTAGCTTTACCCACTTCCATGTTCAAGATATAATTATAAACTTGGTATCAGTTACCATTGCATATTCAGTCATGCATTCATGAATCATTTTCAGTCATGCACTTATGTATCAGATACGTATATTCAGTATACAAACCCAGTTTATCAAGTAGCTTCAGTCATGTATTCATACATCTAGATATGTATGTTCAGTATGGAAAACTCAGGATATTAGCAGTTTCAGTCATGCAGTTATGCTTCAGTTGTGCATGTCCAGTATGTAATTCCAGTTTATCATTTCTCCCATCTTAGCCAGTCTCATTCGAGGATGAATGTTCCAAAGGGGGAGATATTGTAAGAACTCACCAAATTCTAAGCTTATCTCGGTCCGTCAAAGCTTGATAAGGGGTCCCCTACTTAGAAAAGTTTAGCTAAATGTTAGGACAAGTTTATGTAAAAATAGTGGCCACCGCAATTAGGTCGCATCGTGGTGATTATCGCGATGAGACTTCCATCGCTTCACACTAAAGGCCATTTTGACATTTTTCAAATTCCAATAATTCACCGCGATTGCCACGTGTTGCGGTGAGTCTCAAATCAACAATTTTCATAAACTAGTGAGTCACCACGATTCCACCATGCCGCGGTGGATATAGCGATGACCAAGTCACCGCATCGCGGTGAGGCTTTGATATGTATTCCAGTTATGAGATTTTAGATCCCAATGGCAACTTAGACTTTTTTCATGACTCAGATCAACCTTTAAACACAAAATTATGCCCTAAATACCCTATTATGTCACTTTTCCTCACTTTCTCTCGAGAACAAAATCATTCTCTCTCAAGAGGCAAAAACTCTAGTTCAATAAATCAAGTTCAATCCCAAGAATCTCTCAAAGAACTCCAAGAAACTCACAAATTAAGGTATGTTATATGTTCATTCATGGGTCCCTTCCACCCATGAATTCCAAGAATTCTTTTTCGAAGTACAAAGATTGTGTATTTATGATTTCCATGTTTGAATTAGAATGAATTCATGTTCATGATATTAGTTGGACTTAATCCATGATTTAAGTGCATGTTTTTCCTGAAATTGAATAGCAAGTGTGAAGAATATTTGATTATCTTGATAAACCCTTGAATTTACAAATTAATTAAAGTGTCTATGATGTTATTTTGATTTTAATCCATGATCTAGATTACAAGTTCCAAGAATTGATCCTAATATGCGTTGAACTACATGATATTCATGATAAGCCCTTCAATGAGCAAGTTGATTGTTGTAATCATGTCAACCCTAAGTGTTTATGATTTAATGTACCAATTATGCTTTTCATATGTTTGACAAATTGTCTATGAGAATGAAACAATGTCATTATAGCATGCTAACATGTGTTCTCCATTCATGTACAAGTTAATGCATTACAAGTGTTTGATAAAATGTCTCTATGAATGAATTATGACCAAGTGAACATTTATATGTTATTCAAAGTTATGCTTTGCTTTACTTTTCGTACTATCGAGTCCTGGGGTATTTAATACCTGACAATTTAGTTGTTTATCTGGAGCCAGTGTCAGTTACAGAATAGTATCAGTCATGTAACGATCAGTAGTACTCTCGTACTATTACAGTACTCAGTAGAACTCAGTCAGTTACAGAACTTATGTAAACTCAGTAATCTCAATATCGGTCTAGTCCAGTTCAGTATACTCAGTTCAGTGTCTTTCAGTTGGGAGTAGGACTCAGCACCGAGCGATCCTAGGGATAGGAGAACACCCGTTAGTTAGGATTGGATCCCTAGAATCAATCCCTAAGTTCCAAAACTATGTAGCTAGCGTAGGTTATGAGATGTCACCCATTAGATAGGACTGACATACTCAGGGATCACCCGTTAGTTTAGGATTGATCTCAGGGGTCACCCGCTAGATTAGGACTAACTCTATACCAGTTGTTAGTACCCGTGGCACGGTATTAGTATCTTTTCAGCTGGGGTTACTGTTGGACCCCAATTAGATTAGAAAGGGGCACGTCGGTTAGATGATTACCTCCCACAATTTTGGTTTCAGTCTTAGTATAGAATTCAATTTAGTTCTACAGAGTTAGGACTGTTAGATACAGTCAATTAGTATTAGTAACTCAGTTATCAGAATTCAGTACTTAGTTTCAGAAAAGCTCAGTTACAATATACATTCACATACATACGCAATATTGCATACTCATTAGTTACAGTAGTTTCAATTTTCATGTACTCTCGTGTCCGGTTACTCTATATCATTCAACCAATATTGTTCATGCATATGAATCCTTGCATTCAACCTTACCTTATCTAGCATACCAGTGCATTCCATGTACTGACGCATACTTTTTCTTGCACTATGATGTCTTATATCATAGGTTTGGACGCTCCGATTCCCGACCGTGCATAGACAGATTAAATTTCAACCAGCAGTAGATTTAGAAGTGAGTCCTCATCTATTGAGGATATGCTTTATTTTAGTATTTCAGTAGACTCAGTATTTCTGTAGAGGGAGTTAGTTGGGGATTGTCCCATCAACTCCACTTTCAGACAGTTTCAATTAGAGGCTTTTTAGACTAGTTGTCAGACAGTATTTAGTTTTATAGATTTTTATTTCAGTTGTTACATTTTATCAATATTTAGATTTTGAACCTTATGGTAATTCATCCAAATTTCATATTTATTTCATGAATATTGTACAGTGCTTACAGCAGATATCAGTCCTGGGTTAGTTTGTGGTCCTTAGGGGTCGTAAGCACTATATGATGACTAGGGGGTAGTCCCGGGTCATTAAAAACTTGGTGTTAGAGTCTAAGGTTCAACAGTGTCCTAGAAAGTCTGAAAATAGCAACTAGTAGAGTCTTGTGCATGGGTGTATAGTGCGCCACACTTATGGACAGAAGGCTATGAGATGTTTTAGGAAAAATTTCTCTTCTTTCAGTTTTTTTGTCGTACGAGAAAGCATGAGCTCAAGTTAAACTCTTAGTATAATCCGTTTCTCCCTTTTGCTTCCATAACATGCTTCCTAAGAAGACTAACGGAGGGAGAACGGGAAATCAGTCAATACCTCAGCCCGTTTAGGTAGATCCACTGGACAAGCATGTCTCTTATGCAAAATTCAGAGTTGCTTTCACTATTTTTGCCTATTCGATAGTTGCTCAAAATAATCTACAGGTTGTTGTGCTATCTAGGCTTGGGTTCAGACCCAGCAAAGCAAGATGGAGAAGTCATACCAGAATTATCAAGAAGATAAGAAAACACACTCAAAATAGTCCACAAATCTGAAAATTCAAGGACCGTTTAGAGACCACACTCGGATTCAACAATAACAACAACAATGATGAGATAAAGGGTGTATTTTAACACTGAAACAGCCAACCCAAAGTAAGATTAACAACAATACTATGAAGACAAGATGAACAACAACAAGGATATAACAATGACAATAAGTCACGGGTTATAATACTTGAACAAAAACACCAACGATTAGAACAAAGTAAATATAGAAAGATAGATAAATGGAGATGTAATATTAACAACTCAAGAGCTTATTCCACTCTTGAACCTTTAATACCACACACAACATAATCCTATCTCTTACATGACCTCAAGGGAACCGAAATCCCTAAACAACCAACATTTCTAAGCAAGCTACCAACATAAGGATTCCACCTTGACACAAGGATTCCACCTTGCAAGACACTCTATGGTGCTCTCAAAATATATCTTCAAAGTCTAAATGACAAAATGACCTAATTGTTCTATTTATAGGCTAGGTCAACACTTGTTACATAAATGACCAAAAGGCCCTTAATGAGACTAAACAAAGGGGCTTGGCTTCTTGGACAGCTTTGGAGTGTTGGGACTTGTTCTCTACACTTCAAAGCTTATTCCTTGGTTAGGCAGCCCTATAAGCTCAGGTATTCACTCACGTCTTCATGTCCTCGAGTTCTAAGATGCCTCTTTGACCCGTATCATCCTCCCCTCCTTAGAAAGGATTTTTCCTCGAATTCGAACCTTACAAAATAATAGGAAAGACAAGCAAACACAAGTTTCTCAAGGTATGAGGGTTAGGATTAGCGTAATCAATCATAGCATCATGCCAAGGTGGCTCAAATTTCATATATAACCAAACATCCCTCGAGTTCTCAAAAATGACACACCAATCATGGGAAACCCGAATTACATACAAGACATGCTTAGCATCAACATGACCATGCCCACACAATACACACACGTCATTCCCGAATATGGTTTGAAATGAATCAACATCACATTTCAAATGATCATCGGGATCAAAGAGGTAGAGTGTCCATGAACACGAGAGGAGAACATACTTCCTTTCCCCAAGACTACCACCATTACACTCATTGACACCCTCTATACTAACATGATCTACAACAAAAACAACTAGAGGGTCATCTTTAGTCAATTGGCCAACATGTTCAACATCACCATTTTCACACACAAGTTGGTCTTCATGACTTCCATAGAACAATGTACTATCACTTGCCACAATGGCTTCAGTACTAGATGGATCAATTAGTGTTTCCACAATCTCAAGTTGTACATTATCATCACCAAATGGAGGCACAGTCGGCTCACCTAAAGGTAAACTATCATTCACACTTAGTTGGTTATTAGCCTCATTCACTAGATGCAAGAGTTAGTTTGATTACCTTGTAGCTCATGTGGAGCATGTCCACTCACGGGAACTTGATTAGGAAGGCTTGGTTGCTCTATCAAGTTATCCAACTCCTTGTAAAGAGAGCTTTCCATCCCTTTCATTTTTCCTTTTGCTCGGTCCATTATTCTTTCCAGTCTCTCCATTTGACTACTAAGGTCATGTTTCATACCCATTATGGCAGCCATCAAATCATTCATGGTCACCTTTACTGATGCCATAGTACCTATTAAGAACACTAAAACATAATAAAAATAATAACACATTAATGTTAACAAAAATCAGTCCACGAGTCGACTCAAAACAGTCCACAATTCCTCACTTTCACACTTTGACGTTTTCACTCTATCGATCTCACAAAGGTTGATAACTCGCTTATACTCTAATGAGGTTACTTGGTCCCAATTGTGGCTCGAGCTCGGAGTAGATTCTTATTTGAAACGACTCAATAAGTAATGTACGAACTTGAACCAAAAGATACTACGACCCAAAAATGAGAAAAGCATAAAACAAGCAACGTTAACGCGAAGAAGCGTATTCAAAAACTAATTTACAATCTAGTAGAGGAGTACTAGCTTGTCGATTAGTTATTAGAGTCAACAAACGAAACTAGGAACCAACAATAAGAAACTAAGAAAATCCAAATTTGAGCCAAAATTTGTTGAGTGAACAGTAACAGTGACGTGGCAGTCATGTATTAGTTGCGGCCTTACAATTTTTTTATTTTCCAAAATTGGAAGTCTTGAACAATTGGTGATTTAGAATTGGTGGGAATTGTTTTGGAGTGAAACAAGTCTTGAAATCCTCTTCAAATTCAAAAGAATGGAAGAATTGACTTTTTGCACTAGTTCCCTAAAACAAGGTCCTTAAAACAAGGAAAGTTGTTGAGAAGTGATTGACTAGTTGATGGATGATTGCAAGTCTTACAAGACTAACAAGTTTTCACCTTTTTTCCTTTCACCTTTTTAAGATCTAGTAGTCACTTTATTCATCAAGTTATGAAGGTTGTAAGAACATCTTCATCAACCACAAAGAACTCAACAATCCAAACGTCCACCTATAACAACAACAACGCCAATAAGTCACGGCTAAGACCACAATGAACAACAATAATCGGCTACTCTTCAAGTTCACAACAACAACTCCAACAAGTTTAAGATCAAGTTTAGATTTAAGACTCAAAGTGTTAGTGAACAAGAAAGCCAACACTTAGAAACAACTAAACAAACAAAAATTCTTGGCCAATACACAACAATAACACAATTTTCGGCCAAGAATACCAAATGGATAGTTTTGCAATTTTCTGAAAATTTTAGTTTTCAACCTTTTTTTTTTAATTTTCAACCAAGGAAGCCCAAGATTGGTGTTGTAGGAACAAAACCAAAGATGGATATGATACCAAAATTATCAAGAAGACAAAAAAAACACTCAAAACAGTCCACAAATCCAAAGATTCGAGGATCGTTTAGAGACCACACTCGGATTCAATAATAACAACAACAATGACGAGATAAAGGGTGTGCTTTAATACCAAAACAGCCAAACCAAAGTAAGATTAACAACAACAATATGAAGACAAGATGAACAACAAAAAGGATATCACAATGACAACAAGTCACGGGTTACAATACTAGAACAAGAACACTAACGATTAGAATAAAGTAAAGATAGAAAAATAAACAAATAGAGATGTAATATTAACAACCCAAGAGCTTATTACACTCTTGAACCTTTAATACCACACACAACATAATCCTATCTCTTACATGACCTCAAGGGAACCGAAATCCCTAAACAACCAACATTTCTAAGCAAGCTACCAACATAAGGATTCCACCTTGACACAAGGATTCCACCTTGCAAGACACTCTATGGTGCTCTCAAAACATATCTTCAAAGTCTAAATGAAAAAATGACCTAATTATTCTATTTATAGGTTAGAGCAACACTTGTTACATAAATGACCAAAAGGCGCTTAATGATCCCAAACAAAGGGGCTTGGCTTCTTGGACAGCTTTGGATTATTGGGACTTGTTCTCTACACTTCAAAGCTTGTTCCTTGGTTAGGCAGCCCCATAAGCTCGGGTATTCACTTATGTCTTCATGTCCTCGAGTGCTAAGATGCCTCTTTGACCCATATTAAGAAGCATAGGAGGGAATATAGAAAGAATAAGATAGTCAGAACAAGTGTTTTTAGGCCAAGGTCAGAGGGTGGTAACCGCTTTTAGTTTCGTCAGAAATTCTCAGCCCTAAATCCTTTTGTAGCTCGTGCGCCAGTGCCCAAGTTTAGAAATGACACTCGTGGTAGCACGTCAGGATCTAAGCCTCAAGGTAGCATGAAAAGAGGTCGTACCCACCCTCTTTGTCAGAAATATGGAAGAAACCATCAGGGTATCTGCAGAGCTGGCAGTGATGTTTGTTTCGGGTGTGGCAAGCCGGGCCACAGAGTTAGAGATTGTCCTTATCCAGGTCCTCAGGGTCAGTCCAACCATTCTTTATCCCCATCTAGTCACCCAACTCAGCAGGGCGCCACTTTCAGTGCCACTAGTGGTCAATGTCAGAACAGATTTTATGCACTCCAGTCTCGCCATGCTCAGAAAAGTTCTCCTAATATAGTTATGGTTATATTATGAGTCTTTCATCCTTATGTTTGGGCTTAGTTAGATTTCGAGGCTTCTCTTCCTTTGTAACGCCTATATAGTTGTCAGTTTTGGTGTCACTCAAAATATTAGCAAATCCCTCCTCAGTGTTTCCCCCCGACTCTAGAGTATAGCAGTGACAGTCCAGTTTAGAATTATTGATTAAGTGATTCACAACTTTAGAAAATGGCTTTAAGCAAAGGGAGAGATGGTAGAACGAGTGACCAAGTTAGGCTTTCAGATTTTAGTAGTGATGTCACTAATGTCAGTACTCATGCCTTACATGTCAGCTCTATACTCATAGCTCATAGTCGTGCACATTAATGAAAATCATGTACGCTTACAGTTCCTGGTGTAATGGAGTTCTAGTTTACTCAGTGTTACGATTCATGTTCCGCGAATACAAAAATGCCAACCCAGGTCATACAACTCATGACTCATGTACTCATGTCTTACAGTATGCTTAGTTCTCATGACTCATGTTACACTCCTAATGATCATCTAAATTCAGAGTATGTCATGTATATTCTCCGTTTAGACCCCTTGATAAACTCATGATGTTGATATTCTATTCCTCAAGCTTCAGTCATGTGCCAAGTTCAGTATAGTGTCCATTCATACACAAATTCAGAGATTGTGTATTATGATTTCCATGTTTGAATTAGATTGAATTCATGTTCATGATATTAGATGGGTCTCAATCCATGATTTAAGTGCATGTTTTTCCTGAAATTGAATAGCAAATGTGAAGAATATTTTATTATCTTAATAAACCCTTAAATTTACAAAGTGATTAAGGTGTCTATGATGTTATTTTGATTTTAATCCATGATCTAGATTACAAGTTCCAAGAATTGATCCTAATATGCGTTGAACTACATGATTTTATGATAAGCCCTTCAATTAGCAAGTTGACTGTTGTAATCATGTCAAACCTAAGTGTTTATGATTTAATGTACCAATTATGTTTTCCATGTTTTTGATAAATTGTCTATGAGAATAAAACAGTGTAATTATAGCATGCTAACATGTGTTCTCCATTCATGTACAAGTTAATGCATTACAAGTATTTGATGAAATGTCTCTATGAATGAATTATGAATTATTCAAAGTTATGCTTTGCTTTAGTTTTCATGTTATCGAGTCCTAGGGCTATTTAATACTCGATAATTTAGTTGTTTATCTAGAGCCAGTGTCAGTTACAGAATAATATCACTCATGTCATGATCAGTAGTACTCTCAGTCTGTTACAGAACTCAGTAGAACTCAATCAGTTACAGAACTTAGGAAAACTCAATAATCTCAGTATCAATCTAATCCAGTTCAGTATACTCAGTTCAGTGTCTTTTAGTTGAGAGTAGAATTCAGCACCGAGCGAGCCTAGAGATGGGGGCACACCCGTTAGTTAGGACTGGGTCCCTAGAAGCAATCTCTAAGTTCCAAAACTACATAGCCATCATAGGTTATGAGATATCACTCGTTAGATAGGGCTGACATACTCAGGGATCACCCTCTAGTTTAGGACGGATCTCAGGGGTCACTCGCTAGATTAAGACTGACTCCACAGTAGTTGTTAGTACCCGTGGCATGGTATTAGCACCCTTCCAGCTGGGGTTATAGGTTGGACCCCAATTAGATTAGAAAGGGGCATGTAGGTTAGATGATTACCTCCCATAATTTTGGATTCATTCTTAGTATAAAATTTAGTTCAGTTCTATAGTATCAGTACTGTTAGATACAATCAATCAGTATCAGTAACTCTATTATCAAAATTCAGTATTTAGCTTCAAAAAAACTCAGTTACAGTATACATTCACGTACATGCACAGTATTGCATACTTAGTAGTTACAGTAGTTTCAGTTTTCATGTACACTCGTGTTCAATTACTCTATATCATTCAGCCAGTATTGTTCATGCATATAAACCCTTGCATTCATCCTTACCTCATTTAGCATACCAATAAATTCCACGTACTGACACATACTTTCTCTTGCGCTATGATGTCTTACATCATAGGTTCAAATGCTCTGATTCCCGACCGTGCATAGACAGATTCAGATTCAGTCAGCAGCAGATTTAAAAGTGAGTCCTCATCTATCGAGGATATGCTTTATTTTAGTATTTCAATAAACTCAGTATTTCAGTAGAAGGAGTTAATTGGGGGATTGTCCAATCAACTCCACTTTTAGACAGTTTCAGTTAGAGGCTTTTCAGACTAATTGTTACACTTTATCAGTATTTAGATTTTGAACCTTATGGCAATTCATCCAAATTTTGCATTTATTTCATGATTATTATACAGTGCTCACAGCAAATATCAGTCATGGGTTAATTTGTGGTCCTTTGGGATCATAAGCACCGTGTGACGACTAGGGGTAGTCCCGGGTCGTTATAATAACTATATATATAGTGTGTGTGTGTGTGTGTGTGTATTGTAGTATATATAAATTAGTATATATCTTGTAGTATATGTTTTATTTAAAGTAGTACATATATTGAATGGTACATATATATGTGTATATATTTTCTATAGACTCTAAAGTAGTATATATTTAAGGTATACATGTGTATATTTTTTATAAATTAGTATATAACTATATATATAATGTATGTATATATTGCAGTATATATAAATTAGTATATATCTAGTAGTATATGTTTTATTTAAAGTAGTACGTATATTGAATGGTACGTATATATGTGTATATGTAGAATATAGATTCTAAAGTAGTATATATTTAACGTATACATGTGTATATGTTTTATAAATTAGTATATAACTATATAGTGTGTGTGTGTGTATATTGTAGTATATATAAATTAGTATATAGCTTGTAGTATATATTTTATTTAAAGTAGTACATATATTGAATGGTACGTATATATGTGTATATATTTTCTGTAGACTCTAAAAGAGTATATATTTAACGTATACATGTGTATATATTTTATAAATTAGTATATAACTATATATATATATAGTATGTGTATATATTGTAGTATATATAAATTAGTATATATCTAGTAGTGTATATTTATTTAAAGTAGTACATATATTGAATGGTACGTATATATGTGTATAGAATATAGACTCTAAAGCAGTATATATCTAACGTATACATGTGTATATATTTTATAAATTAGTACAATCTTGTATTATATGTTTTATTTAAAGTAGTACATATATTAAATGGTGCATATATATGTGTACATATTTTCTATAGATTCTAAAGTAGTATATATTTAAGGTATACATGTGTATATGTTGTATAAATTATTATATATATTGTAGTATATATCTTGTTGTATATGTTTTATTTAAAGTAGTATATACATTTAACTAACGCACAGTCGTATACATGATTACATGTGTAATTGTGTATATGTGTATATGTTTTTTAAATTGTAATGTAGTATATTCTATATATATAGTGTATATATATTGTGTGTATATTGTTTAACATATTTAAAATGTATATAAGTGGGTATATATATAGTGTATATTGAAGAAAAAACATTTAATTTTTTTTTTTTTAAGTTTTGACCGGTGTTGACCAGATTTTTGACCGGGTTTACATGTGTTGGACCGGGTTAGGTTAGGTCCCGGTTTGTTTCTAAAAATATTACTGTTGAGCCCAAAACCGGACCGGCCCGTTAAACCTGGCCCAGATCCGGAACGACCCACAACCCGGTTAAAAGTGATGGGCCAGTTCCGGGTTGATCCGACCCGGCCCAGTTAACAGACTTAGGCCCCAACATGAGTACCGAATGCTGAGTGAAAACTTACCAAATAGAAGTTCTCCTTTCGTGTAGATATATATCGACTCGAATTTCTTCTCATTTCTTATTTTTTTAGGTTCCCATTGTCTGGACATTCTTACTGCAAAGCCAACTGATCCAGAATGGCTAACCATGCAAAGGAAAACAGAAGTTCAAATCATAGAAGGATGGATAACACAATACTATGCTGATCTCTGGAAAACTTCTTAATATTTATTGTTAATCTTTATCAACATAAATATGTGGATATGAAAACACATATCTTAGATTTATTATTTCAGTATTATACTTCAGATACATGTAAGTTTTCATTGGTAAGTTTTTAAAGTGATAGCTAATGTTTTATGGCATGTGATAAAAATGGCTAGTTGCCATTTAAGGTATGACTGAAGTTTTAAGTTTTGCAAGTTTAAGTCATTTTAAATCAATTTCAGACGTGTAAGTTGTGTTGGGTGTACGATCAAAAGTTCACATTGGTAGGTGAAAGGATTGAGAAGCTACATATAATTAAGGTGTACGTCGTAATTGTATGAGGTCTTTTTAGGGAAATCACGAGTCTTGATCCAAAATGAACAATGTCACACCATGTAAAGAATGTGGTTGGGTTGACGGAGTCCAACAAGTCAATGTCCAGACATTCACGTCTAAAGTTTGAAAAATAACATAAAAATACACAAGTCAATGTCCAAAATCTTCACTCTTGCAGAGTAACTGTCAAAATTTTAACTAATTATATATCTTCATCGGATATATCGAGAGCTAATTATGTATCTACAAAGAAAAAAATATATCTTTTTTGGATGTATCAAGAGGTAATTATGTATCTCGACAGATTCAAAATAGAAAAAAATATATGGGGAGCTAATTATGTATCTACAAAGAAAAAAATGTATCTTTTTTGGATGTATCCGGAGCTAATTATGTATCTCAACAGACCAAAATTGAAATCTTTAGTAATTATGAAAAATATAAAAAAAAATTATAACTAAACTTCAAACTGTTGGGATATATGATGTTTGCCCTAAAGTTCCGTTTAGGAAAGCCTAAATGCAGACGTTAATTTTGTCAAGTTCAAGACAGATTGAACTTCAGACAATAATGACTGAACCACAGGTATTTCTACATGACATTCCGACGTACAAGACATACTAGTTTAGCCGCACGTGTCTCGCACGTGTAACATTTGATTATTTAAAATTAGAGAATTTTATCTATTATGAAGGTTTTTAATAAAGTGCAAAAAGTTTAAAATATTTATTGTAAGCACATAAATATTTTACCACCAGAAGTTTCAAGTGGTTAATGGATTGTTACTTTTACGTTTGTCATACAATATCTCTTTTCCTCGCTGCTAGAGGCTAAGAGACACGCATAGATTTGAACCATATTTGTAGTACGACTATTTTTTTTTCTATATTTAAAATCTTTCTTTATTTTTAAAGTTAAATCTTTATAAAATCTCTGATTACTTACTTAAAACTTTTACAATTTTGATATTTCTTATTCTAATACTTTCATATTTATTTCTGAATTTTTTAAATTTTCTTAAAATCAACTTTAGATGATTTAAAATTCTTAAACTAATGAAAAAGATATTAATTGTCACTAATTCTGATGACTTCTAGTAAGAAAATGTTTACTATAATCATTTAATTAATTTTTAAATTCTTAAATATTAGAAAAATAGTGAAAAAATGATTTTGCCTAAAGCAGAGACTTTTAATGAAGAACAAAAGTCAAATAATATTTCTACGGCCCTTCATACTTTTAATAAATTATTATAGATATAGATTATAGGTTATAGATTATAGATAGATATAAATATAAATATAAATACGTATCAAACAACCATGTTGGGCTGGTGGCAGCTTATATGCTACTACCATTTTCTTGCCATAAAAGTTAATTACTGAAAAGAAAAATATATGCTAGTGTCATTTCATTTTCAAGTAAATTTGATAAAACAATTAAGGTGAAGTGTAAAATATTTTTTAAAAAACAAATGCACACATATGCAAGTACACATAGAGTTCATGAAACAATAAAATTAGGAGTCTTTTTTCCATGTAAAATCTACCTACACTATTGATAATATATTTTTTTACTATATATTTTAGAACTTTAAAATTACAAATAAGTTAATTTTAAATTATTAATTGCATATGAGAAATTAAAAATAAAATGAAAAAATATTTATCAATTAACATTTATCTATCAAGAATACATAATTAATTATTAACTTCTCAATTAACAATTGTTTATCAATAATAGGTGATAATTTATTTATTATGAACTTCAGTAATATACTAAAAATTTTAAGAAATTATCTCGAATCACAAACAAATTTATCATCTTAATCATAGATACTATCAAGATTTCATTGAATAAGGAAATTCTATATATAAACTTATTTTTCTCCTACGTACGTTTTGGCACCTTGAAAAATAAAGAAAAAAAAAAGAAGTAAATGAACTATTAGAAGATTTATATTTTTTTCCTTCACAAATTACTTATCAATACTTGAATAATATAAATTCTAAATAAATTAAAGGAAATTAAATTCATACGAACAAAAAAAGCAAAAGAAAAAAAACACAAGAGAATTCAAGAATTTTCCGAAAAAAAAACCTTATGTGAAATACAGCAAAAGAGGTAAAAGTTTATCTATTGTATGCTTTCAAAGTGTTTTCTTTTAATAATAAAGGACATATTTATCTATAATCTATAATATATTAAAAGTGTGAAGACTATTAGAAAAGTGATTTGAACTTTTTACCCTTCATTAAAAGACTCTTGTTTAGATAAAACTGTCTTTTCACTATTTTTTAATTTATTATTTAATTATTTTTATTATATTAACTAGACTTCCTAAAATATATGGGACTCCTAAAATATATGCTGGGAGAATTAATTAATATTTTTCTTTCTACTAGATTTTCTAAAATATATGGGACTCCTAAAATATTCCGGTTCAAGAAATCATATTATAAAAGTATGAACTGTATTGTTTGTCATACAAGTATTCCGATCACAAATATTTAATTTGCCTAAGATGATCATCCAAACCATTGAATCTATTTGCAAAAGATCTTTTATGGAAAATAAAAATCAATAATTAACAATGGGATATATATAAAAAGATATTCCGTTCTGTCAGAATTAAAAAAAAAAATGAGTTCCAAAACTTAATAAATGTTTGAAATATTCTTTTGTCATTATGTCAAAAAAAGGCTTCCTAAAACTAACAAATTTGAAAAAATAAACAATCGTGCGTGTTGTTTTATTAATTTTGGGAAAAGACACAAATATGTCACTGAACTATCAGAAATGGCTCGTTTATGTCATTCGTTAAAAGTTGGGCTCATTCATGCCATCACTGTTACAAAACTGGCACATCCATGTCATTACTTTTAACAGCCGATTTTTAAAAAACAGTTTTGCCATGTGGCTGCATATTAGAGGTCCACGTCATTTTAAAAAAAATATATTTTTTTAAAATTAATTTTTGAAAATTATAAATATTTTTACTATAAATATTTTTTTATAAATATTTAAAAAAAATAAAAAAAATTCCTCAACTTCCCACCTTATACATTATAAATTTATAAAAAAAATCTTATCCTAAAGAAAACTATCCCAATCATCCCCACCTTTTCCTCAACCCCTCAACTCCCTCAACTTTCCAACCTTATACATTATATAGTACACCCACACAGACACAAAGGGGGAC
The DNA here is from genome assembly GCA_030864225.1 of Capsicum baccatum var. pendulum. Lineage (NCBI taxonomy): Eukaryota > Viridiplantae > Streptophyta > Magnoliopsida > Solanales > Solanaceae > Capsicum > Capsicum baccatum. Next base: position 24,367,417 of record CM061560.1, read on the forward strand.
ATAGAAAAACACAAAGATAAGGGAAACGAATAGGGAGGATTAGGGAAATAAAAAGGACAAAAACAGGAAGAAAGGGAGAGGAAACTTGAAAAAAATACGGATTGGGAGAGAAAAACAAGAAAAGAGAAGTGTTAAGAAGAAAAGGGAGTAACATTTGACAGAAACAAAAAGCAAATAACATAAACAGGTAGACAACGAGTTGGAGTTTAAGGTTTGGTTCGTGGTTTCGAGTTCGCGGCTTCTTCTTTCTTTTGTTGGCAACTATTTTTCTAAAAGGTAACCCTTTACCTTTCTTTGAATAATATAATATCGCGATTATGCGAAATTCAATTCCAACAATATGAAGTGGAGTTGCTCTTATTTTACATTTGTTGTTGTAATACTAGAGTATTCAAATCTTTGTTATGATTAAATTTGAAGTGAGATTTGATATAATATATGATCCATGCATGCATGCATATAAATGATTATCAAAAAAGAAAAAATGATAATGTACACATCCACACACAATACTTTACTACATACATTTTGCCTGCATACACACAAAGAGGGAGAGAAAAGTAAGGAAAAAAGAATGCACCAGTAGAAGAAATTGTTCATATTTTTGTATTTTTTTTCTTTCTTTATCATGTACTTTTCGAAGTGTTAAGAAGGATTAACCATTTAAAATCTTTGAATTGATCATTTTAATATGTTCACCTTTTTCATTTGGCAAAATATGACAAGGATACGGTTCCGTCCTTTATTATCATTGCATATAAAGACTAGCAATGGTTATGATGAACTAGAATTTCAGGTTTCAATATTTTGGGTTCATGTATAAATAAATACCTAGAAGATTAGTCAAATATATATATAATTATTTTTAAAAATAAGAATTCAGAAAAAATATGAACATTAGTTATATGCAAAATTTTATTCGTTATTTGATAAATAAAAGTATAGAAATATGTAATCTATAAACTTCGTAACCAACACCATTTTTTAAAAAAATTAAATAAAAAATTATTAAAAAAATTGTATAAATATTTAAAAAAATTAAAAATGACGTGGACCTCTAATATGCTGCCATGTGGCAAAACTGTTTTCTAAAAAACGGTTGTTAAAAGTAATGGCATGGATGGGCCATTTTTGTTACGGCGATGGCATGAATTAGCCCAACTTTTAACGGATGACATAAATGAGTCATTTCTGATAGTCCAGTGGAATATTTGAGCCTTTTTCCATTATTTTTTCTATTTGAATTTTTAAGATATAACAAGGACGGTCTCAATTAGAAGTTGTATTTGAATCTATAATGTATATCTATATCTAACCATTGAATCTATTTGCAAAAGATCTTTTATGGAAAATAAAAATCAATAATTAACAATGGAATTATATATAAAAAGATATTTCGTTCTGTTCAAATTAAAAAAAAATGAGTTCCAAAACTTAACAAATGTTTGAAATATTTTTTTGTCATTATGTCAAAAAAAGGCGTCCTAAAACTAACAAATTTGAAAAAATAAACAATCGTGCGTGTTGTTTATTATTTTTTGTATTTGAATTTTTAAGATATAACAAAGACGGTCTCAATCAGAAGTTGTATTTGAATCTATAATTTATATCTATATCTATATCTATAATCTATCTATCAATATCTATAATCTATATCTATAATCTATAATCTGTAATCTATATCTATATCTATAATTTATAATATATTAAAAGTGTGAAGACCTAAGAAAAGTGATTTAAAAGACTCTTATTTAGACAAAACTGTCTTTTCATTATTTTTTAATTTATTATTTAATTATTTTTATTATATTAACTATACTTTCTAAAATATATGGGACTCCTAAAATATATGGTAGGAGAATTAATTAATATTTTCCTTTTTACTAGACTTCCTAAAATATATGAGACTCCTAAAATATATGGTAGAAGAATTAATTAATATTTTCTTTATACTGTTCAATTAGAAAAATACTCCTAAAATAGGACTATATTAAGGAAATACTTTTATAAATATTGATGTATGTTAAACTAGAGAACAAATCGATTTACCTATTGAGAAAATATGATTGATGCTCATCTAACTTGATTCGATTCCAAGTCTAGATGGTGGATGCTTGATTTTCTAACTTTCAACTTCTTCATTATTTTCGTCAGCATAATAGAATTCAACATGTGTGTGTGTGTATATATATATATATATATATATATATATATATATATATATATATATATATATATATATATATATATATATATATATATATATATATATATATCTTCTTTATTTTCATTCAAAATCATTCTTTAGGTCAAAATTTTCGATCAGACAAGAATTAGTTGGATCAAAATCGAAGCTTTATGATCACTATTATAATTTTTGTATAGTTTACAGGTCGTAGATGAATGTCAGTTGACTTTGAAAAATTTCTTGTGTAAAGGTTAGATTTAATTTTATTTGTTTTGATATCTTTATTATCTTATTATTTTATTTTAATTTAAAAATGCTAGATGGATATGGGTCGACTTTGAAAATTTTTTTAGGTAAAGGTTAGGTTTAATTATATTATCATAATATCTCTATTAGTTTGTTATTTTGTGATAGTTTACAGTTCATAGATGAATTCGGCTTTGAGAAATTTTTATGTGTAAAATTTAAGTTTAATTGTATTATTTTGATATCACTTTTATCGTATTATTTTGTTGCAGTTTACGGTGATAAATAAATGTTGGTCGGCTTTGAGAATTTTTTTTATGTAAAGGTTATGTTTAGTTGTATTATTTTGATATCTCTATTATCGTATTATTTTGTATTATTTACAGGTGGTAGATGAGTTTCAGACGACTTTGAGAAAAAAAGTTTGTGTAAATATTAGATTTAATTATATTATTTTAATGTCTCTATCATTATATTATTTTGTTGCAATTTACAGATGGTTGATGAATGTCGATCGGCTTTTAAAAATATTTTTGATAAAGATTAGGTTTAATAAATAAATTCTCCATCTTTACATACTCAAAAGATATTAAATTTAATTATTATATTCATCTTTATTATTTAACAAAATATCCTATTTAATATAATATTTGAACTCATTAAAGTGAGATAAACGCGCAAGGCGCGTACACCTAAACTAGTATATCTATATATACTAAATAGCATGAAAGTCTTGCTTAGATTGTTGCCAAGTGGCAGCACATACACATGACACGTGTTAGATTTTAGGACAAATTAGTTATTAGGTAAGAATTAGTTATTGTTTTTCATTAACAGCTTTTTAAATTTTTTTAGAATTGTTTTAATAATTTATACTTTGCCTTTCATTCCTACAGCTTCTTAAAAATTTAAAGATTTTATATTTATTTAATTTTTTTACAGTTTTATTTAAAATTTAGATTCTGAGATTTGTTTAAACATAGTGATGGTTATTCTTTGAATTGTAAACTACTAGGAAAATTAACCTACATCATTTGTTAGGTTTCAAAATATAATATTTTCCTCAAAACTAAAGTTACTTTTTTTCTCTGTTTTGACTTAATATAATTTTTTTTTTTTAAATGTTCTCACATAAATGTAAACTACCAATTCTTTTCAAAAAGGAAAAATTTACTTTAATTATAGATAAGAATATTTTAAATTTTTGTATATATAATTAAAAAATACATTGCATTGTTGGGGACTTTGAAATTTTATAATTTTAGTTTTGATTTTTATTATGTCAATGGTGTATTATAAAAAAAATAATTTATTTGGGTTGTTATTACTTTTTAAAAAATATATATTTAAAAAAGTTACATTGGAATGGCAGATGGCATGTACAGATACAAAATACTTAAAATATATGCGTATTTTAGTAAAAATTTTAATTGCAATTTTTTTTTAAAAAAAAAAGGAAACATAACAGTACTAATCTTTACAAAAAAAAAAAAAAAAAAAAAAAAAAGATAGAAAATTACAAAATAACAAAAAGTTTTTTTTAAAAAAAATTATGCTAACCCAATTATACTACTTTCACGTAACCCATCCCCCCTGTTTCCCCCCTCCCCACGTTCTCCATACTCCTGTTTCCCCCTCCCACTTTCTCCACAAAGACATAACTATTAGCTATAATCAATTTGCATTTTTAACTACATTCTATTACTACATTTAATGAAAATGTAAAAGTTGTTTTTTTTAATCTCTATTCTTTTATTGTTTCTTTTACCTCTGTCTATGATTTATGTTCTCTCCTCCTTCATTATATGTGGCTTTATAGTTATTGAAACAAAACGATCATAATCATCTTTAATTTTTTATTATTTATTTGTGTATATGATTTTTATTTATTCTTCTTCAATATTAAGGTTCAATTGGATGGCAATATGCTATGTGTATAGCAATTTTTTGCTTATAGAAGACTAACTGTTGTTCCATGAAAGTTATTGTGTTTGTTAAATTTGTTAAAAAAAATAATTAATTATGCATATTATAGAAGAAGTGTTGGTGCATTTATCATCACATCACGTCAGATGTTCGTTGAAGGATTGTATTTTGGTGGATCGAAGACGGTACATAAAGGTGAAACTTCTCCCTCTCATTTCATTCTCATTTATAGTAATATATATTTAAGAATGATTGTTGGAAGTAGGATAAACTATTCACCCTTAAATCAGTGTATTTATGTATTTGATTTTGAATTCTCTTTTTATTTTTGAATTGTATTGAAATTTACTTCACCGTCTTAATTCATCGAAGTGAAATATAATTTAATAATTTCTTTATTTTTTGACAATTTTTTGTGTTTAGTGAACTAATTGAAAACATAAATGATCAATGATGGAACTTGCATGCAGAGAAGTTGAGGAGGTACGCTGAATGTTCTATTGTTCATTTCTACACAAGAACAGGTACAATTTTACTATATTTTGTTTTTTATTTTCACCTTTATTTTTCTTTTTTGGTATGCTCTCTAGATTAGAGAACTCAAAATGACAATAATGATTCAATATTTTCTTTTTCCTAAAGCATTGCTTATTTTTTGCTGTAATATGAAGAACCAACCACTACTTATTATCTATATTAATTTTTTCATTACTTTTCTTCCGAACTTCCACTCTAGAATCTAGGTACATAACTTCTTATACTTTTACTTTTAGGAAGAAACAACAAGTAATTATTATTTATATTAATATAAAAATTATGATTTTTTTCTGACGAGTTTTAACGGGAGCATAGCATCTATTTTTGTCTTTATTGTGCTTTCCATGCCTACTCTCACCTCATAAATGACATGCTAAAAGCACACAAAAAGAAATAATTTCCTTATACTTTGCGTCTTTGATAATCTTATTTTAGTGCAAAATAAAGTTATCATGATGTATGTAAAAAAAATGAAGCTTCTTCAGTAACTGAAAATATTTGGAAAAATAAATAATAAACACTGTACTACCTTTTAAATTAAGATGACAATTGAAGTTGAAAAGCATTTTACTTAAACAAGTTTTTATTATGAAAAACTATTGCAAAAAATTAAATTAGTTATGCTATTTAATTGAAATTGTGAATGTTTTTTTTTTTGTGTATTCCTTTTTTTTTTAATTTCTGTATAAGTATATCTCAAGTTTTTTCAGAAAATAATGTGTAGTTAAGTTCTTTTTGTATTTTCATTTCTTAAATTTTTAATTTGAGAGTGTAAATAAAATAGTTGAAAAGAAAAGACATGTACGGTTCAAGGTTGAAATATGACATGAATATTGGAAAGATATGAAGGTATATTTATTATTTTTTAAATATATGTCTCTCTATATTTATGATGGATCAATTGGTACTCAAGGTCCTTTAATAATTTGCTTGGATTATGAAGAAAAAAATAGCATGATTTATTTTGCTTGGTGCAATTGATTTGTTGAAAGAGGGGCCATTCTGAAGGTGTAGTACATGGGATTGAACATGTTTAATTTTATACGTAGGTAAATTAATATATTTCTTTCGTTCAATGCATATGATAAAATTGAATTTATAAAGTTATTATTAGTCTTTAGTGCTATTGTTTGTTAATGTTTTCTAAACACTTGATAGGAATTGATATCAAATCTTTGGTTCTTGCATTCTAGCGTTCAAGTTGCGTGGATTCTTCACTTTCGATGTCACACTTCTATTGAATTCTTTAAAAATATATTACTTTTGAAGAATCTAACATATACCAACTGACATTTTAGAAGAGCTCAAACAACATGTGCATTCTAGCCAAGATGTTGCAACATTTTGTGCTATCAAGATTGTTCGAGGAATTAAATAAAGCAAAATTCAAATATATTGAATACTAATTAAAATGGTATCATGTAATTCAAATTTTAAATCATAATGATGATTTAATTTAGAGAGTAAGAATTCATAAAAATTTAAAACACCTTCATAAGTTTGTTTCACGTTCTTCTTTTGTAAAATTATATTTTCACAAAATACTCTGACAATTATATAATTTCATGTACAATATGCAGCTAATATTTAGGAATTTGGAATTTAAATTTAAAACATAGTTTCTTTATTTCCACAAAATTTTCCTAAGAGCATCTTAGAAAACATGAAATGACTTTTATATTTTTTTTATATTTAAATTTGCTTTAGCTATTTAACTTTTCATATTTTATTAGTTTACTAATGGATAACTAATATTCATATCTTTATTTTTTAAATCTATGTAAAAGACAAAGGGACGAAAAATAAATCAAGAAAATAATTACAAATAGCAAAACTAACCTACTAAAGCAAAAAAAAAAAAAAAAAAATTGCAAACCAACATAACTTCCCAAATGATTAGGAACTTTACAAAATTAGGAATTTCCTAAATACCATAAAACTAGGAACTTTAGAATTTGATTTTCCAAAAAATAATTTAAAAACCCAATGGCCAAAAAAAAAAAAGGAAGTTCAAACATAAATATGAAAACCGTGAATACTTGGTGGAGAGAAACGGGTAGTTTTTAAAAAAAAATTAATCTTTTTTTAAAAAGTAGATATTTGTTATTCTATTTTAAATTTTAAATCATTAAAATTGGTAAGTTTCAATAAAACCACAAAATTACAGTATAATATTACAAATTCAATAACCAGAAAAAATTCAAAATGTCAAAAAAACACTGAATTACTAACCAACTAAGACAAGATTTTTTAAACAATAAAATTAAAGGAAAAAAAATTGATTTAGTATCAACTAAAATATATGAAAGTCTTACTTTTAAACAAATTAATTAAAAGAAAAAGATAATCAACTTCTCAATACACTATCACATTTTCAATCCTTAAATCACTACCACTTAACTTTTCATTCTCACTAATAAAGTATGCCGTGATTTATTTATAGAAAAGTTGGATCCATATGATTTTTTTGTGGATTCAGTACTTCATTTTATGAAATTGAATTGGATGGTGATAATTTTTTAAATTTATGGTGTTTATAATATATTTTGGTTACCAACATGTGTTGTGGTGCAGTGGATGGGACTGCTCCACCCTTAACTAGAGGTTGAAGGTTCGACCCTGCATATAAAGAAAACTCTGTTGGGAGCGCTGCCACCTTAATAGACCCTGCAATCAGGGGCGGACCCAGACTTTTCACCAAGTGGGTTCAATATATAAAAAACAAATACGCAACAAATGAAACAAAATAAAGTTTAATTAATTAAAACATATTATTACAATACTATTCTACGAGTTTTCATTTCTTGAAACCTATTCATAATACTTTCATTAGAAATAGTATTAAATATATTTTTTTCTACATAAGGAACCATACAACTGCTCATGAAATCATCATCCAATCGATTTCTCAATTCACTCTTGATCAACTTCATTGCCGAAAAATCTCTTTCAACTGTAGCAGTGGCAACCGGCAGAAGCAATGCGAACTTTACAAGACGAAACACAAGAGGATAATTAAAATATTTTTTTGTCTTAACTAGCTCCTTGGAAAGATCACCAAGTCCTTTTAGATTAGAAAACCTTTCATTAACATCACGAACATCAATAATATAAGTCTGTAGCTGATTCTTGAGAGTAACCATTATATTTTCATCAAAATCATCAGGATATAATTCAGTCATTCTCAATATTTTATTTATGTCAAAATTAGCAAATGAGTCAACAGGATTCAAGCAAGCAACCCCAATAAGCAAATCTTTTCTCACCTCATTAAAACGATCATTGAGTTCTTGAAGTTGCCAATCAATAATTTTAAAAAATACTTCCGTACGATAGTGATGTGAAATAGTATAATTAGCAACTCTTCATCGAGATCTTTCAAAATTAACATAGAACTCATCAAAATTGGGTATCAAAATATCATACTTGACACAAAATGCAGACACATTTTTGATAAGTAGATCCCATCCTTCATCCCGTAAATCTTGCAATCGTCTTTTTACCACTTTAACAAGTAGAACAACATTTGCAATATCTTGTTCTTTCTTCTGTAAGGATTCATTAAGTTCATTTGTGATTGCTAAAATATCTCTCATTACGTGCAATATGAAAGCAACCTCAAATGTTTGACAAGTTCTGAGATATCCTGTTGCCCTAGCTTTTTCTTCAACAGATTCAGAATCAACAACAATAGTATCAAGGACATCAGTAATAGAACTGAACATACTAATAAAGTTCTTAAATGATTTATAGTGTGAACTCCAACGGGTATTAGCAGCTCTAGCAAGACCAAGTTCTTGATTCAAGCTCTTACCAGTTTCAATCTCGCTCATATCTAGCTCCTCTTGAACTTTTTCTGCTTGAGCTTGTCGAAGTTCATCTATTCGTTTAAAAGAACCTCCTACTATATTTAATACATTGGAAATCAACAATACAAGTTCTCTTACTTGAAGACATTTTTTAGATACACCAACAAAAGTCAATTGAAGTTGATGAGCAAAATAATGAATTGCATGAGCTGATCTACTTTCTTGCTGAATCAAAACTTTAAGTCCACTTAGATACCCTTGCATATAGCTTGCTCCATCATAGCATTGCCCTCATATATAAGATAAAGAATATTGAGAAAGATATTTAACAACTGCTTTTTTTAAACATAAAGCACTAGTATCATGAACATGGACAATCCCTATAAATCATTCCACAACAGATCCCCCACCATCAACATATCGCAAAACAATTGTCATTTGCTCCTTACGTGACACATCACAAGATTCTATCTACTAACAATGAGAAATAATCACCGTTTAGATCCTCCACAATAGCTTTAATTGTTTCAAATTTACATGCAGTGACAATAACCTTTTGAATTTTATGAGAAGTCAATTGATTATTTTTTGGAGCCTTTTTCAACACAAGATCTCTAATTCTATCACACCGACTTGCATACCATGAAAGAATTTCAAGAAAGTTACCCTTATTCAATGATGATTCATCTTCACGGTGTCCACGGAATGCCAATCCTTGATTCAAAAGAAGTCTCACCACATCAACAGAAGCTTGTAAACGAATTTTGTATTCAAGCTTGGTTTGATTGGATGGATTCACAAATGCGGCTTGAATTGATTGTTCTTGTCGCATTAGATCTTCACACTTTTTCTTTGCTTGATTGTGATCACTGTTTGACCCTCCAACATGCGTATATAGTCTTTTCTTTTTGTGCCAACTTCTGAATCCTATACTTGAAAATGCTTCGCCTCCACGTTGATGAATTCTTTCATCTTGAAATAAATAACAACATAAACAATAAACGGCATCTTCAATTTCACTATACTCCAACCAATCATGATATGTTTTATACCATTTACGATTAAAATGATGTTTTAATCCAGAAATATCTCTTTGAGGAAACTCGCGAACTCGAGGTTAATGAGGACCTCTTTGAATATATGTTCGCCTAATCTCATCACGATCATTCAGATGATATTCCCAAATAGATTTTCTTTCTTTTGGATCTACCGGTAAAGAATCAAAGTTTACTCCTTGCTTTTGTTTTTTAGCAGAATGATGATTTTCTTCTAATTGATTCAAGTTCTCTTCCACGCGTGGAGTATTTTGAGTGGATGAACTTGATTGCACCAACTTTAATGATACCTAAGCGAAATATCTCTTCATTAAATTTAGAACCTGTATTTCCGAATTAAACGTCTCAGTACAAAAGTAAGAGTTATTGTACGTATTTGAATTTTGAAAATTGTAAAGAAGAAATTGAAGAGAAAATCAATTGTGATTTTCTTCAATTCTAAGTAGAAAGAGTTCTTTTAAGAGTTCTAAGTAGAAAAAGGCGCTAACAGTGTTGAGTGAATGAAATGTGAAATCATGAAAACCTATTACCCTTTCCCTTTGGGCTTGGCTACTGCTTTACCCTTTTTTTTCCACTAAGTTTGCTGGTTAAACGTTTTTAAAAAAAGGGTTGTTTCTTTGGGAATCAAACTCGCATCATGGGTGTCATGAATTGACACCACTTCCACTGAACTGAACGGTGGTTTGTGCCTTATTTTATTTTTATTTTTTACTAAGGCTGTTGTATTACTAATGCTGAATAATCAAAGAATATTTTAGGAGAAAAATGTCTACGCTATATTAAAAATGAAATAATAAATAATTATACTAAATCAAGTGATAAACTACTAAAATATCATACTAGTGACATGAGATACTAATAGTTGAAATAGTGGTTAAATACATTAAAAATATAAGAAAGAAAAAAGTTATTTGATAACTATATAATTGATTTTCCTTAAATTAAAAGTTATTTTATTATTGGGTATATTCGATTGAGGAAAAAAAAGTACAGTTGAAATATAAAATATAATATAATCAATATTATATTTCTTTTTTTCTTTTGAAATTTTTAAGAACTCTATTTGTAAGAAAAAGTTGTTTGATTCTTGAAAAAGTGTGAATTAAAATTCACATTTATGACTTCTTCTTTTGTTGAGTTAGTTAAAATCAATCAAATTTATTATTTATCAAGAATTTACACTTTTATTATTTTTGTTTAATAATTTAAATAAATTTTTTTATTTTCTTTATATAGGTTTACATTTTTTGCATTTATAAACAACTAATAAACGGATGTGAATAAGATGTTTTAAATTTCACAATCAATAAAAAAACTAAAGAATACAATGTGTCAAACTAATAGGAAGAAAGTATTTAGAATTTTTATCTCCCTAACACTTTTCGCGCATTGTGTAGGGACGAATACTAGTATTCTCTAAATTACAACTCAGGCAAAGAAAAACTGTACTTAGCAGCACCATCTACCACGATTATAATTTTTGACATTGATTTTCTTATCTTAAATATATCATAAGAATTTTTTTTTTAAAACAACTAAAAATAAATCAATATAAATTGAAAGGGTGTATCATTCTATCTTCATGAAATCGGCTGGAGAAACAGTTGTTGCAATTGAACTTCCATTGGTTCTCCATAATTGTATCCATATTGAAATTTCTAAGTTTTACACCAATGTTTACCTATGAGACAAAAATAAATTGTAGAATTTTTTCTCTATAAAAATACAAAGAGCCTTAAACCTAATAGGAACTATAGGTTGTCAAATACCATTTGGAGGGGGGTGCGGATAACTAGGCTGATAAATAGATTTATAAATAGATTTATTATAACTGATGAATCTATTCTTTTTTGTGCGTGGTTATTTCTTAGATTTTGTTTTAATAAGTTCTTCTTTTTGTGAGATGTATTCATTAATTTATTTGGTTTATTATTTTATCCTGTAGTAACTGCTGAGTTACAAATTTCTGTGTAATAACTTATTCTTCCTGTACTGTAGTGTATATCTAATTCTAGATTTTCTATGTCATTTATTATTTTGTGTTGTTCTTCTCGTAGTGAGTTTTTTATATTATATAAACTGTTACATGTACTTTTTTCTAAATTTTCTAAGGTTTTTTCTATCCAAATTAACTTTTCTTTTAGTTCTTCCATTATTTTTCTAATTCGGTTTCTATAATTAATTTCGTTATTTAGATTATCTTGATTTTCTCTAGTTTTTCTAATATATTCTAACATCCACAATCTTGGTCTGAATAATATCCTTCTGGGTAAATGTCTTCGTATATTCGTTCTAGCGAATTTATCATTTCTATTTCGTAGTTTATTACTTCTTCTAATATCATTTTCTTAATATCTATTATTTCAATATCTTTAAGTATATATAAGATTAAAACTCTAAGGTAGTCTAAATGGGCTATTTTTTAAAATTGATATTTTATCGCTATTTGTTTTAGACTTAGTAGTTTTTGCATGTTTTTATTAAGAGATTTTATATATTTTTTATTTTCCATGTATTTGTCTATAATTATTTTTATCTGTTTTTCTAGTAACTGTATTTTTTGCGTATCTTTAAAAATCCTACGTAATTTTAACATAATAAATATTTATAAGAGTAGTTAGGTATGTGTGGTATATAATTTATTCTATCCGTACAATTTTTTCCATATGCTTTTTCTAATATAATTTTTCTTATATCTGCAATATCTATATTTCTAAGTACATACAAAATAAGTATCTTGAATTTATCTACCATGACATCAGATATATTATCATTCATTATCATAAAATTGCTTTCTTCAAAATATTCCCTTCAACCATATTCATAATAAAATATAGTCATCTCAGATTACTATATACTAGATTATTCTTAAATAACATGTTCTTCGGTCACTACTAGCATGGTAATTCGGATACTTTTCCCTTAAACAGCGCCTCGACTTTGGTTACTCCCCGCCACGGCTTCTTGCCTCATTGGTTTCACCTTTAGGATGGCATAGTTCCTTGGGATTTTTCTCCGTTTCCACTTTGCTAATAAACTTCTTAACATATTATTTTTCGAATAATTCTACTATAAAGTAACTAATATGAATTTATTTTATCATATCATGATTGTCGGGAATTATGAATTTAGCTATTCATAATAGTAAATAGATATACCTGTTCCGGTAGCTTTGATATTTCTGAGGTTTGTTGTTCCATAGCTTTTTCCATTGCAGTGTATATATTTAATTAACTAGGCAAAAGTATTTTTGATGGAGAGAATTTTGGCTGAATGTAGGAAGGCTTGCCTCTGCAATGCCTCCTGAGCTCTTTATTTATAGAATGATAAATGTACAGAAAGTTTTTTACATCCGTATAATAAAAAAGACTAAAAAACTAAAACTTCAAAAGTCTACCTAACTAATGACTTTTCAATCTTTACATTTACTTTTTATTTAATGCTAACTACTTTTAGCTTTCTAAAGACTAAAGTTTTCAAATTTTCAAACTAAAGTCTTACATTATATTAAATGCTTATTAACTTTACGTAAACTTTGTACAAAATAAGTCTTCCGTCTATCTGCCATATCTGCAAATAAGTCTTCCGTCTATTTTGTCATATCTGATGTATCTCCATTATTGTTCTGATCTTATCTTTCCAACTGTCGTCCTTATCTTCTTTTATTCTAACTGCACTGCTGAGACGTCATTATCTCCTCCATTACATTTTGAACATCTGTGGTCTGGATATTTGTGTCCAATAGTTTTGCAATATCTGGTTAATAATTCTTCTGAAATAAATTTTTCTTTAATAGCTCTGGCGATAGGTTCTGTCTCTGGTTTAAGCAACGTCATAATCCATTGCCTAATAGTTTTCATATCTGTTTCCCGTAGCTCCTTTGAATTCGAATATATTAATACATGATTTCTTGAATAATAACTCCATATAGGATTTTGATTGCAATATGTATTTGCTAGCTCTTGTAAAATTGTAGATAGTCCGATAACTCTTTTGTTCGCATAAAATTTTGGTATCTCGATTCTGGGTATCTCTGGCTGTGTACCAATATCTTGTGGTATAATCATATCTTGTGTCATTCCTATTTTTACAACTTGTATAGGTTTCTTAACTTCGTCAAATAATATCTCTGCTGGTGTCGTGTATATTTTTATAAAAAATAAAGTACCTTTGGTTATTCTTTTAAATGTGGTAAATGCTTCATATATCTCGGGTATAGTGGATATCTCAGTTCCATCCGTGGTATATACGGTACTAAGTAATCCATATTCGTAGCAAGTTTTAACTAGGCTTGGTTTAGTTTTTGGTAAGGCAATTAACTTATTGTATCCGGTCAATTTCTGGGTTATATAGTTTGTATCTGGTTCTTGAAAATTTGTAGCTTTTGGGTTGCTATTTAAGAAAGTTTGTACGTTGTAGATATTTTCTATATATGTGCGGGCTGTGTAGTTGTATGTCTTTTTGTCTTGGTTTAGGCTATCTCGATATGTGGTGACTTGTGGGGGTGTAAACATGGGGTCTTTTGATATATTTGGTGTATATGGCTTGTCAAATAGCTTGTTTAAGTTCATATTTTTTCTAACTCCTTTGCTTGTACCTGCAGAAGTAGATTGATAAACGTTATGGGTTTTATGGAGTATCCCAACATCTCCTTCTAGCTCTGGAATTTTATTGTCTTCCGATCGACATAGCTCTGCACATTGCTGAGTTAGCTGATTCATAGCTATAGACTTCAGATTATCTTCACTAGTCTTTAGCTTTAGCTTTTCTATCTCAGTACCATTCTTTGCTATCTCAGTACCCATACTGTCTACTTTCAATGAAAGCATAGTCAGGGCGTTGAGTATCTTTTCATGTATATTTTCTTCTATCATTTCAGTTTGTGTAGCTTTGTCTTGATATGTAATCTGCAATAACATTTTTGTTAGTACTGATTACTTCTATTATAAATGTAAAATTTAATATATTTAAAACTAGTCTCCGAATCTCTTTTGTTGTAACTGAATTTTGTATTTTCTTTGTTAGCCACCAGTGTACCTGTGTATTATCTGTTCGCACAATAAACTTGTTATATACCATATATGGCTCAAATGCTAACAAACATTTATATAATGAACATAATTCTTTTCTATTTATTTCCCATTTTATTTCTGTTTCGTTGAACGTACCTGAGTAGTATCTACAATGGTGTTCTATTTTTTCTGCTTCATATCTATATTTAAGTACTCCTCCGTAACTGTATTCACTGGCATCTGCTTCTACTATATATGTAAATTTTCTATTTTCATCCGGAAATTGTAATTTTGGTAATACCTTGCAAAGTAATTTTATTTTTTGAACTTGTTTTTTATCTTCTTCATTATAATTATATTCTATATCCTTTTTTAATTTTTTCTGTAGTGGTTTTAGGTTTTCTGCTAATTTTGAAATATATTCTCTTACTTGGTTTACTAATCCTAAAAATGATTGTAATTTCTTTTTTGTATCTAATTCTTCTTTCGAATTTATTATTTTTTGTACTATATGTTGTTGCATTTTTACTCCACTTTTATCTATTTGTATTCCTAAAAATTCCATCTGGTTTTTCATAATTTCGGCTTTCTTTTCACTTAGACTTATTCCTGAATTTTCTATTATATCTGTAAATTGTTCTAATAATTTTATATGTTCTTCTTTAGTCTTTGTATATAATAATATATCATCTATGTATACTATGCAATTAGGTAATTGTTTAAAATAATTATCCATAAAATGTTGATATCTACCTAGTGCATTTTTATATCCAAATGGTAATACATTCCATTCGTAAAATCCTTGTGGTACCGTAAATGCGGTTAATTCTTTAGATTCTTCTTCTAACTTTAGATGGTAAAATCCTGATTTATAATCGAATTTAGTAAAATAATTATATCCTTGGATTTGTCTTATTTTTAATATCTTATTTGGTATCGGATAATTATATGTTATAGTTTTTGCATTTAAATTTCTATAATCAATAACCATTCTACTTTTTCCTCTTTTTTGTTCACTATGTTTATTTACTATAAATGCTGGACTATTATGTTTACTATTACTTTTTTGTATATATTGTTTTTCTAATAATTCATCTATATGCATTTTAAATTCTTTTAAATCGTCAAAATTATATGTTAATGGTTTTTGGGTTATTATACTGTTTTTATCTATTAATTCAATTTTTATGGTAGTTTTATGTTTTTCCCATCCTTTTAACGGATCTTCACTATATAATTGTTCTAATTTTTTCTTAACTATTTCTATCTTATTTATTGAAAATATAGTTATTTCTGTTTTATTTATCGAAAATACTACTAATTCTATTGTATCTTCAGTGGTTTTTATATTTTCTAACTTTTGTGTAATTTTTTCACTTTCTTTTATCCAGTCAGTTTTCTTTCTTATTTTATTATTAACTCTTTTTGCTCTTACTTTTTGTTTACATGGTGTTGTAAACCACCAATCGTTTCTAGTTATTATATGTGGGTATAGTTTATCTAAAAACGGCATTCCTAAAAGTATATCTTTTGATGTTAGTTCATAATTATAAATTTCTTCTATTGTCAATATCTTATCCCATATTTGTGCTTTTACATTCCTAGCTTTATAAGTAATTAAGCTTCCTTCATTGTTAAATCCTTTAACTACTATTGGTATTTTTAATTTATCCCATTTACTTTCTGGTAAGCAATTATATCTACATAAATTAGCTTCTGCTCCTGTATCTATCATAGGCGTATAATATCTACTGTAATATCCTTCCACTACTATCTTCATTAATACATATATTTTCATTTTATGTTAAGGTTCTTCTTAAGAATAATCTTTCCCTATTATATGTTATGGCTAATTGTGTATGTTCTATATTATATGGTTTTACTTGTTCTAACCATTTTATTCCTAATATTATATCTGCTTTTTGCATTTCTTCTTTTACTTCAAATTCTATTTTTATTTTTCTAATTCCTCCTATTATTATTTTTTTTCTGCTATATCATTATTATTTATTAAACTTCTCGGTAGATCCGGGCATATATCATTATCATTTTTTATTTCTTCATTTTTTACTAGATATTTTGCTATATAATTTTCTTCTTGTCCTGTGTTTAATAGTATTAAATGTTCTTTTTCATTTATTTTTCCTGTTATGTAATATTGGTTTAAATTACTTATTGAATTTGTTTCATAACTTGTTCTTTTTGATGAGCTCGATGACTCTGGTTTTTCATTAGCTATGCTTTTTGTTGTACTTATTCTATCATTTACTATTTCTAAATTTTCTTCTATATCTATGTCTCTATAGCTATAGTCATTATAATCTATTGTTTTTACAATTTGCTCAAATGGGCTATCTATTTGTATTTTATTAATCTTATTTTTCCCTGTTATGTTATGTTTTGTTGTTAATACATATAAATTTTTACATCTCGCTGTAAATATTTTACTTCCTGGGGTTAATTCTATTCCTGATATCTTCCAATATAATACTAATGATTTATCTATATTTCTATCTGTTACTGCTACTGAATAATTTGCACTTATATAAATTTAAATTTTTGGTATATTAAATTTCCTTTTACGGCAGTTATTATGCTTTTTTCTATAGGTTTTATAATTCTATCATCTGCTAAATATAATTCTATTGGTGTATCTATTCCTTCTCTAAAACATGCTTTTATTAATATTTCTGTACCTCCAAGGTGTACGTATTTTATTGGATCTCCTTTACTTTTTATATCATTTATTTCTTTATTAATTATCCTTTTTGTTACTAGTGGTATACTAGCTTTTCCTTTTGCATATCTACAGTCTATTACATGTTCTTTTTGACATACTACATAATATTCATCTTTTTTCCTACTAAAAATATTTTTTATTGTTGGTATTTTAAATATTTTTTCTACACTTAAATCTAACTCTTTTCCTTTTATTTCATCAAATCTATTACTATCAAATATTATCTTTTGTTCTGTTCCTTCGTCATTTAAATATTCTTCCTTTGTTATTATTTTTATATCTTCTTCAGTCATTCAATTCATCTATCTCACTATCTGTTTCAGTATCTGTTTCGTTTTCTGAAATTTCATATATACTATCTTCACTTTCTAATTCATAATCTATATAATCTATCTGCATATATTCTGTATTTTCTATTTTTATTTCGGATATTTGTTTGTTTTTTGGATTTTTGGGTAATTTACAATCTCTAGCTAAATGTCCTAACTTTCCACAATTATAATATGTACATTCTTTTATAGATTTTTTCTTTCTATATGGTCTTTTATTTTTGTAATTTTTTACATAATATCTTTTTCTTGGTTTCTTATATTTATATTTTGATTTTTTATATTTCTTATATTTCTTATGTCTTTTTCTTTTCTTATAATATCTTTCTTCGCATCCAAATTGTGGTGCTATTTTATTTTTGCAACATGCTAAATTTCTTATTAATGTTTTTTCCATTTTTAATTCTTCTCTATATTTTTCACATAACTTTCTATACCATTGTTGTAAAAATTTTATTCTAGCTCCTAATGTATCTACTATTTTTGCTTCTTCCCAACTTTTTATTATCTTTGAACTAAATGGTTCGGGTAATTTATTAAAATATAATTTTCTTATTTCTTTACTTTCTTCTATACTATATGCTCCTTTATAATAATATTCTTTAAATGCGCAAGTATATTCATCTATATAACACATATTACATATTGTTAATTTTATCATTAAATTCCTATTTGTATCTTTTTTCTTCATCTTGTTCTTCTTCTAATGTTGTCATACTACCAAATTCATCTTTTATAGCTGTTTCATATTTTCAATAATTCTATAGGTGTTAATTTAGTTGTTGTTGATGCTGCTCCTTCCATAGGTTTATTAACTCTTAATACTTTCTTACTATTTTCAGTTAAATTTGTAAACCATAATTTTACTGATCCTATTAATGTTTTTTCTATGTATTCTGGTGCATCTGTTATGTTTATATTATTATCTAATAATTGTTTTGTCATATATCTTATCCATAATTGTATTGTTTTTTCTGTATCTATTACACAGTCTAGATCTAAAAAGTTATAATTTTTATTAACTATTTGTTTTGGTGTCCATTTGTCATATTCATTATATCTTTTAAATTTATTTTTATAATAGATAGGTTTTCTTATTTCTGTCGTTTTAGGTATTATATTTTCATCTTCTTTTTTGTCAAGAATATTTATTTCTGTATTATTATTTTCTAAGTTTTCTTCATTAATTTTTTCTTGTTTTTCGTTAATTTCTAAATCTTTTATATTTGTTAATATTTCCGTATATGTTTCACTATCTTCTGAATCATAATTATCTGTTTCTTCTACCTCTATATTATTTATTTCTAATTTTTCTTTAAATTGATTTATCTCGTTTATTAATTTTTGTTCTTTATCTTTTTCTTCTTTTTCTTTTTGTCTTTGTTCGTATAAATCTTTTAACATTTGTAATTCTTTTTCTAATTCAGCAATTCTACTATTTTTAGTTTCTTCTATTCTTTGTATTTCTTCCGTAGTTTGTTGTTTAATTTTTTCTATTTCCTTTTTTCTATCTATTTCTTCATTTTCTTTTTCTATTCTTACCATTGCTGTTAATTTATCTTCTAATTTTAATTCTTCTTTTTCTAACATTAAATATAAATGTTCTCCTATTTTCTTGTATCTTCTTCCTAAATTAGAAAATACTATTTTTATTTTTGATCCTTCGTGATTTTCATATATTTTTTCATCTATTATAAATTCTTCTTTATTCATTTTATTGTGAATAGTTCATGTTGATATATATATTCTAAACTATCTATTTGGGATTCTAATTTTGATATTTCATCTTTTTGTATATTTATTGAATTTTTACTAACTCCGGCAAATATATTATAATGTAATCTTTCTTTTCTTATTTTTAATTCTTTACGTTTTTCAGAGATAAATTGTTTTAATTCTTTATATTTTTGCTCTTTATTCATTTAAATTGTGTTTATAATATTTTGGTGGATATCTAAATCTAATTTTATCATAATTAGGTGGTATATGTCTCATTCTTCTAGATTTTAAATGGATTATTAATTTTGCTTCAATACTAGATATTAATGTAATTAAATAGGCTAATCTTTGTGGATTTTCTTTTGTTTTATTTAAACTTATATATTCTGAATAATTACTAACTAAATTTTCTTTAATTTTTCTAAAAGCTTCTCTATTTTTAAATGGTCTTCTCATAATTAATTTAATAAATAACTAATTCTAACATAACTAGATTTAATTTTAACTAAATTTAATTTAACATAACTAAATTTAATTTTAACTAATTCCAACATAGCTATTTTAACTAACTCTAACACGTATATCACTTCCGTATCTTTTAAATTACTGGGCTCTGATACCATTGCTAATAAACTTCTTAACATATTATTTTTCGAATAATTCTACTATAAAGTAACTAATATGAATTTATTTTATCTTATCATGATTGTCGGGAATTATGAATTTAGCTATTCATAATCGTAAATAGATATACCTGTTCCGGTAGTTTTGATATTTCTGAGTTTTGTTGCTCCATAGCTTTTTCCATTGCAGTGTATATATTTAATTAACTGGGCTAAATATTTTTTAACGGAATGGAGAGAGGTTTTTTCTTGAATGTTGGAAGGCTTGCCTTTGCAATGCCTTCGTTCCTCTTTATTTATAAGTGAACGAAACTTTACAAAAAATTTTCTAAGTATTTTACATGTGTCTGAAGATAAGAATTAATCATAAAGCTAAAAAACAAAAAAGGTAAAAAAGTCTTAAAGGCTATAGTAGCCTACTAGTACCTAGTCTAATCCTAAAACAAACAAAAACAAAAAAAAAGTCTTCACATTAATAGTACTAAAGACTTTACGTAACTTTTAATAAATAACTTGTCTCCGTGGTTTTTGTCGTATCTGCTGTATCTCCATTATTGCTCTTCTTTATCTTTCCAGCTGTCGTCTTTATCTTCTTTTATTCTAGCTGCACTGCTGGGACGTCATTATCTCCTCCATTACATTTTGAACACTTGTGGTCTGGATATTTGTGTCCAATAGTTTTGCAATATCTGGTCAATAATTCTTCTGAAATAAATTTTTCTCTAATAGCTCTGGCGATAGGTTCTGTCTCTAGTTTAAGCAACGTCATAATCCATTGCCTAATAGTTTCCATATCTGTTTCCCGTAGCTCTTTTGAATTCGAATATATTAATACATGATTTCTTGAATAATAACTCCATATAGGATTTTGATTGCAATATGTATTTGCTAGCTCTTGTAAAATTGTAGATAGTCCGATAACTCTTTTGTTCGCATAAAATTTTGGTATCTCGATTCTGGGTATTTCTGGCTGTGTACCAATATCTTGTGGTATAATCATATCTCGTGTCATTCCTATTTTTACAACTTGTATAGGTTTCTTAACTTCGTCAAATAATATCTCTGCTGGTGCCGTGTATATTTTTATAAAAAATAAAGTACCTTTGGTTATTCTTTTAAATGTGGTAAATGCTTCATATATCTCGGGTATAGTGGATATCTCAGTTCCGTCCGTGGTATATACGGTACTAAGTAATCCATATTCGTAGCAAGTTTTAACTAGGCTTGGTTTAGTTTTTGGTAAGGCAATTAGCTTGTTGTATCCGGTTAATTTCTGGGTTATATAGTTCGTATCTGGTTCTTGGATATTTGTAGCTTTGGGGTTGCTATTTAAGAAAGTTTGTACGTTGTAGATATTTTCTATATATGTGCGGGCTGTGTAGTTATATGTCTTTTTGTCTTGATTTAGGCTATCTCGATATGTGGTAACTTGTGGGGGTGTAAACATGGGGTCTTTTGGTATATTTGGTGTATATGGCTTGTCAAATAGCTTATTTAAGTTCATATTTTTTCTAACTCCTTTGCTTGTACCTGCAGAAGTAGATTGATAAACGTTATGGGTTTTATGGAGTATCCCAACGTCTCCTTCTAGCTCTGGAATTTTACTGTCTTCCGATCGACATAGCTCTGCACATTGCTGAGTTAGCTGATTCATAGCTATAGACTTCAGTTTATCTTCACTAGTCTTTAGCTTTAGTGTTTCTATCTCAGTCCCCATCTTTACTATCTTAGTACCCATACTGTCCACTTTCAATGAAAGCGTAGTCAGGGCGTTGAGTATCTTTTCATATATATTTTCTTCTATCATTTCAGTTTGTGTAGCTTTTTCTTGATATGTAATCTGCAATAACATTTTTGTTAGTACTGATTACTTCTATTACAAATGTAAAATTTAATATATTTAAAACTAGTCTCCGAATCTCTTTTGTTGTAACTGAATTTTGTATTTTCTTTGTTAGCCACCAGCGTACCTGTGTATTATCTGTTCGCACAATAAATTTGTTATATACAATATATGGCTCAAATGCTAATAAACATTTATATAATGAACATAATTCTTTCCTATTTATTTCCCATTTTATTTCTGTCTCGTTAAACGTACCTGAGTAGTATCTACAATGGTGTTCTATTTTTTCTGCTTCATATCTATATTTAAGTACTCCTCCGTAACTATATTCACTGGCATCTGCTTCTACTATGTATGTAAATTTTCTATTTTCATCCGGAAATTGTAATTTTGGTAATACCTTGCAAAGTAATTTTATTTTTTGAACTTGTTTTTTATCTTCTTCATTATAATTATATTCTATATCCTTTTTTAATTTTTTCTGTAGTGGTTTTAAATTTTCTGCTAATTTTGGAATATATTCTCTTACTTGGTTTACTAATCCTAAAAATGATTGTAATTTCTTTTTTGTATCTAATTCTTCTTTCGAATTTATTAATTTTTGTACTATATGTTGTTGCATTTTTACTCCACTTTTATCTATTTGTATTCCTAAGAATTCTATCTGGTTTTTCATAATTTCGGCTTTCTTTTCACTTAGACTTATTCCTGAATTTTCTATTATATCTGTAAATTGTTCTAATAATTTTATATGTTTTTCTTTAGTCTTTGTATATAATAATATATCATCTATGTATACTATGCAATTAGGTAATTGTTTAAAATAATTATCCATAAAATGTTGATATCTACCTGGTGCATTTTTATATCCAAATGGTAATACATTCCATTCGTAAAATCCTTGTGGTACCGTAAATGCTGTTAATTCTTTAGATTCTTCTTCTAACTTTAGATGGTAAAATCCTGATTTACAATCGAATTTACTAAAATAATTATATCCTTGGATTTGTCTTATTTTTAATATCTTATTTGGTATCGGATAATTATATGTTATAGTTTTTGCATTTAAATTTCTATAGTCAATAACCATTCTACTTTTTCCTCTTTTTTGTTCACTATGTTTATTTACTATAAATGCTGGACTATTATGTTTACTATTACTTTTTTGTATATATTGTATTTCCAATAATTCATCTATATGCATTTTAAATTCTTTTAAATCGTCAAAATTATATGTTAATGGTTTTTGGGTTATTATGCTATTTTTGTCTATTAATTCGATTTTTATGGTAGTTTTATGTTTTTCCCATCCTTTTAATGGATCTTCGCTATATAATTGTTCTAGTTTTTTCTTAACTATTTCTATCTTATTTATTGAAAATATAGTTATTTCCGTTTTATTTATCGAAAATACTACTAATTCTATTGTATCTTCAGCGTTTTTTATATTTTCTAACTTTTGTGTAATTTTTTCACTTCCTTTTATCCAATCAGTTTTCTTTCTTATTTTATTATTAACTCTTTTTGCTCTTACTTTTTGTTTACATGATGTTGTGAACCACCAATCGTTTCTAGTTATTATATGTGGGTAAAGTTTATCTAAAAATGGCATTCCTAAAAGTATATCTTTTGATGTCAATTCATAATTATAAATTTCTTCTATTGTCAATATCTTATCCCATATTTGTGCTTTTACATTCCTAGCTTTATAAGTAATTAAGCTTCCTTCATTATTAAATCCTTTTAATTTTTTAAATTATTTTTTTTATTTGGAGAAAAGTAAAATGACTACTTTGTCTAAAGCAAAGACTTTTAATAAAGAACAAAAAGTTTTAACAATATTTCTAAGGCCCACATTCATCTGAAGTTATTTAATAAAAAATTTTAATTGCTAATAATATATTTTAAATGGTACATATATTTTTATAAAATAAAAATCGAATACAAAAAAGTAACAATTTTTAATTTAAGTTAAATATTCTTGTAAACTTTATGATACTATAGTGATATACACCATCTTTTGCTTTTACTTGACACTTTTGACATGACATGTTATTAAAACAATAATTATTGATATAACTATGTTACCATATTAATCCTATTAATTGATATTTAGAGTAATATGTCTTAAAATAATTTAGAAAATAAGCAATCTGTAATTTCTCTATAATTTTCCTTAAAGAAAAATTCAAATCCTAATTTCGAAGGGCAAGCTTGTAAAATAATAGGAAATTGCATGTCATAGATTCAAATATGGGTGTCTTTAGATATTTGACCCCAATAAGAAATGTCTTTAAAGAATAATATTCCTTACTTTTTAAGTATAGTACAAGTATCATTTTACCCCTCTACAACTCAAATATAATTTTAAAACTTTCCATATTTATTTGTCCCTCAAATTTTATTTTTTATTATTTTAACTTTTTATTTTTTCCTTTAATTTATTATTCTATTTTTTATTAGTTTCACTTTTTTATTTTTTTCTTAATTATATTTTTTTTATTTTTTATTTTTTCTTTAATTTTTTTTCATGTTTTAATTCATTTGTCTCAACCTTTATTTTTTTCTCTTTTTTATTTTTCTCAAGCATTATCTAATTTTTTTTTTAATTCTTTGTCTTTAACCTTTATTTTTCTTTATTTTTGGTTTTTATCAGTTCTCTTTTTTTCCCTCATTTTTCTCAAACTTTATTTATTTTTTCTTCTCATTTTTTATTTTCTCAATTTTTTTAGTTCTTCGCTTTTTTCTTAATCTTTATTTTTTTCTTGCCTTTTTTTTTTCTCACACTTTTTTTTTATTTCTCTATTTTGTTTGATCACTTTTTCTTTTTTCAGTTTTCTTTTTTTTTCCCTCATTTTTTTCAAACTTTATTTTTATTTTTCCTCTGATTTTTATTTTTCTCAATTTTTTTAATTCTTCATTTTTTTCTTGATCTTTATGTTTTTTAATTTTCTTAGTTGCTCAATCTTTTTTGTATTTCTCTATTTTGTTTGATCGCTTTTTTCTTTTTTTTCAACTTCTATTATATTTTGTTAATAAATAAAAAATTAGATAATCCGCAAAGGGATCTTCTTTTTTCGACATCAAAACAAATTTAAGGGCATGAATTATTGTTACGAAATTCTTTGAAAATTTTTGAGATAATCGTGTCTCTAAGGCGAGAGTTGTTGAATATCTCACAAATAAAGACATAATGTGGTAGTGTCAACTCTTGCCCGTGGGGCATAATTTATTATTTGAAAGTCCTTAAGCAAAGTCTTGCCTCTAAGGCAAGAGTTGTAGAACATCCCATAAATGAAGACATAACATGGTAATATCAACTCTTGCCCATGGGGTATAATTTATAATTTGAAAGTCCTTGAGCTAAGTCTTACCTCTAAGACAAGAGTTGTAGAATATTCCATAAATGAAGACATAACGTGGTAGTGTCAACTCATGCTCGTGGGGCATAATTTATAGTTTGAAAGTCTTTGAGCTAAGTCTTGCCTTTAAGGCAAGAGTTGTAGAACATCCCATAAATAAAGAAATAACGTGGTAATGTCAACTCTTTCCCATGGGGCATAATTTATTATTTGAAAGTTCTTGAGCTAAGTATTGCCTCTAAGGCAAGATTTGTAAAATATTTCATAAATGAAGACATAACGTGGTAGTGTCAACTCATGCTCGCGGGGCATAATTTGTAGTTTGAAAGTCTTTGAGCTAAGTCTTGCCTCTAAGGCAAGAGTTGTAGAATATCTCATAAATGAAAACATAACGTGATAAAGTCAACTCTTGCCCGTGGGGCATAATTTATAGTTCGAAAGTCCTTGAGCCAAGTCTTGCTTCTAAGGCAATAGTTGTAGAACATCTCATAAATGAAAATATAACGTAGTAGAGTTAACTCTTTCCCGTGGGGCATAATTTGTAGTTTGAAAGTCCTTGAGCCAAGTCTTGCCTCTAAAACAATGGTTGTAGAACATCTCATAAATAAAAATATAATGTGGTAAGAGTTAACTCTTGCCCGTGGGGCATAATTTGTAGTTTGGAAGTTCTCGAGTCAAGTCTTGCTTCTAAGGTAATAGTTGCAGAACATCTCATAAATGAAAACATAATGTGGTAGAGTCAACTCTTGCCCATGGGGCATAATTTATTGTTTGAAAGTCCTTAATAGTTGTAGAACATCTCATAAATGAAAATATAACGTGGTAGAGTCAACTCTTGCCCGTGGGACATAATTTAATGTTTGAAAGTCATTGAGCTAAGTCTTGCCTCTAAGGCAATAGTTGTAGAACATCTCATAAATGAAAACATGACGTGGTAGAGTCAACTCTTACCCATGGGGCATAATTTGTTATTTGAAAGTCCTTGAGCTAAGTCTTGCCTCTAAGACAATAGTTGTAGAACATCTCATAAATTAAAACATAATGTGGTAGAGTCAACTTTTGCCCGTGGGGCATAATTTGCAGTTTGAAAGTCCTTGAGCTAAGTCTTGCTTCTAAGGCAATAATTGTAGAACATCTCATAAATGAAAACATAACGTGGTAGAGTCAACTCATGCCCGTGGGACATAATTTGTTGTTTGAAAGTCCTTGAGCTAAGTCTTGCCTCTAAGACAATAGTTGTAGAATGTCTCATAAATGAAAACATAATGTGGTAGAGTCAACTCTTGTCCGTGAGACATAATTTTGTAGTTTGAAAGTCCTTGAACTAAGTCTTTCCTTTAAGGCAATAGTTGTAGGACATCTCATAAATGAAAATATAACGTGGTAGAGTAAACTCTTGCCCGTGGGGTATAATTTATTGTTTGAAAGTCCCGGAGCTAAGTCTTGCCTCTAAGGTAAGAGTTATAAAACATCTCATAAATCAAAATACAATGTGGTAGTGTCAACTCTTGCCCATGAAACATAACTTGTTGTTTGAAAGTCATAAGTCTTGCCTCTACAATGTAGTAGTGTCAACTCTTGCCCATGAAACTTAGCTTATTGTTCGAAAGTCGTAAGTCTTGCCTTTATAATGTGATAGTGTCAACTCTTGCTCGGAAGATGTAATTTGAATGGAAGAAATCAAAGAAAAGAACAAAAATAATAAAAATTGCGAAAAAAGAAGAAAATGAAGAAAAATATTAAAAAATAAAAATCAAAGAAAATGTAGAAGTTGAGAGAGAATAGAAAAAAAAAAATAAAGGTTGATAAAAAAAAAAAGAAAGATTCAATAAAAATAAAGGTTGAGAAAAATTTAAAAAGAATTTTTTTTTTATAAAAGTAGACGTTGAAAGGTGTAAAGAAAAAAAAAGTAAGAGTTGAGAAAAACTAAAAAGAATAAAAAAAAGTGGAAAGAAAAAATAAAAAATAATATAAAAGAAAAAAAAGAAGTTGAGAGGAAAAAAGGAAAAAAGTAAGGGCTGAGAAAATTAAAAATAAAAATAAAAAATAAAAATAAAAATCAAAGTAAAGTTAAAAAGAGAAAAAAATAAAAGTTGAAAGATATAAATATGGAGTTGTTATCCATTATAAGGATCATTTATGTAATTTACTCCATTGATTAGTGGTAATTTTGTCCAAAAAATATTAGTTAATAGGTAAAGGCTATTTTAAGAAAGCTTTTTTATTTGAGACTAAAATTTAAAAGCCACCATAATTTGGGTCTATTTTTTAGATTCACCCGTGAAATATGCAGCAATTCCAAGTGTTGCACGTATTTTTCCTCCTTTATAATTCTACTTCGTGATTAAGCAAATATTACTACAAATAAAATTTTGTATGAATCCTAAACCTAGGAGATTTTAAAACTTACCTAAATTAAAGTCTTTCCAACAAGGAAACACCAACAAGCATATGGTAATTTTTGGTTTCGGATGTTAATATTGTTAATTAATAGGCAAAATTTTAGTAAATATAAAATTTTAAATAGTAGTAAAAAGACGATTTTGTCTACTACAAAATATTTTGATAGGCGGATATACAATATAAAAGTTTGATAATTCAAAATCAGAAAAATTGTGCCAAAGGATACTGCTAAAAGGTAAAGGTTGGGTGTAAGTTCTATGAATTAAACTCTTGTTTCGGCTACTCTGAGCCTAAAAATTGTATAAACAACATAAATCACACTGGTATGGGAGCTACTTACTCGCTAATTCATATCTGTTCAATATTATAAAAAATTTCAAAAAATTGTTAGCCAGATACTAATACATAATGTGTAATATCAGCTATATTTCAATGTATCATGTCCATAATTAATTCATGATACATAAATTAATAGGTTGGTTGTTATGTATAATGGTCATAATTAATTAAGGATACATAAGTTAACTCACTATACATCATCTCACGCAAAAGTCTCTTTAGAGACAATTCTTAAGATACATTACTTTTCGGATACATACAAAATATGAGACATAATTTAATTAAATAAAAATATGGGACATTATGTATACACGGTAAGATTATTAGTGTTGTGATGTAATTTTTTTTTTAAAATAACATAAATATACAACAGACACCTTGACTTACCATATTTACATAAACCACCACCCTTACAAAGTAATTACATAAATTTCAACTAATTATGTATCTTTGTTGAATGTATCAGGAGCTAATTATGTATCTCGACAGACCCAAAGTTGAAAATAATATATCGAAAACTAATTATATATCTTTACAAAGAAAAAACTATATTTTCGTTAGATGTATTATGTACCTTGACAATTCAAAATCAGGAAAAAAAAAAATGGGAGCTAATTATGTATTTTTACAAAGAAAAAAATGTATCTTCACTAGATGTATTGAGAGTTAATTATGTATCTTTACAAAGGAAAACATGAATCTTCATTGGATGTATTTGGAGCAATTATGTATTTAGATAGACCCAAAATTGAGATTTTAAAAATTATGCAAAATATCAAAATTTTCTGTTATTAAGTTCCTAACTATCGAGATATATGTTATTTGACCTTAATTTTCCCTCAAAAATTTGAATTTGGATTTTCAATTGTCTATAACATGGGCCTGGACCGTACCAGTAAAAAGCCCATAAACTGACCCGTTTTCTATTCCACTTCATCAGTCTTCCCCAATAAACTAGAATTGAACAATCACAATAGAAGGAAAAAAAAATATAAATTACCTAAAAGAACAACTTAAGTTACAAAACTATTAAAAATTTCTCCACTTTAAAAATATTACAAATATCCCAACATTTTCTGCTTTTACTAAAAGTTGAGATACAAGTTATGCCCTCCTCATCATACACGCCCTTACTTTATCAAATTAAGGTCAGTTTCCTCCCCATTATATGCCATTATTTCAGCGACGGTTTCAATTCCACTTTTTCCTCTAATTCAAACTTTTGAATTAAGGTAAATTTTTTCCCTAAAATCATATTCAATTTCTTCTAATCTTATCTGACGATTTTTTTTTTTCAAAAAGCAATAATTTGACACTATTTTTATAAAGTAATTTTTTGGTGATATTGTTGAACAAAGTCATTGATTATCGTTTTTTTCAGTATATATTATTTGAATTAACGTAATGAATGCAGATTCAGGACCATCTTTTAGTCTTGAAATCTCGCAATTAGACATAATCAAATAATATGAAGAAGTTGTAGATTTTGTTCCTAGTAGTTATTACTATGAATCTGGTGGTTTTGATGAAAATAGATCCAAGCATAGAAACGATCCACATACTATGAAGAAATTGCGAGAAAAGCATGCCAAGAAGGATAAGAAAAAAGAAGTTTATGTTTCTAAGAAAAGAGGATCTAACTGTTCTGCAGCTAAAGTTTCCACTAAAAGAAGAAGAATTGTTGAAGTTATTTCAAGAGATGAGCTTCAAAAGGTATTTGCATGTTTAGATTTGGGAAATATTAGGCTGAGATACATGTTTAGACATGCATGATACGTTTTTAAATTTCTTGTATTTCTTTATATGTATCTCGTGTTGTTTAACTTTTATTCAAATAAGCATACCATTAGATACATGTTATTTCAACCAAGATACATATTGTTCTATCTTGTATATATGGTTATCTGAGTATGCATTCAAATGTATCTAGTGTTTTTTAAGTATTATTGAAATAAGCAAACAAAGGACACATGTTTGTAAGCTTAAAGATACATATTGTATTATATTGTATAATTGGTTCTCTGTTTATGCATTTATACGTATCTCTTGTTCTCTGTTATAGTAGATGTATGTATCTTATGTTATTTTAGTATTTTGATATTTTTTTAGGGATTGAGTTATGTTATAAAAGAAATTCCACCACATGCTCTAAGATTTTGAATTTCTTGCAATTTAATATTTAAAAGTGAGATTAAAGAAGTTGTCAGTCAAGAAGTTATCGACTTATTTGCAAAGATAATTTCGAATGTCATCTCAACATCCCACTGTCCAACTATATTGGAAAAGTTATCAAATATCTTCTTATGCTTGAGATAGAGCAAGAAAATAAAGAAGAGATGCATGTGTTTGTCAAAGGCAACATTCTTAGATTTTTCATCTATGAATTTGCCTTGATAACTGGTTTGAAGTGTTTTGAAAATATTGAAGATTTCATATATGAAGATTCTTCTCTAAATAGGTTTATGAGAAGGTACTTCCCCCAATAAATGAATAGAGTTGATAAAGAGGCATTGGTTGAACGTTTTCTCAAGAAAAATTTTGACACCATAGAAGATGCTCTCCAGATGTCAATTTGGTACTTTATCCACACATTCGTCTATTCACAGCTAAATATTTCTCCCATTTCATTTTTCGATTTCAAGATTGTGGAAGATGGTAAATATGAATTCTTTTCTTGGGGTAAAGTTGCTTTCACCAAGTTGATGGCCTCACTTAGGCAAAAAAATTTTGTGGAGAAGCAGTTTATAGGTTGGGTGGCATCCCTCAGGTTCTCAATTTGTGGATGTTCGAACTCTGTTCAAATATTGAAACTAAAGTTGTTGTGAAGGAGGGTAATAACATACCCCGTATTTTGAACTGAAAGTTTGTTGCAGTCCGACCTCAATATAATCAATTTATGATCAGAATATTTAGCAATGTACGATAGTGATTGAATGTTTTTCATACATTGCAATAAATTATTTTTAGTTTTAATCCTAATCATTTTTAATGGTTAAAATTTGCTGACACAGTGTTCATATTCAAATATTGTTGCTACTGTGGAGGAGTTGGAACAACTTGATTTGCCGCCAATGAATTTTGCATCATATCATGCTGGTACATCTTCGATGCCATCATCGACTGATAATCCATACCAAATGAGTTACAAGTCAATGTACCCCAAGTTGTCATAGAACATGATAGTTTTGAAGACTTCAGTACAACACCTCCACAATTTTTTAAAAGGGAGTCGATATATGTATCTGGTACAGTATCTGCACCTCAGTCGAAGAATGAAAAATCTACCATCGTAGGAAGAACCACAAACAGCAAAGAACAAAGTCAGATTCGGGCTGCAAAAGGAAAGCAGACTGCAGGTATTTTCATCTCAACATCTTTTTACAATTGTCATATTGAAAATATTTCTATATCGTGTTATTTTCATGGTAAACAAATACAGGTATCTACATCAGTTACAGAAAAAAAAAAAGATGATGATGAAGCTACCTACACAGACAGCAAGGAGAATTTGGTTAAAGCAGACTCAGATTCGTTAAAGTCAAAAATAAGGACATATGTAAGGATCGATATATTCAAGATGTATTAGTTTTTTGTTTGTACAAATATTAACTAATCATCCATACTTGTTTATTAGATGGATCTTAAATTTAATAATTTTGAGCGTGTTATGAATGACAAATTCTCTAATCTCTGAAGTCCTGAATTCCTTGCAGTCGAAGAAAGAGAATATGGAGAAGGTAACATACTTTGAAACATAACACAACTATTAACAACTATAATGGCTTTAACTTTATTATTCATATTTTTTGCAGGAAGACATTACAAAACAAAGTCCGAAAGAGGGTGAACATTCAGATGATGCAGCTGATATTGCAGGGCATAGTAATTCCATCAGTCCACACATTGACCCAGAAAAATCAGTGGGAATGGAATTGTCCAATGTCAACCAAGAAGCATCACATGTAAAAGAAGGTCCATCTTCTGAAACGGTAATTTCATAAGTAATACAAAATACATATGTACTATTTTGTATCTAATTTAACATTTATGTATCTCACTTTTAACTGTCTTTACTTAAGTGTTTATTATATTGCATCTCATATTTTTCACTAATGTTGTATTGAAGATTCTTATTCACTGAACAAAAATTTTCAGGAAAACATTGAAAAACATAGCCGACAAGAAAGTGATCATTCAGATGATGTTGTTGATGTTGCAGGACCTACTAATGCAGACCGTCCACAGAAAGACTCGAATAAACTAGTTGAAATGGAGGGGGCCAGAGTCAACCAAGCATCATCACCTGTCAAATATGGTGAACATGATGGAATAGTAATTTATCATTCTATTTATAAACATATTGAATCAAGCATTCAATATGTTTTTCTAATTATCATGACATTTTTTGCATGTTTAAGAAGAAAAAATATTAAGTAGGACATATATGAAATATGTTTGTGACTGTCTTATGTTATTCAATATGAGATACATATTAATTATTATGTATCTAATATATCTTTTATGTATCCTGTTTAATGACTTATTAACTTAAGTGTTTATTATTTTGTATCTCGTACATTTAAGTAATGTAGTAATAAATAATCTCATCCACTTAAAATAAAAATATGGACAGTTAATTAATTACAGTTTCGAGATTGAATATAAATTTTTTGGAACTGTCTCATAGCATATTTAGGATGCTGGTGTTGAGAAAATGGATGACATCGTAGTTGAAAAAATGAAACCGCTTGACACTATTATTCCAGTTTCAGTAAATGATATGACTTTGATAATTTATAAGCCTCCACCAAAAATTTCGAATGAGTATTTGATTAGTGATACACTAATTTTTTCCTGTCTACCCTACACCAAAAAAGGTCGTGTTTGAAGAAATAAAAGATACCTGCACGGTGCAATCGAAAATCATCTAACATATACCGTTCTCCTTTTTTGATGCATTTTGGATCAAGTTCCAAAGAAAAGGAAAAGTTGATTTCTACAGAGCGAAAAAAATACCCATTTAAAGGTTTTGACATTTTCGGGGATTCTCCAAATGAACAGATGGAAGTTTTTGAGAATTGGGTAAAAGAAGCCCTTTACAAGCAACACATGAACAAGTAAGTTCACAAATTACTTATTCTAAATTCAAATGTAATATACAGTTTACTAATTTTATTAAAATCTACTGTACTGTCATGTTACAAGAAAGATAAAAACGATCACTACAAGGTTAAATGTGCAAATCTTGAATTTCGAAAACTGAATTTCATAGTTTCTTTTTCCAAATCTAAGAACTGGTTCTACCTGATGTATCAACAAAACAAATACTGAAATAATGAGGTATTTTCATAATGGATATCCAGAATTTCAAATGGTGACATCATGAAAGTACATTTTCTTTACTATATGTATTTCTGATTGTGTGATATTTTTTGGTGATGTATTGAAGTGTACAACATGAGGTTGTTACGTTTACTGTATAATTTAGATAAATTGTATAAACTAACCAGCATAGAAAGAAATTTTTTTCGTCAAATTTGTTGACTTGATGCAGTATAGATCTTGCGTTGTTATATATGATAGTATCATAATTTCATATTCGTATTAGATATATAATAACAAATATGTATCTAACCATATTAGCATGTATCTTGGTTATTTGTTGCTCTTTCAATTACATGCTTTGTTCCTTTAATTATTTTAGATACATAAATAATTTTGTTTGTATATCATCTTAAGTCATTACAGCAACATGCTCTAACATATATTCTATTTGTTTACAGTTTGAAAAACATCTGGATGCCATTTTTTACTATCTGAGGAAGAAGTACAAACACAAGAATTTTCCAACCAATAGATACATTATCGTTGATTGTTTTTTCAAAGTGTACATTGATAAGGCATATATGAATTACTATCATGCGAATGTTGGTAAGGAACTTCCAACTCAAGAGGCATTTGTAAGGACTGATGAAGTTGCTCAAATAGAGATGTCATTAATTAACACCATCAAGGGATTGAGTACACCCGTAGGTCAGCCTTGGCACATGTTTAATGACGTCTTTGTCCCCATTAACTGTGACGGTGCCTTTCACTGGGTATTGGCAGTCACTGCTTTAAAGAAGCGATGCGTTCGTGTGTATGATTCAA
The DNA here is from genome assembly GCA_030864225.1 of Capsicum baccatum var. pendulum. Taxonomy (NCBI): domain Eukaryota; kingdom Viridiplantae; phylum Streptophyta; class Magnoliopsida; order Solanales; family Solanaceae; genus Capsicum; species Capsicum baccatum. Next base: position 24,401,701 of record CM061560.1, read on the forward strand.
TGTACTCATCCCAAAACAGATCACAAACAAGTGAGATTCAAAAGTTGGCTATAATACTTTTGACTTACCTTCAGTATAGTAAGTCTTTTTTTAGCAAAAAGTACCCACCGACTAGGCTGCACTTGAGTCCTACAAAGGGAAGATCGAAAGTGATCCATTCCAAGTGGAATATGTTACTAGGATATCACAACAAGATAGTAGAAGTTTGTATGTATTACATTATTTTTTTCGTTGTTTTCATTATCGTATACAAGTATATATGTGTTTTAATTTAATTCGTAATCGCTATGTAGGGATTGTGGTATAGTTGTAGCTGTCTTTAGGGGTACACATAGGTCAGGTTGGTTCGGTTTTTATTAAAAAAAAATAAACCAATCATGTCGGTTTATTAAAACTATAAACCAAATCAAACCAACATAAAATTGGTTTTTGAGTTTAGGTTTTAGTTGATTTTTTTGGATTTTTTGGTTTTTTTTTATGATCTTTAGTTTTTACAATTATATTGTAATCGAAGACTAGATCAAATATATTTTCACTCACGTGCTAATGAAAAATCATAATTATGAAAAAACGAGGAGCGAAAAACTCTCTTGAAACTAAAAAGTGAGATCAAGATTGAAAAGTTTAGGTTTTAAGTTTATATTGGGTTTTCGATCATTTAATTAGCAATTAATGGACAAATATTACAACTTAAAGGCCCAAATCTAAATATATATCTACATCTACTTTCAAATTATTGAAATTTACTAAAACTAGTTGAAAAAGTATTTAAAGAGTAGATCATAATTAATATTTTATGTATAAATTTTTTGAATATTATATATATATATATATATATATATATATATATATATATATATTATGTCAGTTTGATTTGGGTTCAGTTTGCCTTTTTTTTGGTTAACACCAAACCAAACCAAGAATGGTCAATTTTTTTTCTAACGCCAAACCAATCAAACCAAACCATAAGTCGGTTTTTTTCTCGATTTGGTTTAGTTTGTCAGTTTGGTTTGACTTGACGGTTTGGTCTGTACACCCCTATCTGTCTTTATCGAGTATCTGAGTGAGGGATTAGCCATTCCATCTTCGGATATTGATGCTCGATACCATCGACTGAGATATGCAACTCTTTTGTGCAAGTATGAATCTGAAAAGGCAGAGAATGAATACTTTAGTGAGAATGACGATCCATCGAGGCCAAGGAGCAGCTTCACACCGAAAGAAAAAGATCGTGTTTTGCATATTGAGTAGTTGTTTATTTGTTAGCTAGTTGGCTATTAAATACTTTGATGATGTTTTGAATGTTGTTTTTGGTTTTAATGTTTACATAAGCATACATTATGTATCTTTGATGATAAAATAGTTCTACTTTATCACAAATAATTTTGTATCTCTTACCATTTTTTGTTCTTTGCAAGACATTTTGTCTCTAAACTGAATAACAATTTTGAGTATCACATAATAGTACATAGGCTTCATAATATTCACAAAATATATTTTGCAGGAGATACTAATTGTTTAAACTTGTATCTATTGTGAATTTTGTAACAATACACTTGTGCAATATGTAAGCATTTATCAACGAACGTTCAGATAACTCTTTTTATATCAATTAGTTAATTTAAAATAATTATTAAATACACATATTCTTAAGAAATTAGATAAGCTTTTTAATGTAAACAATTTATATTTTTCAGTATACACATTCTATAAATCTGTATCTCCTTTCAACCATTTACTGTAGCAGAACTATTCTTTTACAATTAAATATCATTATCATTTGCATATCTTAATTTCTACTTGTATATATTATAAGTGGCGAATTTATTAACAATAAGTTCTAAACACACTTTAATATGATACATCATGGCAAAATAAAACATGAGAACATATGTCACTAATTAACCAACCAACGAAAATAACGATTTGTTTCACTAATTGTTATTCATAAAATTCTAAAAAAAAAAAAAGCAATAACAGCATAAAAGATGAGTTTCAAAGAGATAGAAAATCTATCAAACTACTAGACATTATTCAACATTATTCATTAGTCGACTACATTATCACTTCTCCTTTGAAAAGAAATTACAAGTACGCCTGTTGTGACCTTCATAACCACATCTCCCGCAACAGTTACTGCAGATGTCACAGTTTCACTTGATTTCATGTGCCTAAATTTCTTTGTTCTTCCAGGTGGAAGTTTGTATTTTGATGGTAAAACAACTTTCGTTCATAACATCTTGTGGTACAACCCAATCCTTTTTATTTGGCATTGAAAACATCAATTCTTCATACGTCTTTCTTAATGTTTCAGGATAGTAATACTTGGAGCAATAAGGCTTCATATCAACTACATGCTTGCTTTTTAGAACTGCTATCGCGTGTTGAGATGTTATCTCGTCCAATTGAAATCTCCCGCAATTGCAATTCTTCTAGTCAAGACATACTATGTACTTCCTACCATCATCATAAATAGAATACACATATTCTGATGACGCACTAACCTTCAAGATTAATCATAATATGTTAACAAATAGATACATATAGATCTTCTTTTTAATCATTTTGTATCTCTATAAAAAACTTAACTGATGAATTTACTGTAAAATGCTTCAAAACAAATTCTTCAATTAAATAGTGTCCTATAATATCAAACAAATATTACATAATATAAAAAAATAAAAGTAAACATCTAAAATAACCTTCAACCCCAAAGATTTTAAAGTATTTAGCTGAAGAATTTCTTTGAATCTACTATACAGTAATGTATTTGCATACGATGCTCTTTCTCTATTTTTGCAATTCTACTTTTCAAATAATTTTCTAGCCTGTTCCAGAAATTCTATTATCGATAACTCACGTGCTAGCTTGAGTTTTCCATTTATACACTCCGCTATATTTGAAGGCATCATTCTACCTTGGTTAACAGGTGCATACACGAGTGTCCACTTTTCAAATTCAGCATCCTCAAAATAAGACCTTACTCTCTGATCAATCTTGCCAACTTGATTTAAAAAAAATCAAAATCATCTTTTCAGTATGCCTTATCCATAGCATAGTAAATATCGCTAAGTCTATCTTTACTCTTTTTGAAGTTTGTGTACACATTCTTCCACAAGTGCCAAATGCATGCAAGGTGTGGCACATTCGGAAATATAACGCTGACAACCTTTATTATGCTTTCATGATGGTCAGACACCACACATATACTGTCGCGCTCTCCAAAAGAAATTCTAAACTGCTCGAAAAACCAAGTTCAGAAATCTTCATTTTCACTGTCAACAATACCATACGCAAGCGACTGAATGCATCCTACATTTTTTGATTAAAAAAAAAATTAATGACACTGATACGAGTAAACTATTTTATGAAACGTAATAGAAAAAAACAACCTAAATAAAGTAGTATTTAAATAACATAACAAAATAAGTATATATGACAACTAATATTACATATATGTGCCATCAAGAGTGCTTGCAGAAAAAAATATCCCTTTATATGTTCCACTTAAATGTGCACCATCAACCATAACTACAGGCCTGTAAAACTGGAATCCACTCTTTAATGGTTGTAATGCAATGAACAGATACATGAATTTAATATCCTTAGATTTATGCATTCTAACATGCGACCCTGGATAAACAAAATTTAGCATGTATATGCATCTAGCCATTTAACGATAACCGTCAGCAGGTTTTCCCCTTAACATCTCAACTGCACGTTCTTTAGCCCTCCATGTCTTTTGATAATTAATGTATACGTCGAAAGCATTTTCAATATCTTTGATTATATCATTTGGGGTGTGTATTCTCTTATAATTGAAAAGTTTTGGAGCAGCAAATCCACTAACAGACCCAACCGTAGCTTGAAGTTGTGTAAAAACTCTATCTTTCAACGGGCATGTGTGGACATCTTTAAAAAATCTAACTTTAAAGATATCAGTCTCTCGCCGACATGATACTTTAAATATTCAAATACAATCCTCCGAACGACATCTTAGGACATAGCTGCAATCATGCAAACAAAACTTCAGAATATGTTATAAAAATAAGATGTTTCTTTATGTACTGGAATAAAAAATGAGAGATACATATAAAACACAATTGTGTACAATATGTATCTTTAACAATACTCATATGTATCTTTCGTATGCTTTTATTGCTAAAAATAAAACATCACGAGATACATAATTATACACAAATATATAACCATAGATACAAAAATACGAAAAATGTATCATGTTAAGAAAATATGTATCTCGACCTAATTAACATAACTTAAAACAATAACCAATTTAACGATATATACAAAATTTATTAAACTAGAGATAATTTAACAACAACTGATACGTTAAAGACGATCCATATTTTTCTTGTCCGATCTTTTCGCATAGAAATTGAAAGAATGTTCAACTGCATACCTTGCCATAACTGAAATTAAAGTACACTTGTCCTTGTAGATTTACCCAATCTTAACTTCATTATTTTTTCAATCAATAATTATCTTGTTCCCCTTCATATCGAACAGTGGCAAAGGAGCAGAACAATTAGAATTATAACTAAATAATTTGGCAACTTCTTTACAATGATTTGCCACACACATTACTACACCAACTTTTTCATCAAACAACATCTCACTAGCAGACTTATCTACTGTAGTAATAATAAGTGGATACGTTCCAAAACCAGGCTCACTTTTCGTAATTTTGATATAAATCTTCACACACATCTCATTACGAATCAACAACGGTGCCGCATTACTATCAATTGCGTAACGAGCCTCAATTTTTTTCTTGCTTTCATCAATTTTCAGTTCTACAACAATTGTCGATATCATTTTATTGTAAGTTACATGTTCACTCACAATGATTCCATTACTCTTATAGCCCTCGTACTTTATATCGTTAATCCAAACATTGGAATGACGTAATAACACTGAAATATTTATTGCAATTACCTCAAAAAATCAAGAAAAAAAAGTTTGTATGAATTGTTTGATATGTGGAGTTAGATTATGGAAAGAATTTTGTTTAGAAAGGTGCAATAACAAACTAATTACCTTATATCATGGGATGTTATGGTGTTTTACCATAATTAGTTAGGATAATTGCTATATTAATGTTATTTAGGCCGTTACATCCCTTAAAATATGCTAATTAGTTTAATTAAAACATGTATCTGTAGGATGTATCTAACATACGTTATATTTATCATCAAAGGCTATAAGTTGGGATTTTATGAATTTTTTAAAATAGTACGGATTTTTTGTAAATATCTTTAAACATGTCGTTATATATGTAATTTTTACAAAAAAAAAAAAAAAACTTATCTGAGGCTTAACATTACTTAGATAAAACCCCTAAATGACTAAACTATCCATCAATCTCAACTTTTCACTTTGCTTACGGAAAGTACTAATCACTGAAAATATATTTTATATTTTTTTATTTTTTCTTTCAAATTTCGAAAATATATTATCAAATAGAGTTCATGTCATTCCTACATAGTGTACTTTATATTTTTTTGTGTTCTTTTCTATGTAATATTATAATTATTTGTTATTTTAGATTTTTCTAAATCAAATATGTCCGATTTAAGGATGAAATAAATTAAATAATTACCTAAGCAGAGTGAAAATTAATTATATAATCAATTTATTGATACACCTTCATTTTAACTATTTTAGCATCTTAAATTTAGGAAGCTTAAATTTTAAAAGAAGAAAAAAATACACATTAATTAGAATTCATGCTCAAATATATTATGTTGTAATCTAGATATTAAATTTGACTAGTTAACTACTAAAATAAAAAATTACGCAAAAATTTAAGGGTATAATTATAAAAAAAAATGTAAAATTCTAAATCCAAACACAATACATGGTATATCTAGTTCTTAATACAATGTACCAAACACTTCTAAAAACTAATTTCAACACTACTGGCTACTGCATTATTAATCCCAACATTGCTAATTTCTACATTACTAATTCATGCATTATTTGTATTTGTACCAAACGATCCCTTAAAGTATTGAATTTCATAAAAGAACAACTTAAGTTACAAACCTACTAAAAATCCATTCACTTTAAAAATATTACAAATATCCCTACATTTATTACTTTTACCTTGTGTAGATACATGTTAAGAACTCCCTTTTACAGGTTACAACTTTACCAAATTAAGCAACAACTTCCTCCTCATTCAACGCCTTCTTTTCTATTGCAGTTTCAATCCACTATTTTTCTCTAATTCAAATTTTTGAATTGAGGTAAAATTTCCACCTTTTAGAACACTCATCTCTACTAGTTCACCAAAACCCTAACCTACAAGCTCCACACTTCATGGAAAGCGAAATCCTAATGGACCAGGCACCGATGACTCTGACGGAGCAGCCGAAAACTCCACAACAACCTCCGCCATCAACCACTGATGATGGCAGAGTAACTCAAGAATTTAGAACGATAGAATAGTTGGTAGCAAAAGCTATAGCTCCAGTAAAGAGAGAGTATCTTCAACCTCCACCTTCTAGACCTTCTACCAATAACAAGGAGGACATTGTTGAAGTCCAAAATGATGATGTAGCTGAGGCTAAAAGTACTTCCATTATTATGGATAAGAAATCTAAATGACAAATAAAGTGCGAACGCCGTCAGATTATTTTTATTACATATATTTTGAAAAAGGCTTGATTTTGTTAGGCGAATTTGAATCAGAAGGCAAATTATTGAAGTTAAAAGAAGAAGAGTTATTGAAGTTACTTCAAGATATATGCTTTCAAAGGTATTTGCATGTTTGGATCTGGGCAATTTTAGGCCGAGATACATATTTATAAACTAAAGATACATTTTTTAATTTCTTGTATCTCTTGTTCTCTGTTTATGTTTTTATATGTATCTCTTGTTTTTTAAGTTTTAGTGAAATAAGCATATCAAAGATACATGTTAGTAAGTTTAAGGATACATATTGCGTACGAGGGTGTTTTGTATGTATCTCGCATTACTTTTTATTTTGATTCAACTATTTATACCAAAGATACATATTCTGTAAAACAACAGATATATTTTAACCTTTTTGCATATTTGATTTTGTGTTATTGTGGATTTATGTATTTCTTGTTATTTCAGATCTGAGTAATTTTAGGCTTAGATACATATTTAGACATACATGATACTTTTTTCAATATCTTGTATCTCTTGTTATCTGTTTAAGTTTTATATGTATCTCTTGTTTTTAAGTTTTAGTGAAATCAACATACCAAAGATACATATTAGCAAGTTTAATTTTCAGGATGAAAGAATCAACTATGACAAATTTTGCACAATGATGAGAAGTGGAGCTATACAGCCAAACAAGCTCTTCTAGCTGCAAGAGTCTCCTTCTCACAGGCAGGTTGCAAAAGAGCTATTCTTGAAAATATGAACTATGAGCTCTTGTGTTACTTCCATAAGAACCATCAGGAATGCATGTATGCACAAGAAATTATTGCTAGTTGATATGTTTTATCGTTCTTCGGTAAAAAATATGTATTTTTGTGATCTTCTTCATTCAAGACAGTCTTTGTTGAGTGTATCTATTTTGTCTTGTGGTGCGGTTTTTCCTCCCTTGTGTAAAATGCATCAGTTTAGGACTTGTATGGTATTGATTTAGGCCACTCCTAAGTGAATAAAGTATTTCAGTTGTTGAAGATTTCATCATATTTTATGTTGAATGAGTTATGTGTTCATTTTTGTGAAGATCATTAATCAACTTCAATTTCCTAATGAACTAGCAAACTCAGGATAAACTATCTGCAACATTTCAATTTTTGTGCTCTTTGGTGCTTGCCAACAAAGATAGAACCAACAACTTTGTCAGGAATGGAGTTTTAGCTTGTTCATTTCTTAATTGCTGGATAAGTTTGAAAATGATTTTGTTTTAATACATAGTATAGCTTCCAAAGTTATTATGTGGCCCTGTTATAAGCAATTGATAAGGTGAAATCTATCACGATTTTAAATTTTCAAGCTTTCAAAAAAAATATAAGTCACAAAGCGAATAATATGTGTCATGAATTTAAACGTGTTGGTTACTTTCCGCTATTCTAGATTCAGTGAAATCTCACAATATTATACCAAAAATAGCCACGATTACTGTGATAATCGACATGAGATATTCTTCTAAGTTCGATCAATTCAAATAAAGTGATTGAGGTCTATGCTTCACAAGTTCTTTAGTTTCTTTGCATAATAGAACATGAATAAAAACATAGGTAGCATTTTTTTCAACTTCTGCTTAGACAACTGAATTACTTAAGCATTTGGATTCAGCCAAAAAAAGAAAAAAAAATACCACATCCTAAACCAATTCACTGTGATTGGATTATTGCTCAAGATCAACATACCTCGTGTAGTTTCACGAGTGAGCTCCGAACACGAGTAAAAACTATAATTTCACAAGTGAGGTTCAAGTTGGATGTTTTTTCAAGATCCACTAATCTCTAGTCATTTATGTTCATCATGTTTATAGTAAACGACATGATACCTTTTTGTTAACTTTTACCGGTTACAACTTTATCAAATTAAGCAACGGTTTTCTTCTCATTCAACACCTTGTTTTATGCTTCAGTTTCAATCCCTTTTTTTGCTCAAATTCAAACATTTGAATTAAGGTAAAAAAATTCCCTAAAATCATATTCAATATCTTCTTATATATGTTATGATTTTTTTCAAAAAATAAAAATTTGATACTTTTTTTTTACAAAGTGCTATTTCGGTACATTATTTAATTAAGTCTTTGATTATTGAGTTTTTCAGTATATATTATTTGAATTAACATAATGAATAGATATTTGGGATCATCTTTTAGTCTTGAAATCTCTCAATTAGACAATATCAAATAATATGAAGAAGTTGTAAACTTTGTTCCTGGTATTTTTGATAAAGATTCTGATGGTTTTAATAAAAATAGATCCAAGCATAGAAACGATCCATCTACGATGAAGAAGTTGCATGAAAAACATGCCAAAAATGTTAAGAAAAAAGAAGTACATGTTTCTAAGAAAAGAGGATCTAATAGTTCTGGAGGTAAAATTCATGCTAAAAGAAGAAGAGTTGTTGAAGTTATTTCCAGAGATGAACTTTCAACGGTATTTGCATGTTCAGATCTGGTCAATATTAGGCCAAGATACATATTTAGACATACATGATTCTTTTTTCAATATATTGTATCTCTGGTTCTCTGTTTATGCATTTATATGTATCTCTTATTTTTATAAGTTTTATTGAAATAATTATACCAAAAGATATATGTTTGTAAGCTTAAAGATACATATTGTATTATCTTGTATCTCTGGTTCTCTATTTATGCATTATATGTATTTGGTATGTTTTAAGTTTTATTAAAATAAGCATACCAAAAGATACATGTTTGTAAGCTTAAAGATACATATTGTATTATCTTGTATCTCTGGTTCTCTATTTATGCATTTATATGTATCTCTTATTTTTTAAGTTTTAGTGAAATAATCATACAAAAATACATGTTAGTAAGGTTAAAAATACATATTGTGTACGAGGAGTGTATTGTATGTATCTCTAATAATTTTTTTTGATTCAATTACTTATACCAAAGATACATTGTAATACCCCGTATTTCCCTAGCTTACTTTAAGTCTTAGTACATGAGTAATCCCATATAAAATCTTTGAAATACTCAGTATTTTTCAATTTAGAGTCTGCCGTTGCGTAGGAAATTCAATTAACTTTCCAGCGATATAAAATTCGTCCAAATCTGATACTCGGGTGAAGAGTTAGAGCCATTTTTGTAAGACAGTGTACCACCTGGAATGTCCGCATCACGGAGCCAAGACAAATGGCAATTGTCACTTTCTAGTGCTCCATCATGATATTAGCATGTCGCACCATAGGCTCAGTTCACAATTGTCCATTTTCAGTGTTCCGTCGCGATACCACCATATCGCGTCGATGTCCCAGTTCCCAATTATTAGTTTCCAGTAAGGGACCGCGATTGTATCGCGTCGTGCCATAGGTCAAATTCTCAGATGTCAATTTCTAGTGACATGACGCGATAGCACTGCGTCATGCCAAGAGCCCAAATAGGAAACTTTGATAAAATTTAAATATTTTGTCCAGGGTTAAATTGGTCTTTTTCCATAATTTTAATCCACCCAAGTGTAGTATTTATGCTCTAAAAACATTTTAAGCTCATTATTTAATAGTTTTCTCCTAAATCAACAAGCTCTCTCTCTCAAATTAGCAAAACCCTAGTTCAAGAATCCAAGGTCAAGCTCAAGAATTCCTCCAAAGAACTTCAAGAATTAACATTCCAAGGTATGTTAGGTGTTCATCCTTGGGTTTTATTCCACCCTTGGAGTTCAAGAATCCTTTTCAAAAGCTCAAGTTAATAGTTTACTTGAAATTCATGTATCAATTGGGTTGTTTTCATGATCATGTTGTTTGTATGGGTTTCAATTCAAGATTTAATTGTAGTTTTCATGAGTAAAGGAAATTATGTATGTAATTATTGTAATCCCCATATCAAAACCCTTGAATTGTGAATTGATGAATGTAGTCATGATGTATCAACATGTTATTCATGCCCAAGTACAAGATTATGCCTCCTAGGTGTTTGACAAAATGCTTAATTGAGTTAGTTGTGCATTTGTGATTCATTAATAAATCTAGTGTTGAACTTATGCCATCACTACATGTTTAAAGTACTATCATGCTAAAGTTATGCCTTACAAGTGTTTGTTGAAATGTCTATATGAATTGAATGGTGCAGTTATGATATGTTAGCATGTATTCCCCATTCATGTGCAAGTTAATGCATTACAAGTGTTTGATAAAATGCCTTATGCATGAATTATGACTAAGTGAACATTGTTATGTTATTCAAGATTATGCTATGCTTTTTCTTTTATGCTACCGAGTCCTGGGGGTATTTAATACCCGATAATTTAGTTGTGTACCTAGAGCCAGTGTCAGTTATAGAATAGTATCAGTCATGTCCTAATCAGTAGGATCCAGTCAATTACAAAACTCAGGAAAACTCAAAAAACTCAGTATCAGTCCAGTTCAGTTTGATATACTCTGTTCAGTGTCTTTCAGTTGGGAGTAGGATTTAGCAGCGAGGGAGTGCAGGGATGACGGCTTCCCCCATCAGAGAGGAAAAGTCGTTAGTAGCAGTCCCTATACTCCAGAACTGCGTAGCCAGCGCAAGATGAAGAGTCTCCTATCAGACTAGGCTTGACTACCTCCCAAGTGTTACCCATTAGATTAGGCTTGGCTCCATCCAAGTGTCACCCATCAGTTAGGCTTCGTATCCTGGTTTTCCAGTTTTAGTACCCATGGCATGGTATTAGCACCCATCCAACTGGGGTTATAGGTTATACCTCAATCAGTTCAGAGAGGGACATATCAGTTAGATGATTACCTCTCACAGTCTCAATTTCAGTCTTCAGTTTAGAACTCAATTCTATTTTACAGAACCAGGACTGTCAGACATAATCAATCAGTAAATCAGTTATCAGTAACTTCAGATATCAGTTACTCAGTTATTAGAACTCAGTGCTTAGCTTCAGAAAAGCCCAGTTACAGTCTATAAGTATATGCATAGCATTGCACACTTAGTGATTTTCGTAGTGTTAGTTATCCGCGTACTCTTATATTCAGTTACTCTATATCATTCAACTAGTTATTGTTCATGCATATGAACCCTTGTATTCAGCCTTACCTCATCTAGTATACCAGTACATTCTACGTACTGACGCATACTTTTTCTTTGCGCTATGATGTCTCATATCATAGTTCGAACGTTAAGGTTCCCAACCGAGCTTAGACAGATCCAGTCAATAGTTACAAATTTAGTAGTGAGTCCTCATCTATCGAGAATATACTTTTATTCTAGTATTTCATTTAATCAGTAGTTCAATAGTTGGAGTTAGTTAGGGGCTTGTTTCATCAACTCATATTCAGACAGTTCAGTTAGAGGCTTTCAGACTATACCAGTTCAGACAGTGTTTTGTTTTCAGATGTTTTATCAGACGTTATATTTTTATCAGTATTTCATATATTTTGAACCTTATGGCAATTCAGCCTAATTCTGTATTATTTATAGTATTATTATTCAGTGCTTACAGTAGATATCAGTCATGGGTTAGTTAGTGGTCCTTCGAGGTCGTAAGCACCGTGTGACGACTAGGGGGTAGTCTCGGGTCGTTACATAAATATTCTGTAAAACAACAGATACAATTTATACATTTTTGTATCTTTTGTTCTGTGTTAATGTAGATGTATATATCTCTTGTTATTTTATTATTTTGATGTTTGCTTTTTTTAGGAATTCAGTTATGTTATAAAGCAAATTTCATTGTGTCCTCTAAGATTTAGAAGTTCTTGCAATTTAAAGTTTAAAGATGAGATTAAAGAGGTTGTCGGTCAAGAAGTGATCGACTTATTTGCTAATACAATTTTTGAATGTTATCTCAACATCCCACTGTCCAATTATATTGGACAAATTATTAACTGAATTCTTATGCTCGAGATCGAGCAAGAAAATCAAGAAGAGATGCATATATTTTTCAAAGGCAACATTCTTAGATTTTTTATTTTTGAATTTGCCTTGATAACTGGTTTGAAGTGTAATGAAAATATTGAAGATTTTACATATGATGATTCTTCTCTAAGTAGGCTGATGCGAATGGATCTTTTCAAATCAACAAATGGGGTTGATAAGGAAGCATTGGTTGAACGTTATCTCATGAAAATTTTTGACACCATAGAGGATGCTCTTTATATGGCAATTTTATACTTCATCCACACATTCATTTACTCATAGGTAAATGTTGCTCTCGTTCCATTTTTTGATTTTAAGATGGTGGAAGGTGGGAAGTATGAATTGTTTCCTTAGGATGAAGTCACTTTCTCCAAGTTGGTGGCATCACTTAGACAAGAATTTTTTGTGGAGAAGCAGCTGCATAGGTTGGGTGGTATCCCTCAGGTTCTCAATGTGTGGATGTTCAAAATATGCTCAAAAGTTGAAACTACAATTATTGTCAAGAAATGTAATCGCATACCCCATATTTTGAATTAAAAGGTTGCTGCAGTCTAACCATAATATAATCAGTTTATGACCAAAATGTTTAGCAAGGTACGATAGAGATTGTATGTATTTCATACATTGCAATAAATTATTTTTAGTTTTAATCCTAATCCTTTTAATGGTAAAAATTTTGTGAGACCACGTTCATATTCAAACCTTATTCCTACTGTGGAGGAGTTGGAACAACTTAATTTGCCGCCAATGAGTATTGCATCATATCATCTTGATACATCTTCAATGCCATCATCAACTGGTATTCCAGACCAAATGAATTACAAAGTTAATGAACCCCAAGCCACCACAGAACATGACAATTTTGAAGACTTTAGTATGACACCTCTGTAATATTTAAAGAAGTCGAGTCATTTATCTGGTACAGTTCCTACACCTCAATCGAAGAAGGAAAAATTATTGTTGTAGAAAGAACCACAGATAGTAAAGAACATAGTCAGAGTTGGACAGCAAAAGAAAAATAGACTACAGGTATTTCAAAATCATCATCTGTTATATTTTGTCATACTGAAATTGATTCTCCATTGTGTTATTTTCATGCTAAATAAATACATGCATATCCATCAGATGCAGAACAAAAGAGAAGATGTTGATGAATCTCCCAGCATAATCAGTAAGGAGTCCTTGGTTAAAGTGGACTTAGATTCTTTAAAGTTGGAGATAAAAACATATGTGAAGACATACGTAAGCATCAGTAATTTAAGCCGTATATATATTCTGTTTGTACACATATTAACTAATCATCTATGATTTTTTATTAGATGGACCTTAAATTTAATGATTTAGAGCGTGTTCTGAATGATAAATTCTCTGAAGTCCTGAATTCTTTGCAGTTGAAAAATGACATTGTAGAGAAGGCAACATACTTTAAAATATAACACAGCTATTAACGACTATAATGACTTTAACTTTGATTCTTATATATATTTGCAGAAAAAAAATTGCAAAACAGAGCCCGCAAGAAGGTGAACATTTAGATGATGTAGGTGATGTTGCACACCACAATAATCCAATCAGTCCATAGATGGTCTCGGACAAATCAATGGAAATGGAGGGTGCCAACGCAACCAAGCACCATCACCTGTAAAAGAAGGTCAATATGTTGTAATGGTAATTTCTCATTTAATTTATATACATATTCGAATCAAGCATTCAATATATTTTTTCTCCTTAACATGATTTTTTTGCATGTTTTATATGAAAAAAAATTGACTAGGAGATACATATAATATGTATGTGACTGCCTTATCATAAGCAATACTAGATATATATTTACTATTTTGTATCTCAAATATTATTTATGTATCACAATTAGTTACTAACTTTACATTAGTGTTTATTATTTTGTATCTCATATTTTTTTAGTAATGTAGTAGTAAAGAATCTTATTCACTGAAAAAAAAATTGCAGAAAAATATTGAAACACAGAGCCGGCAAGAAGGTGAACATTTAGATGATGTTGATGATGTTGCAGGCCCTACTAATGCAGACAGTTCACAGAATGGCTCAGACAAATCGGTTGAAATAGAGGGGGCCAACGTCAACCAAGCACCATCACCTGTAAAAGAAAGTCAACATGTTGAAATAGAAATTTCTCATTTTATTTATATACATATTCGAGTCAAGCTTTCCATATAATTTTTCTTATTAACATGATATTTTTGCATGTTTTAGATGAAATAAATAATGACTAAGAGATATGTATAATATATCTATGACTATCTTATCATAGGCAATACGAGATACATACTTACTATTTTGTATCTCAAATATTATATATGTATCTCGTTTAGTTACTAACGTTACATAAGTGTTTATTATTTTGTATCTCATATTTTCTTAGTAATGTAGTAGTAAATAATCTCATTCACTGTAAAAAATATTATTATCAGTTAATTAATTAAAATTTTGAAATTAAATAAAAAAATATTTTTAACTGTATCATAGCATATTTAGGATGCTGATATTGAGAAAATGGATGACATCATTGTTGAAGAAATGAAACCACTTGAAACTATTGTTCCAGTTTTAGTGTTTGATATGACTTTGATAGTTTATAAGCCTCCACCAACTATTTCAGACGAGTATTTTATTAGAGATATCATAATTTTATCTGCATTCGCTTCTCCAGAAAAGATCATGTCTGATGACAAATAGATACCAGCATAGCGCAATAGAAAGCCATCTAAGATATTATGTTTTTCTTTTTTGACACATTTTGGATCAACTTCCAAGTAAAAGCAAAAATTGATTTCTATTGAGCGCAAAAAATATCCTTTTGAAGGTTTCTACATTTCTGGAGAATCTCCAACTGAACTAAATTGGATAAAAGAAGGTTTTTACAAGAAACACTTGAACAAGTAAGTTCACCAATTACTTATTCTAAATTCAAATGCAGTCTACAGTTTTTTTTATTGAAATCTCATGTACTATCGTATTTCAGAAAAGATAAGGATGATCACTACAAATTTAAATATGCAACTCTTGAATTTCGACAACTAGATTTCATAGGTGTTTTTTCGAAATTAAAGAACTGATTCTACCTTATGTAACAATCAAACAAATGCTGAAATGATGAGGTATTCTCATATCCGATATCACAAATTTCAAATAGTGACATCATGAAAGTATATTCTCTATAATATATGTACTAGTGATCGTGTGCTAATTTTGGTGATGTAATGTAGTGTTTAACATGATGGTGTTAGATTGACAAAATAATTTGGTCAAATTGTTATTACTAACGAACAAGCAAAGAATTTTTTTTTTGTCAAATTTGATGCTTTGATGAAGTATAGCACCTGGATTTTTTTTTAAAAAATAAAATGTGGTTGTACTGTTATATGTCGTTTGGGGTTTTATAATGAAAAAAAAGAACAGTATGGTGATGATAAAATATGATAATGGTGCATTGTCATATTTATGCATTTATGACATTGTTATGCATTGTTATACCCAAATAGTCAGTGTTATGCATTTATGTTGTATGAGATACATATAAAGAAAAAAAAGTATCTAAGTCTTTTATTATGTATCTCGTTTATTATTTGTTGTTTTCTTCACTTGCGTTATTCCTTTAATTATTTTAGTTACATCAATATTTTTTTTGTATCTTAGCTTAAATCATTACAGTAGCATGCTCTAACATATATTTCATTCGTTTACACTTTGAACAACATCTGGATGTCATTTTCTATTACTTGAGGAAGAAGTACAAGCACAAGAATTTTTCAACGACCATATACACCACCGATGATTGTTTTTTCAAAGTATAAATTGTAAGGCGTATATGAATTACTATCATGCGGATGTTGGTAAGGAACTTCCAACTCAAGATGCATTTGCAAGGACTGATGACATTGCTGAAATTGAGATGTCGTTGATTAACACAATCAAGGGATTGAGTACACCTACTAGTCATCTTTGGCACCTGGTTAATGAGGTCTTTGTCCCCAGAAACTGTGACGGTGCTTTTCACTGGATACTAGTAGTCATTTCTTTAAAGGAGCGATCCATTCGTGTGTATGATTCGATGTACTCATCATGGAACAAGGCACAAACAAGAGAGGTTCAAAAGTTGGCTATAATGCTTCCAACTTACTTTCAGTACAGTAACTTTTTTGATCAAAAAGTACCCACGGACTGGGCTGTCCTTGAATCTTACAACGAAAAGATCAAAAGCAATCCATTTCAAGTGGAATATATTACTGGGATAGCACAACAAGATAACAGAAGTTTATATGTATTACTTTACTTTTTTCTTTGTTTCACATCGTTTACAATTATATGTGTTTTTAATATAATTAGTAATCACTATCCAGGGATTGTGGTATTTTTGTAGCTACATTGTCGAGTATCTGAGCGAGAGATTAGGCATATAATCTTCGAGTATTGATGCACAATACCATCGTTTTAGATACGCAATGTTTTTGTGCAAATATGAATTTGAAAAGATGGAGAATAGATACTTTAGTAAGAATGATGATCCACCGAGGCCAAGGAGGAGCTTCACACCAGCAGAAAAAGACTGTGTTCTGAATATTAAGTAGTTGTTTATTTGCTGAATATTAAAAGCTTTGATGATGTAAGTAAATGTTTTAAGTATTGATTTTTTAGAAATGTTTACAAAAACATACATTAGGTGACAAGTGTTTTGATGATAAACTAGTTCTACTTTATAAGTTATATTTACTTATGGTTATTGCAGTTTCTGATATATTATTATTTTGCTATACGTTACATTTTACAAAGACATGATTTTATATTTTTTGTTACGTTGTGTGAGATATATATTTATTACTTTGTATCTCATACAATTTATTATGTCTCTCGTTTAATGAATATACATATATAACTAATTAACATAATGATAGTAACTAACACAAAATATGTAATGAATCTTTATACCATGTTACATTATTACGTTAACCATGCAACATTCAAGTTACTATATTTATATAAGTTTGTTACTTTGAGATAATTTTCAAATTAACCATAACATAACCTATACAACATAATTGTATCTCATACAATTAAATCTCTTATTAAATCATAACATAATTTTGTATCTCTTATCATTTTTTCCTTTGCAAGAAATTTTGTTTCTAAACTCAATAACAATTACGTGCACATAATAGTACATAGGCTTTATATTGTGCACAATATATATTTTACAAGAGATACAATCTATTTAAGCTTGTATCTCTTGTTAATTTCATAACATAGGCTTGGACAACTATAGGCTTTTTAACCATGCAACATTCATCTAACTCTTTTTATAGGATTTTGTTACTTTAAAATAGTTATTAAATATATCATTTTTTAAGAAAGTACCTAAACTTTTTAATGTGCATCATTTATCTTTTTCAGAAGATACATTCTGTGATTTTGTATCTCTTTTCAACTACTTATTGTACCAAAACTATTGTTTTCAACTTAATAACACTATTAGTCACATATGTTAATTGCTATTTGTCACTATTGTTTTTGGAGGATTTATAAACAATAAATTCTACACACACAAATATATGATACAACTTGACAAAATAAAATATGATAACATATCTGATTAATTATCTACCGAAAAAAAACAACGAGTTATTTTGCTAATTGTTATTCATAAAAGTCTGAAAAAATAACAAGAACATCATAAACAATGAGGTTTAAAGATCTAAAAAAAACATAAATAACTACAGATTATTCAACATTATTCATTAGTAGACTACATTTTCACTCCTTCTTTGAAAAGAAATTACAAGTATGCCTGTTGTGACCTTCATAACCATATCTTCCGCAACAGTTACTGCTCGATGTCATAGTTTCACTTGATTTCTTTGGCCTTCCAGCTGGACGTTTGTATTTTGGTGGTAACACAACTTTGTCCACTACTTCTTGTGGCACAATCCAATCCTTCTTATCTGGCATTGGAAACATTGATACTTCATACAGCTTCCTTAATATTTTTGATAGTAATACTCGGAGTAATAAAGCTTCATATATGTTACATGCTTAATTTTTAGAACTACTATCGCTTGTTGACATGTTATCTCATCCAATTGGAATCCTCCACAATTGCAAGTCCTCCTGTCAAGACATACTATGTACCTTCTACCGTCATCGTAAACAGAATATACATATGCTGATGACGCACTAACCTACAAGATTAATCATAATATATTGATACATAGATACATATAGATCTTCTTTATCAGATTTTTGTATCTCTTTAAAAAACTTAATTCATGAACTTATTTCAAAATATTTCAAAATAACTTTATCAATTAAACAGTGTCCTGTAATATTAAACAAACATTACACAATATTAAAAACAAAGGTAAACATCTTAATTTACCTTCAACCGCAAAGATTTTAAAGTATTTAGCTGAAGAATGCCTTCGAATCTACTACCCAATGATGTGTTCGTATACGATGCTCTTTCTCTATTTTTGCAATTCCACTTTTCAAACAATTTTCTAGCTTGTTCCAGAAATTCTATTATTGGCAACTCACGTTCAAGCTTGAGTTTTTCATTTATACACTCCGCTATATTTGAAGTCATCATTTTACCTTGGTTAACAAGTGCATACACGCATGCTCACTTTTCAAATCCAGCATTCTCAAGATAACACTAAACCCTCTGATCAATCTTGCCAACTTGATTAAAAAAAACTCAAAATCATCTTTTCAGAATGCCTTAGCCATAGCATAGAAAACATCGCTAAGTCTATCTTTAATCTTTCTGAAGTTTGTGCACATATTCTTCCACAGATGCCAAATGCATGCAAGGTGCGACACATTTGGATATAACACTGACAACCTTCATTATGCTTTCGTTGCGATCGCACACGACAGACATACTATCACGCTCTTCAAAAGAAATTCTAAACTGCTCAAAAAATCACATGCAACAATTATCATTTTTAGGGTCAACAATACCATACGCAATCGGCAGAATACATCCTACAATTTCAATATAAAAATTTTAATGTCACTGATACGATTAAACTTTTTATGAAACGTAACTAAAAAAATCAACTAACTCAAAATCGACTTTGAATTACATCACAAAAAAGAATACATAACAAACAATTTTACATACCTGCGCCATCAAGAGTGCTTGCAGAAATAAATATCCCTTTATATGTTTCATTCAAATGCGCCGCATCAACCACAACTACTGGTCTACAAAATTGGAATCCACTCTTCAATGGTTCTAATGCTATGAACAGATACATGAATTTATTATCCTCAGATTTATGCATTCTAATATGTGATCCTAGATAAATAGAATTTAGCATATAAATGTATCTGGACATTTGACGATAATCATCTGTAGGTTTTTCCTTAACATCTGAACTGCACGTTCTTTAGTCCCACAAGTCTTCTGATAGTTAATGTCTACACCGAAAGTACTTTGAATATCTTCGATTATGTCATTCAACGTATGTATTCTCTTGTAATTGGCAAGTTTTGGAGTAGCAAAACCACTAACAAAACCACCCGTAGCTTGAAGTTGTGTAAAAACTCTATCTTTCAATGGGCATGTGTGAACATCTTGAAAAAATCAAACTTTAAAAAAGTCAGTCCCCCGCCGACATGATGCCTTAAATATCTATATCCAATTCTCCGAACGATATTTTAGGACATAACTGCAATCATAAAAAAAACTCATAATATATTAAAAAACAAGATGAACTTTAATGTACGAAAAAAACTAACGAGAGATACATACATGAACCATCGTGCACAATATTTATCTTTAAGAATACTCATATGTATCTTTGATATATCAATGAAACAAAAGCATCACAAGATACATATATATACACAAACAATGAACCAAAGATATAAGATGAAGGAAAAATTATCACATATGGCCAAATATGTATCTTGGCCTACTTAACATAACAAAAAAGAATTACGTAAAACAATAATCAATTTTACGTTAGATACATAATTCAATAAATAAGAGATAAATAACTACTTTTGATACATTAAGGAAGATACATACCTTTTTTTGTCAGATCCTTTTCACATAGAAATTGAAGGGATGCTCAATGACAAACCTTGCCATAACTGAAATAAGAGTACACTTGTCCTTGTAGATTTGCCTAACCTTAACTTCACTATTTTGGCAATCTATAATGATCTTGTTCCCCTTCATATCGAACAACGGTAGCGGAGCAGAACAGCTAGACTTATAACTAATTAATTCCGCAACTTCTTTACAAGGATTTTACAAACACATTACTGCACCATCTTTTCCATCAAACAACATCTCACTATCAGATTTATCTACTGTAGTGATGATAAGTGGATACATCCCAAAACTAGGCTCACTTTTCTTAATTTCAATATACAGTTTCACACCCATCTCATTATGAATTAACAACGGTGTCGCATTACCATCAATTATGTAACGAGCCTTAATTTTTTTCTGCTTTCATCTTTTCAGTTCTACAGTAATGACCGAAATCAATTTATCATACGTTACATGTTCACTAACAATGATTTCATCACTCTTATAGCCCTCGTACTTTATATCATTAATCCAAACGTCAAATGACGTAATAAAACTGAAATATTCATTACAAATACTTCAAGAAAACTCAAGAAAAAGAAATAAAAAAGTTGTACGAATCGTTTTTATCTGGAAACTGAATATGGAAGAGAATTTATTTAAAAACGTGGAATAACAAATAAATTACCTTTTTTCGTGAGATTTTATTGAGTTTTTACCATTATTAGTTAGGGTAATTGCTAAATTAATGCAACATTAACCGTTACATCCCTTAAATTATGCAAATTAATTTAATTAATAAATATATTTGTAAGATGTATCTCACATTAGTTATATGTATCTCCAACGACTAAAAGGTGGTATTTATTGAAATTTAATAAGAAGTTGAGATTTTATGTAAATAGCGGTAAACATGTTGTGATATAGGTAAATTTTACATATTTTTTTCTTAATAACTAGTTTAGGTGTATGCACCTCGCGTGTGTATCTCACTTTAATGAGTCCAAACGTTACTCTAAATAGGATATTTGTTTAAATAATAAACATGAATACAATAATTAAATTCAATATTTGTTGAGAATGTAAAGATGGATAATTTATTTATTAAACCTAACCTTACCAAAAATATT
This sequence comes from Capsicum baccatum var. pendulum, assembly GCA_030864225.1. NCBI lineage: Eukaryota > Viridiplantae > Streptophyta > Magnoliopsida > Solanales > Solanaceae > Capsicum > Capsicum baccatum. The sequence goes on from CM061560.1 coordinate 24,423,464, forward strand.
TCTAAAAGTCGATCGACATTCATCTACCACCTGTAAACTGCAATAAAAAAATATAATGATAGAAAAATCAAAACAATACAATTAAATCTAATCTTTACACACAAAAATTTTCTCAAAGCTGTCAGACACTCATCTACCACCTGTAAACTATAACAAAATAATACGATAATAGCGATATCAAAATAATACAACTAAACCTAACCTTTACATAAAAAAAAATTCTCAAAGCAGAGATATTAAAACAATATAATTAAACCTAACCTTTACCTAAAAAAATTTCTCAAAGCCGATCAACATTTTATCTACCACCTGTAAATTATAATAAAATAATACGATAAAAGAGATATCAAAATAATATAATTAAACTTAAAGTTTACACACAAAAATTTCTCAAAGTCGACCGACATTCATCTAGGAACTATAAACTACCACAAAATAATAAACGAATAAAGATAGTAAGACAATACAATTAAACATAACATTTACCTAAAAAATTCCTCAAAGTCGACCGACATTCATCTACCATTTGTAAATTAAAATAAAACAATAAGATAATAAAGATATTTAAACAATACAATTAAACCTAACCTTTACATAAGAAATTCTTCAAAGCCAACCGACATTCATCTACGACCTATAAACTAAGACAAAATAATAGTGATCACAAAATTTCGATTTTGATGAAAATAATTCTCGTCTGAGTGAAAACTTTGATCCTAAAGAATGACTTTAATTAAAACAAAGAAGATACATATATACACACATGTTGAATTCTATTATGTTGACAAGAACAGTGAAGAAATTGTGGGTTAGAAAATCAAGCATTCATCAATGTAGACCTGCAAATCTGCAACTGAATCAAGTTAGATGAGCATCAATCATATTTTTCCAATAGGCAGAAAAAATTAACCTTAATTGATCAAAGTATAACCGTAAAGTTAAAAAATGGAGAGAGCATCAAATTGATAAAATACTCCATAAAAACATACATAATTTAATGAATATAAATATTAACATGACATACTTACAACAACATCAAGATGCATATAAGAAAGCATCAACCTCAACTTCCGTGAAAAAACACAAACAAAAAAACATGCATAAATGTGAAATAGACCATAAAAATATTGAGAATTATATTAATTAACTTAAAAAAAAGTAATAAAGATGCAAATTGAACCCAAATCCTATTTGTCTATGGACGAATTTATCTTTACCATATGTAACAATTCATAGAATAATTTCATAAGGAAAAAAAGAAAGAAGACCGGCTTATAAATTCAAGAGGTATATATATTATTACGTATATTTATAGAAGTATTTTTTTAATAGAGTCCTATTTTAGTGGTATTTTTATAGTTGAACAATAGAAAGGAAAATATTAATTAATATTTAGGAATCCCATATAATTTAGGAGGTTTAGTTAATATAATAAAAATAATTAAATAATAAATTGAAAAAAATAGTGAAAAGATAATTTTGTCTAAAGAAGAATCTTTTAATGAAAGCAAAAAGTTCAAATCACTTTTAGGATTTTCACACTTTTAACATACTAGTATTAGTACCCGCACGATATGCGGATAATATTTACGTAAAAGTAATCATTAAACAAAGATAGATTAAAAATATAATTCCTCTAAGCCTAAGCCCGTGAATCTCAATTCCTCTAACAGAGTTGTTTCTAGGCCAAGTGTTACCCAGGCCCAGAACTCGGCTATTAAAGGGAGTCATTTATTTACCTCCCCTCCACAAAAGCCCAATCACCCTTCTTCTCTGGAGCCCAATGAAAATTCTCAACTGCCCATAAGGAGCATGACCCCACTCTTCCTAAAATCCCTCTCTTAAATAATAACTCTTATATTTCCCAAATGGGAATAAAAAGGAAAGAGGCTTCCCATAGTAGGACCCCCAAGAAATAAGTCCACCTTAGTAATGATGAGCCTATACCAATGACTGCGGAAGACTTTTCATCTTCCTACAATGATGGGATAGTGAATGTCCTAGGCGTGGACATTGCATTAAATGCTGGTTGTATTCCCCATGGGAAAACTTCCCAGCTTCCACCCCTCAGCTCCACTAATTCTATATACCCTGAGGAAAGTATGTCTGATTCTCTACCTGAAAATAACAATAGACTCACCTATCTCCAACCAAATCATCATCACCACAACCCCGATGCCCTCAGACCATCAGCCAACCTCGTGGTTGGAGATATATGTTTCAGACCAAACAGTCCCCTTACACCTGGAATGGGAGGGGAGACAAATCACCCTCCTCATCCAGAACCCACAATACCTAGCTCAACTAACCATGGCTAGCCTAAACCAGGGTCTCTAGACATACGGGACCAATGTATGGATGGCTACCCTATTTCATGTGATCAACTCATCAGCTCAGAAAGAGCTGACCACAGAGGCTATGACCAACATTATCAACCAACTCAGCCTGAGCCTCCTTTTTTTCCCTCCACCAAACCCTGCTCAAATGCTGCTGGGGCCAGCCTTTGCATCTCCTAATAGGGAACAGCAGCCTCTTTCTCCACCTCTGACTACAACATCACCACACCTCACTCTAGAGAAGGTGGAGAGGCTAAATACCCTGGAAGCATTAAGGGCAAGCAACAAGGACATGGGAGGATTCCCATCTCAGATCAGAGTACCAAGAACAGAGATTCTAAACCTGGTAGAGCCTCTAGAGCTAGGATTCTCAGAACCTATCCAAAAGATAGTTATCATATTGATACCCTTAGGTCTAGTAGGCCTAAGTTTAAAGCTATGTCCAACAAACCCTACACCAGAAGAGACTCCACAAGTCCTGCTAACTCCCATAAGTAAGAAAAGAAAATCCTATGCTATGACATCCACCTCTAACCCAAAAGGAAAGGAGAAGGTGACTGTATCAGCCCTCCCCCCCCCCCACTTCATTCAAAGATGAAGAACTTCATAGTGTGTAATGCTAAAGGGCCAAAAATATTGAATTCAGGAAGCATTGCAAAGCAATGGTCAATATTCATCAGCCTTGCATTTTAGCTCTCCTAGAAACTAAGATGCTTGACCATCAGGACCTTTGTGAGGAACTTGGATTCCACAACCACATTCAGTCTGAAGCCATGGGTAATTCTAATGGCTTGGTCATTATGTGGATGGAGGATGTCATCTCTATCACCTCTGTCTCTATCTCCAACCAGGCTATAAATGTTAAGGTCCAGGTTAGTACTCCCCCTCTTCCTGGTATATCTCCATCATTTATGCTAGTAACAACTTCCAAGCTAGGGTTGACCTTTGGAATAAGTTAGCCTCTTTTAGTGACACCTATATCTCCCCTGAGAAGAACATCTGGCTGGTGGGGGTTTTTAATGAGATTCTTGGAGCCTCTAAGAAATTTGGAGGAGCCAGGATAAACTTAAATAGATCTAACCTATTTAAGAACTGCATCAACTACTGTAATCTCATTGACCTAGGTTTTAAGGGTAGTAAGTATACTAGGTCTAACATGAGATACAGAAATAGACATGGTCTCATTCTAGAAAGGCTGGATAGGTGCTCGGTAAATGACCCCTGGATACACCTCTATCCAGAGGCAACTGTCACTCATCTCCCTAGAACTCACTCTGATCACTCCTCCCTTCTCCTCAATATTGGCTTTCCTCTGTTAATTAAGATAAACCATTTAGAGTGGAGTCCATGTGGCTCTCATACCAGGACTTCCCTAACCTTGTAAGGGACTTTTTTCTTGACTTCTCTTGTATTACCTTGGCCACCAAGGAGTTTGAGAAAAAGGCTAAGGATTGGAACAGACTTATTTTTGGCAATATCTTTAGTAGGAAAAAAAAAGTTGCTTGCTAGACTAGCTGGGATTCAGAAATCCCCTAACTATCCTTCTAGTCTTTTCCTCCAGGGGTTAGAGCAGACCCTCTTGAAAGAGTTCAACTACATCCTTAATCTAGAGACTGAGTTTTGGAAACTCAAATCTAGGATTTCCTGGCGCCTTGAATGTGACTCCAACACTAGATTTTTTCACACCTTCACCCTTAACAGGAGGAGGAGGAATAGGATCAACTCCCTGATTGATGACAGTGGTACTTAGCATTACCATCCCCTAGATTTTGCAAACATAGTCTCCACTTTTTATGCCAAGCTTTATACTATTGAGCACTCCATTGGCCACTGGGAAACTAGGAAAACCCCTCTTCTTGGGGATCCATCAGACCTCTAAATCATGACCTCCTCCAAGCCAGCCCTTCCATAGAGGAGGTCAAAAGAGTTGTTTTTTCTTTTAAACCAAACAAGGCTCCTGGTCCTGATGGGTTTCACCCTTTTGTGTACCAAAAGTTTTGGGACATACTAGGTCCTCTCATTGTGAAATTCTACCAGGATACCTTCTCTTCAGGACACATGGAGCCAAGGTCGACTCTACCTACCTATGCCTTATTCCTAAGTGCAGAAATGCTACCTATCTTAAGAACTTTAGACGCATAGGCCTGTGAAACACCCAGTACAAGATTATTACTAAAATCATCAGTACTAGAATGAAACCCTTCCTAGCTAAGATCATTAGTCCCAATCAAGCTAGCTTCATGGCTAAAAGAAGGGCTTCTGATAATGCCATCATTGTCCAAGAATATATTAGCCACTTCTCCAAAATAAAAGGGAAGCAGGCCAATATGATTCTCAAGATTGACCTGGAAAAAGCTTTTTATAGGATTGAATGGTCTTTTATTAGACAGGCTCTTTCCTTCTTCAATTTCCCCCAAAGGCTCATCCAACTCATCCTTTCTTACATCTCCGCTTCTTCAATCTCTATCCAGGTCATTGGTGGGAAGACTAACCCTTTATGCCCCTCCAGAGGTATTAGGCAGGGTGACTCCATGTCACCCTAGCTCTTCATCTTATGCATGGAGCTTCTGACCAAGAGAATTAACTATGAAGTAGACATCCTACTTTGGACCTCTATTTCAATATCTAACAGAAGCCCTCCTATTTCTCTTTTTTTTTGCTGATGACCTCACTCTTTTTGCCAGGGATAACCCTAAAACCTGTAACACCATCAACAGTACCCTTCAGCACTTTAGCTTACACTCTGGACAGAGAATCAACTTTGAGAAATCCAAAATTATCTTATCTGCAAACTGCAGGAAAGAAGTCCAGGATAACCTCAGCTCTATCCTTGGTATGCACCCCTCTAACCAGTTTGGTAAGTACTTAGGATTCCCTATTTTTCACAAAAAAAAAATTAAGAAGATGGACTTTCAATTTATCATTAACAATCTCTCTAGTAAGCTATCTGGGTGGAAAACTAAATTCCTCAACTTGACTGGTAGGGTCACTTTGGCCAAATCTTCTCTAGCTTCCAACCCCAACCATGTCATGTAGTATATTAACCTCTCTAGTTGTATTCTCAAGCTGATTGATAAAACCCAAAGAAACTTTATATGGGGCACTACTGATGCCAAGAAGAAAATATTTCTCCTAGGTTGGGACACTATCACCCTTCCTAAGAAGCATGGTAGACTTGGCATACAAAGGGCTGGAATAAAAAATAAAGCCCTCTTATGCAACTTGGGTTGGAGATTGCTCTCAAACCCCACTTCTTTATGGGTCAATATTCTTTTAACTAAATATAGGACTAAGGGTTGGTCTAATAGAAAAGGTTCCAGGACTTGGAATAATATTATCAACTACTAAAATCTCTGCAAAGATGCTCTTTTCTTGGCCATCAAGGATGGTACTAAGGTCAGAGCCTGGGGGAACAAATGGATTCCTGGTATGCCACCTCTTTCCTCCATTATTGAAGGTCCCTCACCTAACTCCCCTACTCCTATTCTAGTCAAAGACATCTGGAAAGAGGGGGCTTGGGATTTCACTCCTTTACCCTTTAAAATCCCTCCCATTATCATCCACAATATGAAAAATGCTTTTCTCCATAGCAGACACCTGGAGAAGGACACTTCCCTCTGGAAACTCACTGGAGATGGCACCTTCTCTTGCAAGACTGCCTACTACTTTATCTTTAATGTAAAAAAGGGCCCCTATAGATCTCACACCTCCTTCAGTTGGATCTGGCACCTAAATGCTCCCAATAAGATAAAAACCTACATGTGGCTATTGTATCATAATAGTTTTTTACTAGAGCCACTCTCTCCAAAAGAGGCCTGAATCTTCCAACTTCTTGCCACTTATGCACTGACCAGCTTGAGGATCAGCATCATATCTTCTTTAGGTGTGACCATGCAAAAACCTTCTGGCAAACCCTTATCCGAAGATACAAGGGCAACAGAAGCCTCCAACTTCACATATTTGACACCATTAATTGAGCTTCTACCTGGAAAAGCCTGAAAAAAAAGATTTTTGACTTCAACACTAATTGGGCCAGTCTTTTACCTCTTTGCCTTTGGCACCTTTGGAAAAATAGGAATGCCAACCTATTCCAAAGCTCCTCCTCCCATCCTTGCTTCAGCATACCTTATATTGAAACTATGGAATACCAACACCTGGGAATTAGCCGTGGACCCCCAGTAGAAACATCATTAGCCTGTATTGGACTCCTCCTAACCCCCATACTTTTAAGCTCAACACTGATGGCTCATGCCTTGGTAACCCTGAGAAGGGGGGGTTGGAGAAGTTATCAGGAATGATAGGGGAGATTGGGTAGTGGGGTTTAGTGATACAATGCTAAGTGTGTATCAAGAGATTCCAACCAACACAAGAACAACAAGATGAACAACAAAGTGCTAGTGAATCGAAAATGGCCACACATGGCTTCACTAGGTTTGCAACTCTTGTTTGAACTAGAAAAGTGAGTTTAACAACAAGAACAACAAAGACAATATTGCTAGTGAATCGAAAGAGCCCCGCACGGCTTCACTAGACTTTTATATTCAACAACACAGTGTTAACAAGATTTACAAAGAAAGAGATAGAAACTTGACACACAATATTCATTAATCTAAGAACCCTAACAAGAGAAAGGACCCTAAGACTAATAAATATCAATACCAAGTTCTTACTTGGACCAAGAGGAACTCAAAGAACCCCAAGAACCTAGTTTATAGCCAAGATACAACACTAGTATCACTCTACTTGTGAGAATTTGGTTTTGGCCTCTCCAAATGATGAGAAAGAGAAGTCAAAAAATTATAAGTCTTTGTTTCTTGAATAATAGGAATGAACTAAAGCGAGACTAGCCCTATTGTATGGCTTATATAGTCACTTAGAAAGGAGGGACAAAGACCAAATTACCCTTGGCATTTAAGTGGGTGAGTTTGGGGTGTCTTGGTGGGCCTCTTTACATTTTATTAAATATAGGCCCTTAGATGGGCTCACAAGGGCCTCACACATGGCCAAGAATGTAAACAAGGCTTGGAGTCGTTGCAACTCATGTGCTTGGCTTCGTGTGAAAGGTCTCGATCTAGGAATTCCCACATCATTTAGTAAAAGCTTCACCCACACCACAAACAACCTCATGGAAATCATTGTTCTCGCAGAGGGCCTCAATCTGGACCTCCATCAGAACCTTCGACCTTTAGAAGTTTGTGTAGACTCTATGGAAACTATAAACATGCTGCAAAAGGATAACTTGCTATATGATCCACTTATTTTTTAATGCAGATCTCTACTAAGGAGCCTGGGGAATCCTCCAGTTTACCACACTTACCGAGAACAGAATAGAGTAGCGAACCTGTTGGCAAAGCAAGGAGCAAAACAGAAATTTTTTGAAAGACTTCATGTCTATGTCACTCCATCAGCTAGTGTAGGAGTCGTTTTTTGGGAAGATTTGAAGGGGAAATCTTTCTCCCGCTTTGTACCTAGTAATGGGAACTCAACCCCAGATTCTTTTGTTTTTGTGCCTGACTAGGCATGTTGCTTTGTAATGAATGCTCTTTCATTTTTAATGCACCTCCTTCTTACAAAAAAATAATAATTCATTGACCAATAGATAAGCCAACATAAACTAATGAAATGTATGTCGAAATCTCCAATCAATTATAGTTTCTTGAATAGTTCATAGTAAATTACTTCAAAATGAGAAAAAAAATAGATAAGATCAATTTGAATTTGTTAAAAATATTTACCTATATACGAATATTGAATGGAGACCAAGTATAAAGAAAAAATATTATCATTCTAGTTATACCATTTATAACATTCACATTTTAGTCAAAATAGGATCATAAAATACTAATTATAAAAGAGATAAAATTTATCTCTAAAAATTTTAACATTTTCAAAGAATAAATCATAATAATCTCAAGCACGATCTTGAAATTTTTATTTTTCATTCGCGTAAAAAAAATTGATATATTTTTTAAAATTTTATGAATAGATTCATTATTTAGTGAGGCTATATTACAAAAATTTGTATTTGGATAAAGAAATCACTAAGGTAACAAACTTATTTTTCTCAAGAGAGAAAAACACTATGAATAATTAAAATTATTTTTAACAAATAATTTTCTTGTTTCAAACCTATATTGTTTGAATATATAGTGACCTTCTCATAGTTTTCTTCTTCTTGAAATCTCATTATTAATTAGTGACAACACTCCTTCAATATGCGGATCTTTTACTATACCAAAATATGATATTGAATAACGACTAATAAAATAAAAAAAATCAATCATTTTTATATCATAATTATGCAAGACCTCAAAATAATATATAATCAAGAAATTATATTATTCATAGTATAAATTTATATTTGTATAAAGAGATTAAAAAATTAACAAACTTAATTTTCTCGAGAAAGAAGAATCACTACGAATAATTCAAATCATTTTCAACAAATGATTTTCTTCTTTCAAACCTATATTTCATTGTGATTACATTGTTCAACCTTCTCATATGTATATTCTTCTGCTGACTCTCATTCTAAAATATTGATAACATTTCATCAATATGTGTGATTCTTATTATATCGAAACCTTTCTATTTAAAGCCGGAAATTTATGAAGAAAATTTTGAATTAATATTTAGCAAACTATTGACAATTCTTATTTCTACATATTCATGATGAAAAACTTGATAAATACCAGTAAGGCTAATGATTAAAAACAATAACAGAGAGTGAGAGAACAAAAGTGTGACAATATTTCTGTGTTATTGAATTAGTATATATAGCCATATAAGGTCAAATTTTTCAAATAATAAAAATATATAAATTAAATTTTTCAAATTAGTACACAAATTAAATTAAATTATAAAATTTAAGATATTTATTTTTTCAAAATTTAACTTTTTCATATAAACATCACTGAATTGATATAAACAATATTTTAAAACGTGATAAATAAATTAAATAATCCAAAAATGTTGTGCCATTATATTTTTTTGTCTCTATTTTTTTAATACGTAAGAGATGCTAAAGCCATACAATTACTTCATTTAAATGTGGATATCTTGTTGAAGACTAATACCTCACTAAAATAGATTAATGCATACTAATTTAAAATTTCAACAAAACAATCTCCTTTCTTTTATAGTCCAAACTTACCATTAAAAAATTATTTCATTTGAATTAATAATAAGTTCATATTAGATTGCACAAAATAAGTAAATTAATTATATGTATTTTCATTAAATAAATAATGTACGACATAATTGTAATACGACTACACAATCAACTAATTAATTTCAATTAATAAGAATCGATTTTATAATCATAATATATAACTCAAGTTCCTTAAATTTAATGTCGTAAATTTCAAAATATATTTATGACTAAAGTAGTAGTCAATGTTCGTTGTTGTTTTTTTACCAATATATCCATATCAATTACGTAACTTTGCATATATTTTCTGTTAAAATAATTCTCAATATTAACTTATTTTTACATCAATTTAATATAATTAATTTGATGAAAATAAAATTATTATTAATATTATAAATATATACTTACCATAAATCTGTCCTAATTTTATATCTTGATTATATTTAATTAATGTAGGATTACATAAAGGACTCAAAAACGGAAACAATTGATATTAGTTACCTTTATAATTTCGGAAATTCAATCCCATAAATTTATCATATTTTTATAGTTTGATTATATTTATTTCATATTAGTTACCTTTATAATTTGGGGAAGAATTTTAAAAAGGTAACAATTAATTTTTTTCTCAATTACTGATTTATTTCTCAAAAATTTCTTATAAAATTATAATTTGACTATAGTCAATTGATTATTTAATTATCTTTATAATTTTATAATCATTCAAATAAGGTAACAATTATTTCATTTCCTAATTACGGATTTTCTTATATTCATTCATTTATTGTTTTATAAAAATAGGTCAAACTTATTTGCGATTAAAGTTAAAATATTTTTTTTAAAATGTCAATTAAACTTTTTTCATATAAGTTGTTTGATTGCTAATTGATTATTAATTCACAAATTTTTCTTGTAATACTTTCTTGATTGACTCAGTTGTAATGAAATCATAATTTTTTTAATATAATATCATTATTTATATTGTTTGGATATTTGAGGAATGACATCTATATTTTTTTTGTTTTCCATCTGGTGTCCGGTGCCCTCATTGGAGGCCCAACTAATTCGAATTGCGCGTTGCAGGGCCCATTAAGGTGGCAGCGCTCCCAACAGGATTTTCTCCATACCCAGGATCAAACTCTCGATCTATGATTAAGGGTGAAGCAGACCCATCCATTGTACCACAACCCATATTGGTGACATCTATATTAGCATATTCCCCATTTGATAATATTTGTTTCAAGATTGGCAATTAACTATTTTTTTATTATACAAAAATGTAATTATTGAAATTCATACAAAGATTGTTTAATTAGTTGGATTAGTCTCAATATAGTAGTATAATATCTAATTTTAACTATCTTCCAATTAAATTCGTATTTTTGTTTTATTTGAATTCAAAATTTTACATCCTTCCATTAATACTAAAAGTTTCTCATCTCAATTAAAATATTTCTTTTCCAATTATGTCTCTTGATTGTAATTGATTACCCTGTCATATTGAGTTATGCAATATGTCTTTTCATATATGTCAAGTAATTGCACAACTAATAGTACGTAATTTTTTTAAACATATGAAGGTTATGAAATAAATAAATAAATAAATAAATAATCAACAAAACATAAATTAATTAACTACCAATCTTAATATGAAATAATTGAACAATCATTTATTTTTACCACAATATAAAATGTGAGATAATATTAAATAAATAAATAAATAATATATAAAAACATAGAATAATATGAATTAATTAACTACTAATCTTTGTATGAAATAATTGAACAATCATAATGGTTTTCATCCAACAGAAATGAAATTTTTTTTAACCACAATATGAAATAATATTAAATGAAATAGTATGAAATCATAATAGCTTCCACCCAATAGAAATAAATAGTAGTTATTTTTTATCAAACTATGAAATAAGAAATAATATTAAATAACTAAATAATCAATAAAGTAGTTTTGTTATAAAGTGATAGTTTTTTGTTGTAAGAATTCAAGAGGATAGTTCTCAAGATGCCACTTGGCTTAAATTTAAGCTAGACTGTACAACTTTATTATGTATATAGATGTGTATATAAATATTTCATCAATACACACAAACACACACACATACACACGTATTCACAACCTCATTTGAAATTAAATAGGAAAATTCACCTTTTCTCAAAATGACACACAATAATTTGCAATTTTGTTAAGTTTTTGTATCTTAATTTCTTCCAAAACTATATAGAAAAACAAAGTAGTATCAATCAAGTTTAATGAATAATCATACCAATAATAAAGATTTCAAAAATGTGAACAAAATCAAAGTAATGAAAAATAAAGGAAAGAGAATACAACTATTAATTGGAAGATAAAAAAACTAGCAAGACTAAATAAGAAAATAAAATCAGTTGAGTTCATAATCTAGAAATCATCAACTACTCAGAAATAGCTTAAAAACAAAAAACATATCCTCAAGCAATTAGTATCAATTTTTTTTTTTACAAAAATGCAGAAGAAACTATATTACAATAATTAAATCATTATAGATTATGATAGTGAGTATGTGAGTGAATAATATTCAGAGAAAAATAATAGAAAAGTTCAAAACTAATTCTCTATCGAACCGTATGTGTACACAACAATGGTCTTTTCTTTCTTCTGTGGAAATACATTAAGAGTGGAATAAAACCTCCTCCTTAGTCTAGCAAGTTCTTGTTTCTATGCTTTCTTCTTACCAATTGTAGGGGGGTGCGGATAACTTGGGTAACTTAAATAGATCTATTATAGCTCTAATAGATCTATTTTTAGTTGTGCGTGGATATTTCTTAACTTCTCTAAACATTTTTATTTTTAGTGTATTTATTTTAATTTTATTAATGTTCATATCTTAGGGGGCGATTAGATGATATTTGATTAAATGCTTTACTGTAATATTCTTTAGTTTTTTCTCTTAGTTTTTGTAATTCTTGTATATTATTTTGGAGGTATTCTAAATATTCTATATCTTTTGTTCAAAAATATTCAATTAAATTCTCTTTCATAAGTATTTCTGTTAATCTTATTTCTTCCATATCTTGTCTCCAATATTTTAAATACTCATAGTCTATTATTTTATCCTAAAGTAGTTGTGATACTGCAAATTTCTTTGTAATAATTTATTCTAATTGTACTATATCTAATATTAAATTCTAGGTTATCTATTTCGTTAATTATCCTTTCTTTTTCGTCTAGGAATAATTTCATGTCTAAATCATATTCTAAACTGTCTTTTAATTCTAGTTGTTTTATGGTTTTATTTATCCAAATTAATCTTTCTTTTAATTGTTCTCTTCCTTTTCTAAGTTGGTTTCTATAATTAATTTCTTCGTATAGCCAACTTTGTTTTTCTCTAACTCTATTAGTATATTCGAGCATTTTTAATCTGTATAATATCCATCTGAATAATAACTGTCTGAATTATTTCTACCATAGAAATCTATATTTTCTAATTCATCTTCTATCCAATTAGTACTTAGTAAATCATCTTCATAATCAAATATTTTTTCCCATATTATTTTCTTTATGTCTTCTAATTCTAAGTCTTTTATGATATATAAAACTAGTATCTTAGTTTTTTCATATATACATCTTGTCACATTATCCATATTATGCTTAGGTTTCTATGAATAACTTGGATAACTTGAAATTGGATTCTAGTAAGTAATTGCTCTATCACAGTATTTATTAGTTGTTTGTTTTAATCTTAATAATTTCTCTATATTTTCATTAAGGAATTCTATATATTTCATATCTTTAGTTCTCATATATTCTTCTAAAAAAAATTTCATTATTTTTTCTATTAATTGTATATTTTTCATATCCATTTTCCAATATTCTAAATATAGGTAATTTATCACTGTTGATGTGTAGGTTTTGGTATGTAAGTATTTGTAAGAATAAGTTGGTAGGTGAGGTATGTAATTTATTCTAGTCATAAAATATTTATCAAATATTTTTTCCAATATGATTTTTCTTATATCTACAATTTCTATATCCTTAAGTACATACAAAACAAGTATTTTAAATTTATCTACCATTTCGTCGGATAAATAAGTATTCATTTTTCATATGATGCTTTTTTCAAAATATTTCCTTCAATCATACACATAACAAAATATGATCATTTTAGATTACTATATACTAGATTATTCTTAAATAACATATTCTTCGGTCACTATTAGCATGGTAATCTGGATACTTTTTCCTTAAACAGCGCCTCCACTCTGGCTACTCCCCTATCACGACTTTCTTGCCTCACCGATTTCACCTTTAGAATGGCATAGTTCTTAGAGATTTTTCTCCTTTTTCACTTTGCTAATAAACTTCTTAACATGCTATTTTTTCGAATAATTCTACTATAAAGTAACTATCATGAACTTATTTTATCATATCATGATTGTCAGGAATTTATGAATTTAGCTATTCATAATCATAAATAAATATACTTGTTCTGGTAGGTTTGATAATTCTGGGCTTTGTTTATCCATAGCTTTTCCTTGGAAATATATCTGTTTTCTATTAAATATTCAAAAGTTTTTTGTTTACAAAGGAGGAGGCTTGCTTTCAACACATGAAAGTCTTGCCTCTAACTAAGCAAATGCTCTACTATTTATAATCCTAAAGGAAAAGCGTAAACTTTTTACATCTTTACATCTATCCTAATATAACTTTACACGTTACCTATATACTATTTTTAGTCAAAAACTAATAAAAACCAATAATGGTCCTATGTCTTTATATTTAATGGCAAGTGCCAAAAGTCAAAAAGTCTATCCTAAAAATAGTAAAGCTATTAAATGTTTACATGATTTACGTATTACATATTTCACAAAGTTAGCTTTTTCTTCATATGTCGCTTTCTTCACTTTGATGTTTTTGTCTCCTTATCTTTCATTATTGCTCCATCTTCTTATCTTTTTGTCGTGTATCTTCCAGCTATTGTCCTTATCTTATTGCTATTGTAGCATCACATCTGGGATAAAATTGTGTCTGCGACTACATCTGTTGCATATGTGGTCATCGTATCTTTGACCAACCTTTTTACAGAATTGATCCATAGCTTCTTCTGAAATAATTTCTTTCGTAATAGATCTTGTGACTAGTAACTCTTCTGATTTTAGGATCGTTATGACCCATTTTCTTATCTCTTCTCTGTCATTTTCTCTAATATTTTTACAAGTAGAGTAAACCAATAATTGATTTCTGTTATAGTAAATCCAAACTGGGTTTTGATTTATATAATTATTTTCTAACTCAGTCAATACACTGCTAAGTCCAATAGCTCTTTTGTTTCGGTAGAAGTCTGGTATCTGATTTTTGGTTATCTCTTCTTGTTCGCATATTTATTCAGGGATAATATAGTCTTGTGTCATTCCTATATTGAAAACAGTAATTGTCTGTTTTATTTCATCAAATAATATTTCTGCTGGTGCCAAGTTGAAACGGGCATAGAATAACTGTCCCTTCGTAATCCTTTTATAATCCAAAATTTTTTTGTGAATATCTGGAATTCTTGTTAACTCTTCTCCAGTAATTCTGTAAACTGTAGATAATAGTCCATAATAGTAACATGAAGAAGTTAAGTTTGCACTGGTGCCAGGCAAAACAATAAGTTTGTTATAGTTCTGACATTTTTGTGTAATATATCCTTGGTTTTGTTTTGCTAATTCTTCACTCTGGATAGGTTTTGTATTTAGCAATTTTTGTTAGGTATAAATATTATCAATATATGTACGAGTGATATGGTTATAAGTTTGTTTTTGTTGATTGAGTGATTCGGAATACGTGTATATTTGGAGAGGTATAGATGACTCTGGTTTTTGTATATTTGGTGTATATGGTTTTGAGAATATCTGGTTAAGGTTATAATTATTTTTCTTTGGTAGTTCAGGTTTATTTTGAGTGACTATATTCTTTTCCTTGGATACATCACTTGTGCCTGCAGCTGTAACTGTAATTTCATTAGTAATTTGAGTTTTTAGGTGTTTCTCATCGTCGCCTTCTAGGTTTAGTTTTTTAATGTGCTCTTCCTGCACAGTATCTTTGCTAATAGCTTCTTATTTTTTATAGTGCTCAACCTGCACTTTTACATTTGTAACTTCAGTAGTTAATGTGATAACTCGTTCTTGTAATAACTTCATTTGTTAAAACACTTGTAATATTAAGTTTGTTTGGGTATCTTTGACATCAGTATCTTCCATTGGTAAATCAATTTGAGTAGCTTTGTCTTGATATGTAATCTACAATAACATTCTTGTCAGTCTTGATTACTTCAATTGTAAATGTAAAATTTAATATATTCAATACTAATCTCCGAATTTCCTTTGTCGTAACTGAGTTTTATATTTTTCTTGTTAACCACCATCGAACCTGGGTATTATCTGTTCTCACAATAAATTTGTTATATACAATATATGGTTCAAAGGTTAATAAACATTTATATAATGAACATAATTCTTTTCTATTTATTTCCCATTTTATTTCCGTTTCATTAAATGTTCATGAATAATATCTACAATGATGTTCTATTTTTTCATTTTCGTACCTATATTTAAGTACTCCTTCATAACTATATTCACTTGCATCTGCTTCTACTATATATGTAAATTTTTTATTTTCGTCTGGGAATTGTAATTTTGGTAATTCTTTACAAAGTAATTTTATTTTCTAAACTTGTTTTTTATCTTCCTCGTTGTAATTATATTCTACATCCTTTTTAAAAATTTTCTGTAAAGGCTTTAGGTTTTCTGCTAATTTTGGTATATACTCTCTTACTTGGTTTACTAATCCTAAAAATGATTATAATTTCTTTTTTGTATCTAATTCTTCTTTTGAATTTATTATTTTTTTGTACTATATGTTGTTGCATTTTTACTCCACTTTTATCTATTTGTATTCCTAAAAATTTCATCTGATTTTTCATAATTTCAGCTTTCTTTTTGCTTAAACTTATTCCTGATTTTTCTATTATATCTGTAAATTGTTCTAGTAATTTTAAATGTTCTTCTTTAGTTTTTGTATATAGTAGTATATCATCTATGTATATTATACAATTAGGTAATTGTTTAAAATAACTATCCATAAAATGTTGATATCTACCTGGTGCATTTTTATATCCAAATGGTAATAAGTTCCAATTATAAAACCCTTGTGGTACAGTAAATGTGGTTAATTCCTTAGAATCTCCATCTAACTTTAAGTGGTAAAATACGGATTTACAGTCAAACTTACTAATATATCCTTGTATTTGTCTTATTTTTAATATCTTATTTGGTATTGGATAATTATATGTCATAGTTTTTGCATTTAAATTTCTATAGTCAATAACCATTCTACTTTTTCCTCTTTTTTGTTCACTATGTTTATTTACTATAAATGTTGGACTATTGTGTTTACTATTACTTTTTTTTTATATATTGTTTTTCTAATAATTCATCTATATGCATTTTAAATTCTTTTAAATCGTCAAAATTATATGTTAATGGTTTTTGAGTTATTATGCTATTTTTATCTATTAATTCAATTTTTATAGTAGTTTTATGTTTTTCCCATCCTTTTAATGGATCTTCACTATATAATTGTCTTAATTTTTTCTTTATTATTTCTACCTTATCTATTGAAAATATAGTTATTTCTTTTTTATTTATCGAAAATACAACTAGTTCTACTGTGTCTTCTATATTGTTTATATTTTTTAACTTTTGTGTAATTTTTTTCAGTTTTCTTTCTTATTTTATTAATAACTCTTTTTCCCCTTACTTTTTGTTTACATGGTGTTGTAAACAACTAATCTGTTTTAGTTATTATATGTGGATATAATTTATCTAAAAATGACATTCCTAAAAGCATATCTTTTTATGTTAGTTCATAATTATAGATTTCTTCTATTGTTATTGTTTTATCTCATATCTGTATTTTTACATTTTTAGCTTTATATGTAATTAAACTTCCTTCATTATTAAATCCTTTGACTACTATTGGTGTTTTTAATTTATCTCATTTACTTTCTGGTAAACAGTTGTATCTACATAAGTTTGCTTATGCTGTTGTATCTATCATAGATGTATAATACCTATTATAATATCATTCTACTATTATTTTTACAAGTACATATATTTTGATATCATGTTAAAGTTCTTTTTATGAATAATTTCTCTTGATTATATGTTATAGATAATTGAGTATGTTCTATATTATATGGTTTTACTTGTTCTAAACATTTTATTCCTAATATTATATATGTTTTTTTGCATTTCTTCCTTTATTTCAAATTCTATTTTTATTTTCCTAACTCCTATTATTATTTCCTTTTCAACTATATCTTTAATGTTTATTATACTCCTTGGTATATCTGGGCATATATTACTATTAGATTTTATTTCTTCACTTTTTACTAGATATTTTGCTATATCATTTTCTTCTTGTCATGTGTTTAAGAGTATTAAATATTCTTTTTCATTTATTGTTCCTGTTATATAATATTGATTTGAATTAACTGTTGAAGTTGTTTCATAACTTGTTCTTTTTTATGAGCTTGATGATTCTGGTTTTTCATGAGCTATTCTTTTTTATGTACTTATTCTATCATTTATTATTTCTACAACTTCCTCTATGTCTATATTTTTGTAACTATAATCATTATCATCAATTGTTTTTACAAATTATTCTCATAGATTGATATTATGGAGTTAGAATTCACATTTATATAGTATTTTACATAGAAATTTTTGTATAGAAATGACTCTTAATTATAATATTATTTTACCATATATGTTGCTTGACTACTAATCAATTAATTACTTTCATATAATTAATGTGATAGTTAAAATATGAAATAACTTTTTCATATTAATATTTACTTAAAAATTTAAACAAAGTAAAAATAAAAAAATTGATCAAATAAAAGGTTGTGATTTAAATGAATAAGTCTGTTTACTTGTCAAAAAGATTCCCTACATGGAAGAAAATTAATTGAGATTATAATCTGTAAGCAATCTACCATTTTTGAGAAATGAATTAGTAATAAATTGTTTAGGTAGAATTAGAAAAAATATTTCTAGCTAAAAAAGGAAATAATCGATATTGACTGAAATTTACTATAAATTGTTACTTTTATATTTTTTTTAAATTCATTAATATTGCAAAAAAGAAATTTATGTCACGTAAATTATTTTTTTATGGTAGTATTATACACAATATAGTAAATGTTTCATAGAATAACCTAACATGTTGAAAAAAGTCTATCTATAAAGGGAAATTAATACGAATTAATAATTTTATTACCAGTTTATAATTCTTAACCTACAACTCAAGTATAAATCGTCTAAATGTAAATATTATGCTTTAATTCTAATTAATATAGAATTGCTGAAAAGTAAATACTTAAATTTTTCTATTTTTGAGCACTACATCTTCTGTAATTTTTTATATTTAAATGATTACATAATTATCTCTCTTTCCGTAATTGTAGTTTTCATTCAATATTAGTCAAACTTAGTTGATTTTTATATACCATAATATGCAATTTTGAATAAATCTATAATATTAATGTTCCTTAACTCTTAATATTTTTCATCCAAAATAAATAAAACTTAGTTATTTTTTATCACAATATAAAAAAAATATGAAGTAATTAATTATTTATAAAATATTTTTTTATTGTCAAAATATCAAGTTGCTAGTTCTCAAGATGTCACTTGACTTAATTATAGGCTAAATTATTTTTCTTTATTGAATATATATATATATATATATATATATATATATATATATATATATATATATATATTGAACAATCATAGTAGTTTTCATCTAATAGAAATGAATGTTAATTACCAACATGGGTTGTGGTGCAGCGGATGGGGCTGTTCCACCCTTAACCAGAGGTCGAGGGTTTGGCCCTGGGTATGGAGAAAACTCTGTTGGGAGAGCTACCCCCCGAATGGGGCCCTACCCAGCGCGAATCTAGATTAGTCGGACTCTAATGCGGGTACCGAACACCGGATGGGAAACCAAAAAAAAAAAAAGAATGTTAATTGATTTTTACCATAATATGAAATAACATTAAACGAAATAATATTAAATCATAATAGCTTTCCTCTAATAGAAATGAATCTTAATTGTTTTTAACCTAATATGAAATAATATTTAAATAATCAACAAAATAACTTTTTGTTATGAAATGATAGTTTTTTGTTATAAGAATTCAAATAGTTAGATCTCAAGATGACACTTGTCTTAAGTAATTATAATTATGTTAAGTATGCATTTTCTTTTATAATTATATGATATCAACTATGATCAGAATATATGATGAAAATATATTACTTTTTCATATAAAATTATTGCCTCATGATTAGTTGTATTACAATTTAGTAGCACTTACCATAGTCATATATGGTATAATGGTAATGATTGGCAGTGTAAAAATTTGATTTAATATATATACAATTCACTTAATAAATATACAATTCACTTACCATAGCCATCTATTTTTCATCAATGGGAGTAAGAAAATCTATAATTCACTTACCATATTCATCTACCATTTGTATGATCTTCTTAAATCACTTGATTGATTGAAATATATATTTAAAAATTGTAATACAAATTGTGGAATTAGGAGTATCGTTTGATTGCAATATGTAGTTGAAAATTGGAATACAGATTGTAGAATTATTCCTATAACTTGATTGGAATATATATTTGGAATACAAATTGTGGAATTACTCCTAATGATAGTGGACGTAGGAGTAATTGATGGATGATCTTCTTAAATTACTTGATTGATTGGAATATATATTTGGAAATTGGAATACAGATTGTGGAATTACTCCTATAACTTGATTGGAATATATATTTAGAATACAAATTGTGAAATTACTCCTAATGATAGTGGAATTAGGAGTAATTGACGGATTTTTTATGTCGAGTTTTTTTTTAAAAATTTTTACATATCTATGAAATAATCTAGATACTAATTAAATAGAAGTCAAACTTAATTATTTTTTACTACAATGTGAAATATATAAATAATTATAATAGTGTTCATAAATAGGAGTCAATTCTAATTATTTTTCATCACAATATGAAATAATAGAATAAAAATAAACAAAAGTATTCATCAAACATTTTGCTTTATTATATATATAGAGTTGAAATATATAAATAATTATAATAGTGTTCACTCATAGGAGTCAATTATAATTATTTTTATCACAATATGAAAATATGAAATAATAGTGTTCATTCAATATTTTTTACCACAATATGAAATATGAAAATTTAAAAATCTATATATAACATAAATAATTAATCAGTAAAATAAATTTTATTGCCAAGAAAATAAATTTTTGTTGCCAAAATATCAAGTAGCTAGTTCTCAATATGCCACTTGGCATAATTTTATGCAAACTTCTTTGCTTTATTATATATATAGATAGATGTGAAATATATAAATAATTACGATAATGTTCATAAATAGGAGTCAATTCTAATTATTTTTTATCACAATATGAAATAATAGAATAAAAATAAACAAAAGTATTCATCAAATATTTTGCTTTATTATATATATAGAGTTGAAATATATAAATAATTATAATAGTGTTCATTCATAGGAGTCAATTATAATTATTTTTATCACAATATGAAAATATGAAATAATAGAATGAAAATAAATAATAGTGTTCATTGAATATTTTTTACCACAATATGAAAATAGATATGAAAATCTTAAAATCTATATATAAAATAAATAATTAATCAGTAAAATAAATTTTGCTGCGAAGAAAATAATTTTTTGTTTCCAAAATATCAAGTAGCTAGTTCTCAATATGCCACTTGGCGTAATTTTATGCAAACTTCTTTGCTTTATTATATATATAGATAGACATGAAAATTTAAAAATCTATATATAAAATAAATAATTAATTAGTAAAATAAATTTTGTTGCCAAGAAAATAATGTTGCCAAAATACCAAGTAGCTAGTTCTGAATATGTCACTTGACATAATTTTATGCAAACTTATTTGCTTTATTATATGTATAAATAACATAAATATCAACTCTTTTGGAAGAAATTACACTCTCTCCCATTTTTTTAATTACTTTACTCTCTCTATTAATATGCATAACATAGCTGACATATACATAGTATTTTGTGTATATGTTAAAATTTTTGTAATATATTTAGGAAGTTAAAATTTTTTGTAATATTAAAAACATAAGTTGTGTATTTGCGTAATTTTTAGTTAATATATATATATATATATATATATTTCCACGAACCAAAATGTTAATTGGGCCACCCTTATATTAACCCGCTGGCCGCCATTATTTCATTTCGCAATTCAATAACCCTAAATCCCCAAATGGGTCGACTCTCCTCCGCCGTAGAATTCCCCGACGACAACCACCGCCGCCACCGTTACAATGCCGACCGCCGTTACTCGCCTCATCGACGCCACAGCCGCAGCCGTAGCCCTATAAGTCGGAGTCGGAGTCCGGTATACAGTCCATACAGAGTCGGCCAACAACAGCAAAACGGCCGAACCAATCGCCGATCAATTTCTCCAAATCGCAGTTACCGTAGACCACAAAGCCCTATAAACGAACCTCCTAGAAGATTCGGAAGAGGTAAGAAACCGTACCTTGATCGAGATCATGCTGATTCCGATTCTGATGAAGAACTTAAAGGCTTGAATTTCGAGGAGTATCGTAGGTTAAAGCGCCAGAAATTGCGTAAACAGTTAAAAAATTGTATCTGGAATTGCACTCCTAGTCCACCTAGGAACAAGGCCGAGGCCGAGGAGGATTATGTAGAAGAGATTTATGAATTTGGTGATAAAATTGAAGAAGATATGGTGGTTAAGAAGGAGAATGTATCGAAAAAGGACGTATCTGGAAGTGAATCAGAATCGGAATCTGAATCTCAATCAGAGTCATCAGATTCTGAGTCCGTGAAGAGGAATTCTAGGAAGAGGAGGAAGAAATCGAGCGCGAGACGTAGGAGTAGGAGGTCAAGAAGGAAAAATGAGAGCGAATCGGAGGAAGAGGAGGAGTCTAGTGATGATGATTCATCAGAAGAAGAAGAAGGAAGGAGAAAAAGAAGGAAGAAATCGAGGGGAAGAGAGAGTAAGAGGAGATATAAAAAGGGTAGTAGTAGGAGGAGGAAGAAAAGAAGCAAAAAGAGAAGGTATTCAAGTGAGAGTGAGAGTAAAAGCGAAAGTGAAAGTGAAAACGGTGAAATTAATGGTTCTGATATTAGTAAGAAGCAAAAGGGTGTTTTGAAGAGTAAGAAAAAGAAGGATGGGGATAGTGATGTAGCTGAAAAGAGCTCGGAGTCGAATGAGAAGAAGGGTGATGAAGCAACGATAGATGAAGTTAATAGTGAGGTTCTTGAATTCAAAGAATTGATTGAGGCAAGGAAAAAGAGTAATTTTGAAGATGAGGCTCCAGTTGGTCCAATGCCATTGCCAAGGGCTGAAGGGCATATTAGCTATGGTGGTGCACTTAGGCCTGGTGAAGGTGATGCTATTGCTCAATATGTTCAGCAAGGGAAACGTATTCCACGTAGAGGTGAAGTGGGTCTTTCTGCTGATGAGATTTCGAAATTTGAGGGTCTTGGTTATGTGATGAGTGGTAGTAGGCATCAAAGGATGAATGCTATTCGTATCAGAAAGGAAAACCAAGTTTACAGCGCTGAAGACAAGCGAGCGCTGGCCATGTTTAACTATGAGGAGAAGGCTAAGCGTGAACAGAAGGTTATGGCTGATTTGCAGCGCCTCGTACAACGCCACATTGGTCAGGATACTGAAACATCTCATGATCCGTTTGGAGGGAAGTCTGCAGAGGGTGCTGATGCTTGATCCTTTTGTACGTTGTTTACTTAAATTTTGGTGTTATTGCTGTTATATGTAGAAATTTTTATCACTTATCAAGAAACTGGGGATTGAAAAGAATTTGTGGTTACCTATGTCTAAGCTGATAATGTTTGGATTTTACTAATATTGTTTCATTGATTTGTGTGTCTACTTAGTCTGAGGTTGTTGTATTGGACTGCGTACACTTTACCCTCCCTAGACGCCACTTTGTGGGAATACTCTGGGTATGTTGTTGTTTCACTGATTTGTGTGTTAGTTTAATGTAATTAGAGTTAGATCAGGCTTAGCCGATATAGGTCTTGTTTCCGCAAATTTGCTCTCACACATATAGGGTCGAATTGATTCTACTTTAGCTGTTCCTGGCAACACATTTTCTGCAGACTGTAAGCAGTCAAATTTTCACATAGATCCTCAAACATCGTCCCGCTTTCTGTCACCCTTGATACTTGTTTCACCACATAAAGAAAAAGATATTAGCCCATTGCCCTTTCTTTGAAACATATTTTATGTTGTAGCCCTTGTCCACTTCAGTTCACAAGATGTTACACCATTACTGTACAGGTTCTTACGCATAACTCACCTGTCTGCCTCGGGAAACACTGTTTCTCGTGTTCGCTTTCCGACTTGCATGTGTTAAGCAAGTTATTCCCTGCCCCAAGTCCTAACACCATGATTATCAAATAAAATTTGTTTCTTGCTATAACACAAGTTGTTGGTGCACTAATCTTTTGACAAAATAGTAGTTGTGCTAATAATGTGTTGCCCCTGTATTCATACATCAATTGCTTTATTGGTTGATGCTTCATCAGTTGATATGTAGTTATTTTGTACTTTCTAAATCAGCCAGCTGATTGATCCTGTTGTATATTCAGCTATTCTTCTATGTTATCTTTCTGTGGTTGTTTACTGCTTTATTTGTTCTTCCAAATCAAGTTAGTTAGCTGTAAAATTTATGTTAAATGACTTAGCTTCTTAGAATCCCTACAAGGTACAAAGATCACTCTTTTTTGCGCTCTCTCGTAGATATTACAACACTTGCATTTTATTAGTGCTGCAACTTTTTTAAAACTTGCCCTTTCTCAAAAAGCTGGATGAGTCTATGATTGTTTTTGTGATATGCTGTTTCAAATTGAATTGATGGCATCTTGACTGGTGTGTTTGAGTTTAAAATGCCACATTATGTTTGCTTCTTCATTTGACTAGATGCATGTTCTCATCTATTCAGGGAAAACTTATCAAGCATATTTAGAAGTTCTGTTAGTTTCCTACATTGGAATCATAAAGATCCATTGAAGTATGCCCTAGGACTATGCTTCTCAGACTCATAAAAATGTGATCGTTGTGCGTGTTGGATCCTCCAAAAGTAATGCATTTTTGAAGGATCTGACACGGATGTAGCAAGATTATTGGATAGTACGAGCAACATGGCCCTAGGAAGCGTTGTATAGCTTTATTGACTTTATTGCAAATTGTAGTTTTCGTGAAAAAAATGTATAGACTGAATGTATTCTAGATGCCACTCATGTTGTGCTTATTTCTAGATCCTTGCACCTGTCTGTTTGGACCTTTTAGACACCTACCAACGCTTATACAACTTGATGATATTATATGGTTATTTGTTATTGTGTAGATAAGATTAGGCCCAAAATTGAAATGCTCACTACCACTTTTGGAAGTTCTGTCATGTAGTTGCAAATGACTAGTTTTCTGCATGTTCAGCTAACCATTTGAGTATATTTCATCTCCAATGTGTTCTAATTCCAGTATGTTGTTCTTTTTAAAGCATGTGTTTTACAACTTAATTCAGAATTTCCAACCCTTCGGAGAGTTTGCCTTATTTCTGCTTAAAAGTTTTTCCCCAGTTAATATTGTGCATTTATATTTGAGGAAGCATGAAGGGGAACCTTAACGATGAAGTTGCCTCCACGTGACCTATAGGTCACTGATGTCTGCCTTAGGGCAGGCCGCCTACAACACACTCCCTTGGGGTGCGGCTCTTCCCTGGATCCTGCTTGAATGCGTGATGTGTTGTGCATCGGGCTGTTTTTTTCTGTGTTTGAACGACATATTATATTTGTATTGCTTGTGGACCTTTACAGCTTCATGTTATAATGTTTTGAAGCTACTGCATGACTTCTACATTCTGAACATCTCATGGCTGTGTTTTGCTTAGCAAAGTGCTATATTACTTGGTGTGTTGCGCGTAACTACTAGAGTAGCTGCTGCATGCTAGGATGTCTAATGTGTGATTTTTTGGATAGCTGGTTAATGTGTACATAAGGGAAGTCTCTAAATATGTCTTACTTTGTGGTTATCAAAACGTGTCTTAGTTTGTTAATCAAAGTAGATACAGACAAACCTCAGAAACAATTCTGATGGTTTAGGATCTATTCTAGATATTGTAAAGAGCTTTTTTAGGATCTTATGTTCTGGCTTGAACTTATCTGCTTTTGGTGATTCGTTTATCCTATGTTGCTCGGATTCTTCAAAAACCACTGCAAGAGTGTGTATCTGATCTCTCAAAAACTATGCATATTTTGGAGGATCCGCCATAGGTGCGACAATAATTTTGGAGGGCCTCGAACTCTTCAGAATACTGCGAGTGGGTATCTAATCTTTCAAAAGCTATACATTTTTGGAGGGTCTGAACAACAGGGTTTATTTAAGATGTTATGCTGCTAAATAGCTTGTGTGTAACCCACTTTTGCATTTGCATATGTGAATGCATAGAACGTCCACAAACTGGCTGAGCACAACTTCCTCCGGTTTCATATGATGTTTCATTTTTAGAAAGTTGATTTGACTAATTTTTTTAAGTTAAATAGAATTAGATTGTTTCAATATTTTGGAATGACTATGATTTAGATATTCAAAACTTATATGAAATCCATTATAGGTTGATGGGGCCAAGGTTTTATAATGACATGAAATGCATATATGTATGTGCAGTTAAACACAGTCACGCTGAATCCAGTAATAGTTTTAATTCCACTATAAGCAAACTTGATTAATTTTTCCTCCTCTAATTCTATTTTTTGATCAAATAGAGTGAAATTTTATAAATGAAGTTTGAGGAGGATATAATGTATGCAGATTTTACCACTATTTCGTGGACGCAGAGAAATTGTTTCAAGACTCTTAGCCCAAGTGTAGCAATTTCAAGTATAAAGGAGAAGGAAATATCGGAGAATATACAACAACTAGTAAGGGAAACCGCACAAAGTCGACAAGAAGAAAAAAGAACAACAACAAAATAATGAAATAATCAAATAATGAAACATAATAAACGACCAACTATGCTAGATATCACAAGCAAGGCGACAATCTTATGACTGGTACAATGATAAACACCTACAAGCCTAACTGCTCGAAAAGCACATCACATTCTTACCTAATATCCTTCTATCCTAATACGCAGTCTTCACGCCCTCCTATCTAGGGTTATCTCTCCAGTAACTTGAAGCTACATCATGTAATGTCTAATTACCACTCCCCAATGCTTCTTCAATCTACCCTACCTCTTCTCATACCTATTATATTCAACTTCTCGTACTTCCACACTTGAGCATCCACACCTCACCTCTTTCACGTTTCCAAACCATTTCAATCTTATTTCCCTCATCTAATCCACCATGGAAGCCACTCCCATCTTAGCCGGAATATTCTCATTCCTAATCTTATCGCATCTAGTCTGCCCACATATTCACCTCATTTTCTGAGCATGGACATTTTTGACTGGCCAACACTCTGCCATATAACAACGTCGATCTAACCACCACTCTATAAAACTTATCTTTAAGTTTTGGGGATATATTTTTATCACATAGACTCCGGAGGCAAGCTTCCACTTCGTCCACGCCGCACTAATACAATGACGTCATTGTTGATATTCCCACTTTCCTAGATTATAAATCAGAGATACTTGAAACCGTCTCTCTTGGGGATATCTAATGTATCAAGCCTCACTTCCACGCTTGCCTCATGGAATCCCTCATTGAATTTGCACTGCAAATACTCCATTTTTGTCTTGCTCATCATGAACCCTTTAGTCTCCAAAGTCTATAGCCACACCACCAACCTAGCATTAACTCCATTACGTGTCTCATTGATCAATACTATGTCATCGCAAATAGCAGACACCAAGGCACCTCATCTTGAATGTACTGGATCATTTCATCCATCACCAAGTCAAAGAGTGATGGACTAAGAGTTGATCCCTAATGCAGCCTCATTTCAACCGGGACGTACTCCAAGTCTCATCCTACCATTCTAACCCGCGTGTTACCGCCATACATGTCCTTCATCGCCTTAATGCAAGCCACCAATACACCCCTGGCTTCAATACATCTCCAGAGAACTTTCCTTGGGACTTTGTTCTAGGCCTTTTCAAGGTCAATGAAAACCATATGTAAGTCCTCTTCTTATTCCGGTGTTTCTCCATCAGCTTCCTCATAACATGGATGACTTCTTCAGTAGATCGTCCCCGCATGAACCCGAATTGATTCTCAGGTCAAATAATTTGTAACTATCTAAATTAATCCTTAAACTCTAGTAAATCAACATAACTAATTTAATCTTGTTACAAATTAAATGTGAGCTAGAAAACTCAATACGGTTACATAAGGCGATAACATAGAGATTGATAACATGGTTTAGAAAATTTAGCTATTCAATTCAACATTGATATTGTTCATTGCAATGATAATTACTGCTGTTGTGCTGCTATCTCCTCGAGGTAGTGATAAGGTTTGCGTACACTTACTTTCTCCAGACCTCACTTGTGGGATTTTACTGGTACATTGATGTCGTTGTGCTGCTACTGATAGTCTGATAGCACAGTTCAATGTGCTAATATTATGACCAAGTATGCCTAACAACATTGGTGCTGAGATAGTCTTCCACAATGGTTCGAGTGACACGTTTAGCTCGGTCTGAATCTTATCTGAACCTGCGAGAATAACTGACTAAGTTGTGCCATAAATTATGTGAACTTAGTAAACTTTCAAGAAAACTAGTTGAGATAAAGAAGAAGATTACTCATCCTCTTGTATTTCACTTAGTGAAACTTACTTTGGTTTTGCACGTCGCTACTGCAACCATTGAGAATGTTACTGTTAAGAACTTTCTAAATATAAAAAGCCGAAATTCTTCTTGAAACAGACTATCTAATACCATAAACTGAAACACATAAATCGAAACAGATGAAGTAAAAATGTAATAATTCATTCAAATCTAAAACTAGAAATGCCAACACAATGAAACATGTAGAAAATCGAAATCAAAACCAAAACTAGCTCTAAAAAGTTATAAACATTTGTGCATCTCTAATTGTCTATCTAGAAGCAATTTGGTCTTGTACTTTACTTTTAGTGAGCCCAAATCCATAAGGATAAAGTGGATCATAGTGTTTATCACCAACATTCATAGGCAACTGATTCACATTCTTGAGCCACCTTCTTGACAACTTGCCACTAACCTTGTAATACCTTGTGAATCTTGTAATCGTAAACACACGACGTCATTTCTACAAGAAAGTGTCACTAACAACAAAATGAGGATGTTAAAGTTAAGAACTTACTAGATATAAAAAGACGACATTCTTCTTGAGACAGACTATATAAAACCGAAAACTAAGATACATATATCAAAACAGATGAAGTAAAAACGTAACAATTCATTCAAATCTAATACCAGAAAGGCCAACACAACTAAGTTGCGCAGACTCTTCACTTTCGATGCCACACCCGTGTCAGATTCTCCAAAAATACAGTAGTCTTGACGAATCCTATACGTACCCGTTGACATTATTGAAGAGTCCGAGAAACATAGCAATACAATGAAACATGTAGAAAATCAAAATTAAAACTAGTACTAAAAAGTTATAATTATTTGTGTATCTCTAATTATCTATCTAGAAGCAATTTGGTCTTGTACTTTAGTTGTAGTGAGTCCATATCCAAAAGGATAAAGTGGATCATAGTGTTTATCACCAACATTCATAGGCAATTGATCAACAGTCTTGAACCAAGTCCTTGGTAACTTGCCACTAAACTCATAATCACCAAACAACACATCAGCCACACCTTGTCCTTCACTACCAGGTAACCATGCAGCAACAAGTGCATCAATGTTGCCCAAATGTGGCTCAATAACCACTGGTCTACCTGAAATTAGCACCACAACACACTTTGTGTTGCCACATACATTGCTCATTGTGTCAATTCCTGACTGAGTTATTGTCAAATTCCTGCTGTCACCTGCTGTTTCTGCATAGGGTAGCTCACCAACTACCACAATTGAATATGTGAAGTTGTTAGACTTTACAAATTCAGTTGTTGGGTTCTCACTATACACCACTTCTGTGCTTGGATCAACAATTTCTGTTATTGCATCCAAGATTGTAGTACCTGAAAAAATAAAATACCGAAAATTAATCAAATTGAATTGGAAGAGACTGTTAAATAAGTCCAATCTTTGTTTTATGCGATAAGTTAAACCGAAAATATACACAGCATAACATATATCAGCAAAGTCATATACCATACTCCATCATTCATTTCATGTGTCTTAGTTACTAAATATGGAAAGTCGTCGTTCTTTTTTTGAGATAGATTATGAAGGAAAGTAAGACATATATACCTTGTGTGACATTGTTTCCATCAACTCCTTGCCAAGTAATTGTCCAACCACCACATTGATAGCCCAAATTATTGGCATGACTTCCAGCAACTAATATTCTTGATGACTTTTTAGGCAATGGTAGCATAGGCTTATCAGCATTTGCACCATTCTTCAACAACACAAGTGATTTTCTAACTGCTTCTCTAGCCAAATCTCTATGTGCCTGTTTCAACAAATAATAATAGCGTCACATAGAATGAAATAGAAAGAGTATTACAACGACTTTAAGATAATTGAGTGAACACCGACTTTCTCCTGGAAAACACGAGATACATAGTGCACCAGACTGCCTTTTTCTTGTTTTGTTTCAAATTTGAGTGAATCTGGCATTTTTCTGAAACAACTTGATACTTCATGCATTTATGGAAAACACAAGATATTTGGTGCATCGGACTGCTTTTTTTCTTGTTTTGTTTCAATATTGAGTGAATCGAGCATTTTTCCAAAACAACATGATATTTTATGCATTTATGGAAAACACAAGATACTTGATGCATCAGACGGTCTTTTTCATGTTTTGTTTCAAAATTAAGTGAATCGAGCAGTTTTCCAAAACAACATGAAACTTTATCATTTATGAAAAACATGAGATACTTATACTTTATGCATTTATGGAAAACACGAGAAACTTTGTGCATCAGACTGACCTGGCTTCCGACGTGTTTAACTAATCTATAATCAGCCAAAGGATTCTCAAAAAGGCCCAAGGTGAATTTGACTCTCAAGATCCTTCTCACAGCATCATCAATTCTGGTCATGGGGATAAAATTATTTTTCACCAAAGAGGTCAATGTATCAATGAATTCTGTATAGTTCATAGGGACCATGATCTGCAAAAAAAAAAAAAAAAACATGAAATAATCAGATGAAAATTCAAATTTCACATCTTAATATATACTATACTCCCTCGATCCCTTTTATTGATCATTTACCCACTAAAAGAATCATGGTCCAAAATATTTGTCGCTTGAGCAAAGTCGAGATGATATCAAACAATCAAAGAATCAGAGGAAGTACAGCACAAAGTTTAAACGACATATGAGAAAGATCAAAAGAAGTACAACATCAAATGTTTAAACGACATATGAAAAAGATCAGAAGATGTACAACATCAAGAGCTTAAACGGCATATGAAAAAGATCAGAATACATACAGAATCAAGAGTTTAAACGACAATAAAAACCAGGAAACGATATATGAGAAAGATCAGAAGTATAACATCAAAAATGTTTAAATTACATAAAAGAAAGATCATAAGTACAACATCAAAAGTTTAAACAACATATGAAAAAGATGAGAAGAAGTCAAGAAGTATAACACCAAAAGTTTAAACGACATATGAAAAAGATGAGAAAGAAGTGCAACACCAATAATCTAATAAATGACATATGAGAAAGTACCAGGGAGAGTACTAGAAAACTAACCATGTCAATGCCAGCTTGAACCCCAGCCAACACTGAATGTGTGTAATTTGAATGAGGTGGTGAGGTAATTCTGTCAATTCCTTCCCAATCTGAGATAACAAATCCCTACAAAAAACAAATCAAAACTATTAGTTCTCAATGTCACTAAAATTTGCGGTAGAATGGTAAGTACCACTCCATCGTTAATTAGAGGTCTCAAGTTCCCTTGAATTAACCAGAGGTCTCAGATAGGAATATAGTCGCTTTTGGTAAAGAATGCTATAGGGGGCGAATCCAGTTATGGTCAGGCTCCAATACATGTATCCGTTCATCCTTAACCAAAGGTCTCGGTAAAGAATGTAGTTGACTTTGGTAAAGAAGCTATGGGGGGCAAATCCAGATATGGTCAGGCTCCAATACACGTATGTGACAACAACAACAACAAACCTAGTGTATTCCCACATAGTGAGGTCTGGGGAAGGTAAGATGTACGCAGTCCATACCTCTACGTAGAAAGGTTGTTTCCGATAGACCCCCGGCTCGAGATACGGAATACTAAACAAATTCATAGTAAAGCATGGAACAAGATGGCATAACATAAATACGACACCCACAAGTAATAGAAAACAGAGAAAAGTAAACAGATTCGTATGTGACATTGGATGAAAAATAAAAACCGTTCATCCTTAACCAGAGGACTCGGTAAAGAATATAGTCGACTTCCATAAAGAAGCTATAGGGGTGAATCCAGATATAGTCGGGCTCCAATATACGTATCAGACATTAGATGAAAAATAAACAACTTTCATCCTTAACCGGGGGTCTTGATAAAGAAAGAAGCTATAGGGGGCGAGTCCGGATATAGTTAGGCTCCAATACACATAACGAACATTGCATGAATAATAAACAATAATAAAAAAAATTAGTGAAGTGGCTTATTACTCTGAATCTTAGTCTGTCTTTGAGGAACTTGGTAACAAGATCATAATTTGCATGCATTTTAACTCCATTCAAACTTGAATAAGAGACCATAATAGTTGAAACTCCCTTAATGATTGAATGATAATAACCAGGCATGTGAATGCTTAACAATGTATGCCAATCAGCTACTGTGTTGTTCTCATTGATCCCTTTTGTTGTGCCACCATCTCCAACAAAATGTTTTGCACATGCTGCTACCTTTTCTCTAAAAAAAAAAGAAAAAATAAACAATTAATTTTATTAGGAAAAAAAAAGTAAAATTTTGACAATGAATTTAGATATAGAAAATTTAAGTTTTTTGAAATAATACTATATATATATATATATATATATATATATATATATATATATATATATATATATATATATATATATATATATATGGGATGGACCCCTTTAAGCCACATAGTGAGAAATTCTAGTGACCAGTAAACCTAATTGTAATTTTTCAACGAAGGGTTCAGGTAAAGCCCTATCGCCTCATACTAAGAAAACTCAGTATATTCAATGTATAATCATTGAGTACACTTACTATACATCGAATATAATCCATCATACAAGAAAATATAATATTTTAAATATTTTTAATCGACTGACTAAAAATATTAAGATGCCAAAATAAAATTAAAAAAGTAAATATTAACTCACTTTCCACCAACATAAGGAATGCCTGTTTTATGTGGAGGTAAGTCCCCTTGTAAACCAGGTATAATTTCAGTCAGTTCTTTCACAATTGTTGGATCCTCACTATAACTTTCATAGCACCTACCCCACCTTGGGTCTCTACATACCTGTAAAAAAGTATTAGTCTAATCAGATCACATATAAAGTACATTAAATAATTGGTAACTTAATGATTATTTATAATTTATTATAACATGTTAAATTATACCGCAACACATGGAGCAAAAGCATAAGGAATGCCAGTAGCTCTAGTTTCAAGAGCAGTTGCTGCACCTATTTTTTTCACAAGTTTTGGATCTCTGCAAAATTTGAAGCAAAAGAAATTAAATTATTATGTAATTTGGGAAAATTATACCATTAATTTTTTTTTAATACAGGATTATAATTTAGTGGCATTGGCTAAGGGTAATTATTTTATAACAAAAAAAAAAAAAGAAACAACAAAGTATAGCCTCCACTAACTAAAACTAGTGTATACATTTTTTAATAAAAACAAAGGCATATACCAAAACTTGATTGAAATATAAAGAGGTAAATATATTAAAAAAATCAAAAGATTTCAGCATATAAATTTTAAAAAATGTTTGTCCACGCAATATAATTTTCGAGCGAAAGGATTCTTGCTACGTAACCTAATATTTGTTAGGTTACTAATTTCACAAATGATTATGAATAATTACTTTTAAAATTATTTGACTGTCCATGTATAAAAGTTACCTAGTAGCACCAAGTCCAACATTATGTGGAAAAATAGTAGCTTTATAAACATTATTATGTCCATGAACAGCGTCAATCCCATAAATCATAGGGATTCCTAGCCGACTAGACAATGCTCCTCTTTGAAATTCGTTCACCATATCAATCCATTCCCGCGCTGTCGCTTCAGATTTTGGCACGCTTCCACCTCCGCTCAGCAAACTACCAATCGCGTAATCTTTCACAATGTCAGCTGTCATATTCTTCCGTTCGAGTTGTGTCATCTGACCGATTTTCTCTGCCAACGTCATACGGTTCATCAGATCCATTATTCGCGTGTTGATTGGCTTGTTAGGATCCTTGTAGGGCAAGTAATCGCCATTTGTTCCCATGCATGGTTCCCATGATGAGAATAGTAGCACGAGTCCCAATAAAGTGCTTGCAATTCTCGATGTCATAACTGGCCACAAAACTTGATTACGACAAAATTGTAAGAGTGTGGTAAGTAACTGCAAATAAATTATTGAAACAAGAAACCTACAAGCAAAATTAAACATGAAGGGCTTTTTCAAGTATTGAATAGATTCTTTAAAACAATTATGTACTTAATATAAAAAAAAAATTATACTATTATATACATTGTTGAAACAACAAAAGAAAGATTTCAAGTTCCATAAACTAATAACGTAAAAATATATATATATATATATTCACGATCTAATTTTTATACTGTTATAGTGTATAAAAAAAATCACCCAGAATTCAAAGAGATGAAATAATTTTGAATTACAGTTTTTAATAAAAGAAAACATACCAAGTACAAGAGACGAAATTGAATTAACTTTGATACTGTAATTCTTGTGAACCTTTTATAATATAGTATTTGAATTTGAATATTTGAATAGTATTTGTGTTTGAGATGATATCTACAAATCAAAAGTAGTAAATATATTATGACCAAGATTAACGGGATAAGATTGAGTAATTAAATCAGTTTAAGATAAAACAAAAATATCTTACACGTAGGATTTTCATTTCTGGTTATATGTATATATTTTACCTTATTTGTTTAGCTAGAAAATACGTACCTATTAATTAATTTTCCTTCAAGAAAAGATTGTGTCATAAAAGGAAAACAATTAATAATTTAAAACAAATATTCATCAAATGTAGATTTACAGTCAGTAATATTTCGCTAAAACGATTCTTGAATTTAGCTTTTATGCGAATTTTTACACTGTTGAATCACCTATATAAAAAAATATCTACAATCTATGGATAAACATTCATGATGTGGAATTCATTATCAATAACTTGAAAAATAATACTCCCTATTTAAGTAAAATCGAGCGTAGAGAGTAGATAATCTATTAATTAAAAAAGTTGAAGTAATCGAGAGTGTAAAAGAATCTATAAAAATATCATAATAAGTTGGTGTAATGCCACTTTTAGGCATTCTACTAACTAGTAGAGTGTATGTGCTCCACACGCGTATATCATGTTAGTCAATCTTAAATATATATATGAAAAGGATGAGTAGAAAGAATAGAGAGAGGATTCTTATTTCTTCTTTTGAGGGATGAGAGATCATTACATTGTAATACAATGAAAAAAATCCTCTATTTATAGAAAAAATTTACTCAGACTTTTGAGGGATGAGAGATCATTAGATTATAAATACAATGAAAAAAATCCTCTATTTATAAGGAAAATTTACTCCTAGTCTGAGTAAAAGACAGATGGTTCAAATCCTAATAGATATCAAAGTAGATCTTGATAGATATTCACTAAATGTAAATACATTTACAACACTATTTTTATTATTATATATATAAAACTATACTTTCAAAAAAATGAAAGAAAAAAATTACAACAAAAAAATATTCTTAAACAAACGTGGATGGAATTATTTTTGAATGTACAAAAATTTGCACAAGTAAGAAATAAAGGTGCGAAACTAAAACTTGGTCAAGTTCATATAACACTATAACTCAATTCAAATAAGAAATGTCAAACTGTTGAATTCATCAATAATATATAAAGGTATAATGTTAGCCGAACCTACAATAGACACAATGTAGAAGACTACCCTCAACATTCCTCCTCTATGATCCACAAGTTATCTGTCAAACCATCGCATCAATTTGTTGAATTCGTTAAAAATATGCACTAACATATAATCAATTTTTTTTGCCATTATTATTGTATAGTGATCCAATAAGCTGTAATATTTTTCAAGTAAATTATACTACCATGCTGATTTCTAAAATTCTAATACGCATAATATACGTTGAACTCTTGTAAAGAAAGAAAATGGATAGACATAATGGTAATAGACTAATTTGAATGAATGTTTGGTATAAAAATTTGACTCTACATATAGTATATGAATCAAAAAGAAAGAAAAAATATACTGTCTCCGTCCAATTTATGAGGTATTTTTTAAATTTTAAGATTCAAATGATTAAACTTTACCTTTAGATAATTTTTTTTGTCAAAGTCCAATCAAATATTCTATCTACCACTTGTATTAAACAGAAAAACGCCAGATAGTAACATAATAGTAACTATAATATGATTGCGTTATTAGAATAATATGATTAAACATAATCGTTACCACACAATTAAATTATAAAATTGTATTCAAAATACATACATTAGGAACCAAAAATAAATATAAACAAATCCGGGGCAATGTATTACACAAGGGACATATATAAATTGCATCATAGAATTCATTACAAATTAGAATACCACAATTGAGAGTCGGTTGCTAAAATAAAGAATCACATTCATATTAAAATAAGAAAGAAAAAGTAAAATAAGTAAAAGACCTTAATTTTTTATTTTTATTTAAAAAAAATAATCTAACTAAGTAATGCTAGAATACAAAAGAAATTAATAAAGTTAGTAAAGACCCCAACTAAAAAAAAAAAACTAACTAACTATAATGCTAAAATACGTAAGAAAATAATTAAATAAGTTAAAGACCCCCACCCCCTAAAAAAAAATCTAACTAAATAATGTCTTTTTAAAATAGGTAAGGAAAATTGATTTACCTAAATTGAAGAATATTACGTCAATTTTATACCTAAACTAATTCTATTTCTTATAAAACCTACATTTAAAAGGACTCATAAATTAAACTAGTTAACCTTATAAAATTAAATAATAATTTGAAAAAAATAATGAAAAGATAATTTTTTTTACTAAGAAGATTTTTTAATGAAGGGTAAAAAGATCAAATTACTTTTGTAAGGGTCTTCACACTTTTAATATATTATAGATATAGATTATAAATAGATACTGATAAATTTTTATTTTACAAGTAGTTACGATAAGCCCGTGCAAAGCACGAGCCCAATCTCTATCCTAAATTAATATTATAATAATAACTATATCAATTAATATTAATTGTGAATTTTGAAATTTAAATAAATTTAATTTTCAAAGGAATTTTTGCATATATTCTTAAAATATTTTAAATTATCAATTATTGTGATTTATTATTTAAATATATAATTTTATTTCAAAAATTTAACTCACGATCAAAATTAAACTCTACAAATGTATAAATTAATTAAGAGTGTGAAAAGCAAAATTCGATGGGACTATATTACTGTTTTGTCAGATAACACAAGCCGTGTATATGTTATTTTTTTTATCTCAATTTTTGCAACACAAATAGAATTTAGATAATCAATCATACTTTTAATATGTTTTTAGATATTTTAAGCTATTAACTATTGTAATTTATAATATTTTTTACGTAGTTTTGAAATAATATCCATTACTCTTTCTGTCTAAACTTTTGTGGCGGTGATAGTCAATTATATTTTAAAAATAATTTAAATTTTTAATTATTGTGATTTATAATACTATTCTTCTATTCCAATTTATGTGACATTGATATAATTTCGAAAGCCAATCAAATATTTTATATCTTTTAAATTTTTTAAATTGTTAATTATTGTGATTTATTATATTTTTTACGTATTTTTTTAAAAATATATAGCAGATTAATCTTTTCTAAAATATATTTTTAAGGTTTTAACTATTTTAATTTATAATAAATTTATATGTTACTCTCTTTGTCAAAAAATTTGTAGCATTGATACTCAATTATATTTTTTTAAATAATTTAAACTTTTGATTATTGTGATTTATAATAATTTTTCTTATATTGTAATTTAAGTGGCATAATGTTTAGATGATCATAATAATTAATTATGGGTGCTATAGTAAAATAACGATTGAAACAACAAAACAAATATGTCTTAAATGATTCACAACAACTAATTAGAAGTGATATAGTAAAATTATTATAAAAAATACTTGTGAAAAAAAATTTAAGTGGGCCTCATATAAGACGTGTTAGTTTAACATTAAATATTTTTTTAATACATAGATGATTTTATAATATTTTTTAATATTTAGATGACTTATAATTACGGGTGATAATAGTGAAATTACGTTGAAGCAACTAAAGTTTACATGTCATAAATGTTGTTTTACGTTTTCAATTAAATATTATTAATTTTCTAATACATAAATAATTTATAATAATTAATTATGAATATATAGTAAAATTATGGAGCAAACAGCTGAACGTCGACAAGCCGGCAGGTTGGACGGGCTCATGCTTGCTTTCCCTCTTATTAGATACTTACTAAAATTTATACGAAAAAATATTTGGAAAGCTAATTCTTATATATCAAAAATAAGTTATAAAATATTCTTTATCCTTTACTGGCCATGATTAATAGGCATTAATTACTTTTAATTCCTTTGTATCATATCGTTATTTTTGCTCTTTATTGCGCATGCTCTCTTGATTAGTATTTACTCCTCTTTAGTTTTTGATATTAATCGTTGGCTTTATAATTCTTGATATTTTCGTTGGAGTTTTCGTAGACATGACAACGGAAGACTTCTTTCTATAGAGAAGTATCGATTCCTCCTCGAATTTGTCACGTTTTATTAGGGCACATTCAAACTTTAACTTATCCTAAATACCTCGAACTTGTTGTTTTGCAACATCACGTGACCCTTTTTTGCTGATGGACCAATGTGTAAATCATGCGCGTACATGTGGAAAAAATGTTGATGTGGCTGTCCATGTGGATAAATATCATCCATTTCCCTTATATTTATTCTATATTAAAAAATAACACACTTAGCGTCTACCCTTAATTATCTGATTTTTCTCTAAAAAAATTATATTATTAAGTTTTTCTCTACTCTAAAATAGTGAAAGGTTGAATTTTCGTCGATCAAGTAAGATATTATCTAAAAAAAAATATTTTTTTAATGTGTTAAAAATATGAAATTATTTGTTTCCGCTTAGTGTTTCGATTAGGATTTGGAGTAGACTCACATGCATAAATATGTTTTTTATTATAATTAATGGAGTAAGAAATTGTAATTTAAGTTAGGGGTGTACAAAAATCGAACTGATAAAAATATTAATGATTTATCGTTATCGGGTTAACGATTTTTTAATGATTTTATAAAAAAAAAGTTATTGAGTTATTGATTCGGTTTTAATTTTTTTTTACTGGGTTATTGGGTACCCCGATAACCCAATACTTTTATGCTAAATTTTTATTTTAAGAAACTAAGTATTTGATACAGTATTTTTGGGACCCCCCCCCAAAAAAAAAAAAATAAAAAAAATAAAATATTTAATTACAAAATAATGGAGTAAATGATATGAATAATTTTATCATATTACTTTTTGAATATACTCCCTCCGTTCCATTTTACTCGTCTCAAATTTTCTAATTTGATTTCTCATTTTACTTGTCATTTTTCATTAATCAAGACAAGACAATATTTTTTTTTTACCATTAATATTAATTATTTTATCTCCAAATTAAAATATAAACATCATTAAATAGAGTACTATGGTAAAATAGGCATGTTATTAATTGTTTTTGTTAATCAAAGTGCAATGTCAAATTTGGACGAGTAAATTAGGACGAAGGGAGTAATAAATTTATTGTTTTGAAAATACATTGAATAATGAACAGTATTTAATGCTAAGGGTAAAATGGATAGAAATGGATAAATTATTCGTTGATTTTTCAAACTCGATAAGTATTATTGAATATCTACTTTTAGTATAATGGATAAGTAATAATGAAGGGAGCGAGTAAAGATATCAAGAGAAAATTCTCCTTCCATTGTTATATTATGCTGGATTTTCTACATGTGAAACTTACGAAATTTAAAATCTATGATAGTGACTGTTTTTCTACTGAAGCTGAAATTTATAATAATATCTAATAGGAAATGATAATAAAATATGCTGGTAAATATACATTGCAACACAATAATTAAAACAACAATTTACTAGTATTGCAATGATGTGCTCAAGACGTGCTATGAAGTCTCCATCGTCTCGATATCATATGTGATATTTGCCTGTTTCACTATTTTTATGTTCATTTTCTATACTGATCGTGTTTATCAGGAACAACAGGATGTTGAATTGGGAATTCTAAGTGCGAGTTTTAATTTGCCTATTCCTAATCAACCTGCACTAACCATAGGATCAAATAATCCACTAAGCAAGTTAATTAAACATTATTAGTGAAGTTATTTTATCCAAAGGATTCATCATCTATCAAACATGTGTATAAAGGTTGTCTTATAAGTTATAACATTATTAGTGAAGTTATTTTATCCAAAGGATTCATCATCTATCAAACATGTGTATAAAGGTTTGTCTTATAAGTTATAACATTATTTATTATTCCTGGTTTAAATTACTTATAAAATCTCAATCCCTAGCTTGTGCAATCATATGCACAACCAAGAATTTTAGTTTATGAGTTCCGAATACATGTTAAGTGATTTTTTAAATATAAATATAAAATTTAAGTCAAAAGCTATTGAATTCTACCAAACTCGTACTTTAAAGCAGGTGTAGCTCCAAAACGACAAAATAACTAAGCCTCTATTATAAGGTAGTTGAGATCAACGATATGAATCCTCCTCATTCACAAATGCTCATTTAGGTTGATAATATATTACATGGCAAAATCCACTAGCTTCAATGATGAAATATATATCAAAATGGCAAGATCACTAGCTTAATTTTGTGGTATGCTTCTACCACTTTTGTTTTTTTTCTTTAAAGCCATGCTTGCACAAATTGTTGAAACAAATTACTAATACATATAGTACTCAGCTCTTAAATCATGTTGATGTTTTAGTAGTTGCCTTTCACTGGCTTAGTTGTGAGTCCAAATCCAAAATGAAACAATGGATCCTCATTGTGTGAGTCATCAAAGTTCATAGGAAGTTGATCAACTGACTTGAACCATGTCCGGGCGAGTTTACCAGTGAAGCCATAATCACCAAATAAAGCGTCAGTAACGCCTTGTCCTTCAGTTCCGGGAAGCCAAGCAGCGACAAGAGCATCCATTTTGGCAAGGTGAGGCTGCACCACAACTGGTCGACCAGAGACAACGACTACAACACATTTCACTGCTCCACAGACGTTGTTGATGGTGCTAGGACCGGGTTCAGGTATTGTAAGGTTTGCGCTATCACCAAACATCTCAGCGTATGGGACTTCACCAACGACTACAATGGCATAGGAGAATCCGTTGGACTTTACAAAGTTGGCATCAGGGTTCTGCTGGTAGACTACTTGTGTAGAAGGATCAACTGTTTTCTTGATAGCAGCTAAAATAGTGGTTCCTGTCAAGTTTTGAAACGCGTATCAGAACCCAAAAAACAATGTGTTGTATGAGTTGTGTTGATTAATCAATCAGCAGAAGGATCCACGACAGTATCGTTTACATGAACAACTAAAACAACCGAACAAAGTTGTTTAATGAACAGACCTATGTAATATGTTGCTTGAACTCTTCTACGATGCTGATGCACTCATGCCTGACGCACACCCGTAGGCATTTTTGAAGAGTCCAAGCAACATAGTTGAAATTTTTGCATCATATCATAATAGAGATGTTGCCAAAACTACGAGATACGAGAGAGTGAAAACATACCAACTGTAAGATCATTGCCCACAACGCCTTGCCATTCGATTGTCCAGCCTCCACATTGGTAACCCAAGTTGTCTGCATGAGCTCCAGCAACAAGTATTTTTGGTGCTCTCTTTGCAAGGGGAAGCAGTGGCTGACTAGGCGTTTTTCCATTCTTCAAGAGCACGAGTGATTTTCTAACTGCTTCCCTTGCTAAATCTCTATGCTCCTATAGGAAAGACAATGAAGCCGGTCAAGTAGTCTATAATACAAACAAGAGTTATATATGTTGCTCGGACTATCCAAAATGCTGCTGCACCCAACAGTCTTTTTTGATGAGCCCGAGCAACATAGGATAGACCAAGGGACTGAAAGATTGTTGGGATAACTAAAGCGACGTTCTTTTACCTGGCTACCGATTTGTTTTGCCAAGCTTGGATCAGACAATGGGTTCTCAAAGAGGCCCATCACAAATTTAACTCTCAATATCCGCTTCACGGCATCATCGATTCTGGTCATAGGAACGATATTGGCTTTCACTAGAGAAGTCAAAGTATCGATAAATTCTCTATAATTCTCGGGGACCATAATCTGAAGCGTAGACAAAACAGTCATAGTGAGTAAAGAGTGCTATAACATACAAGGTAATTACAAGATCTAAATGTCCATGTACGAATTTATGAAGACTAACCATGTCGATTCCTGCCATAATTCCAGATTGAAGTGAATAAGAGTAGTTAGCATGAGGAGGGTCAGTAATTCGATCAACCCCTTGCCAATCTGAAATGACAAAGCCCTGAAAATATAAAGACCATAAGAGGTTGGTTATACTGGAATATATCCCGATTTGACTTAACTGGCAGAATTTTACAATGAAGTGAATTGATAAGTCTTTACCCTGAACTTGAGCTTGTTCTTCAGGAAGCCAGTGACTAGGTCTCGGTTGGCATGCATCCTTCTTCCGTTCCAGCTTGAGTAAGACACCATTACCGTCGAAACACCCTTTCTGATCGCATCATAGTATGCAGGCATGTGGATGCTAAATAAATCGTTTGAGCTGATTACAGTGTTACCTTCATCAATGCCATTCATCGTGCCACCATCTCCCACAAAGTGCTTAGCGCATGCTGCAACCTTAGTCCTTAATCATATGAAAGTTCAACAAAGAACAACATCAGCATTGGTAGTCAAAGAATCATAAGAATTTGCTAGCATAAATGAGGATCTAAAAAGGGATAAAGATTCGTACTTTCCACCAACGTAAGGAACAC
Source organism: Capsicum baccatum var. pendulum (assembly GCA_030864225.1). Taxonomy (NCBI): domain Eukaryota; kingdom Viridiplantae; phylum Streptophyta; class Magnoliopsida; order Solanales; family Solanaceae; genus Capsicum; species Capsicum baccatum. Next base: position 24,466,583 of record CM061560.1, read on the forward strand.
CCTTAAATTTAGCTGCCAAATCACCTTGCAGACCAGGAATGATCTCGGTCATGCTTTTCACAATCCTATAATCTTCGCTGTAACTTTCATAACAGCGGCCCCATCTTGGATTTCTGCATACCTACCATAAAACAAATTTTCAGACATAACGTACATATAAGCACCATATGCACAAAGCGTAATCACATCAACTCACTGCAATGCAGGGAGCAAAAGCATATGGAATTCCTGTAGCTCTAACTTCAAGTGCAGTTGCAGCCCCAATACGCTTCACAAGATCAGGATCCCTGCCATAATCAACTAGAAACTGAGTAAAGCACGCTAAAGAGCTATTGATTTAGGAACAAGGACTAAGACAAACTTTATGAGATGCTAAAATTTTCGAATTCAGCTGATGAGTTCATAGCAATGATCTTGAATTTTCAAATGATTCACAAGTAGAAAATCAGTTATCATTTCGAACAATGTCTTATAGTGTATATAATACTTGCCTGGTGACACCAAGGCCAACATTGTGAGGAAAGATTGTAGCTCCATAGACATTGTTGTGACCATGAACCGCATCGATTCCATAAATCATGGGGATTCCAAGTCGGGTTGAAAGAGCACCCTTTTGAATCCCATCTACCATATTGGTCCAAACCTCAGCAGTGGCCTTAGGTGCAGGTACACTCCCTCCACCACTCAATACACTCCCTGCAAGAAAAATATTGAAGATGAACTCCAAAATAGAAGCAATACTGAATCTACAAAAATCCTATTAGTCCCTCTTCATGATTTAGCACAAAGGTTTCACTGACTTTTAGGCACAGTGATCTATCATTATCTTTTTTTCTTAAGACAAGACAACAATAAGTATCCAAATACACACATACCTACAGATTATGTTGCTCAGACTCCTAAGTAATGTGTGTTGGATCCTTCAAAGATACACACATACCTACAGATTATGTTGCTCAGACTCCTAAGTAATGTGTGTTGGATCCTTCAAAAGATAGTATATCTTTGGAGGATCCGATACAGGTGCATTAACATTTTTGGAGAGTCCGAGAAACATAGGCTATAGATGTGCCCTTTTTCAAGAAACCATATGTACAAAGTTCTAGTATGATGCAAAAACAAGTATTCAAGAATGGTCATTTCAATCTACCAATGAAACACAACAATAAGTAACCAAACATACACATCTATAGACTATATTACTGGAACTCTTCAACAATGTCATCTGATACATGTCAGATCCTTCAAAGATTGTACTTTTTGGAGTATCCGACATGGATACACAATATTCTTCAAGAGTGCGAGCAACATAGCCTATAGAACGCTCAAATTCTAGTATGATTATATTTCAAGCATACCAATGAAATTTTGCTTCACAACATCAGGAGTGGCAACTTTCCTCTCAATCTGAGTCATTTGACCAATCTTCTCCTCAAGAGTCATCCTTTTCATCAAGTCCTTGATTCTAGAACCTACCGGCTGTTTCGGGTCCTTGTATTTCATATATTCTCCCTCTACTACCACAGCCCATAAGCATAACACCACAAAACCCACCATGGGTATTGACATTCTCCCCATTTTTGCCACACAACCTCAATATCCTTCTGCTGGAACAATCTGCTAAAACTCACAAAGTAGAAAAAAATCAATAAAACTGCTAAACACCACAGTAATCAAAACAAGAATACAGAATGTTGAACCAAAAAAGAATCTTTTTAGTTACAAAAGAAAAAAAAGATAGACCACATGCTAAACACTACAACCCCATCATGGGTATCCACATATTTTACACAACCCCCACACCTTCTGCTGGAACAGTATGCCAAAAGCTCAAAAAAAATAGCAAAAATCAATAAAGCAGTACTAAATACCATAGTTATCAAAACAAGAATGCAGAATTTTGCAACAAAAAACGAATCTTTTTTGTTACAAAAGTAAAAAAGTAAAACACAAAAAAAAGCATCTAATCAAGATCAAAAGTTTTCACCACACAAGCCCATCATGGGCATTCACATTTTCCCCATTTCTGCTGGAACAGTATGCTGAAAAATCTCATAAGAATAGCAAAACTCAATGAAACTAGTACTAAATATGCTATAGTAATCAAAACAAGAATACAGAATCTTGAAAAAAGGTAACTTTTTGTTAAAAAGTAAAAAAGAAAAAAAAAACAGCTAATCAAGTTCACAAGCTAAACACCACAAGCCCATCAAGGGCCTTCTGTTAAATGCTCGTAAAAATAGCAAAAAACTCAATGAAACTATTAAATACTATAATTAACATAATATTGGTGTACTATTAAATACTATAATCAAGTTCACAAGGTCATCCTTGTAAACAGTCGCTACGCATGAGATCTACACGAAAGCGCCGGGTACCGCAGCCTTAACTTGCATTTATGCTAGAGGCTGTTTACACGGCTTTAACAATTGAATGACCTCCTAGTCACAAGCATACATAATTGTCAATGTGGGGAGGAAAAAAAAATAGAAACATTTTTTGCCAGACACCTCCTCAATGGCCTTCTACTAGAACAATCTTGTAACACTCATAAACAACAAAACTCAATGGAATAGTAACAGAATACAACAACAACAACATGCTCATTGTAATCCCACAAAGTGGAGTCTAAGGAGAGTGAAGTATACGCAGACCGTACCTCTACCTATAAACCCCTCATTTCAAGATAAAAACAGCAAAAATATCTAATAGAAAATGGAACTACATAATATTGAATAAAAATAGCAAAAAATTCAATGTGACAACTAAATAGTACAATAGTTAACAAAACAAACATACATAATGATAATGAGGTTTAAAAAAAAAAAACTTTTTTGGTCACATGCCCTCTGAATGACCTTCTACTAAGAACAATCTTGTAAAATTCATATAAACAGCAAAACTAAATAAAACTACTATATACTACAATTACAACAACATCATACCCCGTGTATGTACACAGTCCGCACCACTACTTATCGGTGATATAGAGAGTGTTTCCAATAGACCACTACTAAAGTTAACAAAAACAAGCATACATAATGTGCAAAAAAGGAAAAAAAAGATTTTGGTCACATACCCCCTTAATGACCTTCTACAAGAACAATCTTGTAAAACTCATAAAAACTTCATAACTTAATGGAACTACACAATATTGAAAAATAAAATATGTTGCAAGAAAACAGCTAATGAAGAAAATAATATTGCAATGTGAACAACTTACTTGTTGAGTGATTTCAAGTTTGAAAAAAATGGGTAGACGTGCAGACAACTTTAATAGACAAGTTGATAGGAATTATTGTGTGTCTGTATATATAGGAAATATAATGTAAGATGCCATGTGAGTAATGCAGATAAAATAACAAAAATGGTCACTTAAGTTTAGAGTATGTTTAAAGTAGTCCTTTAGATATATTTCTTGGCAGTTTAGTTTTTTGAGTTTGTCAAATGTGAGCACTTTTGGTCTCCATTGAATAGTTAACAAATTCTGATAAATTTTGTGAGACCTTTGGTGTGATAACTTGTTGAAAAATATGTTTTATGAACACGTACAAAATATACGAAGAAGAACATAAGATGAAGGGTTAATAATAAGAAATCGAAAACAAGATTTGAGGCTTGAAACACGCATGAAACGTTGTGTTATTCCTCATGATAACATCCTGTGTTCGATTTTATATTATTAACTCTTCATCTTCTGTTCTTCTTCGTATATTTTATATGTGTTCATGAAAAATATTTTCCAACATAACTCATATCTGCTTTTTGAGGTGCACCGAACTTATGCTATGTTTTGTTTATTTATTGTAGTACTTTTTTGTGTGTGTTGCGATTTTTAGGATTCGGTGAGACGTTTATGTTATTATTGTTTAATGTTGTTCTCATAATTTTACTCAAATCTAACACATGCATAGTGTTTGTAAAAAATTTGATAGAAAAAAAAGTGTTCATTTATCAATATTGATTATACTGGATCAGGGTGGAGCGTAAGTTACAATTCCTATTTGATATAGCTATTTGTGCAAGTATTTTATGGTTAAGAAGCAACCGTTTTTTATACAAATTGTATTTTAATTTACTATAACTACGGGATACTCCCCTTTTGCGAATTGCTGAGTTTATTGGATTTCAATGAATATTTGAGTTTCATTTTCAAACTAACTTTATTATTACTTGTTAATCCTAAATAGTGTTTGAGGATGAGATGAAGATTGATGAAAATAGTTTAAGGTAGGAGCAATTTCAGTCATCTACTAATGTATAAAACTAAATAAATGCAACTTTTACTATTTTATAAAGATATTTTTATGCTTTGTGAGATACCGACATAATTTATCTTATAGAGTTGTTTAGGTACACTAGATGACATTCATATCCTCATTAGAGTTCCATCTCATCACAAATCCAAGATACAGGATAAGGAAGGGAGAGATAATAACTAATACTACTATATTGAGAGATTTTCGATAAAATATGTGTTCAAACATAACTTTAATTTTTAATTATCTTTTTTAATGTTTAATTTTATTTTTTTATTATAAAAAATTAGCAATATCTACGTTAAAACTAATCAAAACTGCTCAAAATTATATTTAAGGAACTACTCCAGACCCATCCCAAATATAATATACTCGCTCCGTTTCATTTTATGTGACATTCTTCGTTAAAAAATAGAATATCACCTTATTATAATAAGAAATAATTTAACTTTAAAATTCTCCTTTTCATAGGCGGAGCTAGAATTTCAACTAAGGATTCAATGTCTGAAGGAAAACTACCTGAAGGGGGTTCAATACCTGATATATATATATATAAAGTAATTTTAATTATATATAAATAGTTCATTTTTTCGAATCCCTTAGAAGTTGGCTTCGCCCCTTCTTCTTTTGCCCTTAATAAAATGATTTATAAGCCACATAAATATTTAAAAATTGTTTTGATCATAAGTATGATGATAAAGGGTGTATCATTTTTTTGATATTTTTGAATGACACACAAGTGGAGTTAGTTGGGGTGGGGTGAGGTGGGGTAGGGTGGATGTGATGGACTTAATAAAAAAAGAATAATTTTGAATCTGAAAATTTTGGACCAATGTGGAAATTTGTCCGTTGATTAACACTTTTCAATGCAACTTTTTCTGACAATATCATCAAATGCAAGTTACTGATTTGTCCATTTGGGCCCATAATATACGGCAGCCTTTTCTTAACAAAAATTGCAAATAAGGCCTTCAAGTTTTTCAAAATGTACCAATTGAGCACTTTACAAATTACTCGTTCAGTTCACTTTTACTCGTCATATTTTAACTCGACACATTCAAGTAATTAACGTGACTATTTTATCACACTATCTTTATAAATGATGTTTTGAAACTCCAGTAAAGGTAGCACGGAAAAGACATAATAAATCTCTCTTGATTTGTGAAAATATACAAATAAATTGAAATATCTATTTTTCATATATGGATCGAGTAAAATCACATTTTCTTTCATTCGACCCCGTATTAAAAATAGATTTTAACTTGTCATTTCTAATATATAAAAAAAGACAACCTTGGAGTAACTGGTAACATTGTTGTCATGTGACCAGGAGGTCACGGGTTAAACCTTGAAAACAGTCCCTTTAAAAAATGTAAGGTGCAACTGCATATAATAGATCCTTGTGGTTGAATATTTCCGACACAACACATAATGAGAACTTTAGTGCACAGAACTGTCTTTTTTTAACATATAAAAAAAAAGATGATTATTTTTTTTTCATATTTTACTTTTTATTATTAATTGTTTATTATTCAAATCATTTTTCAATACTAATACTAAACAAAAATTAACAGTACTATGCTAAATAATTATATCAATAATTTTTTTTTTTTAATGAACATGTCAAATCAAATATCACAAGTAAAATAAACTGAAAAAATAGTTTGTTTTTAAAACAAGCTTTGAAAAACTCAAACGGCTATATTGAGTACTTTTGTAAAGGTCTAATTGTGTATAAAAGTATTTGTTTTAAGTTATATGGACTAAATATTATCTTCGATTTCTATTATAGATATTATTTCTTGTACTTTAATAATCGCATTATTTTAATGTAGCCACGGTTCAATTTTTAATAATGTTTGTTATCCTCTCTTTAGTATATTTATCATGATTTTTTTTTTAATTTTTGTTATTTTTTTTTGAATTTTTTTCATTTTTTTTTCTTGATCCAAGAATCTATTAATAACAAAAGTATTTTTATTCAAATAACTTATAGATCAAAAGTGTTAGTATCCAAAAAGAAAAAACTCGATACAAAATATATACACAGAGACATGGATATGAGAAATAAGGCCACAAATTAAAGTATTCCTCGTTTATTAGTCAATAATCATATATATGCTCGTCACATTATATATACGTTTATAGACCGTAACTCACATGCAAGAAATTTAAATTATGGACTTATATTAAAGAAATAGTAACTTTCAGGCAATTAATTCAATGTCATCTATAGGTCCTATCAAAGATGTTTTTTAATGACCATTTTGTGTAAATTTTTACATTGTAAATTATATTACATTTTTAATTACACAAAAATTGAAATGATATAAAAAAATATGCTTAATATTTGAAAGTACAACAGAAGTACGATGTTACAAACTAAATTTAATATTAAGATCAATTAGATTTAAGTCAATTAATATTAAAATCAAATTAGTCTAAGTCAATTTCCTAGAACTTGAATTTGAATTAAATGTGCACACAACCAATTTCTTATGAGCGTGAGTTGTCCAATTATGACTTTTTAGTTAGATTTCATATTAATGATCATACCAAACATCATTTTAATATTAAATCGGTATTAGTATTCGTGCGATGCGCGGATAGTATGTAAAGAAAAAAATCATAACAAAGAATATAGATAAAATATAGTTAAAATTTAGAAATTTACCTAATGAATATGAAGGAAAGTCGAAATTTTCTATTAAAAAAACAATCAGTCAATATCCCAAAATAGTTACAATTTAACGATGAAGAAATTTATTACTGAAAAGCTTACTCAGAATAGTTAAAAGAGTTATCCGATATACAAAGCATTCGGTACTTATTCAGATCAGAAAAGTCATACCTTAATAAAATGTAATATAGAAAGTTTATCATGATGCAGATATTAATGATAGATTTTGCGATTTGAATTTGTGACTTACAAATCACACGAAGGGCCAAATCTACATCATTACTTCCGAGCTAGGCGAAATTTAATAGCTTTGAGTTAAATTTTATATTCATATTTTAAAAAATCACTTAATATGTATTAATTAACCTATACCAAGCCGAGTAACATGTCCTAGCTTAAAATTAATCTACGATCGATTTTTGGTTGCGGGGAGATAACTTTATTGTTATTTCAAGGCTCTTTTTCGATATTAGAGCTAATTATATTATTTTAAAAAGGAAAAGAATAGACATGATTAGTGATAATTAAGCATGTGGCATGTGGATAATAATCGTGGGTTGTTTAAGTGATCCTTAAAACCCCAACATCCCATGTTTCCACACTTTTTAAAAGCGTAATTATTAAAAGAACTAATATTGTAATTATACATTTTAATTTTTGGGAATTTAAATAAATATGGCAAGTGGTTTTTTATTATTCATTTTTGGCTATTATTTCAAGAAATGCACCAATTTGACTAGTTAAGAAAATAAATATCATATCTAACTCAACTCACTAATTTCCTCCATCAATATGAAATACTTGAGGATTATTTTAATGTAGAATTTGAGATTAAATTTATCTAGTGTTTACTTACAGACATTAGTTCGTAATGTATAAGGATCAAATTTTAAAGACGAAGATCCTAGTCTTTTCTCAAGAACTATCATGTGAAATCATCAAAGAATACAATACTAGATGTGAAAACTTAAGCATATTCGAATCCATACTCGCAATAGTGATTCTTGCTGTCTTGAGGTTAAAGGTCTTCCAAACCAACACGTAGGTGGTTCAGAAATATCAAGTCAACCCATTATGTTGGCTAAGAACTGGACGTCCAAAGCTAACAATCACTTTGAAACTGAAAGGAAGACCATGCTCTCCATACTCACCACCTTCCGGCTCATGGCGTCAGCTACCATATTTGCCTTGCCCAGATGATATAGAATATGGAGATCCATATGCACTGTCTTGAATTAAGTTTCCTCTGATTCATGACGTACTAAAGATAGTGATGGTCAGTGAATATCTCGCACTGAACACCATACAAGTAATGCCTTCAAATCTTAAGCTTGAAAACTATTGTTGTCAACTCCAAGTCATGAGTGGGGTAGTTGCCCTCGTACACCTTCGATTTCCTCAAAGAATATGCAATATATCAACCTCGTTGCATCAAAACACAATTCAAACCAACACCGCAAGCATAATAATACATAGTAAATGCCCCGCCCTCAACTGAAAAATCCAGAATAGAAGATGGAGTGAGCAAATTCTTGAGCTTTAAAAAGCTCGCCTTATACCCATCAGACTCGTGAAATAGAACCTCTTTCCTAGTCAGCCTAGTCATAGGTTCTACAATAGAGGTAAATCTCTCAACAAACTTCTTGTAGTAGCCTACCAACCCAAATAAACTGCAAACTATAGTCGGAGATGTAGGCCTCCAATCACGAATAGCTTCAATCTTTGTCGGGTCTATCATAATGTAATACCTCGAGACTTCCAACCGATAGTAGAACTATGCTTCAAGCTCAAGAGAAATAAATGTTAGTGATTTGGTAGTTTTATAATCAAGTTTGATGTATATTAATACCTTAAATACGTCCTAGCTATTAGACGAATCAAAACATCCCTTACCGATTGAATTCTTGAGAAGGATTTTGGTATAGTCAACTTCAAACGAGAATATATGTTGTTATACTATGAATTTTTGAGCTCATGATCCACCAATAGATATATAATTGAATTATATTTCCAATGATATCAATTTCGCTAAAATTCGGTATCGGAGTAAAAAGTTATGACCGTTTTACTGAGAACTGTCCGAGCTGCCCAGGAACGACGGGCAAGCTAACAAACCGTTGCTTTGGCCATCGTAACTGAGGTAGTAAGGCCATTTTATAGCCCAAAACTGATGGTTGGAGTGACGGTCAGTCACCAGAGTGATAGTCCGTCACCCAGACCGTCAACTTTGTCCGAAACAACGCTGAAACAATATTTTAAAGGGCTTTTTGGGTCTTTTTTCACCCTTTTTAACCCCTAAGTACATCAAATCAAAGCACATAACTCCTCATTCATCCATAACATCAAAATTAGGATTTCTTTCAAGATCAAAATCCAAGAACAATATTCAAACCCTTTTTCAAGAAACTTAGAAATTCAAGTTCTTCAAGTTTAAGAACCATCAAGAAAACATCAAGATCTGTGTTTCCCAATCCTAGAAAGTTCAAGAAACATTAGTTATCTTTTAAGATTCAAGATTTTGAGGTATGTTAAATGTTGATTCTTGGGTTCCTTCCACCCAAGAAGTTTAAGAATATTTTTCAAAATTATAAGGTTTATGTATTTATGAGATTTCATGATTTATGTGTATTGGAGTTCATGATTATGTGTTGTTGAGTTTTAATTCATGATTTAGACTACAAGTTTTAAGAATTGATCCTAGTATGTGATGAATTATGTGATGTTCATGATATACCCTTTTCAAGTTGCATGTTGGTTGATTGTCCATGATAATTAGGTGTAGAAATTGTTGAATAACCAAAGCATGCTCCCCATATGTTTGATAAAATACTTGTGTGAAGGAAATAGGGTCATTATAGAAAGTTGACAAAATATTCCCAATTATGTATAAGTCCATGCATGCCGAGTGTTTTTTGAAAAGCCTTAGTGAATGAATTGTGACATGTTAGCATGAAATCCCCAATTATGTACTCTTTAATGCATGTTAAGTGTTTGATGCATGACCTTGTTGGATGAGTTATGAGATATTAGTATGTAGTCCCTAGGCAATCACATGTTTAAGACTTCCAAGTGCTTGAAGAGATGCCTCATTGATTGTGTTGTGAATGATAGCCTATTGCCATGTTATGTACGAGTTATCCTGTCTTGTATTATTTATGTTATCGAGTCCTAGGGGTATTTATACCCAACAAATTAGTTGTTTGTCTAGATCCAGAGTCAGTTTCATGATAATCTCAGTCAAGCCACAACCCTTAGAACTCAGTCAGTATCATTAGCATTCCAGCTTTAGTTCCGTACTCAGCACAGATCTTAGTAGCATTCAAGTATTCAAATCAGAACTTAGTAGCATTCAGTCAGATAACGAAATCCAGTAGTATTTCGTTAGTTTTCGGACCCAAGTGAACTTAGATAGATCAGTCAAATGACATGATCAGTAACAGATTCATCTCAGTCTAGTGCAGTTTAAGAAAAAAATTTAGTTCAGTGTCTTTCAGTTGGGAGTAGGATTCAACACCGAGCGAACCTAGGGATGGGAGCTCACCCGCTAGGTAGAACTGATATCCTTAGGAGCAATCCCTAAGTTCCAGAACTACGTAGCCAGTGTAGGTATGAGATGTCACCTATTAGATAGGACTGACATACTCAGGGATCACCCGTTAGATTAAGACTGATCTCAGGGGTCACTCGTTAGGTAGGACTGACTCCATAGAAGTTGTCTTTACCCGTGGCATAGTACTAATACCCTTCCAGCTGGAGTTACAGGTTGGACCCCATAAGTTATGATTCGGGGCATGTTGGTTAGATGACTACTTCCCACAGTCTTAGTTTCAGAATTAGTCTCAGTAAAAGAACTCAGCTCAATAGTACAGATTCAGGAGTATTGATACAGTCAACCATTAGCATATTCAATGAATCTAGAGATCACCTGCTAGATAGGACTGATCTCAGAAAAAATCAATCATCTTCATTATTAGTAGATTCAGAGATCGCCCGCTAGATAGGATTGATCTCAGATTCAGTTAATCATTATCATTATCATTAGATTCAAAGATCACCCGCTAGATAGGACTGATCTCAACATCAGTACTTAGTTATCAATATCAGTAGATTCAGTATCCCAACATTAGTAAGCTCATATGTCAGTAAATCAGCACTCAAAACTCAGTATTCAGTGTCACTATGATTTCAGTTATGGTTTATGCATTTATGCACGTGTCGTCATTTAGTATACTTAGATTATTTAGTCAGTATTGTTCATGCATATGAACCCTTGCATTTAGCCTTACCTCATCTAGCATACCAGTACATTCTTACGTACTGATGCATATTTTTTTACGCTATGGTATTTTATACTATAGGTTCAGAAGCACGAGATCCAGAGCACCCTTAGCAGTTCAGATTCAGCTAGAAGCACTAGACTTAGCAGTGAGTCCTCATCATTCAAGGATGTTCTATTATTTCCTTATATTTCTAGATTCAGTATTTTAGTAGAGGGGGATTGTCCCATCAACTCCTTATTCAGGCAGTTTAGAGGCATTCAGACAAGATATTCAGACAGTTGCTTTAGTATTTTTGATACTTTATTCAGTTGTATTTTAGTTTTGAAACTTATGGAAAGTTTCCGCAAGTTGTTTTCCACATTTTTACAATATATTATGCAGTGCTCAGTTACAAGTACCAGAAAAGGGTTAGCTTGTGGTCCTTCGGGATTATAAGCACCATGTAGCGTCTGGGGTTCAGAATTTGGGGCATTACACATAATCCGTTCTTGAACACCATGTGCCTCAAGAGCACTATAAACTCACGCCAAAACTCATACTTGAGAATTTAAAATAATGCTGAAGATCTTTCTAATTGTGGAGCACTGCAAAATGTTGCTCGTACTCCTTCCCACTCCTCGAATAGACAAGGATGTTATCAATTAAAACAATCACAAAGAAGTCCAAATAAGGTCTGAATATGCGATTCATCAAGTCCATGAACTCTGCTAGAGCATTAGTCAATTCAAAAGATATCACCAGGAACTCATAATGGCCTTAACGAGTCCTAAAGGCTATCTTAGGGATGTTTTCAGTTGAATCCTTAACTGATAGTAGCCGGATCTCAAGTCAATCTTAGAAAACACTGCTGCACATTGAAGCTGATCAAATAGATCATCGATACGGGGCATATGATACTTATCCTTTACTTCCACCTTAGTCAGTTGCTTGTAGTCGATACACATATGCATAAATTCTTCTTCTCCACAAACAAAACAGAAGCACCTTATGAAAATACACTCGATCTAATAAATCCCTTACCTGAAAGATCCAACTCGATATGAGCCATATGGTAAGATAAAATAGACATGGGTCGAGTGCCCAACTCAAAGGTCAATAACAAACTCTATATCACGCTCAAGAGGCAAGCTAGGTAGGTCGCTAGGAAATGTATCAGAAAACTCACAGACAGAAATAGAGTCAAGTGAAGTGCTCTCAACATTGATGTCACGAACATGAGCTAAATAAGTCATACAATCACTCAATAACAGTATCCTAGTCTTAATATAAGAAATAATTGTCACGTCCCAAAAAAGAGGGTCATGATGACACTTGTCGCGGCGCACCTTGACAAGTAAGCCTATCACCTAAACTGATACAAAAAGAGAAAAAGACAGAAATATCCCAAGATAAGGCTTCTAGAACAAGCCGAACCATATAAGTAATCATAACAATGCAGAAAGAACTTATCCAAAACACCAATCATATCCAAAACTAGGTGTCAATAGTGTAAGAACTACAAATACAATCCAAGAGTCAAATACATCAGAAAAATAACCACAAAGGAATAATATTATCTCCGAATACTAATAAAGACATAACTACTATAAAAAGATAGAGGTGAACTTTGGATGCATGAATGTCCAACCGCTACCTTGGAAGATCCAACAATCGCCCGAGTCAATCAAGCTAAGGCGCACTCGAGCTAGTACCTGCACCAAAAAGGTGCAGTAGACATGAGTACGATCTACTTGTACTCAGTAGGTATCATTGGTCGACCAACCAAAGTATTAAATAAAGCATACAAAATATACACTAAGAGTACGCCACCTGCAATAAAAAATGTCCTACAATGGTAGCCCATACCGCTTGAACTAACAGTTCTATAATATCCATATATAATACAACAACACACAAGATAAAGATACAAATATACACAATATCACATACAGGTAGAACAAAGGAGGGACATGTATAATCAAGATTATCAAGTACAATTAAAGGAATATAGAACAATTAGACATTAACAAGTCAAGATATAGAACAAATAGGTAGATAACAAGTCAATATGGCAATTCAAACACAACATAAACACAATAAAACAGCTGCAATGTATATGATGATGATGACGGTGCATGGTATCGGCACAAAACCTAAAGTTTGGCACACGGCCACAAGATCACCAATATTTGCAAGTTTTCTCCGATATGATCCTTCGAAGATGGTTCATAAAATCCAATATCTAGTATCAATATCACATATTCTAGTTTTTTTAGTATTTTCAAAGCACATATATAACATGAGACATAAATCAAGTACACATACATGACAACAAGTATATATAAAACATTATAACAAACAAGTGAAATGATGTGTATGATGACATAAGAATGACGATGCAATGTTCACAACCATTAAAAATGAGTATTTTCACAACCAATCCACGTGATGCATTTTCACACCCAATCCACATGATGTATTTCCACAACCAACCACAATGTTACAATTCCACAACCACGTGAGCCAATATCCACTCATTATTTTCGTTTCATCCATGAATTTCCATATGTCTCATATACCAATAAGTATGGATATATCACAATATACCAATGAAACCACATTAGGCATTTAAACAAAACAATACAATTATTCACATGTATTCAAGGCTATCAACACCACATAGGACCCTACACGGTCACACATATCATATCATATCTTAATTTCAATAATTACATCACATATAAGCCCCCACATGGGCATAAAACATAGATAGCCATTTTTCACAATTAGGTCCCACCCTTAACATGCATTTTGTACCATCATTTACTACCCAACCCATTCTGAAAGAGTTAAGCCATAACCTACCTAAAAAACAAATCAATCTGCTACACTTTGAACCCATGACCTTAATTTCCATGAACGATCCCAAACTCCACTAAAAACATCAAATATGAAGTCTACGTGTTAAAATAAAATCAATGACATCCATATTGACTACTTTTGGTTCGGAATCAAAATGAATCCCCGGATCGGGTTTCCAAAAAAGAAGGGCAAAATCATAACTTTACTTCAAAAATATATTTTTCATATTTTTAGAAATCCCCAGCTGAAAACCCAAGTCAAATCGAGTAAAAAACGAGGTTCAAATTGAGGAAAAACCATTTTTGAGCTTTACGGGGTCAAATCTTTGAAATCCAAGTTAAAATCAAGAATCAGAGTTGTTTTAGAGGTTAAATTAATAAAAAACTAGTAACTATAAGATAAAAATATTACTCAAGTGAAAAGGAGTGAAATTAAATTTTAAAATCAAGCCCAAGATTTTGGAGGTTTTGAGAAATTTATTAAGAAATTACTAAGAAAATGGTGAATCCTTACCTTAAATCCATAATAAAATCAAGAAATAGGTGTTAATATAGCTTCTCAAGCTTCACTTTAAGATCCTATACTATTTTAAGGTTTAACTCCCAAGAGGCAAGATAAAAATGAGCAAAATGGGCAAAAAAGAGTATAGCAATTTTTTCTGCAATATCAAATTTTTTTGAGTCAATCAAACTTCGATGGGGTGCCCGAAATTTATTGGAATTCGATAAATGCAAACGAACTATGAAACCATACTAAATTCGATATTTCGAACGCATTGACAAAGTCAGATTTTCGAAAAAATATTATTTTCACAAAGTTGACCCCCGAAATCTAAAATCATAATTTTTCAAATCGATGGTCGAAATGAGATTCAAAAGCCGTAAAATCATTCCAAATATACTAACACCCTACAATCAACATTCTGGATCTACTGGCGAAGTCGAATTTTCCATCCGAGGTTGTTTTGATCAAATGTAGGTCCAACACCCATATTTTTAATTTTCCAACTTTCCGATCAAGAAATGAGCTCGGGTGCATCAAAACCCAAACCAAAGGTCTACCTAGGCTAAAATTAATATTTCAGAGTCGCTGGAGCAGTTCGTTCGGTCATCTGTTCCTGGATCAAAAGATATCTCCATAAGTCTAAAATAAGGCTCTAGAAGCCATAAAAACCATAATATCGCCTAAATGATACCAAAATCCATTGAAAATTATGTCAATCACTTTCACACTTCAGAAATACCATAATGCATCTATGGAGAGGGGTAAAATAGTCAAATTATATAAAATCATAAATTTTACATATTTCTTCAAATTTTTAGGTCATTACATCATCCACCACTAAAAATCTAGTTCAGCCTCGAACTAATGCAAGGAAATACCTGAATCAATAAAGATCTAAGGATAAGAACTACGCATATCAGACTTGATCTCTTAAGTAGCTTCACCTAAAGGTCGATTGTAACGCCCCAAAATCTAATCCCGAGATGTCACACGGTTCTCAAGACTACGAGTAGCCTTAAGCTAACCCTGTCTCCATACTACTAAGCGTAAATATCATAATAATGAAAATATATACATAAAAGTCACACTGGAATACTAAAAATATCTGAAATAACTGAGAGTAATGTTTAAAACATCAATACTGAATAAATCTAGAATCAAAAATAGTAGTCTGACCAGCCTCTACTACTAATAACTAGAGAGTCACTGGGACAAACCCTCAGCTAACTCGAACTGTCTAAAAAAAATGCTGAATCATATGAACTACTAAGCTGCAAAATTTGAATGAATAAGTCCCCGAACTATGAGGACTCACGAACTGTCGAATTTAGATGAAGATGCTCGAACTACTCACGCTGCTGATACTGAGCACTTGAATCTACATATGTGGATCAATACTTTGAGGATGTACCGAGTATGTGAGAGTGAATGCATAAGTAAAACATAGTATCAATTATCAAAATTTGTAAAACAATGCATGCTAAATGTAAATGACTCACATAAGCTGGAATATCTCAAATACTAAAAATCTGAAATCATGAATAGCAAATCAACTTTATAAATCTAGTGAGTCATAACATTTAGTTCTAAAATCTGTACTTGTATTCTCTCTTTTAATCATATTGTCTAAGTGTAGAAAGGACTCACTCTTAAATCTGAAAGATGAAAACTGTAGCCAAAGTCTTTTTGTAATGCATTGTCTGAATAAATTCGTGATCCTTTACATTTAGTTTTCTAAAAGCTTTTCTGTAAATATCCTCTGTTAGGTATTACTATTAGGGAGAATACTTTAAAACTATTCTGAAAATATTTACTGATAGGGAGGTTCTCTTAACCGACATAAACCATGTGAGCTAACATCGAGTCCAACGTCTCGTCCTCCTAAGGAATAAACCTCACATTGGGAAGAGGTTTCATACTCTTGCCAAGGAGTATAACCTGAGTTAATTGATCACATTTGTAAATGTCATCCATATAAAAATGAGAATAATCTAATAATCTGTATGTACGTTGGCTACGTAGTTCTGTGGAAGTATGATGCGCTAAACTCACACTTCCAGCTCAATGCTAAATACTACTCCCCTTTTTACTTGCTACGCTCATTCTGTTGGAAATCCACTCTAAAACTAGCATAAGGGTTTATCTAAAATCAGTTATGCATTTATCTTAGTAAATCTGTAAATAAAGTTGTTCTGAATTCTATAATCTGTAATAAATTTGTAAAGTAGATTCCATAGCTAAACTTATGATCGAAAGATCAAAGCTGTACTGACTGAAAATCTATAAATAATCTGCTCATAAGATGCTTAAAGCATTATCTTTCTTGAAATGATAATATTCAATCTTGGGATAATAATCCATGCATCAATCTCATGTCAAAATATCATAATAATCATGCTTGATAATGAAAATAATGATAATTCATCTCAAAATCTGTAATTTACTGCAATAGGCATGAAAATATGAAAATAGACATACAATTATTCTTCAAAATATTTTTAAAACTCATAATCTTGCAAATAGCAATAATGGGTATGAACCCTAATTTAAAATTCATGTATAAACATTCAAAATCATATGAATTTATAATTAAAAGCTTGATTTTGGGCATAAGGATGGAAGAAGATCCTTGTTCATAAACCCCACATACCTTGATTGATGATTAGATGAAGAAACTTGAGTTATTGATTCCTACTTGAGTTCTTGGGGATGAGTTGTTGATTATCTTGCCTTGGAAATCCTCAATTTAGAGCTTTCTTGGAGAATCTATGGAGGATTTTGATTTCTTGAAGAAGAAACTTTGGAGCTTTAGGGTTTTGTTTTGAGAGAGAATGGATAGAATTGGGCATAAAGTGCTTAGAATAGGCTTAAATCTTATGTTTGGACAGATTGAGGGCTTGACAATTGACCAAAGTACCCTCTTTAAACTTCTAAGCGGAACTGAAAATCGTAATATTTTTTTTAAAATGGGTGGCCACCGCGATGTACCACTATCCGATGGCTTACTGAAAATGGACGAGTGGGAACTGAACATTCTCCGCGACGCACCACCATCACGGTGCCCCTTTGAAATGCCATTTTGGTCACTGGCGCATCGCGCTAATATCGTGTTGGGCTACTGGATTTTGACAAATGGGAAAATTAACCATTCCACGACGCGCCAATATCGTGGAGGTCTACTGGAAAGGGAAAATTGGGAATTCGGGCTTCTCCGCGATGCGAGGCTATCGCGGAGGGCCACTAGAATTGACGATTGTCATTTTGCCCGCCTCCGCGATGCGCTAAGTGCCCAGGTGAAACACTGTCAGCTTGAAAACGTAATAACTCCTTCACCGAGTGTCAAAATTGGGCAAATTTGGTATCGATGAAAAATTTATTCAATTTCCCACACAATAAAAAGTCTAAATCTGGAAAATACCACATGAAATAAAAAGGTATTCATCTTTGAAGCTCTCCCTTAACATTCTAGAAACGAATTTGAGCTAGAAAAGAGTACGGGGTATTACATCGATGTTGCCACTGGACCTTAACCACAGGGATCAATCTAGAGTACAACTGCCTAACATCTCTATCCAAAATAGAAACCAGCTCCTCAACAAAGGACAACTTCTCATCTAACTGAATCGACTCCCAACGAATAACATGAGACTCATTAGGAATATAACAACGAAGCATAGAAACATGAAAAATTGGAAGAACAACTAATAGATCGAGGGGAAAAGCCAACTTATAAGCCATATCACCAACAGTCTGAAGAATCTCAAATGGACCAATATACCTGGGGCTAAGCTTTCCTCTTTTTCCAAACCTCATTACACCTTCCATGGGTAAAACTAGAAGGAAAATACAATCTCCAACGCCAAATCTTGAGGCACGAAGTGTACAATCAGTATAACACTTCTGCCTACTCTGAGCTACTCTAAGTCTATCCTGAATGACCTGGACTCTATCTAAAGACTCACGGAGCAAGTCCGCACCTCGAGGTCTCATCTCTGAAATATCAAACCAATCTATTAAGAAACGACAACGCCTACCATATGATGCCTTAAAAAGAGCTATATCAATACTGAAATAGTAGCTATTATTATATGCAAACTCTGCTAAAGCCAACTGCTGCTCCTACTGGCCACAAAAATTCATCACACACGTGTGGAGCATATTCCAAAACCTGAATAGTCCGCTCTGACTGACCATCAGTCTAAGGTGGAATTCTATGCTAAGATTAACCCGAGTACCTAACTCATCCTGAAAAATCTATCAAGTACGACGTGAACATAAAACCTTGAACTGAAATAATGGACACTAACACATCATGAAGATGCACAATCTCACAAATATAGATACGGGCCAACCTCTCAGCACTAAATGAGACCTGAACTGGAATAAAATGAGTTGACTTGGTCAATCAATCCACGATGACCTAAACGCTGTTAGAATTATGAGATATACGAGGCAAACCAGTCACAAAGTCCATAGTGATTCATTCCTACTTCCTCTCGAGAATGGGTAACCTCTGAAGCAATTCACCAAGTCTTATATGCTCAGACTTCATCTACTGAAAACATAGGCAACGAGCTATAAAATCTGCTATATCTCGCCTCATACCACCCCATCAGTAGTGCTGCCTGAAATCATGATACATCTTAGTCACACTTGGATGGATAGAATATCTGGAACAATGGACCTCTTCCAAGATCAACCTAATACAATCACCCACTTTCGGCACATAAACTCAACCCTTAATCCTAAAAAACCCATTGAATTAAGTGAGGATTTCTTAGCCTCCCCACTCAATATTTTATCTCGAATCAACCTCAACCCAACGTCATCAAACTAATGAGCTCGAATCTGCTCCATCAAAGAAGATCTAGCATCCAAAAATGCCAAAACACGCCCCGGTGTCAAAATATCAAGCCTAACCATTTGGTTAGCTAAAGACTGAACTCTAACGCCAAAGTCCTCTCTTGGTCAAAAGATGCACCAAACTACCCATGCTAGCTGACTTTCATCTCAAGGCATCCTTAACTACATTAGCCTTGCCCGAATGGTAGAGAATAGTCAAGTCATAATCCTTAAGAAACTCAAGCCAACGACGCTGCCTTATATGAAAATCTCACTGGGTAAAGAGGTACTGAGGGCTACGATGATCTAAGAAGATATCATAATGGACTCCATACAAGTAGTGCCTCCACAACTTCAAAGCAAACATAATTCTGCATAACTCCAAATCATGGGTAGGATAATTCCTCTCATGAGGCTTCAACTGACGAGATGCATACCCAATCGCCTTGCTCTTCTACATCAGCATAATACCCAAACCAATACCAAAAGCATCACAAAATATGAAAAAACCCACGCTCACCTTGGACAAAGCCAATTAAGAGTTGAAGTTAACAAATATTTGAGCTTTTAGAAGCTCGCCTCACAAACATCAGACCACTAGAAGGAAATCTACTTTTGAATCAACTTAGTCAATGGAGCTGTAATGGAAGAAAAACTCTCAACAAAATACCGATAATAACCCGCTAGGCCAACAAACTCAAAATCTCGATGGGCGAAGTAGGTCTAGCTCAATCACGAACCACTTCAACCTTGGCTGGATCAACTATAATACCTTCCTTAGTCACCACATGATCCAAGAAAGAAACAGACTCCAACCAAAACTCGCACTTAGAGAACTTTGCACACAACTTCCCATCCCTTAATCTCTGAAGCACAATCCGCAAATGCTCTAAATAAACCAAGATATCATATCTAAATACAAAAACAAAAGAGTCGAGATATGATTGAAACACCTAGTTTATCAACTCCATGAACGCGGTAGGGGTATTGGTCAACCCAAAAGACATAACCAAGAACTCATAATGACCATATCAGGTTCAAAAAGCTGTCTTCAGAATATCTGAAGCTCTAATCCTCAATTGGTGATAACCGAACCTCAAATCAATCTTCAAAAATACTACAACACCCAAAGCCGATCAAACAAATCATCAATGCGAAGAAGAGGACACTTATTCTTAACCGTCACCTTATTCAACTACTGATAATCAGTACATAACCCATCCTTTTTCTTCACAAAAAAGACATGCGCACCCCAAGGTTAAACACTAAGTTAGATAAATCCCTTATCTAATAACTCCTACAACTGATACTTCAGTTCCTTCAACTCTGCTAGGGCTATCTTATAAGAAAGAATATAAATGGTCATGGTGCCCGGCTCAACGTCAATACTGAAATCAATATTTTGATTCGGAGGCATACTAGGCAAGTCCGTAGGAAATACATCCATAAACTTTCGGACAACATAGACAAAATCCAAGAAAGGAGACGAAACAACACTGGTGTCATAAATATGGGACAAGTAAGATAAACATACCCTTTCAACTAATTTACGAGCCTGAACATAAGATATGATCCTCTTAGGACCCGAATGAAGTATAATACCCTTCCAAGCTATCCTTGGCACACCCGACGAAGCTAAAGTCACAGTCTTATAAAAACAATCTAAGATAGCATGATAAGGAGCCAACCAATCCATGCCTAAAATAACATCAAAATCGACCATATCTAATACAAGTAAATCTACCAAAGTCTCATGCCCGACAAAAGTCATAATACAAGATCGATGCGCCCAATTCACCACTAAAAAATCATCTACCTGGGTAGATACATGAATAGGCATGGTAATAGGCTCACTAACAGAATCAAAACCCAAAGAAAAATACACAGACACATAGGAGAAAGTCAATTCAGGATCAAATAATAAAGATGCAAGTTTGAATAAATGGGGATGATACCTGTAATCACATCATCAAAAGCCTCTAGCTCAGGTATGGATGGTATAGCTTAACACTGACCACGACCACTAACTGCTTAAGTGGCCCAATGGCTGCCCTTACGAGCTCCACTACCTTTGCCCCTCGCACCTCTGGTAGTACCCCTACCCCTCACAGATGAAATAAGAGTAGCTCTAAACACACGATGAGGATATTCCTTGGCCATATGGCCAGTCTCATCAGGCACTTAGCAACCTCTAAGACCAGTCTCAATAGGAGAAGGCACAACTAGTCCCAAATAATTATCCTAAATTGCTGAACTAGAAGGTCCAACAGCTAAACTCTATAAGGCCGCCTGCACTGGCCTATACTATCCATGAGAACCACTAAAATCTCTACCATGGGGATAATGACCTCTGAACTAACAAAAATGATGTACCCTCTTAGAACCATCTTGAGATACTTGAAGAATACCCTCTGTCATCTTAGCATGATCCATAATACTCTAAAAGAAAGCCCTAAGCACAACCATTTGAGACATAGACAACTAAAGAGAGACATCCAAACCTTTCACAAACTTTTAAGTCTTCTTAGACTCGATGGAAAGACTATCATAGAAATATCTAGACAGGGCAGGGAAAAATACCTCATGCTCAACAACTGTCATGGAGCCTTTCTCCAAATGATCCAACTCATCCCGCATCCGATCCCTAAAATTGTAAGGCACGAATTTCTCTAGAAAGGCATCAGCAAAATGATCCCATGAGTACTCAGGAGTATCAATAGGCCTATAATCGACAAATAATCTCCCTTAATCTCTCGCAGTATCTCTCAACTGATAGTAGTATAAGCCACACCATTCGCGTATAAAGAGTGAAACACAACTCAGAACACAAGATATGAAAAAACTTCACACGATAAAAAATAAAAAGAGGGAAGTTTCCTAAAGACGTCCTATAGCCTCTCAAAGATAGATATGGATGTTTACGTATCGATCCGCGGGACTCTATTAGATATCTCGTTCTTACACCATTGAGACCAATTAAACCTGGCTCTGATACCAATTTTTCATAACCCAAAAACGAGGGTCATGATGACACTTGTCGCAGCGCAAATAACAAGTAAGACTATCTCCCAAACTGATGCAAAAAGAGGAGAAAACAAAAATATCCCAAGATAAGGCTTCTAGAATAAAGCCTAACCATATAAGTAATCATAAAAATGTGGAAAGAACTTATCCAAAATACCAATCATGCCCAAAATCAAGTGTCATTAGTATAAGAACTACTAATACAATTCAAGAGTCAAATACATCAGAAAAATAACCACAAAGGAATAATATTGTCTCCGAATACTAGTAAAGACATAACTACTATAGAAAGATGGAGGTGAACTTTGGATGCATGAATTTCCAATCGCTACCTTGGAAGCTCCAACAATCGCCCGAGTCAATCAAGCTAAGGCACACTTGAGCTAGGACCTGCACCAAAAGGGCGCAGTAGGCATGAGTATGGTCCATTTGTACTCAGTAGGAATCATAGGCCGATCAACCAAAGTAGTAAATAAAGCATACAACATATACACTAAGGGCATGTCACCTGCAATCAGAAAATGTCCCACAATGGTAGCCCACACCGCTTGCACTAACAGTTCTATAATATCCATATATAATACAACAACACACAAGATAGGGATACAAATATACACAATGTCACATACAGGTAGAACAAAAGACGGACTTGTATAATCAAGATCATCAAGTACAATTAAATAAAGATAGAACAATTAGACGTTAACCAGTCAAGATATAGAACAAATAGGTCTCAATATGACAATTCAAACATGACTTAAACACAATAAAGTGGCTGCAATGTATATTATTACGATGATGATGCATGGTATCGACACACAACCTCAAGTACACAACCTCAAGTTTGGCACACAACCTTAAGTTTGGAACATAGCCTCAAGATCACCAGTATTCACAACTCTTCTCCGGCATGATCCTTCGAAGATGGTCCATAAAATCTAATATCCAATACCAATATCCAGTATTCTAGTGTTGTCAATATTTTTAAAGCATATACATAATATAAGACATAAATCAAGTACACATATATGACAACAAGTTATATAAAGTAGTATAACAAACAAGTGAAATGATACGTATGATGACATGAGAATGACGATGCAATGTTCACAACCATTCAAAATGAGTATTTCCACAACCAATCCACGTGATGCATTTTAACACCCAATCCATATGATGTTTTTCTATACCATCCACAATGTTATAATTCCACAACCACGTGAGCTAGTATCCACTCATTACTTTCGTTTCATTTATGATTTTCTATATATCTCATATACCAATAAGTATGGATATATCACAATCTACCATAAAATCACATTAGGTATTTCAACAAAATAATACAATTATTCACATGTATTCAAGGCTATCAACGCCACATAGGACCCCACACTGTCATATATATCACATCATATCTCAATTTCAACAATTAAATCACATATAATCCCCCACACGAGAACAAAATATATATAGCCATTTTTCATAATTAGTTCCCACCCTTAACATGCATTTTATACCATCATACTACCCAACCCAGTCTGAAAGAGTTAAGTCATAACCTACCTCAAAAATGGAAAATGGTTTGATACATTTCAAACCCATGAACTTACTTCCCATGAATGATTTTGAAATCCACTAGAAATATCAAATATGAAATCTATGCATCAAAACAAAACCAACGACACCCGTATTGACTACTTTTGGTTTGAAGTCAAAGCGGACCCCCAGAATGAGTTTTCGAAAAAGAAGGCAAAATCAAAACTTTACTTCAAAAACATATTTTTGGAATTCCCAGCTGAAATATCGAGTCAAATAGAGTAAAAAAAATAAGGTTCAAATTGATGAAAAACTATTTTTGAGCTTTACCAGGTAAAATCTTTGAAATCTGGGTTAAAATCAAGAATCAGAGTTGTTTTAAAGGTTAAATTAATGAAAAACTAGTAATTATAATATAAAAATATTATTCAAGTGAAAAGGAGTTAAATTGGAGTTTAAAATCAAGCCCTAAGATTTTTGGGGTTTTGAGAAATTTATCAAGAAATTACAAAGAAAATGATGAATTCTTACCTTAAATCCATAATAAAATCAAGAAATAGGTGTTAATATAGTGTAACGTCCTGAATCTAGTACCCAAAATGCTACACCATGCTCATGACTCTGAAGGACCACAAGCTTACCCATGACTGATATCTGTAACTGAGCACTGAATAATATACTATAAATATGTGGAATGTAAGCTTTAAGGCCAAAAGGTTCAAAACTGAACTAATACTGAATATAAAACAATGTCTGCAATGCGGTATAACAATACCCAAAACTGAGATAAACTATCTAAAAATATGCTGTAGTCTAAAAGCCTCTAAACTGTCTGAAAACAGTGGAGTTGATGGGATATGTCCCCAACTAACTCCGAACTACTAAAATAATAAAGTAATAAAATAATCATGCTATCCTCGAATGATAAGGATTCACTGCTAGTCTGGCTACTGAACGTCTGATCTACTAAGGATGCTCGGGAGCTCGTGCTTCTAAACCTATGGTATAAAACACCATAGTACAAATGCGTTAGTACGTTGAATGTACTAGTATGCAAATGAGGTAGGCTAAATGCAAGGGTTCATAAGCATGAACAATAATAACTGACTGTATAACATGAACGTGAGAATACATGCATGGATACATAACTATAACTGAGATCGTGATAACGCTGAATCATGAATTCTGATAACATAGATTTACTGATATTTGAGTACTAATACTGGGATACTGAATGACTGAGTCTATTGAGTACTGAGGAACTGATATCATATTACTGATAAAGGAAAGACTATTTCTGACAGTTCTGATTATGAAGAACTAGTCCGACTGACTTTATATGATAGTTCTAAAACTAAATACTGATAACATAAATGTTGTATAAATTAATATACTATTAACTGGGTTTGTGATAACATGATTACTGAGTCTGAATACTGATAACATGAGTGACTGTATCTGACAGTCCTGATATTGATGGAACTAGCTGATTTCCGCACTGTACTGAGTTGACTGTATCTGACAGTCTTAGATTTTTGTAGGACTAAACTGAGTTTTATTACTGAGACTGGATCTATAACTAAGACTGTGGGAAGTAGTTATCTAACCGATATACCCCTAATACGCCATTATGACTGGGTTGGGGTCCAATATGTAACCCCAATTAGAAGGGTGTCAATACCGCGCCACTGGTAAGGACAAACTATGAGTGACCCTCATCTGACAGTGTCCCCAAAAAAGAATGGTGGGGCCCTCATCTGAAAGTGCTTATCCACCTCATCAACCCTCATCTGACAGTGTTGATGTCTCAACCTATGCTAGCTACATAGTTCTGAAATACAAGAATGACTTCTAGGAATCACACCCTTATCTGACAGTGTATGTTCCCATCCTTGAGTTCACTCAGTGTTAATTCCTAATCCCATCTGAATAGACACTAATAATGGATTATTGAACTGAACTAAATTTATACTAATGGTATTGTTTAGCAGAGCTAAACTGAGTTCACTGAGTTTCATTAATTGATGGAATGCTACTGAGATCTGAGGACTGATGGGGAGTACTAAAGTTACTGAGATTTTTGGGAATATTGAGGTTATCGAGGTTACTGAGTACTGAGATCACTAAAATTACTGGATTACTGAGGTTACTGAGAGTACTGAATGAGACTGGACTGATACTGAGTTTACTGAGTTTTCCTGAGTCACATGACTGACTAAATTCTACTTATCATGGTTTGACTGAGAGTATCGTGAAAACATAACACTAGCTCTAGGCACACAGCTAAATTATTAGGTACAAGTACCCCCAGGACTCGATAGCATGAAACTGACAAGACATGACACTTATGATCACATGACCAATATCAATAATTCATAATTTCATAGTTGGGGATTTCATGAAGCACATGATCATCATCATATTGTACATGGATAGTAATGCGTATAAACATGGCATAATTTCATACTTCTAATCTTATGAACATCTCATCAAGCAATCACAATGCATTGGTTTTGCATGAAAATCATCTTAATCAAGTAGGTATAGCATAACTTAAGAGGCATGACATGATCTTGACATGTGAAAACTAAGTACTTGATCATCATTCATTCATTGGGGCATATTATCAAACACCTTGTATGCACACTTAGGGCATAGGTATGATTATCAATTTATTACAACACAATTCCACAATTTAACTTAATTGCATGAATTTCAACCCTATACTAACATAGTTTCATGAAAGCATGATAAGGATACAATCTTGGCGATCATACAAAAATAACAACATGAACATAATCAATTCAAAATTAGAACATCATGACATATAGTTTAAAAATAGGGTTCTTGAGCTTCATGGATGAAAAGAGTCCATGAATCAACACTGTGCATACCTTAGTTCTTGATTCTACAAAGATTGATGGAGAGATTCTTAAATTTTGGTCTTAGATTTGGATCCCCAATTGAAAACCCTAGCATGTTCTTGAGAGAAACTTGAGAGAAACCCTATATTTTGGATAAAATATGGCTGAATCACGTGTTATTGTGTTTATATAGGGTTGAGAAATTGACCCTTTTAACCCTTGGATGCATATTTTATTTCTGAGCAAATTTTCCAATTTGGCAGGCTGGCGTGATGCGGCGCTATCGCGCCGTGTCACTGGAAATTGCCAACTGGGAACTGGGCTAACGGCGCAATGCGATGAAATCACGTTGCAATACTGGATGGGAACTAAAAGTTCACTGCGATGCGGTGGTATAACTCTGAGACACTGGAAAAAGGACTATTCTGAAATAGAGCCTTGGCGCGATGCGCCACTATCGCGGAGCAACACTGGAAATTGACAATTGCCATTTAAGCTGGCTCCGCGATGCGCTGGGGGATCAGATGGGACATTATCTTACTAAAATGGCTCTAACTCTTCACCCAGGTGTCGGATTGGGGCGAATTTGGTATCGATGAAGAGCTTATTGAATTTCCCACATAAAAAAAAGTGAAAATCTTGAAATACCACTTGTATAAAAGTGGATTCATCTTTGAAACAAGTCTTTGATATTTTTAGGATGAATTTAAGCTAGGTAGAAGTATGGGGTATTACAATATCTCCCCCTTGGGAACATTCGTCCTCTAATGAGACTGATTGAAATGGGAGAAATGATAAGCTAAGTATATACTGAACATGAACAACTAAAACATGACTACTTGTCTGACATTACTAAGATTCATACTGAACATGCATATCTGTTGCATAATTTTATGACTGAGCTGATACATGAATGCATGACTGAGAGTACTGATAAGCTAATCACGCATATCTAATGCGTGAATATATGACTGAACTGACTCATGAACATGCGACTGAACATGTATGGGTAAAAATACCAAGTTTGAAATAAAAACTGAGCATGGAACTGAATACCACATTTGTAACTGAAATCTAAACATCTTAATTACTAAATATGCATGAGCGGAAACATGTGAACATAATTGGGTCTGGAACGTGATACATAAGTTGAATATCGTGATCTGAACTGAGTACCTTGAACACATGTCATACAACCGAGATTGGAGCTAGAAGGTCAACCTATGGGTACCCACTACTCCAAATTGGATTCGTTACGTGAAGAAAGAATTTAAAACCATAGCATGAAATGGGGTCTTCTGAAGTATGAAAGCTCACCACTTTAGTCTGACTCAAAAGTTGTCCCTGAGTCACCTAGTCACTGAGCAGGAAGAGTGGAAGTATGACAGGTTCCTATATCGCGTGGGGATACAGCATCCAAAGACGGTTAGCGGGGTGAACTCTAGCATGTACCTCAGGGATAAAGATAAAGTAATGCCATCAATCCAAAACCAAGTCAAACCAATGCAAACTTAACCATATGTAAATACATATATACCATCCCGGGATAGGGAAGAAGATTTAGCATGCACTTTAAAATCTTAACCTCGAATGCGTATTTTTACCATCATAAGTCCACCCATGGGCTATATGAGTCCAGTGTTACCCCCTGAACGGGCCCCAGTTGTGTTAGCCGCACAAATCAGAGATATTATAAATGGTCAGGGATAACCATCACAACTCCTATTTTTGCTTAATTAAAACATTTACCACAATTTGAGGAGTCAATTATTAAGGCATTATCAAGTGGTATCGTCATACCAACTATAGCTTGCAAGTAATGTCATTAGCCAACACTTAGAAAATTCCCAAGCACCCCATAACCCCATTATTTAAAATCACTTAGAGAATTCCAATGTATCTTATAAGGTTTTCATAATCATTTTCATAGGGAATTCCATTGTACCCCATAAGGTTTTTAAAACCATCCTTAACCATTTATACCATGCATTAGTTTAAAAAAACTAGCCAAGCCAACTGATAATGCATAAAACAAAATTAATTATGCAGGTGGGTTGAGTTTATTACCAATCTTCATACCAAAATAATCAATTTGGGGATTCCATTGTACCCCTATTTCCATCCACTATTTCCATGCACCCCAATGCATTTACCAACCATCAATTTAAGCACAATAGTTTCATAAATATCATGGAATAGGTATTTAAACAATTTATATTAAAAAACCTCAACTCATAGTTCAAAATCCAATATCAATATCTCATGAACAATACTTTAAATCATGTGCTTTTACAAAATTGACAATGAGGGAAGAGCAACATGCTTTAAACACCAAGAAGTACAGAGAGAAATCACCCTTAGAAGCCCTAATTGATTAATCTCTTGAAAACCCTAAGTTTTCTTGACCTTGAGGATTTGAGAGTGTTTGAGAGTCTATTTGATGTATTTTTTCGAGGGCTAAGGATAACCTAAATAGGTTATAAGACGTAGGTCTCAAGTTGGGCAAAAAATAAAATGCCCATAATGCCCTTAACTTAAAAACTGAAAAAGTGTCACCTTTAACGATGAGTCAACCATTGATCGTAACTCCTCCTTACGACTTGTGACCATGAGTCGTAACCAAGATAGTTAAAAATATCCCCATATACTGTCAACCTTATGACTCAACAAGTTTACTCGTAACATGACCCTATGACTTGTAGGGTCCAATCGTAGGCAGCACAAAACTCAAATAGCTTGAACACTGGCATCCTATGATTTCATCCCACGACTCATAACATATCCTTACAGCTCTTAGTGAGCCACTCGTACTCAGAGCAGAATTAAGCTACAAACTTACATGATTTCGTTATGACTTCTCCTAGCCACTCATCATGAGTCTTTACGACTCATGTCCCCAAGTCATACCCAGAATAACAACTCAACACCATACACTAGACACCTTACAACTAGGGTCACCTGACTCGTCAAGACACCATACGACTCTTGGGCTCAAGTCGTAACCAAGACAGTAAGCTCAAAGCTAAAGAAATTTCCAAGGGAAAAAATCTAAGGCGTTTCATTGATGATTCAACTTATTATTTCATAATGTATTTATTCAAAGTTCATTTTATTATTATTACTATTGGTTACTCTACATGTCAATACATTCCATGTATTGATCGTTCTCGGGCGGCTACGATTTTATGATGTAGGTTGGAAGGCACATTTACGTGGTCCGGTGCAGCACTAGATTATCCTGACAACCTCAGGATTAGTGAGACCTCTATTTTTAGAAGGTCTTTTGTGATATAGATTCAGTATTTTCAATTTATGGTATCGTTGGAGCCTTGTTCCCGTTGAGATAGTTTCGTTATAGTTACAGGCTTCGTAGATTGGTTGGGATGGATGTTTTGTTATTATGTTTTTCAGAGTCTTGGTCTTATCAGTTATTTTAACTAGAATGACTTCATTAAATTTTATTCTACCTCGGCACATTATTATTGATTATGCTCAAAGGCGGACCTATGTAGTTTGTGTCGTGTGTTTGAGCACCCATTGAACCCAGAGATTTTTTATATATTTATATAGAAATACAGGTAAATTGGTTAAAATATACTGTTAAGCACCCATCGACAGAAATGATTGTTAGGTGCTTTGTCTTGGGTGTGGAACTTAAGCACTTTAATTCCTGAAGTGGCATGGGTTTGATTCCTGGTAGTAACACAATTTTTTTTTCTTAAAGAAAGTGAGCACCCACAACGTTCAAATTCTGGATCCTCTCCTGATTATGCTTATGATGTTATGCTGAAGGATCTTATCGGACCTTCATTGGGGTCGTGCCTCTCCTCGGATCGTGACAACTACTCTAAGATAATAGTGGGTTATACGACTGAAAACTTAAAAACTTGACTATTTAATTAAGACATTAAAAAGTTAATAATATTAAGGCATTAAAAAATTAATAATATTTAATTACAAAATATAATAAACATTCATGACATGTCTTCGTCAATTGCTTCAATCGTGATTTTATTATATCACCCCTAATTAATTATTATAGATCATCTAAGCATTAAAAAATTGATAGTATTTCATAAGAAAAAAGGTAAAATAGACACAATATTCTAAGTTAACTCTTCATGTTTTAAATTAATTTGACGACTTATATGTAGTCCACTTAAATTTTTTTCTCACAAATACTTTTTATAGTAATTTTATTATATTTCTAATTAGTTAGTCGTTTATGTTTTAAATTAACTTGATGACTTATACGGGGTTCACATTAAAAAAAAATCACAAATAACTTTTATAGTAATTTTATTATATCACTTCTACATAGTTAGTACTAGTCACTAAAGTATTAGATAATTAATTATTATAAATCATTTACGTATTAAAAAATTAATATTATTTAAATAAAAAAAGTAAAAAATAGATATTTATGGCATATCTGCTTCAGCTGTTTCAATCGTGATTTTACTATATCATCCCTAATTAATTATATAAGTCATTTACCTATTAGAAAATTAATAATATATAATGAAAAAAGTAAAATAAATATTTATGACATGTCTGCTTCAACTGTGATTTTACTATATCATTCCTAATTAATTGTTATAAGTCATTTATGTATTAAAAATTAAAAAAATTCAATAGACATTTATGACATGCCTGCTTCAGCTACTTCAATTGTGATTTTTCTATATCACACCTAATTAATTATTATAGATCATCGAAGCAATAGAAAATTAATAGTATTTCATTAAAAAGATAAAATAGACACAAAATTATAAGTTATCAATTGATGTTTTAAATTAACTAGACGAGTTATATGGAGTCCACTTAAATTTTTTCCAACAAATACTTTTTATAGTAATTTTATTATATCGCTTCTAATTAGTTAACCGTTGATATTTTAAATTAATTTGACGACTTATACGGGGTTCACTTAAAAAATTTCAAAAGTAAATTTTATAGTAGGTTTATTATATCAACTCTAAATGGTCATTATAAGTCATTTAAGTATTAGATTCAAACAAAAAATTAAATACATAGTTACGATGTAGATTTGAGTGATTAAAATATCAATTTTTATTAGGTACAATTAATTGAAGCATAAAATACATAAACAAGAAAATTAATTTTTTTTTTTTTTAACAACCTTTTCATTTCGGTGATCGACATGCTTGTTGACCACTATTTGCTCCCTAATTTTACTATATCACCCTTAATTATTATATGTCATTTACGTTTCTGCTTCAGCTTCTTCAACCATAATATACTACATCACCTCTCTTTATAAATCATTTAAGTATTAAAAAGTTAATATATAAATTGGATAAAAAAGTAAAATAGATATAAAATAATTAACTAACTCTTTATGTTTTAAATTAACTTGACATCTTATATGAAACTCACTTAAATTATTTTTACAAGTATTTTTATAACAATTTTGCTATATCACTTTTAATTAGTTATTATAAGTTATTTAAGACATGTATTCATTAATTTATTTAGTTTATTATTTTATCCTGTAGTAACTGCTGAGTTGCAAATTTCTGTGTAATAATTTATTCTTTCTGTACTGTAGTGTATATCTAATTCTAGATTTTCTATGTCATTTATTATCTGGTGTTGTTCTTCTCGTAGTGAGTTTTTTAAATTATATAAACTATCACATGTGCTTTTTTCTAAATTTTCTAAGGTTTTTTCTATCCATATTAACTTTTCTTTTAGTTCTTCCATTATTTTTCTAATTCGGTTTCTATAACTAATTTCGTTATTTAGATTATCTTGGTTTTCTCTAGTTTTTCTAATATATTCTAACATCCACAATCTTGATCTGAATAATATCCTTCTGGGTAAATGTCTTCGTATATTTGTTCTAAGGCATTTATCATTTCAATTTCGTAGTTTATTACTTCTTCTAGTATCATTTTCTTAATATCTATTATTTCTATATCTTTAAGTATATATAAGATTAAAACTCTAAGGTAGTCTAAATGACCTATTTTCTAGAATTGATATTTTGTAGTTGTTTGTTTTAGCCTTAGTAGTTCTTGCATATTTTTATTAAGAGATTTTATGTATTTTTTATTTTCCATGTATCTAACTATATTTATTTTTATCTGTTTTTCTAGTAATTGTATATTTCGCATATCTTTTTCTAAATATTCTACGTAACTTAGCATAATAAGCATTTATAAGAGTAGTTAGGTATATGTGGTATATAATTTACTCTATCCATATAATATTCTCCAGATGTTTTTTCTAATATAACTTTTCTTATATCTTCAACATTTATATCTCTAAGTGCA
Source organism: Capsicum baccatum var. pendulum (assembly GCA_030864225.1). Classification (NCBI taxonomy): domain Eukaryota; kingdom Viridiplantae; phylum Streptophyta; class Magnoliopsida; order Solanales; family Solanaceae; genus Capsicum; species Capsicum baccatum. The sequence goes on from CM061560.1 coordinate 24,499,712, forward strand.
TACAAAATAAGTATCTTAAATTTATCTACCATGACATCAGATAAATTGTTATTCATTATCATAAAATTGCTTTTTTCAAAATATTCCCTTCAACCATGTACATAATAAAATATAGTCATCTCAGATTACTATATACTAGATTATTCTTAAATAACATGTTCTTCGATCACTATTAGCATGGTAATTCGGATACTTTTTCCCTTAAACAGCGCCTCGACTCTGGTTACTCCCTGCCACGGCTTCTTGACTCATTGGTTTCACCTTTAGGATGGCATAGTCCTTAGGGATTTTTCTCCGTTTCCGCTTTGCTAATAAACTTCTTAACATATTATTTTTCGAATAATTCTACTATAAAGTAACTAATATGAATTTATTTTATCATATCATGATTGTTGGGAATTATGAATTTAGCTATTCATAATTATAAATAGATATACCTGTTCCGGTAGCTTTGATATTTCTGAGGTTCGTTGCTTCATAGCTTTTTCCATTGCAGTGTATATATTTAATTAACTGGGCTAAATATTTTTGAACGGAATGGAGAGAGTTTTTTGGCTAATGTGAGAAGGCTTGCCTTTTGCAATGCCTTCTGAGCTCTTATTTATAGAAAGAATATGTCTTTACATTGTTTTACAGCTGTCCGCTAAGAAACAAAAAACTATTAAAGAAAAGACTAAACTATTAAAGACTTAAAAAGTCTTTCATTCTAAAACCTACCAAAACCTATCCTAAAAAATTTCAAACTTTACATAAATGCTACATAAATGCTAACTACTTTTACTATTTTTTCTTTTACGTAAAAAACCTTCTAAAGACTATGACTTTTACAAATTTGTACAATATATTAAATATCTTGTCTTCCGTTTATTTTGTCGTATCTGTTGTATCTCCATTATTGCTCTAGTCTTATCTTTCCAGCTGTCGTCCTTATCTTCTTTTATTCTAACTGAACTGCTGGGACGTCATTATCTCCTCCATTACATTTTGAATATTTGTGGTCTGGATATTTGTGTCCAATAGTCTTGCAATATCTGGTCAATAATTCCTCTGAAATAAATTTTTCTCTGATAGCTCTGGCGATAGGTTCCGTTTCTGGTTTAAGCAACGTGATAATCCATTGCCTAATAGTTTCCATATCTGTTTCTCGTAACTTTTTTGAATCCTATATGGAGTTACTATTCAAGAAATCATGTATTAATATATTTAGAAAAAGATATGCGAAATATACAATTACTAGAAAAACAGATAAAAATAAATATAGTTAGATACATGGAAAATAAAAAATACATAAAATCTCTTAATAAAAATATGCAAGAACTACTAAGGCTAAAACAAACAACTACAAAATATCAATTCTAGAAAATAGGTCATTTAGACTACCTTAGAGTTTTAATCTTATATATACTTAAAGATATAGAAATAATATATATTAAGAAAATGATATTAGAAGAAGTAATAAACTACGAAATTGAAATGATAAATGCCTTAGAACAAATATACGAAGACATTTACCCAGAAGGATATTATTCAGATCAAGATTGTGGATGTTAGAATATATTAGAAAAACTAGAGAAAACCAAGATAATCTAAATAACGAAATTAATTATAGAAACCGAATTAGAAAAATAATGGAAGAACTAAAAGAAAAGTTAATATGGATAGAAAAAACCTTAGAAAATTTAGAAAAAAGCACATGTGATAGTTTATATAATTTAAAAAACTCACTACGAGAAGAACAACACCAGATAATAAATGACATAGAAAATCTAGAATTAGATATACACTACAGTACAGAAAGAATAAATTATTACACAGAAATTTACAACTCAGCAGTTACTACAGGATAAAATAATAAACTAAATAAATTAATGAATACATCTCACAAAAAGAATAATTTATTAAAACAAAATCTAAAAAATATTCAAGCACAAAAAAGAATAGATTCATTAGCTATAATAAATCTATTCTTTATCCCTAGTTATCCGAACATGCTTTTATTAATATTTCTGTACCTCCAAGGTGTACATATTTTATTGGATCGTTAAACGGTTTGGTTTTTGGATTTACAGAAAAAGAATTCGTATAAACCGAAAAACCGAAATTATATAAATAATATATTATAATATATATAATTTAATATATATGTAAATATACTAAAAATATAATATAATATGATATAACATATAAATATATAAATTATAATCATTTAGTAACCCTAAATCCTAATATACAGCTTTGCTTTAGACCCTAACATTAATATGAAGGCTGCAACAGCGCTCAACCATCATCAGTTCGTCAATTCATTTGAAATTTCAACATCGCCAACGACAGTTGTTTGCTCAGTTCGTCACTGCCGTCGGCAGTCGCTACCGAGTGCGGCCACTGCCGTCACGCCAACAGCGATGACTCAGCGAGGTCGATATTTATGGTTATTTCATGTATGTTGAATTAATTATATTTGGGAATGAGAAATAGGTTTGAAAAAAAGATTATTTTTCTAGAAAAATCACCAATTTTAAATGCTCACTACTTTAATCTTTAAACCGAAATAAAAATCCGAAATAACCGAACCGAATTTGTAAAAAGCGAACCAAACCGAAATAATTTTGGTTTGGTTATGATTTTCATTTTTGTCAATCCGAAAATCGAAAAACTGAACCGATATTCAACAATCAAATCGAACAAACCGAATACCCACCCCTAGGAATTCCAACTCAGCGTGACAATGAAGAATATTGCAAAGAATTTATGGAAGCTGGTCTTGATGAATACTATGAGCAACCATTAACAATGCCCAACCTAGGCATTCCCACCACAATCATAGTAGTAATCCCCATTGATCGATGCTTTTTTGTTGCCTATAAATGGAAGAAAAGAAAAAAGTTCAATTAAGTAGTGTTAAAATGGAAGTACAATTCACGTGTAGATAAAAGTTATATTATTTGGATTCTTCGAAAAATATCGAAGGATTTATGTTGGCTCTTTCAAAATCTGTATGTTCTTGGAGGATCTAGCGAGAGTGTGATAATACTTTGGAGGGTTCAAGCAATATAGGAGTAATAGTACGATCTAACAGAGTAAGAGTGGCAAAATTAATACATGAAAGCATGTCTCTGCCATGCCACATAAGTCTAGATGGATGGATAAATGATTTGTATGATATGTTATATATATTCATAATAAAAATATAAAAATTAATTAGTGGGACCATCCATATTAGGCTAAGTTTTATAATGTTTTTGGCTAGCTTTTCTACGAGCTCCATTCACTTTATTTTCTTAGAGGGAAAAGGATCAAATATATTCTTAAACTTTGTGAAAATATTTAGATATATCCTTCGTTAAAAGTTTAGCTCATCAATGTCCTTATCGTCCAAGTTTTGGGTCATATATATTCTTACTGCCAAATTTTAGGTTATATATACCCCTGACGCCGTTAATTGCTGTGCTAAAATTTTTCAACCTCCTTTTCCTTATTTTTTTCTTAAGAAATTATATTTGCCACATCATTGTCTTGCCACATCACATATAATTAAATTCACCCCTTCTTCAAAGTATTAAACGTCTGTCAAATGCTCTCATCTACCTCACAATTTCTTTGGATTTTCTCTGATTTGCTGAAATTCATTTGTTGTATTTTCAGATTCTTGCGTAGCCGCTCCTCTCATACATACATACATATATACATACATACATACATACGTATAAAAGATATCCTCTTAATTGATAACTTGTTTTAGCTGTCTCCATATGGACTGTCTCTTTTACCCTTCTACATCCCAATTTCACATTTGGGTTTTCCTTATTCTTCTTATTCTTGATGTGGGAACTGACGGTGGTTCGAAAGATGGAGTTGGTTGATATGATACTAAAATAATTTGCAGTTGATGAGATGTTTATAGGGTTGTTCTTTACTTCTTTCATTTTTTCACTTGATGATTCTTGAGATTATGCAAGAATCGAAGAATACAACAATGGAATTTCGACAAATTAGAGAAAATTCAAAGAGATGTAAGGTAGACGAGAGCATTTGACGAATGGTTAATGTGTAGAAGAAGGGATGAGTTTAATTATATGTGAAGTGATAATTAAAAAGTAATGTAAAAATATGATTTCTTAAAAAAAAAAGTTAAAAAGGGGTTGAAAACTTTTAGCAAAGCAATTAATGACAACAGAGGTATATATGGCCCAAAACTTGACAACATGGATATGTATGATTCAAAGCTTGGGAATAGGGGTATATATGACCCAAGACTTGGACGATAAGGGCATTGGTGAGCTAAACTTTTAGCGGAGAGTATATCTGAATATTTTTTCAAAGTTTAGGGGCATATTTGACCCTTTTTTCTTTTATTAATAATTTTTCAGTGTGTACACGTGTTGCACGTGTATATCAAGTCATATCATATAGCTTTCTAAAATGGTATTTATATCATTAAAACAAAACTTCAAGTAAACAATTAGGATGTGTTCGGTATGAAGGAAAATGTTTTCCTTGAAAAATATTTTCCTAGAAAGTGTTTTCCTAAAAAACAAGTTGATTTCTTACTTGTTTTCTTATCTTTGGTTGGTAAGTAGAAAATATTTTTCGAAAAATATTTTGTAGGGGTTGGAGAGGTGGGCGGGGGAGGGGGGTTGGTAAGGATTGATTAGGGTAAGAAAAAAGTTTTTTTTTTTTTAAATAGTTTTTTTGGAAGGAGTAGGGATTTTGAGTTTTGGGGTAGGAGATGGGATAAGAAAATTTTTTTTTTTTTTTTTTTTGGAATGGGGGTAGTAGGGGGTAAGAAAAAATTAAAAATTTTCAAAAAATAAATTCTAAAAAATTATCTTTTTTTGGAAGGAGAGGGGGAGGGGGCGAGGTTGGTAAGGGTGGGGGGTCGGGTAGGGTAGGGGTAAGGGCATTGGTGAGCTAAACTTTTAGCGGAGAGTAAATCTGAATATTTTTTCAAAGTTTAGGGACATATTTGACCCTTTTTCCTTTTATTAATAATTTTTCAGTGTGCACGTGTGTTGCACGTATATATCAAGTCATATCATATAGCTTTCTAAAATGGTATTTATATCATTAAAACAAAACTTCAAGTAAACAATTAGGGTGTGTTCAGTATGAAGGAAAATATTTTCCATGAAAAATATTTTCCTAGAAAGTGTTTTTCTAAAAAATAAGTTGATTTCTTACTTGTTTTCTTATGTTTGGTTGGTAAGTAGAAAATATTTTTTGAAAAATATTTTGTAGTGGTTGGGGAGGTGGGCGGGGGAGGGGGTTGGTAAGGATTGGTTAGGGTAATAAAAAAGTTTTTTTTAAAAAAATAGTTTTTTTGGAAGGAGTAGGGATTTTGAGTTTTGGGGTCGGAGATGGGATAAGAAAAAAATTAAAATATATTTTTTTTGAAATGGGGGTAGTGGGGGTAAGAAAAAATTAAAAATTTTCAAAAAATAAATTCTAAAAAATTATCTTTTTTTAGAAGGAGGGGGGGAGGGTCGGGTAGGGTATGGAATAAGTAAAAAGTTTGATTTTTTTTTAAAAAATTAAATATTCTTTTTGAAGGGGGAGGGGGGGGGGGTAGGGGTTTGATTTTTGGGTAGGAGATGAGGTAAGCAAAAACTTTGAAATATTTTTTTGGATGGGGGTGGTAGGGGGTGGAGTGGGGGGTAGGGGATGGGTGTCGGAGTAGGGGTAGGTGATTTTAAGAGTTGTATGAACATTTGAACTTAAGAGTAAAGTTGATAGAGAGTTTTGGAAAATATTTTCCTTACCTTTTCAGAAAATGTTTTTTCTACATACCAAACACACCCTTATGCGTAAATTTAAGAATGAATTAAAAGTTAGCATTAATTACCTCAATGCCATCCATAATAGGCATACTAGAGCTCATTAGATTTAGGGGTGATAAACAGGCTGATTGAATTGGATTTGGACGGGTTAAATATGGATCGAGCAAAAATAGTTTGGATTGCAATCCGCCCATATAAATATGGGTAAATATGGATTTGGTCAAATATGGATTGGGTAAAAATGGTTTCAACCCACTTTAATTCCTAAGTCAAAAACTTAAAACTTCTATATCATATCAACTTGACATTTTTTCCATTTTTTTTTAATTTTTTCTTTTTAGTTTTTTTGTGTCTCTCTTCTCTATGAACCTCTAGTTTTTTTTTTTCGTTTTTTTTTTAATCATTTTTCTCTCTTTCTCTCTTATATCTCTACCCTCGACCCTTTGTTTCTCTTTCTTTTTTTTTCCTTTTCTTTTTTAGTCTCCTTTTTTTCTATTTTTTTATTTTTTCGTTTTTACTTCTTTCTGATTTTTTTCTTTTTTGATTGTATTTTATGTTTTATATTTTTTTTATTTTCGAAGAACATGGTTAAGTCGAGTACAAACTATGGATGATGACTAAAATATCGTAACCACTCAGTATATTTATTTTCACCATCATCTTTTTTCTTTTTCCTTTTTCATTATTTTTTCTTTTTGATTTTTTTGTATTTTTTTCTTCAATTCTTTCTTTATGATTTTTTCTCTCTTCTATCTCTAACTTCTACCTCTCTTTCTATTTTTTTTCTATTTTTTTTATTTTTTTATTTTCTTATTTTTTATGATAACGAAAATACCATAAGCGCATATTGATTTATATTCGTCTAACATTTATAATTTGAGGGATATGTGGATCCTCAACCATATATATTTTAGTCTCAAGAAAATACAATTAATTTATATACTTTTTTGTTTTTTCATCCGGTGTTCGGTGCCTGCATTGGAGCCCCGACTAATCCGAATCGGGCGTTGCAGGGCCCATTAAGGTGACAACGCTCCCAACAGAGTTTTCTCCATAACCAGGACCGTACCATCAACCTTTGGTTAAGGGTGGAGCAGCCCCATCCACTGCACCACAACCCATGTTAATTTTAATTCATATACTTATTTGTATATAAATATTTACAAATGATAAATTGCACATATTGACAACTAAACTAGTCAAATACATATAATAAATTTATTTAAAATATATAGTATGATACAAATAAATTTAAAGTAAAAAAATATAAAATGCAGTGACAAAAAAAAGACGAGGAAAAGAATATAAAAAAATAAAAAAATGACAAAAATGACGAACCAAGAATGAAAAAGGGGGAAACGAAAATACAAAAAAAAAAGAATGCAAAGAAATAAAATTGAAAAAGAAAAAAAATGATGAAAAAGATGAAAGAAAAAAAGTGTAAGAAATGAGTAAAAAATAAGTGAAAAAATGAAAAAGAGAAAAAGTAAATTAAAGGAAAAAAGAAAGGAAAAACAAAAAAAAAAAGAAAAAAAAGAAGAGAAATAAAAGATAGAAAATAATAATAATAAAGGAGTGAGACTATGGATTATATTTAATTGATAAGAGATGTTATGAATTATATAGGCTAAATGGGATAATTATAAGCTTATATTTACTAACCCATGTAGGTTTCAAGTGAATACAAATGATGAAATAAGAATGAGAAAGGGAAAAGTGAAAAAAAAAAGAATACAAAGAAATAAAAATAAAAAAATAGATGAAAAAATGAGAAAGAAAAAAAGAAATTATAAGGAATGAGTAAAAAAAAAATAAAAAAATAAAAAAAGTAAATTAAAGGAAAAAAGAAAGAAAAAAAGAAGAAGAAAAGAAAAAATACTGAAACTTTAAGCATAAGTGGGTGATCTCTGTGTTTAAATGGGTACCCATATTTTACCCATTTTGTCCATATTTGTATGAGCTTTTAAAATGAGTTGAAGTCCATATTTACCCATTTGAAATATGAGTGATCCAATTCACTAAATATGGGTTAAATGGACTCTTTTCACAAATATTGGCTGAAATTGCCACCCCTAATTAGATTAGATCAAAATGCATTTGTGTTATATCATGAATTCTAACAGCTGCTGCTCCATTTCTCACTCCTAATGTATTCACTCCACACTTCTGAAGACATCGTATGTATGTTTTCTGATCAATATCCTCATTTTTTTTTACTATAAATACGTTTAATTTTTCACCTCTTACTTTTTTCTCACCCTTTGAAGAAGCAGGTGAAGACGATGCGCTCAAAGATATTTCACTGCCACAAAAAGAGAAATTAATTTAATAGCCAATCGTCCGAAAAAAAAGCCAAATGATGTAATTTTTAACATGTATTGAACATATTGGGTAAAACTTTCTTTCATGATTCAATACTCTATTTGCAGATGCAAAACATAATTTTAGTTATTCACTAAATAAATATTCCATGATTAAAGGGAGAGTTGGGAATTTAGTTAAAAATGACAAAAGAGTTTGAAAATGAGGTGCAGGTAACTCAAGTTTTAATAATTGAATATAGGTGACAATTACTTTATTAGTGATTAAGAAAGTTGGAAAAATTTGAGAATAGCCCACAAGTTTTTTAATTTACACTTTGATCCAAATGTTAACCTAATATAACGGGAAATGGAAGGGGAAAATACGTGTTTCTCTTTCTTCTTATTCATTGTTGTTTTCTCTCTCTTCACGATTTTTGTTGTTCATTGTTGCTACTTCTTTATTCATCATTTTCTTCATCATCATCATCATCATCATCTTCTTTTTCATTATCATCATCATCATCTTCTTTTTGTTGACCATTGTTGTTGTTACCGCTGCTGCTGCTACTTGACTAATTTTTCGATCAAATTTTGTTTGGTACATCACTTTGGCATTACTTTGTAGGTGAATTTGGTGAGTAAAATTATGATTTTTAATTGAATTTGTCATTTGGGTACATTGCTACTATGCTATTTTTTCAACAATAGATAGAACCCGGACATGAATCAAGCATAAGAGCCATCTGTTTCCACAGATCACTTATCTGTTGCGACAAATGAGTCATCTATTGCAATGAAAAACTCATATGTTGGATTCGTGTTTATGGTTCTATAGTTTCGTAATATGAATCGAACAGATTGGTCATCTATTACAACAGACGAGTTATCTGTTGCAATATAGGAGTCATCTGTTGAACTTGATTAGTCACCAATTGCAACAAAACCTGAACTCGATTCCAACAGAAGAGTCATCTATTGCAAAAGTTAACTCGTCTGTTGCAAGAGGTTAGTTATCTGTCACAACATGTCACTCATCTATTGGAATCATCTTCAAAGGTTCTTTATTACTATAACATCTATCCCAACAGGCGCTTCATCTATTGCAACATATGATTCACCTGTTACAACAGATGACTCATCTGTTCTAATCAGCTTCAAGTTCTGTAGTACCGTAACATGAATCCCAACAGGTTAGTCATCTATTGTAATATATCACTGACTTGTTGCATATTTTTCACCTATTGCAATAGATTACTCATCTATTGGGGTTTATGTTACGGAGCTATAAAATTACTATTAGTTGTATTATGATGTCATTATTAACTTTTTTTAAACAAATGTCTTTATTTAGGTACCTATAATGGAGGGATCAATAACAATATGGGTGGATTTTCATGGTGAATGGATTGAAAAGAGCAATCGATATGTTTGGTGTTGGAAGAAGGGTGAAATGCTAGAGACGATAGCTATGACAGTCCAAAGTGATATTTCCTATGATGATTTTGTGAACTGAATCAACAGCTATTGTGGACTAAATTGTCAATTGAAAGAACACATCGTTAATTACATGCACAACTCTTTCGAAAATTAGAGGGTACTACCTTTTAAGATAACCAATCAGGTTCGATTGCGTGCTTATCTTAGTGATTCATCTAGGCCAGTGTTAAGGGTGTATGTGGTTGAAAAACTGAGAGAGAATGAGAACCAAAATGTAGAAGAATAAGAACAACAAGACATCTTTGATGATAAGATGGATGATTTGAACATGAATATTCTAGATGATGATCAAACACCTACGCCCGTTGTTGCGAGCAATACGGTGAGCAGTTCTTCTCAATTAACATAGTTTGGCAATCGTTAAGATGACGAGACTAGCTTTTACAAGAGAATGTCATTCAAGGATAAGAAAGAACTATCTACTTCTTTGTTTATTGCTTGCTTGAAAAAAAATTCACACTAAAGAAGGTGATTAATTTGAGAAAAGTCTTTTCCTTTAGATATGCATATCTGAACTACAAGTGTTGGTTGAGGGCTGTGAAATACTTAAGTCCTGATAGATTCATCATTAATGTTTATAAGAAGTATCACACATGTGGTTCGGAGTACATTACGGGCTAAAATCCTCACGCCACGACAGAGGTCCACGGTCAATATTTCCAGAACAGATTCCCCAATAGCAAAACCCTTCTACAAGTGAATTAGACAATCAACTCTTTATAGAATTTGGTGTTACGGTTAGTTTTTTGAAGATATATACGACTATGCAGATTGTTAAGGACTTGGCTAGGGGCCCACACAATCACGGGTATACAGTCCTCGATGCCTACCATTACATGCTTGAATCCAAAAATCCTAGATATAAAACGGAGTTGCATGTTGATAAAAATAGAAGGTTCAGGCACTTTTTTGTATTCAATGGTTCTTCGATTCTTGGTTTTCAACATTTGAGAAAAGTCATAGCTATCGATGGAACTTTCTTGATGAGCAAGTATAATGGAGTTTTGCTAGCGGCAGTGGCACATGATGTGGAGAGAGACATCTTTTCTATCTCTTTTTGTGTAGCGGACAAGGAATGTGATGCCTTGTAGGGATATTTTATTGAACAGATGCAAAGTTGCATCGAGGATACCGAAAAGTTGTATTTTATTTTGGATAGGCATCCAAGTATCCCAAAGATGGGTTCAATTTTCTACAATTCAGCTCAATTTGATTTGTTGCATGAGGCATCCTGGAGATAATATTCAAAACAACTTTCACAACAAAAGGGTCATGACTTCTTATAGAGCAACTAAAGCATATAATAGGGATGAGTTTTTTGACCATTTCAATCAAAATAATCGATATGCATCTCAAGGAAACAGAACATCTCATAGGTATTACTTTTGAGAGATGGAGCTGGGCATTTTTCTGGTCAATAGGTACATTCTTATGAATTTAATGTCTAGTTTGAGTTACAAGTTTAGTATGATGTCGTACTAAGTGATTCTTTTGTATAGGTATAATATTATAACATCAAACATAGTTGAATCAATGAATTCATTATTTGGCATTGAAAGAGAATTTCCCATTGTGGTCCTATTTGATGAAATAAACAAGAAGTATGGCAAATTATTTCATGAAAGGCAGATGCAGTACGTGAACGCAAAAACTAGATTTGTTTTAGAAGCTGAAAAACAAATATCAATGAACATCAGTTTGGGAAATAGGTTATTTGCTCATCAAATATCAGATTGTAGGTTCAGTATCAACATCATGGTGATGTTGCCACGGTCAGTCTTCAAACAAGATCTTGTACATGCAGAGTTTTTAACTTGGACAAAATACCCTGTCCACATGCTATGGCAACGCTTCGATCCCAATACGGTGCATAATATGAAACTAAGACTTATGAATGCTCGTTTTTATATTATTCAGTTTAAAGATAAATAATGACATATAGTGAGAATATTAATCTGGTGCCTCCCGAAGAATCTTGGGTTGTTCCTGTAGAGCTTTTGGGGGGATTAATACCTCCTCCATATATTGACCTAAGAACTATCAAACTAGAAAGAAGGCAATATAAGAGGAGGCATGGATTCAGAGAATCATTTCCATCAAGAAAAATAAGTGCTCTGTATGTAAGAACGCTGGTCACAAAAGAACTACATGCCCGGATCATAATCCACCATGATCATTGTAATAGTAAAACTTATGTTGTTGTTTATTATGAACTTTGATATTTTTAACTCATTGTTGTGAACATAAATGTTATTATTTTTTACATAAAATATTTTTTATTAACTTGTGCATCAATAAAAGAGGTAAAACGAGAACTAAATACAACAGACCACAAAATTATTTTCAGCAGACTACCCATCTGTTGCAATAGGTGAATATTTGCTGGAAGAACATAATACAATGCATCAAACTGAAATGTATTTCTCCAATAGTTGACCAATCTGTTGGAATAGCTGGGTAATCTTTTGGAACAACATAATATAGTTCTTGCAACTGGTCTGTGTTGTTCCAACAGATGATCAATTTGTTTCAATAGATGATCCATATGTTGAAAGAACTCAAAACTCTTGTTATTGCTATTGGATTTAAAATTGTTCCAAATGTTCAATCCCTATCTCCAATCGTTGATATGTTGAGAAGAAGAAATAGATAGAATGAAAATTAAATAAAAATTAAAAAGTCAAAGTCGATCAAATATAAATTTTTGCATTAAACAAAAATAAAATACATTAGGTAGGTAGATCGTATATAAATTTTAAAAAAATGCATGCGCTAACAGAAAAAACATAACCTAATTATTATCATTATTATTATTATTATTTTTATTGTCAGCCAGTCAATCGTCATCTGACAGTAGGGGGCCAATCGTCATCCGACAGCATGGGGGCCCTCTCCAGCCTGCGAATCTCTTGGAGCATCCTTGCTCTCACTGCGCCCAACTCCCACTGCAGGTCATTAACCTGCCTCTGAAATTCCCGTGCGGTGTCTCATAGAATAGTAATATCCCAAATAGGATCAGCCATATCTAGAACACGCATGAATTGACAAAAAATATAAACACAAAAGTAAAGAAAAGAGTTCGAATGTAATACGACGTATACTACCAACTGGGTAGATTTACACAAAAAAAAAACTTACCTGAGTCAGGGAAAGGAAGCTGGTCTTTGAAGAGAAGTGGTTGAAGATGCAATAAATAAATAAAGTGTTGTAGAATGAACGAGTAAGGAGAGACCTATTTATTAAGGATTGAATTTCAATGTGTTAGGCAAAAAGGTACTACTGTTCACCTCCATTTTATTAATTACATTCAAATTGATGTTTTTTTTATTACTTTGAAAAATCATGACTTAATTAAATCAAGCTGGTAACTTTTTTTATTATTATAACAAATCATGACTCTTCAGCTTCTAAATATCAATTAGTTCTTAAAATTAAATAACTGTTTTTCTCAATTAAATAATCGAAAACTTCTCACCTTTTCAATAACCATTTCTTTTAATAATATCTATTTTTATTGAGTTGTGGCAATAGATGGTCCATTTGTTGAATCATATAACCCATCCGTGGCAACAGATTTTCCATTTGTTACAACAAATGGTCCATCTGTGCAAAAAATAATCCATCTGTGCAATAGATGATCCATCTGTTGTGACAGATGAGTTATTTGATGCAATAGATGGACCATCTATTGGGGGCCATATTTTTTAATAATCTTCATATACCTTAGTTAATTTAAACTGGTGACTTTTCAGTTATTTAAATTAAAAAAATATATTTAAAAACTAAAAAGGTGGAAAGTCATGACTTTTCGCCTATTTAATATTAATATCAGTTAATTAAAATTAAATAACTAGTTTTTTTATGATTTTAAATTATGTTTATCATTTATTTCCTTATTATTTATTTATGAACCATTTTTGTTTATTAAATAATTGAAAATTTATGACTTTTCACCCTTTCAATATCTTTTTTTTAATTAATAGCCATTTTTAGTCAGTTTTTTCAACAGAGAACACAAACTAGTGGAAAGAACTGTATTGTGTTCTTCCAGCAGATCTGTGTGCAACAGATGATCCTTCTATTGCAAGAAACGTGTTTTGATTTTTTCCAATAGATGACCCATCTATTGCAAAATATTGGTCATCTATTGGTTGAACGCAATGCAGTCTAATGAACTGTACTGTGTTCTTTCAACCAATGTCTATCTATTGCAACACATGGGTAATCTGCGAAATTATTTTTTGTAGTCTGTCGTATTTAGTTCCTGTTTGGTTACCTCTTTTTATTGATGCACAAGTTATTAAGAACATATTTTATACAATAAATAATAATATTACATCTCTAACAATGAGTTAAAATTATCAAAATCCATATCAAACAACGACATAAGTTTACTATTACAACGATCATGGTGCATTACATACGTAGCACTTATTTTTTCTTGACGGACATGTAGTCCTTTGACGTTCAAGATGGTTACCCATTGAGCCTCCATAGATTTGTACACTACTTCACGATGGGAACTAAAGATTAAACACTGTTTGATATTGATGGGGTAGGAAGAATAAGGTGCATGCAGATAGATGGATCCACTTTCATGCATGAGAGTTATGTATTACTGATCAAATTATCGTGACTGCACACATAAAGTACAATATTATGTGAATGCGGTTTTTCAACGCTTAGTCATTTATCCTTCAAACAAGATCATGCATTTTATAGTTAAGTTTGATAGGTGCAAATTGATAAGACCGAATGGTTTCAATAAGGTGGTGTCGATCTCCTGTTATAATTTAATAACGGTTTTGCTTATATTTATGCATCAAGTTCCGAGAAGGGATTAATATTTGATAGAATTATAGATATTTAATCGTGATTGGACTGATTTTATTGGTGCAATGAACTTTGAGAAGGCCTTCTAAGCCTCTCACTGTAGTAAACAAGAATGAAAAACCAATAGAAATTCTCTTGGTCCAAATTTATATGGATGGGTTGCTCGATGAGACTATTATACAGCAGAAGGTGCTTCAGTAAATACTTGTGCAGGAAAGGGGAGGTGGAGAAGACCATATATCATCTCAAAACTTGTTTAAGAGGAAACACAGGGTAGCAAGTAAGGAACTTCTAGCCAATCTTTTCAATGAAATTGACTTAAAAAATGAAAAAACTGAATGAGCTGCAAATGTGAAAGTGTATCCAAAAATTAAAATCTGTCAGTCGTTATTGAAAAGAAAAATGGTAAAGTGTACTGGAGCTGGACACTTTGCTAGGGAACTACGATATGCTAGCGTGGCCTGAATAAAGATCCACAAAGCGCAGGATCAAAACTCTAAGGAAGCAACTTGGCGAGTACCGATGATTGGTAAGATGATTAGTCAAGAATAAAAATTAAACTAACAACCCCTGAAGTAAAAATAAGGGAAGTCAAGACATCAATTTCTAAAGTCTAACTTCTATCTCATGCCTTCTGTTTGTGGTTCTAATTAGGTCAATGGCAGTAGAAATAAATAGGCCTGAAGTTGGGTAGAAATCCCATGCCTTATTGTTTCCACTGCCTTTGACCTAACCAGAACCACAAATAGAAAACCTGGGATGCAAGTTTAACTTCAGAAATTTTCATCTTGGCTTGATCACTTATTTTTACGTCAGGAGTTGTTAGTTCAAGTTTTGTTTCTGACTGACCATCTTACCTAACCTCGGTGCTCGCAAAGCTATACCTTATAGTTTTGAATCTGCATTTTATGGGTCATTACTCAGGCCATACTGATTCATCAGTTGCAATAGTTGCAACACCACCAATAACATCAACAAAAAGGTAAAAAATAAGAAATAACCAACAAGGCTTTTTAAGTTCTCCCATCAGATGACTTTTTTCACATATTTTAATAAAAATAACGGTTCATTCATTCAAGACTTAAAAAAAATCTTTCATTCAATTTTCTCATAAATAAGATATGGGTAATGGGTAAATAAATAAAAACAACAGATTCAAATGACTAATTTAAATAATCAATGTAAAAATATAATATTCATAATTTCAATTTTAGTCATAGAAAATATGATAAATTTGATGAAACAGGCAAAGAAGAAGATGAGAAGGAAACAATAATAGCAAAGAGCATAGATCTAATAGTGAACTTGTAATATCCCGTACTTTTCCTAGCTCAATTTAGCTCCTAGAATATCAAGGGTTAGCTTCAAAAATGAATAACCTTTGATACATGCAAAATTTTCTAGTTCTAGACCCTTAATTGTGTAGAAAATTAAATTAGCTTTCCAACGATACCAATTTTTCCTAAATCCAATACTCGGTTGAGAAGTATGACATTTTTAGTAAAACAATATGGCATTTAGATAGTCACCGCGTCACGGTGAATGCCAAAATGGCAATTGTCCGATTTCAGTGGACCTCCGAGATAAGCCTGCATCGCGTTGAAGCCCTATTTCCCAATTGTCAATTTTCAGTGGGTTACTGCGATAGTGGCGCATCGCGGTGATGGACAAAATGGTATTTCAATGAATTACCATAATATCTCCGCATCACGAAGATTTTTCAGTTCCTAATTGTCCCTTATCTAGTGAGCCACAACAATAGTGTCGCGTCACGGTGGCTTGCAAAATCGAGAATTTCTCCCTTATACCAGTTCCAATTAAACATTTAAAGGGGTAGTTTGATAAATTTCCACCCCCTAATTCATCCAAAACAAGTAATTAAGCTCATTCTTAAGAACTTTATGCATATTTTCATCCATTCTCTCTAAAAGAAAAACCCTAGAGATCAAAATATACTCTCCAAGAAATCAAATTTCCTCCATTATTTCTCCAAGAAAACTCAAAATTGAGGATTCCCAAATCAAGATAATCAAGAGGTCATCTTCAAAAGCTCAAATAGGAATCCAAAGTTCAAGTTTCTTCACTCAATCATCAATTAAGGTATGTGGGGTTTATGAACAAGGATCCTCTTTCATCCTTGTGCCCAAAACTAAGTTTTAATTTCAAATTTACATGATTTTCTATGAATTTACATGATACTCAAATTAGGGTTCATACCCATTATTGTTATTTGCAAGATTATGAGATTTCAAGAAACTTTGATGTTGAACTGCATGTCTACTATGGTATTTTCATACATATTGCAGTAAATTTCAGATTTTAAATTGAATTATCATTATTCTCATTATCAAGCATGAATTTTTGTAACACCCTATACTTTTCCTAGTTCAATTTAGCGTTGAGAATGTTAAGTATTGTCTTCAAGAGAAAATGACTTTCATACTTACAAAATTTACTAGTTTTAGACCCTCCAATGAGTAGGAAATTGAATTATCTTTCCAACCATATAAGATTTTCCTAAATTTGATAACCGAGTAAGAATTTATGGCTATTTTAAGTTTCAATCATAAAACACCGTCATTTCGGTCACTAGCGCATCGCGGAGACAGTTTAAATGACAATTGTCAAATTTCAGTGGACCTCCGTAATTTGGCGCATCGCGGAGAGGGCCAATTTCCCATTTGTCAATTTAAAGTGAGCCTACACAATACTGGTGCGTCGCGCCAATGGACAAAATGGCAAACTAAAGGGCACCGCGATGGTGGCACATCACGGAGGGAGCCCAGTTCCCACTCGTCCCTTTTCCAGTGAGCCATCAAGATTATGGCGCATCGCGGTGGCCACCCAGTTTGGAAAATGTTACGTTTTTCATTTTCGTTTAAAAGTTTAAAGGGGATATTTTGGTCAATCCCCAAGGCCCCAATCCGTCTTAAACATAAGATTAATCATCTTCCATGAACTTTTTGCTCATTATTCATCATTCTCTTCAAAAGCAAAACCCTAGAAACCAAAAGCTCCTTCTCCAAGAAACCCAATTTCTCCATTAATTCTCCAAGAAAATTCAAAATTAAGGATTCCCAATTCAAGAACTCTAAGAATTCATCTCCAAAGACACCATAGGAATCCAAGATTCACGCTTTCCATCAAAGATCATCAATTGAGGTATATGGGATTTTTCAACAAGGATAATCCTTTTCATCCTTGTTCCTAAAACTTATTTTAATTACAAATTTATTGAATTTTATGTGATTTCTCCTGAAATTGAAGTTAGGGTTTATAACCAATAATGCTATTTGAAAAATTATAAGATTTTGAGAGATTTAGAAGTTGAATTACATGATTATGTTCATATTTTCATACATATTGAAGTAATTTCCATATTTTGAATTAATTTATCAATGTTTGCATTCTCAAGCATGAACATTATGATGTTTTAACATGAGTTTGATACACGGGTCATTAAGCCCTAGTTATGACTGCTATTTCAAGATTGTTTGTGCTACGAGTACCCTATGATGAGATTATTCTCAAATTTTTTATAAAGATTTGACCTTTTGGTCCTAAGCTAAGATAAATAATCCATACTGTTCATATGACTTGAGATTTAAAGAAAGAAAAGCATAATTGATTTTCTTGTAAACCCTTGTGCTATTTTTGAAGTGGATTTCTTATGATTCTGAGCATAAAAATAGGAGTAGTATTTAGCACTGAGATTGGTATGTTACCAAGGTTTCATGTCCCAGAACTACGTGCCACCATGGGATTAAGATTATTCCCACTTCTACATGGATGACTAAGATTGTGATCACTTAAGATAAGAAGTTCTATTTCGATAGCAAGGGTAGAACAGTTCTCCCCAATATGGGAAAGACGTGGGACTCCATGAATGCTCACATGGCTTATATCAGTTAGAAGAACCTCTCAAAAGATGCCCCTTACTCTTAAAAACAGTCTATTAGTTTGAAGCCTTAAGATAAAAGCATATATTTTGGAAGTCATATTTTTTTTAATATTCTTAAAGTCTTGAGATTAAGTATTACCTTTACAGTTGACAAGATAATATAGTAGTTTTCAGAAAGAACAAATTTTAGAACTGAATGTAATGGCTCACATGAGTTATATTATATGCCTTATTGTTCATGAATTACGATCTTCAATTTTCAGATTACTCAAGCCTATGTGAGTCATTTACATTTAGCATGCATGATTTTATGGATTGTAATGATATTGTTTACTTATTGCATTTTCTCAGTACATTCCCAGAGTACTGATCCACATATATGTCTATGTGCTACATTGTCTCATAATGTAGGTTAAGGTGCTCAGTTTCAGCAGCACGAGTGATTTCGAGCATCTACATCTCTACAGTTGGTGAGTCCTCATAGTTCGAGGGCTTAACTATTCAGATTTCCAGTTTAGTAGTAGACGACGTAGCATTCATTTCAGATAGTTTGAGTCAGCTGGGGCCTGTCCCAGTGACTCTTTAGATTCAGTCAGTAGAGGCTTGTCAGACTACTAGCTTCAATTTTAGTTATTAATTGCAGTATTAATATTTTTCAGTATTTTCTTTATCAGACTGATGAGATTACTCTATTTAGATATACTCAAATAATTCAGATAGCTTTCTGCATTTATTATGATTTTACATTCATGTTCCCTTATTTTGAGATTCTGATTTAGTGAGAGGCAACCAGGGTTAGCTCAGGACAACTTATAGTTCGGAGCACCATGTGGCATCCCGGGAATTAGATTTCAGGGCGTTACAACTTTATGATATTTTGACATAAAATTGATACATGGGTTATTATCCCTAGATTGAATATCATTATTTCAAGAAAGATTATGTTTTATGCATCAGATGATCAGTTTATTTTTAGATTTTTAGTAAAGATTTGGTCTTTTGATCCTTAGATAAGATTTGGAATTCACTTTACAAATTTATTATAAATTACAGAAATCATATTAGCTTTTCTAATAGATTGACTCAGATAAATGCGTAATTAGTTTCATAATAAACCCTTGTGCTAGTTTTTAAAGTGGATTTACAACAGAACGGGCATACAAATTAAATGGAGTAGTATTTAGCATCGAGCAGGAAGTGTGAGATTAGCGTGCCCTAGTTCCACAAAACTACGTAGCCAACATAGGTACAAATTATTAGATTATTCCCATTTCTATAGGATGACAGATACAAATATGATCACTTAGATTAGGTTATACTTCTTGGCAAGAATATAACACCTCTCTCTAATATGAGGTTTTTCCCATAGAGAAATAAGACATTGGACTCCATGTTAGCTCACATGGTTTTTGTCGGTTAGATGAACCTCCTTGCATAACAGAGTAATAGTAACAGAAAAGGATAATAGAAAAGTTTTTAGAAAACTAAGTATAAAGGCTCACAACCTTATTCAGATTATGCTTTATAGAAAGATATTAGTTACAGATTCCAAATTTTAGATTTCAAATATAAAAGTGAGTCCTTTCTACACTTAGACAACATGATTTTCAGACAGAACACTAGTACAACTTTTAGAACTAAATGTTATGACTCACTAGATTTATAAAGTATGATTTGCTACTCATTATTATAGATTTTAGTTTTCAGATATTCCCGCTTATGTTAGTCATCTACATTTAGCATGCATTATTTTACAAAATTATGATGATAATTGAATATAATATTTTACTTATCCATTCACCTCTACATGCTTGGTACATTCTCAAGGTACTGATCCACATATATGTCTATGTGCTACATTGTTTCCTAATGTAGGTACAAGTTCATTCATATTATATAACCATGATCAAGCAGTTGCAGATTCCAAACAACAGATGATGAGTCCTACTTCGGGGACTCCAACTAGATGTTATTTATGTACTTTATTTTCTTATAAATATGTATTGATTTGTGGTAGTTGGAGTCGTGTCCCAGCTATCTATAGTTAGTATAGTAGAGGCTTCACAAATGTCAGTTAGACTCAGTCATTTAATTTTAGTCCCTCTTTTCAGATCTTATCAGAATAAAAAAAATTATATCAGTATTGTAATTTTACAGATTCCATCATGATTATATTTTCGCTCAGTAAATTCATTCATTTTATACATAGTTAAATCAGTTGCTTAGTAGTATGCCAGTACAAAGGTTAGCTTAGGATCACTTGTGGTCCTAAGCGTCGTGTAACATCTCGAGACCATTTTTGGGGTATTACAAACTTGGTATCAGAGCACAGAGTTCAAGTATCCTAGGGTGTCTATGAAGCCGTGTCTAGTAGAGTCTTGTGGAATGGTATAGAGACGTCTGTACTTTTCTTCAAGAGGCTATAGGCATTTAAGAAAAAGTTTCCCCTCTTTCCTACTCTAGATCATGCAGTAAAGTTGTTCTCTTAGAATCTCTTGTCTATTCGTGTGTTACCCCAAAATTTCTCATCAATGACTTATTCTTGAGATAACACGATTAGTAAGTTTCAATTTCCTCCCTAAATAATTCTCTCAGATTTGCTAGCAGAAGTTTTAGAAGGCACACAAAGAGGTTGAGAGGAGCTCTCTATTATGTCATAAGTACCTCAAGTTAAAAGTTATGTTCTCATCTTTATGAGTTATTCAGTTGAGACAAAATTAGATATATATTTAGATTGCCCATCGACCCTTTTACTACAGATAATGCTCATGAGAAGAGAGTATAAACCTAGACTGTTAAATGTAGTGTGCATTTGAGGGATATTATTAACTTCAGTGTTATGATTTATGAATAGTAGAACCTTATTATGGTTGGAAGTATGAGTATAGAAGAGTTGTGACAAGAAAAGTGGGAATGACAATTGATAGAAAATATAGAGAAAACTTATGCATGTTATCGAGATATGGTAAGGTGATATGTCCTTGTGTGTTAGTTTAGTGGAGGGTGAAGAAGGATTTATTAGTTAAGGTGAATTATTGTTTACTTGAAGTACGAAAGGAGTTATTGATGGTATTTATTGTGTTTGAAAAGTATAGGACATTAATGAAGTGTTTGGTGGTTTAGTATCATTAATTTAGGCTTCCTTTGAGGTTACAAAATGGAGTTTAGTTGAAACTTATAGAGCTATGATCGTAATTTAGGTGTATAGAAGGGTAAATAGTATTGATGGGTAGAAGGAGGATATGTTTATGGATTGTAAATGAGATAGGCTATATGATTTTAATCAATGGTTGTTGTTATTAAGTTCTAGTGGACTAGTGTTTCTTGATGTTCTATTTTATAGATCCCAAGTATGAATTGTATGTAAGGTGGGTTGCTAAATCATGTTAGCACTAGAAATTAAGTTTGAACAATAGATAGTCATCATGGTGGATTAAATGATTTCTTGGATAGTGTGGTTAGTTGTATAGAAGTGAGCTAGTAGATTTGAATAGGTATACGAAAGTGTAAGTTCAGTTATTCATAATTAAGTGTCGTGTTGTAATGTAGAGGGGTGCCCAAGGTGATATGAGGCTACATTATTTTTTCAAAGATTATTACATGTTGTGTGGGGTTTGTCGTACTGTTGAGTTGCTAAATGGAAGGAGGCTAGTTATATGGTATATGGTGCTCTAAATAGCTAAGTTAAGGAGTTTTGATTGATAATGTTGATCCTTTTGATATGATCTTGATTTTCATGGTTTAGGGAAAAATATGAGTTAGAGATGTGATATTAGTAGGCTATTATGGAAGTAGTGTGGTTCATTAAAGGTTGAGGATATCCATGTTAAGTGTTACAATCTAAGTGTGAAACTTTGAGGATTGAGCAAATAGAAATAAGAGTTGAAGCTCTGGATAGTGTGAACTCGGGACGTGGTGATGCTCAGGAAGATTCTAAGTTAGTAAGTGTTCAAGTTATTATATGATGATTATTGGGGCTATAGAAAGATAGATTTGTGTCTTAGGAGGAAGTGTTAGAAGTGGGTTGTACACTTTTAGGTGTAGTCTTATAGGACAAGTCTATTATGTACGTGTATTGTTATGTCCCAGACTCTAGAATACAGTGATGGTAGTCCAGTTTAGAGTTTAGTAAAAGGTTCCTCGAACTTAGAATGATGACTTAAGGCTAAGGGAAAGATGATAGAACATGTAACCAAGTCAAGCTCTTAGATTCTAGTAATAATCCTAGTATGCTATAGAACACCAGAAAGGGAGAATGATGGACATTCTATTCTTATTTTGGTAATTGTGCTTTAGTTATCTCGATATCTACTCATGCCTTACATGTCAGTTCTATGATCACAGTTCAAGTTCATGCACATAATAGGGAATCATGTACTCCCAGTTCCTAGTACGAGGAGTTCCAGTTCATTCAATAGTTGGAATCATATTTCGTAAAGTTATGGACTCCAAAAATTCAGGTCATGTAGCTCATGACTCAGGTACTCATGCTTTACAGTACAAAGTTTCAAGTACTCATGCAACACTCTTAACAATCAACAAAATTTTGACTTGTATCATGTACGTCCTCAGACTAGATCTCTTTAATGAATCCATGTCGTGAATTCTTTATTCCTCAGGACTCAGTAAAGTCTCAAGTTACTCTTAGTATCCCTTCATATTCTAGGTCCTGATATTCCAACCTTTCAGTGATCTCCCCTTAGGTCAAGATAGCGATGATGAACAATTATATAGATGGGAGAGAGTAAATGTGTT
The DNA here is from genome assembly GCA_030864225.1 of Capsicum baccatum var. pendulum. Classification (NCBI taxonomy): domain Eukaryota; kingdom Viridiplantae; phylum Streptophyta; class Magnoliopsida; order Solanales; family Solanaceae; genus Capsicum; species Capsicum baccatum. Next base: position 24,522,775 of record CM061560.1, read on the forward strand.
ATGTTGGGAAGGATTACTATATACTTGTTTTTTGTAAGTCTATGAGTTTGAAGGAATGTTGAGGTGGAGTTTATTTTCTTGTGTATGACTTGGTTAGTTTTGAATATTTCTATATGTATGTTCCTAGGATTAGCTCATGGAAGTTGCTATTGATAGAGGTATTAGAGAATATAAGAAAGATGCATCATGGGTGTTTGTTTAGAAGTGCATATGTGGTTGTGAAGACAGGCTTGAATGTCATGTTGGTATGTAAGAGGATTGGTGCATTGTGCACTAATGAATTTGTAGTAAGAGGTTGAATTTAGTTGTTAAAATGGTAAGAAGAATTATACTAGAGGTGAGTAGTTATGACAATACTTGGGGTATAGACTTCATGGTTAAGATTTGTATTATGGTATGGTGTTATATGTAGAAGCTTGTGATTTCGAGTTAGGCTTGATCACGGTAAGGGAATTTAGTTCAGTTTAGACTTTTGTAGAGGGAATTATAGAGGTCCATGTGAGAATTATAAGTAAATCAAGCGAGTATGGTATTTAAGGGGAATGGTATAGTTGAGGGAGTATTTGAGAAGTGTTGCTAAGCTTGAAGGTATGAAGTTGCATTGCCTAAGGCCCAAAAAGTCTATCCTGGCTTATGATTTATAGGTCTATGTCCCATGCTATAGAGTTGTAGCAAAGTTGTAATTTATTATTCAGATGTCTTATTCAGATCATGCCCAGAGTTCTTCGCTCCCTGATATCGTTAGAACTTCCTAGAAGAGTGTTGAAGAAATACCTCATTTGGGTGTGAGCATTTAGTAGGATCCAGTCCATATAGCCTGCAATCTAGTTTGGCAATCAAATAGATAAGCTCCTATATATTTCCAACTTTCCATCTAGTTATACTACCTAAAGTTTTGCGAGTAAGTCTATTCCTTGACGTAACATATTCGCATTTGTGCAAATTTTGAATTCAATTCAGTTTAGGAATCAAACATTAGTTTAGATTCAGATGTTTAGTTACGATTCGGTTCATAAGCATTCAGCGAATGGACTTAGTCTTCCAAGTATTCCAGCTTAGATAGTGTAGTACGCATTGCATGATCTTAGCCTCGTTGTCTTATGATTTGTGCCTGCATAAACTATCTCTTCGCAATTCTATAGGTAGGATTGCACCGTAAGCACATCCAGTGAACTCTAAACTCTCAACATGAATTAACTCCTTTTAATAAGTAAAGGCAAGACAACTCAGAAATTAGTTTCATGATAGAGGTTTCTAATGTTCCAGACTTACTCTTGAGAGTATATTCCCAGATGTGAATGTTTAGTATGTAATCTCAGTTGGCTTAGTCTAGAAATTTCATTCCAATTAGTTTGTTGAGGGAGTACTTGGGGAGGAGAAGACGATATGCGAACCAAGTATCCTCATCTCCTCTTCCCCATGAACTCAGATATAGCCGAAGGTAATAGTATTCCTTTATATTCGGCTCTTTTTTCCAGTCTCAGATTCAGCTATATAGTTGTCTTTATGTAAACTCATTCACTCGCAGATCAGTTCAGTAGCTTAGTATGTTTTAGATTCAGTCGTACAATTTATTTCAGTTGTGCATGATAGCTTGTAGCCTCACATTCCTTAGTGATTTCAACTTAACTATCCATATTCGAGGACGAATGTTCCTAAGGGGGAGATATTGTAATATCCCATACTTTTTCTAGCTTAATTTAGCTTCTAGAATGTCAAGAGTTAGCTTCAAAAATGAATAACCTTTGATACATGCAAAATTTTTCAGCTTTAGACCCTCTATTGTGTAGAAAATTGAATTATCTTTCCAACGATAACAATTTTGCCTAAATCCGATACTCTGTTGAGAAGTTATGGCATTTTTAGTAAAACAGTGTGGCATTTAGACAGTCACCGCGTCCCGGTGGATGCCAAAATGGCAATTGTCCGATTTCAGTGGACCTCCACGATAAGTCCGCATCACGTTGAAGCCCCATTTTCCAATTGTCAATTTCCAGTGGGTCACCGTGATGGTGGCACATTACGGTGATGGCCCAAATAGCATTTCAGTGACTTACCGCGATAGCTCTGTGTCACAGAGATTTTCCAGTTCCCAATTGTCCCTTATCCAGTGAGCCACCGTGATAGTGGCACGTCGTGGTGGCATGCAAAATCGAAAATATTTCCCTTATACCAGTTTCGATTAAAAATTTAAAGGGGTAGTTTGGTAAATTTCCAAGCCCCCAATTCATCCAAAATAAGGAATTAAGTTCATTCTTAGGCACTTTATGCATATTTTCTTCAATTCTCTCTAAAAGAAAAGCCCTAGAGCTCAAAACTTACTCTCCAAGAAATCAAATTTCCTCGATTTTTTCTCCAAGTAAACTCAAAATCGGGGATTCCCAAATTAAGATAATCAAGAGGTCATCTTCAAAAGCTCTAATAGGAATCCAAAGTTCAAGTTTCTTTATTCAATCATCAATTAAGGTATGTGGGGTCTATGAATAAGGATTCTCTTTCATCCTTGTGCCCAAAACTAAGTTTTAATTTCAAATTTACATGATTTTCCATGAATTTACATGAGATTCAAATTCGGGTTCATAACCATTATTGTTATTTGCAAGATTATGAGATTTCAAGAAACTTTGATGTTGAATTGCATGTCTACTATGGTATTTTCATGCATAGTGCAGTAAATTTCAAATTTTGAATTGAATTATCATTATTCTCATTATCAAGCATGAACTTTATGATGTTTTGACATTAAATTGATGCATGGGTTATTATTCCTAGATTGAATATCATTATTTCAAGAAAGATTATGCTATAAGCATCAGATGATCATTTTATTTTTAGATTTTTAGTAAAGATTTGATCTTTTGATCCTCATATAAGATTTGAAATCCACTTTACAAATTTATTACAGATTATAGATATTAGATTAGCTTTTTCTACAGATTGAATCAGATAAATGCATAATTGGTTTCATAATAAACCCTTATGCTAGTTTTTAAAGTAGATTTTCAACAGAACGAGCATACATATTAAAGGGAGTAGTATTAAAACCAAGCAGAAAGTGTGGGATTAGCGTGCCCTACTTCCACAGAACTACATAGCAAACGCAGGTACAGATTATCAGATTATTCCCATTTCTATAGGATGGCAAATATAGATGTGATCTGTAATACCCCAAACTTTTCTTAGCTTAAATTCGTTCTTAGAATGTCAAGGGATAGATTCTAAAATGAAAAATACTTATTGTATGTGGCGCATTGCATTAAATTTCCAGGTCCTAATTATCAAAATCCAGTAGGACAACATGATAGATCCACGTCACAGAGGTCCCCATTTTTCTAGTCGTCAATTTTCAGTGAGCCCCCGCGATAATGGCGCGTTGTGGTGACCCATTAAATCAGGACCCAGTTTATTTTTTCAGTTTTGTTTAGAAGTTTAAAAAGGGTATTTTGGATAATTCCCAAGCCCCCAATCCGTCGAAAACTCAAGATTATTCATACTCAAGGAACTTTGTGCTCATTATTCATCATTCTCTTCAAAAAAAAAAATCTAAAGCTCCAAAGCTTCTTCTCCAAGAAATCAAAATCCTCCATTGATTCTCTAAGAAAGCTTAAAATTGAAGATTTCCAAGACAAGATAACCGCGAACCCATCATCAAGAACTCAATAGGAATCCAAAAATTCAAGGTTTCTTCATCTAATCATCCAACAAGGTATGTGGGTTTTTTCAACAAGTATATCCTTTCATCCTTGTGCCCAATATTAGTTTTCAATCACAAATTTACCTGATTTTATATAAAATTACATGAGATTTGAATTTGGGTTCATATCCATTATTGCTCTTTGCAAAGTTATGAGTTTTTGAGATATTTTGAAAATGAATTGCACGTCTATTTTCATATTTTCATGCCTATTGCAGTAATTTCTAGATTTTGAGATGAATTATCATATTCTTCATTATAAATATGATTATTATGATGTCTTGACATGAGATTTTTTATGGGTTGTTACCTAAAAAATTTAATATGATTATTTCAAGAAAGAAGATGCTTTAAGCAATCCCATGAGTTGATTATTTCAGATTTACAAGAAAGTTTTGATCTTTTGATCATCTGATAAATTTTGGAATCCACTTTACAAATTTCTCACAAATTATAGGAAGCAATATAGCTTCATTTACAGATTTATTCAGATAAATGCATAACTGGTTTTATAATAAACCCTTATACGGGTTTTAAAGTAGATTTCCATGAGATGAGTGTAGCAAATTAAAAGGAGTAGTATTTAGCACCTAGTTGGGTATGATTCCAAGGTTTCATGCCTCAAAACTATGTACCACCGTAGTATTGAGATTAAGTGTCCACAATGGGCAGATTTGTGATCACTTTAGCTGAGGTTATACTCCCTGGAAAGAGTATGACACCTTTCCCCAACATGAGGTTTCTTCCTTAGGAGGACGAGACGTTGGAATCCATGTAGCTCGCATGGTTTATGTCGGTTAAGAGACCCTTACAAAAGTTTAAAAGTCCCTACATCTTAATAGTAAAGATTTTTCAGAATAGTTTTAAAGTATTTTCCTTCAGATAAAAGATAAAGTAATCCCCTTAATAGAAAAGAGTAACAGAAATGCTTTTAGAAAACTAAGTATAGAGGCTCACAGTATCTTTCAGATTATGCTTTATAGAAATGATAATAGTTACAGATTTAGGTTCTCTAATTTCAGAGTGAGTCCTTCTACATTTAGACAGTATGATTGAAAGGAAGAATATGAGTACAGCTTTTAGAACTAAATATTATGGCTCACTAGATTTATAAAGTGTGATTTGTTATTCATCACTATTATTTTCATATTTCAAATATTCCAGCTTATGTGAATCATTTATATTTAGCATGCGTTGTTTTATAAATGATGATTATGAGATGATGTTCTACTTATGTGCTATATTGTCTCGTAATATAGGTTTTAGGTGCTCAGTATCAGTCGTGTGAGTAGTTTGAGCATCTCCATCTATATCCGACAGTTGGTGAATCCTCATAGTTCGGTGACTTATTCATTTAGATTTTTTTTATAGTTTATCAGTTTATGAGATTTAGCATTCTTTTCAGACAGTTCATGTTAGCTGGGGGTTTGCCCAGTTACTCTCTGTAGTTATTAGTAGTAGAGGCATGTCAGACTACTAGTTTTGATATATATTATTTAGTTTTGATGTTTCAGACATTATGTTCAGATTATTCTTAGATATTATAGATAGTTTTTGCATTCAGTATGACTTTTATGTCTATATTTCCATTATTATAAGATTTAGGCTCAATTGTATGCAGACAGGATTGGCTTAAGACTACTAGTAGTCTTGATCACCGTGTGACATCTCGGGATCAGATTTTGGAGCGTTACAAACTTGGTTTCAAAGACTAAGGTTTTTAAAAGTCCAGGGGAGTCAGACAAGCCTTATTACATAGAGTCTTGGTCATGGGTGTGAAGCACGCCATATTTATGAACAAGAGGCTACAGAACATTCTTAGGAAATCATCTCTTTCATTCATGATCTATCGTGCTTATAGTATCTCTATCTACTTTTCGTGTGATAGTTGATCATGCTCCCTCGTCGAGCTAATGCTCGCAAAAACGATAACCAACCACCTTAGCTCGCTGATTCGAGAATGTGTCACATACAAAATTTTGGTCTATATTTCAGGCGCTAGCCTAATCTGTGAGAGATAATATTCAGGACAACCGTCAGGCTGCAGCCCTACTTCAGCAAGATGGGGACTTAGCTGCAGCTAAAATTTATATTTTATGAGAATGAATTTGCCAGAGTACTTTTGGTTGAAAGCAGGTAAGGACCCATTGCTTTACTTAGATGAGGTGAAGAAGATCATCCAAATTATGCATGTTTCTGAAAGAAAAGTATAGAATTGACATCCGATAAGCTGAAGGATGTTGCATATAAATGGGTAGTGATGTGGAAGAAAAATAGAGGGGAGAATGCAGCTTCCATGTCTTGGCAGATGTTTCAGGATACATTTATGGATAAGTTATTCCCATGTGAGATGAGATAATCTAAGAGAGAAGAATTTATAAACCTGAGGTAAGGCTCAATGACGGTGAATGAGTATTGCCTCAAGTTCAACCAATTGTCTAAGTATGCCCCTGATCAGATGGTTGACCCTAGGTCAAGCATGAGTAAGTTCATGACTGGAGTGTCTAGATTAGTGGTCAAGGAGTGTAGGACTACCATGCTTATTGGAGACATAGATTTTGCTAGATTGATAATGCATGCTCAGCATATTAAGGCAGAGAAGTTGAAGGGAAGTGAGAGGGGGAATAAGAAGGCTAGGATAGGACAGTCTGAGTATCATCAGACTAGGTCTCAAGAAGAAAATTATTCATAGTTTTAGAATCATTCATCTATGCCAGCACTATCTTCAGCTAGTGCACCCTCTCTCAGAGGTAGACAGGAGCAGTGGGGTAAGTCTTATATGTCCAAATCTTAGAACAGTGTAAGTGGAAGACCTCGTTTTCCTCCTTGTGCTAAGTATGGTAGGAATTATCCTGGTGAGTGCTTGGATGGACAGAAAGGTTGTTTCAATTGTTGTAAGTTGGGTCATGGAATCAAAAATTATTCACAGGCTAGACAGGAAAATAGAGACGTTTATCCCTATACTCAAGCTACTAGTGCACCAGCTCCTTTAGGTCGCCCAACTCCTCCTTAGGGCGCATCATCTAGCACCAGTGGTGGTTAGTGCCAGAATTGGTTTTATGCTTTACCATCCCACCAGGAGAAGAAAGATTCACCAGATTGTTTTATTGGTATATTTCATGTCTTTCATCTTGATGTTTATGTATTATTGGACCCTGGGTTGAGTTTATTTTATGTGACCTCGTTAGTTGCAGTAAATTTTGAGATAAGTTCTGAAAAGATTCTTGAGCCCTTCTTAGTTTCTACCCCAGTAGGTGAATTAGTTATTGCTAAGAAATCTATAAAAAGATTCCTATCAATGTCCTTCATAAAGTCATGTTAGTAGACTTAATAGAGTTAGATATGGTTGATTTCTATCTTATCCATGGTATGGATTGGCTCCATTCCTGTTATGCCTTTATATATTGTCGCACCTGTGTGGTGAAGTTTTAGTTCACAAATGAGCCAGTCTTTGAGTGGTTAGGTAATTCAGTGTCTCCCAAGAGTCATTTCATATCTTATCTTAAAGCCAGAAAGTTGATCTCCAAAGGATGTATCTATCATCTTGTTTGAGTTAAAGACACTAAGTTTGAGACTCCAACAATTTAGTCAGTCAGTTTAGTTAATAGGTTTGCTAATGTTTTCCCTGAAGATCTCCCAGAGGTACTTTCCGATAGAGAGATAGAATTTAGGATTGACCTTCTTCCTGATACTCAACCTATTTCTATCTCTCCATACTGTTTATCTCCCACCGAGCTTAAAGAGTTGAAAAGTAACTCAAAGATATTCTAGATAAAGGTTTCATAAGGCCTAGTGTTTCTCCATGTGGCGTTCCCATCCTATTCGTGCGAAAGAAAGATGGTTCTTTGTGTATGTGTATTAACTATCGTCAACTGAATAAAGTTGCAGACAAGAACAAATATCCTCTTCCTTGAATTTATGACCTGTTTGATCAACTCCAAGGTGCAGGTTATTTCTCAAAGATAGACCTTAGATTCGGCTATTATCATCTTAAAGTAAGGGAGTGTGATATTTCAAAGACAGCTTTCAGAACCCATTATGGCCATTTTGAGTTTGTAGTCATGTCCTTTGGGCTAACCAATGCAACAATAGCCTGTATGGACTTGATAAATAGAGTGTTCAAACAGTATCTGGATTTGTTTTTCATAGTCTTTACAGATGATATCCTTGTCTACTCTCGTAGTGAGAATGATCATGCAAACCATTTTAGAATTGTGTTATAGACCCTTAGAGATCACCAGTTGTTCGCCAAATTTAGCAAGTGCAAATTTTGGCTAAGGTCAGTAGCTTTCCTTGGTCATATTATTTCTAGTGAGTGTGTTAGAGTTGATCCCCGAAAGACAGAAGCCATAAAAAATTAACCTAGACCTATCTCTCCGTCCAACATTAGGAGTTTCTTGGGTCTAGTTGGTTATTACAGATGTTTTGTTGAACGTTTCTCCTCTATTGCTTCCCTGATGTCTAGATTGACCCAAAAGAAAGTTAAGTTCCAGTGGCCAGATTCTTGCGAGAAGAGTTTTCAGGAGTTGAAGACTCGACTCACTACAACCTAGTCTTAGCATTACCCGATGGTACCGATGGCTTTGTTGTTTATTGTGATACCTCTAGAGTTAGTTTTGGTTGTGTATTAATGCAGAGAGGTAAGGTCATAGCCTATGTCTCTAGGCAGTTGAAGTCTCATGAAAAGAATTACCCAATCCATGATGTTGAATTAGTGGTTGTGGTGTTTTCTTTGAAACTTTGGAGACATTATCTTTATGGGGTACACGTTAATATGTTCATGGATCACAAAATCTTACAGTATGTGTTTACCCAGAGGGAGTTGAATCTTCATCAGAGGAGATGGTTAGAATTATTGAAGGATTATGATATGAGTGTGTTGTATCATCTAGACAAGGCTAATGTAGTGGCAAACGCCTTTAGTGGATTCTCTATGGATAGTGTTGCTCATGTGGAGAATGATAAGAAAGAGTTAGCTCGGGAATTTCATCATTTGGATAGATTAGGTGTTAGGTTGGTTGATTCAGATGAAGGGAATGTTTGGGTTCAGAGTAGTTCTGAATCTTCCCAAGTTTTAAAAGTGAAGGAAAAACAAGATATGGATTCTAGTTTGGTCAAACTAAAGGAGTTGGTTAAAGACCAAAAGGTAGAGGTTTTCTCCCAAGGAGGAGATGGCGTGTTGATATACTAGAGTATATTGTGTGTACCTTGTGTTGATGATTTGAGACAGCGTATCATGGCGGAAACGCATGGTGTGCATTATTCTATTAATCCTGGTGCTACCAAGATGTACCACGACTTGCGGGAAATATATTGGTGGAGTGGTATGAAGGGAGATATAGCAGAGTTCGTAGCTAAGTATAGAACTTGTCAAAAGGTTAAGGTAGAGAACCAAAGACCTGGTGGTACATTAAAAGAGTTTGGTATCCCCACTTGGAAGTGGGGAGAGGTGAATATGGATTTTATGACTGGTTTATCCTATTTGTGTCGTCATCATGATTCGATTTGGGTTAGATAGATTGACTAAGCCAGACTATTTTTTGCCAGTCCACACATCCTATACGGATGAAGATTATGCTAAGTTGTATATCCGTAAGATGGTTAGGTTGTGTGGAGTTCCTTTATCCATCATCTCAGATAGGGGTACTCAATTTACCTCTCTATTTTGGAGAACTTTTCAGAAGGGGTTGGTACCCAAGTTTATCTCAGTTCAGCTTTTCACCCGCAGATAGATGGTCAGGCAGAAAGGACCATTCAGAATCTAGAGGATATGTTGAGGGCATGTGTCCTTGACTTTAAAGGTAGTTGGGATGAGTATTTTCCATTGATTGAGTTCTCTTATAATATTAGTTATCATGCTAAAATTCAAATGGCTCTGTTTGAGGCTCTTTATGGGTGAAGGAGTAGGTCGCAAGTTGGTTGGTTCGAAGTGGGTGAGGCCGCTTCGATTAGGCCTGACATGGTTTTTAAAGCCATGGAGAAAGTTTAGTTGATTAGAGAGAGATTGAAAGTATCCCAGAGTCGTCAGAAATCCTATGTAGATGTAAGAAGAAGAGATCTTGAGTTTGAGGTCAAAGATCTTATGTATTTGAAAGTTTCACCCATGAAGGACGTGAAGAGGTTTGGTAAAAAGGGGAAGCGTAGACCCCGTTATATAGGTCCCTTCCGTATTTTGAGTCATGTTGGGAAGGTGGTATACAAGCTTGAGCTACCCACAGATTTATCCTCGGTTCATCCATTGTTCCATGTGTCCTTGTTGAAGAAGTGCATGGATGATTCAGCTATTGTAATTACTCTAGAAAGTACAGATATTCATAATAGCCTTTCTTATAAAGAAGTTCCCATAGAGATTCTTGATCGTAAGATTCGTAGACTAAGGAACAAAGAAGTTCCCTTGGTCAAAGTTCTATGGCAAAACCAGTCCATTGAGGGTGCTACTTGGGAAGAAGAAGAAGACATGCATACCAAGTATCCTCATCTCTTCTCCACGAACTCAGATTTAGCTGAAGGTAATAGTTCTCCTTCATTCAGTCTTTTCCCATTCTCAGATTCAGCTATGTAGTTATTTTCATGTAAATTCATGCACTTTCAGATTAGTTCAGTAGCTCATTATATTTGAGATTTAGACATTCAGCTTACTTCAGTTGTGCATAATAGCTTATAGCCTTAGATTTCTCAGTATTTTCAGCTTATCTAGACACATTCGAGGACGAAGAGATATTTTAATACCCCAAACTTTTCTTTGCTTAAATGCGTTCTTAGAATGTCAAGGGATAGCTTCCAAAATGAATAATACTTATTCTATTTGGAATTTTCAAGATTTAGACTTCCCATTGTATGGGAAATTGAATAACCTTAATATCGATACCAAATTAGCCCAATTTTGTCACTCGGTGAAGAAGTTATGATGTTTTTAAGTTGATAGTGTGCCACCTAGGCAGTCACCGCATCACAGAGGTGGTTAAATTCATAATTGTCATCTTCCAATGGACCTCCTTGATATTGGCGTGTTACGAATAGTTTCATTTTCCCATTTGTCAATTTCCAGTAGTCCAATGCTATAGTGGCGCGCCGAGTTGAACGACAAAATGGCATTTTTATAGGGAACCGCAATGGTGGTGCATCACACTAAAGTTATAGGTCCCTAATAATGGTCAAACTACACCTCTATTATGAGAGTAAGCGATCGTTGTCAAATATATAACCCAACTAGGTTGGGGTCGAATCCCACAGGGAATATGGCGTTAATTTAAGTTGTTCGTGAGTCAATCAACTAATAGTTAGTAGTTTCCTGTAAATGGTGTTTTTGGAAGGGTAAAAAGTAATTATTTCTCAATTCAGTGTCAGCGTTTGTAATCAATATTATATGGAAAACTAGAGTTGTGTTCACTATGAGTGTTGGTATTTGACAGACACTAGTAACAGTTCAAGATTGTTGTGGTATGTAGGAACAACAGATTATCCTTGTCGAAGTAATGTCTAAATGTTTCTTAACCTATTTAGACATTTAATTACCTAATTCTTTCGAACTTAGGGAATTTATATTTCATAACAAGATGTTGTCTCATGTTAATTAACCTTGTTACTACGTTAATTATTAAATGAAAATTTGATGTTTCCACGTCCCTGTTGATAATTCACTTCCTAATAGGGTTGATTTCTTATTTCAAACAAATCATTAGTAGGCATTACTTATCGTTTGCAACCAATAGCCAATATGTAAAATAGAGGAATTACCAGGGAGTTCCTACTACCTTTAGGATCTTAAACACCTAGTTACTTTACAAAACCAAACCCATAGAACCCTCAACTCGGGTTAAAGGAATTAACTACTCATAATGTAAAAAGCAACAAGACAATTTGTATTCATAGTTAGATAAATGATAACTTATAGAATAATGAATATCAACAAGTGTTTCTCAGATTAGATCGCAGTAGAAATCCCAAGAAAATTATGATAACAATCTCTCAAATTTTAATTGTAAAGTTACAGAGAAAACTAAATAGAAGATAGTTTAAGTCAATGTTCAAGATGAATGTCCCCCCCAATAAAACCTAAGAACCTTCCCTTAAATACCGAGAGATAAATTAGGAATCAAATCACACAATACAACTTTTTCTCGCACAGCTGACGACGAAGTGTGACGCCTTATCAGGAGTCTGACGACTTATCAGACATTGTCGTCAGTTCCTCCTCCAAGTTTAATGATTTCTACCTTAGGATGACGGAAAGTCCTGACGTCTTATTAGGACTTTGACGACATATCATACAATTTCATCACTTCTTCACTTCAAATCTTATGTACTGCCTTAGGCTGACGTCATTTTCGGCATCTTATCAGAATTGTGATGACTTATCAGAGATGTCATCACAATTCTGCTCTAACTTTTTCACACTATTTACAGCTGATGATGACTCCGATAACTTATCACAAATTTGATGACTTATCAGACAAGTCGTCAACTACACTTTTATGGCCAAATTCACCTCTTTTTCTCTTATTGTCTTTGGTTTTCTTGTATCTTGACTTTCCTGCATTATCAAAGAGATAGCAATCAAAAACGAAAAAAGTTGCTTAAGACTTTACAATTATTTCTAGTTAAAAACCTTAAATATGTTAGCATTAGCTCACACATCAACACCCTCAACTTAAAACAATTGCTTGTCCTCAAGCAACTTAACATAACTAAGAGGATACAAAGCACATTCGGCAGTCAATCATCCATTTTAGCTCAAAAAATATTTACCATCTCCAAGGTCAATCATCTCAAACTCAACTGTGTATATTACTGAAAAGCAACAATGCAACACAAAGGAATCAAGCTATGGCATCAACTTAGCAACAAAAACCATGCATGTGCCAATATTACACTACCCAAACAAGTTAGCAACTAGCAATATAACCAGTGTGCCCTTACAACAAAGAAGTTCCTCCTCACTCATATAAGAAATAACATATGTAATTGTGGAGACAATCAATAGACACTCACTCTAAAAAATAAGTTCCAGTCAATGTATGCCAAATACCATAAGATTGCCCTTATTTTCATTACCAAGGTTTTCAGAAAGGTAAGCTAGGATCGCTATAGGTCTTTTTCTTCGGCTTGTATCATACGCTAAGGGCTGGTATGATACTCGATGATATTTAAGGTGACTAAGCCTCCTTGGAACTACACTAACTTTTGGGGTCTCACTTATTTACCTTTACCTAATTCTCTCTTTTCTTGATCACACACACTCCGGCTGGGTGCAGTCTTTCTGACAATCATTTCTTTTTTTGTCACAACTTTTATTTTTTTATTCATTTTCTACCGCACCTAGCTTTTTATTCTACCTTTCTTCATACTCATTTTACATCATACACACCTATGATAGCCACCCTCAACTTAGGTTGTTTGCCTAAGTCAAAGTGCACAATGTCCAAGAAGGACCAGGGCTAAAACAGGTTCATTGTGATACAAATGGGAAGGTGATAGGTATTATAAAAGAATAGGAATTTAGGCTCAAACACAGAATCCAGGGATATCATTCATACAGGGAAGGTAATTTAGGCTAGAAGTGGACTAATCTCAAAATGGCCTATGATCCTTTCCTAACCCCTATCCTACAACCAAGGCAAGACTAACCAGGCAAGTTTTGAATTTAACATACAAAGGGAACTAAGTAATATCTCACACACACATGGCGCACAAGTACATTACAAGTTACTAACCGGTTAATGCAATTATTTAGCAATGGTTATCATGTTTATAGTACTAATGCCATAACAAGATGCACAGTGGTCATACATAAATGCATATCACACAGTTATAAAATAGATCATTGGAGAGGTCTTTAAAAATCAACAAAATATGTTAACTACCTAAGGTACTTGTATTTCTCCTAGTCAACTACAACATTTTACAACAAATAACGCTACACCCTCAACTTAAAATCAAGTGTTGTCCTCAATGTACATGCAAAGAGAAACTGAACTAAGGGTTGGGTTATACCTGGAGTAGCTCAAGGCAGAGTGTTTCCTTATTTCAACATATCTGATTGTTAATCTTGACGGCTTATCAGAGTTGTGATAGCCCATCACATTTTGTTGTCATCTCTATCTAGAACATATCTCAAAATTTTCTCAGTTGACGACCTCGTGTGACAGCTTATCATAAGTGCGATAGACGGTCAAGTGTTGCCTTCAGCCCTAAATAGAACGTGCCTCAAGCTTGGCTTCTCTGACGACTTGGTGTAACGGCTTATCATAAGTGTGATGGCTTATCAGACTTGGTCGTCAAGACACCTAGATCAAACATAAAAACTTTGGGTTGCCTCCCAATAGTGCCTGATTTAGTGTCATGGCATGACTCAGTTATATCAATTACTCAGAATTCATCGAGATATTAGGCAGCTATACACTTTATCAAGTCCATTGGACCAATGTATAGCTTCACTCGCTACCTAATTACCTTAAATCAGCTCCCGTCCTCATTATTGAGTTCAAATACTCCAGATGAGTAGACTTGACTCACTTTGAATGGGCTGGACCACTTAGATTTCAACTTACTTGGGAACAACTTCAGTCTGGAGTTGAAGAGGAGTACCAAATCACCTTTCTAAAAGTTTTATTTTTCAGTCCTTCAATCATGATACTTCTTCATCTTCTCCTTGTATTAGTCTGCTCTTTCATAAGCCCTGAGATGGAATTCATCCATCTTATTCTATTTCCCTAGTTTTAGCTCCACTGCCTCCTTCCAATTTAGATTTAACCTTTTTAGTGCCTATAAAGCCTTGTACTCCAACTCGATCGATAAATGACATACTTTCCCATAGACTAGCTGATAAAGTGACATACCAATTGGTGTCTTGAAAGTAGTCTGATATGCCCACAAAGCGTCATCTAGCTTTTGAGACCAATCTTGGCTACTAGCGTTCACTGTTTTAGCTAAGATTGCCTTAATCTCCCAATTCGAGACCTCTACTTTCCCACTAGTTTGTGGGTGATATGGGGTCGCTACTCTATGCTGTTTCACCCTGTATTTTGCCAAAGCCGCCCGAAACACTTTGTTTCAAAAATGAGATCCTCCATCGCTTATAATAGTACGTGGTACTCCAAAGCGAGTGAAGATATTTTTTTTGAGAAACGCAACAACTATCTTTGCTTCATATACAACAAGGCGACGACTTCGAACTATTTTGATACATAATCAACAACAACTAGAATGTACTTCATCCTGTATGAGCTTACAAAAGGGCCCATGAAGTCGATGCCCCAAACGTTAAACATTTCTACTTCAAGCATCTTCATTAAAGGCATCTCATGCCTCTTGGAGATTGACCCCTGCCTCTGACATTGTCCAATAGTAGCACTCTGCAACACCTTTTTAGCCATTCGATCACCTGCATTGTGACCTTCAACTGGTGAAGCATGACATGCTTCCAATATACACAATACATCCACTTCTAGCACACATCTCCTTATAATATTGTCAGCACATCGCCAAAAAAGATACGGCTCATCCCAGAAGTTTGCAAAATAAGTATACCAAGGCATTTTCTCCATAGCAGCAGATAATATTTCTTCATCAGGAAATGCATCATCTATATCCATTTTATCACTAACTGCTTGCTCACCTTCCATCCTAGACGGATGATCTACAACTTTGTTTTCGCAACACTTCCTATCTTTGACTTCAAAGTCAAATTCTTAGAGCAGCAATACCCATCTAATTAGCCTTGGTTTTTCATCCTTCTTAGCCATCAAATATCTCAAGGCTGCGTGGTTAGTATGGACCACCACCTTGGTCCCTAGCAGATAAACCCTAAATTTCTCAAAAGCATTAACTAAAGCAGGGAGTTCCTATTCGGTGATGATGTAGTTCTTTTGAGCTTCATTCAGTGCTTTGCTAGCATAACAAATTGGATGAAACAATTTGTCCTAACACAGCTCCAAGGGCAACATCGCTTGCATCACATATGATCTCGAACGATTATGACCAGTCCAATGCAATGATAATAGGGGCCTCTACCAAATTATTTTTAAGGCATTCAAATGCCTTCAAGCAATCATCATCAAAGGAGAACTTAACTTCTTTCTCCAAAAGTTTGCAAAGTGGATTTGCACCCTTTGAGAAATCCCTTATAAACCTCTGGTGAAAGCCAGTATGTCCAAGGAAACTACGGACTCCCTTCACTAAAATGGGAGGTGATAGCTTCTCAATAACCTCAACCTTGGCTCGATCTACCTCTATCCCTTTTGCTGAAATTTTGTGCCCTGAGAACAATGCCCTCCTACACCATAAAGTGTCATTTTTCCCAATTAAGCACCAAATTGAATTCTAAACATCGTTGCAAGGCCATACTCAGGTTCACCAAACACAACTCAAATGAATCTCCTACCATCGAAAAATAATCCATAAAAACTTCCAAGGTGTCTTCCACCATATATGAGAAAATAGACATCATACACCGTTGGAAGGTGGTAGGTGCATTACATAACCCAAACGACATCCTCTTGAATGCGAAAGTGCTATATGGCCATGTAAATATTGTCTTCTCCCGATCTTCAGGAGCAATGCAGATCTAATTATACCCAGAATAACCATCCAAGAAGCAATACCACCCTTTTCCTGCCAATCGATCAACCATTTGATCCATAAAGGGCATCGAGAAGTGGACTTTCAAAGTCCATAAGTTTAGTTTGTGGTATTCCATACACACTCTCCACTCGATCACAGGCCTGAGTGGAATCAACTCATTTCTTTTATTTGCAACAACAGTCATGCCCTCTTTATTGGGCACACATTGAACTGGGCTTACCCATTTACTATTAGAAATAGGATAAACTACTCCAGCGTCCATCCATTTAATAATTTCCTTCTTCGCCACCTCTTGCATCAGTGGTTTAAGATGATGTTATTGTTCGATGGTTGGAGTGCAGTCCTCCTCAAGCTGTATCTTATGAGTGCATATGCCAGGGGGAATGCCAATAATATCTGCAATAGTCTAGACTATTTCTTTATGATGCTTCATTGATTTGCACACATCAAATCATACCACTTCATCATTCAACCTGAATAAGAGCTCATTAGCTCATAAATCAACCAGCACACTTTCCATTGTGAGGAAAGGTTGACCTAAGATTATGGGCACCTCAAAGTCTACCTCACAATCTAGAATGTCAAAATCTGTAGAAAATATGAAGCTTGACACTTTCACCAGTACATCATACAAAATACCAACAGATCATTTTACCGACCTATTCGCCATTATAAGTCTCATGTTGGTGGGTGTGGGATCGCCCAAATCCAGCTTTTTATAGACAGCTAGCGGCATCAGATTGATGCTTGCTCCCAGATCACATAAGGCCTTAGAAAATTCTAGAGACCTAATAGTACAAGGAATAGTGAATGCTCCTGGGTATACTTTCTTTTGCATCAACGACCTTGTAGAAATAGCACTACAATGATGGATGTTATCCACCAGTTTGTAGCTCACCGCTCTTTTCTTCATCATAAGATCCATCATAAATTTAGCATATCCTAGCATTTCTCAAGTGCCTCGACCAAAGGCATATTCACTGTTAGTTGTTTCAACATTTCCATGAATTTGCTAAACTTTATATCCTTGGCCTTCTTTTTCAATCTCTGAGGAAAGGGGGCGGTGGTTTAGGGAGAGTATTCACCACTACTTCCTTTTCTTTCTCTTTTAATTGTTCAACCTCATCAACTTGTTGATGATTGGAAGGAATATCAATCCCATCCAGTTTCTCAAAATCCACTGGATTACCTTCTTCAGGCTCAAGATCTTCTTTGATCACCTTATTATTAACAGTTTTGCCCTAAGAAGGGCCTGATAAAACCTTACCACTCCGTGTGGTAATAGCCATGCACAAACCATTATTATTAGGGTTTTGAATTGCATCACTTGGTAGCATTTCACTTTTTATCTGATTCAATGTTGCAGAAAGTTGGCTTATTTGCTATTCCAACTGTTTGATCAAAGTGGAGTGCGAGTTTACTAACTGACTCATAGAAGACAAAGCGGTCTTCATGGTAGTCACCCCAGATTTGGTAGCCTCAACCCCCTTTAACAATTTCTCTATCATGTCCTTCATGGACATCTTACCAGAGCTAGTTTATCTCTGCTTCTAGGAGGTACATACAACCCACTTCTATCATTTTTTCTTTTTCAATTTCCTTGATCCCAATCTTTATATCCAGCCTTGTCATAATAAGTCTGACTAATTTACTTAGCTATTGCCTCAGAAACCCCCTGGTTATTCAAATAGTTGGCTTCATCTTCTGAATTAGAATCATCTTTACCTTATGATGCAAAAACTTTCACTTTTTTAGTCTTTGCAGATAATAAGTGCTTGGTCAATAAATCCATATGCGTCTTCAAGTGTGCCATGTCTTGATCGCGTGCTTCTTATTTCTTCCATTGTTCCACAGTTATGCCAACAGACATAGTAGGGCTTGCTACCAAAGAATCCCAGGTATGCCAAACTCTACTTTGTTTGGTCATCTGATCAAGCATCTCTGAGGCCTCTTGAAGAGTAAGTTCCACAAATGATCCCTCTGTGGCATTATCAACAACTGACTTCGTAATAGAGTTCAAAGCCCAATAAAGAGTCTCCATCAGGTGAATATCTGTCATGTTATGGTTTGGGCACTGGATCAGTTTATTTTTTAACCTCTCCCATGTCTCATGGAGAGCTTTGGTTGGGATCTATCTAAAGTTACTGATCTCATCCCTCAACTGTACCCTCCTGGAAGGTGGAAATAACCTTTCTAGGAAAGCCTCTTTCAACTGCCTCCAGTTGGTTATAGAATCGAGCGTCAACTCATTAAGCCATAATGCTGCCTTTCCAGATAGAGACAACGGAAACAAACACAGGCGGATGGCATTCTGTCCCACTCCCAGATTATCAAAAGACTTACAAATAGTGACAAATTTCACTAAATACATATTGGGATCATCTCTCGGGAGTCCACCGTTCAACCCCTTAAGGTGAAGGAGTTAAATCATTGTACTAGTAATGTTAAACTTTTCTCCTAGTGCTAGAGGTAGGGGAATAATATCTCCAGTAGCACCAGCTCTGTCCATTCCATCAGTATCCTCATTAGGATCAAATTTCATGGCTTGGCGATCAGGTCTCACCCTGAAAGGACGGTTTCTATTTATATTTTTGTTTACTAGTGCAGGTACCACCTCTGCACGCCTTCGATTAACAGGATTCAATAATTCCTCATCTCCCAAGTCATCATCATCCGTATTTGGATGATGAGCATGTTGACCGTTATTCTGCAGATTAACCCGAGCTCTAGCTAAGGCAGCTAGCCTGTCAGCTTTCTATGGGTCTGCTATTCTGCTGATCAGTTGGGGTTTCGAATTGAACAGTAATAACATTTCTCATAAACTTCTATTTTTTAGGATACACCATTGTGTTCCTACAACAAACAAAAACAACAAATAAATGTAAAATTAGGAAACTTGACTAACAGTAAATTAGTGCACACAAACTTAAATTTACAACCGTATTCCCCGGTAATGGCACCATTTTTGATAAAGCTCAAATCATTAGTAGGCATGACCTATCGTTTGCAACCAATAGCCAAAATGTAATATAGAGGAATTACTAAGGAGTTCCTACTACCTTTAGAATCTTGAACGCCTAGTTACTTTACAAAACCAAACCCATAGATCCCTCAACTCGGGTTAAAGAAATTAGTTACTCATAATGTAAAAAGCGACAAGACAATTTGTATTCATAATTCGATAAATGATAACTTACAAAATAATGAATATGAACAAGTGTTTCTCAGATTAGATCACAGTAGAAATCCCAAGAAAATTATGATAACAATCTCTCAAAAGTTAATTGTAAAGTTATGGAGAAAACTAGAGAGAAAATATTGTAAGTCGATGTTCAAGACGAATGTACCCCCTAATAAAAACTAAGAACTTTTCCTTAAATACCAAGATCTAATTTAGGAATCAAATCATAGAATACAACTTTTTCTCACACAGCTGACGATAAAGTGTGATGCCTTATCAGGAGTCTAACGACTTATCATACATTGTCGTCAGCTCCTCTTCCATGTTTGATGATTTTTGTCTTAGGCTGATGGCAACTCCTGATGGATTATTACTGCCTTAGGCTGACGGCATTCTTGATGACTTATCAGAATTATGATGACTTATCAGAGATGTTGTCAAACTTCTAGTCCAACTTTCTCACATTGTCTATAGCTGGCGATGACTCTGATAACTTATCACAAATTTGATGACTTATCAGACAAGTCATCAGCTACACTTTCATGGCCACTTGTTCCAAATTTACCTCTTTTGCTCTTATTGTCTTTGGTTTTCTTGTATCTTGTCTTTCCTGCATTATCAAAGAGAAAGCAATCAAAAACAACAAAAGTTTCTTAAGACTTTACAATTATTTCTAGTTAAAAGTCTCAAATGTGTTAGCATTAGATCACACATCAGTTCCAATTGTCAAAATTTAGTGGGACAATGCGATAGCTCCGCATCGCAGAGGTCCTCATTTTCCCAGTCGTCAATTTCCAGTAAGCCACCATGATAATGAAGCGTCGTGGTGGACCGTTAAATCGGGACCCAAGTCATTTTTCCAGTTTTGTTTAGAAGTTTAAAGAGAGTATTTTGGACAATTCCCAAGCCCCCAATCCGTCCAAAACACAAGATTATTCATATTCAGGGCACTTTGTACTCATTATTCATGATTCTCTTCAAAAGAAAAACCCTAAAGCTCCAAAGCTTCTTCTCCAAGAAATCAAAATACTCCATTGATTCTCCAAGAAATCTTAAAATTGAGGATTTCTAAGACAAGATAATCGAGAACCCATCATCAAGAACTCAATAGGAATCCAAAATTCAAGGTTTCTTTATCTAATCATCCAACAAGGTATGTGGGGTTTTTCAACAAGGATCTTTTTTCATCCTTGTACCCAAAATTAGTTTTCAATCACAAATTTACTTGATTTTATATGAAATTACATGAGATTTGAATTCGGGTTGATACCTATTATTTCTATTTGCAAAGTTATGTGTTTTTGAGATATTTTGAAGATGAATTGCATGTCTATTTTCATATTTTCATGCCTATTACAATAATTTCTAGATTTAGAGATGAATTATCATTATCTTCATTATAAAACATGATTATTATGATGTCTTGACATGAGATTATTGTATAGGTTGTTACCCCAAAGATTTAATATGATTGTTTCAAGAAAGATGATGCTTTAAGCAATCCCATGAGTTGATTATTTCAGATTTACAAGAAAGTTTTGATCTTTTGATCCTCAGATAAGTTTTGGAATCCACTTTATAGATTTCTCACAAATTACAGAAAGCAATATTGCTTCATTTACAGATTTATTCAGATGAATGCATAACTGGTTTCATAATAAATCCTTATGTGAGTTTTAAAGTAGATTTCCACGAGATGAGCGTAGCAAATTAAAGGGAGTAGTATTTAGCACCGAGTTGGGTATAATTTCAAGGTCTCATTCTCCAAAACTACGTTCCACTGTAGGATTGAGATTAAGTGCCTATAGTGGGCAGAGTTGTGATCACTTTAGCTGAGGTTATACTTCTTGGAAAGAGTATGACCCCTCTCCCTAACATGAGGTTTCTTCCTTAAAAGATAAAGTATTCTCCTTAATAGCAAAGAGTAATAGAAAAACTTTTAGAAAACTAAGTGTAAAGGCTCATAGTCTCTTTCAAATTATGCTTTACAGAAATGATAATAGTTATAGATTTCGGTTCATAGATTTCAGAGTAAGCCCTTCTACATTTAGACAACATGATTTAAAGGGAGAATACGAGTACAACTTTTAGAACTAAATATTATGGCTCACTAGATTTATAAAGTATGATTTGTTATTCATGACTATTATTTTCAGTATTTTAGATATTCCAGCTTATGTGATTCATTTGCATTTAGCATGCATTGTTTTATAAATGATGATTATGAGATGATGTTCTACTTATGCATATCACCCCCATATGCTCAGTACAACCTCAAAGTACTGATCTACATATACGTCTATGTGCTACATTATCTCATAATGTAGGTTCAGGTGCTCAGTATCAGCAGCGTGAGTAGTTTGAGCATCTCCATCTATATCCAACAGTTGGTGAGTCCTCATAGTTCGGGGACTTATTCATTCAGATTTTTTTTTGTAGTTTATCAGTTTATGAGATTTAGCATTCTCTTCAAACAGTTCAAGTTAGCTGGGGGTTTGTCCCAGTGACTCTCTAGTTATTAGCGGTAGAGGCTTGTCAAACTACTAGTTTTGATACAAATTATTTAGTTTTGATGTTTCATACATTATGTTTAGATTATTCTCAGATATTATAGATAGATTCTGCATTCAGTATGACTTTTATGTCTATATTTCCATTATTTTAAGATTTAGGCTCAATAGTATGTAGACAGGCTTAGCTTAAGGCTACTCATAGTCTTGAGCACCGTGTGATGTCTCGGGGTCAGATTTTAGGGCATTACATGATCACTTAGATTAGATTATACTTCTTCGCAAGAGTATGACACCTCTCTCCATCATTAGGTTTTCACTATAGGGGAACAAGACGTTGTACTCCATGTTAGCTCACATGGTTTATATCAGTTAGAAGAACCTCCCTACAGAATAGAGTAATCCTAATAGAAAAGAATAATAGGAGAGTTTTTAGAAAACTAAGTGTAAAGGCTCACAACCTTATGCAGATTATGCTTTACAGAAAGATATTGCTACAAATTTCAACTTTTAGATTTCAGATATAAAAGTAAGTCCTTTCTAGACTTAGATAGCATGATTTACAGACAGAACACTAGTGCAGCTTTCAGAACTAAATGTTATGAAAGTATGATTTGCTATTCATTATTACAGATTTTAGTTTTCAGATATTTGAGTTGTGTGAGTCATCTACATTTAGCATGCATTATTTTACAAAATTATGATGAAGATTGAATACAATGTTTTACTTATGCATTCACCCCCACATTCTTGGTACATTCTGAAAGTATTAATCCACTTATATGTCTATGTGCTACATTATCTCATAATGTAGGTACTAGTTCAGTCATAGTACATATATCATGATCAGGCAGTTACAGATTCCAGACAGCAGATGAAGAGTCTTCCAACTTTGAGGACTCCAACTAGATGTTATTTATGTACTTTATTTTATTATAAATATGTATTGATTAGTGGTAGTTGGAGTCGCATCCCAGCTATCTATAGTCAGTATAGTAGAGGCTTAACAAATGTTAGTTAGAGTCAGTCATGCAATTTCAGTCCCTCTTTTCAGACCTTATCAGAACAAAAAAAATTGTATCAGTATTGTATTTTTATAGATTCCATCATGACTATATTTAGGCAAAAGAGGAGAGAAAAAATAGAACAGAGAAAAAAAAGAAGACGTTTGGTATTACCCTAAAAAGAAGAGAGATAAATTATTTAATATGTGGCTGAAGGAGATCAGATGGGTTTAAATATTTATTAATAATTTATTGTGGTAAAACTTTTTGAGGAGAACGAGGAGACGATGACGGTGACATTGAAAAGACAAGATAAGACAACTCAATGAGGTGATTTTTGAGTTATCCAACAAAACTTTTTACCGCCTTAGTATTTTTTTTATTTATTTTGGTCCGAAAATTGCTTTAGAATTAACAAAACATCTTAAAACAAATAAGTCATATGTTGCAACAAATGTCTACATCTGTTTGAAAATTTTCAACCAATCAGTTATATGTCTCAACAAATGGCAATATTTATTTGTTAATTTCGAACAGATAATTCATTTGTTGCAATAGATGTCATTATTTGTTTGATCATTTCAAAAATATAAGTTATTTGTCGCAACATATGGCATATCTGTTAAATAATGACCAATGGATACATCATTTGTTGCAACAGGTTAAACATTTATTCTAATAGATGTCTATGATTGTTTGATAATTTTCAACAGATGTGTCATCTTTTTCGATAGGTTAGTACTTTATTTATTCATATCAAGACATTTTTTGAAATATCTAAATTGATTTAGTTGGAATTAGGTATGTGTTGATAGGTTCAACTATAATTTCAATTGAGTCATTGCAATTACATGATATTGGACTTACGTTCATCCTGACCTTAGTTGTCGACTGATCAATTTGAGTTGAAATGATTCATGTTAAATTATTATTTAGAATATCTAAATTGATTTAGCTCAATGGGTTGATAGGGTCAACTATAATTTCAATTGTGTCGGTGCAGTTGCATGTTGTTAGTATTGCGTTCGACTGACCTGAGTCGTGCACTGATCAATTTGAGTTGAAATGATTCATATTAAATTATTATTTAAAATATTTAAATTTATTTAGCTAGAATTTGGGACGGCTTCATAGGGTCAATTACAATTTCAATTGTGTCGTTCCAATTGCATATTATTGGCATTGCGTTCGTCCTAACCTGAGTCGTGAACTAATCAATTTTAATTGAAATGATTCATATTAAATTATTATTTGAAATATATAAATTTATTTAGCTAGAATTTGGGATGGATTGATACGGTCAACTACAATTTCAATTGAGTCATTGCAACTGTATGTTGTTGGTATTGTGTTTGTCCTGACTTGAGTCGTCCACTGATTAATTTGAGTTGAAATATTTCATATTAAATTATTATTTGAAATATATAAATTAATTTATCTAGATTTAGGGATGGATTGATAGGATCAACTACAATTTGATTGAGTCATTGCAACTGCATGTTATTAGTAATGCGTTCGTCCTGACCTGAGTCATCGACTGATCAATTTGAGTTGAAATAATTTATATTAAATTATTATTTGAAATATCTAAATTTATTTAGATAGAATTAGGGATGAATTGATAGGGTCAACTACAATTTCAGTCGTTACAATTGCATGTTGTTGGTATTGTGTTCCTCCTAACTTGAGTCGTGCACTGATCAATTTGAGTTGAAATAGTTCATATTAAATTATTATTTGAAATATCTAAATTGATTTATATATAATTGGATATGGTTTGATAGGTTCAACTATAATTTCAATTGAGTCATTGCAATTGCATGATGTTAGAGTTGCGTTCGTCCTGACCTGAGTTATCGACTGATCAATTTGAGTTGAAATGATTTATATTAAATTATTATTTAAAATATCTAAACTGATTTAGCTAGAATTAGGAATGGGTTGATAGGGTCAACTACAATTTCAACTGTGTTATCGCAATTGTATGTTGTTGGTATTGCATTCGTCCTGACTTGAGTCATGAACTGACCAATGTGAGTTGAAATGATTCATATTAAATTATTATTTAATATATTATCAAATTCATTAATGTTTCAATTGAACCTAATACAATGTACAATGATGAAATGGTTAATAAATTAATTAAGATCAATTCGGACCAAATTAACATTTTCAAAATGTGTCATTCTTTTCAAGAATACAAATCAACCCATACAAATCATTCATTTGCAGGAAAAATATTTCATCATTTCAAATCTCAAGTCCTAGCTCTTTTCTTTCTCTCTCAACAATACAAACAATAACTACTCAACAAATTACTCAATCCTTCACAACAGATCAGTTTTCTTTCCATTTCCCACCACGTAGTAGTTATTTTTGACGTCATTCTTACTTATATCAGTTGTTTTCTATCTTTGCAGGTAATAGAGTTCGAGAATAGTTCTCCATGAATAGTTATCCATTTGTTCTTTTTTATAAAAATTAGGAATTTTTAGTTAATGATGAAAATGAATACTTTTAGTTGTATTATATTCGAGAATGGGTTAACAATTTTGAGTTTTGATGCTAAAAACGTAGAAAAAAACTGAGAAAACTCTATTTTTTGTCACAGTGTTTCATTGACTATCATGGTATTGTTTGATGGCGGTGGTGGTGGTCTTTATGGTGGTGGTGGTAGTCTTGGTGGTTGTGTTGGTGGCATTGGGTCCATTGTGATGTGCTATAGAAATATAGCACTTTCGATGCTTAAAATGAGGAAAATATGCAAGTTTCTGAGGACTTTTTGTTAGATATGATCCATTTTGGGTATGTTTTGCAGAAAATCATGGTTGGATGATAAGCTCATGAAAATGGTAAAAAGGGGAGTTTTTGTCTATTTTTGGAGCAATTATGGATGATTGGAATGTTTTTCGTCTTGATTGTGATCAAAACATGTTCAAGAATTGAAGAAGAGCTAAAAAACTGACTCCCAACACCTACTAAGTAAACCAACAAACTGGGGTAGGACCTATGAACCGCAGGTACACAAGGCGGATATCAGAAGTCCAAAATCCTGAGAGCTGACTTGAAGGAAAATTTCCATCCGATACCTGCAATTGGTACCTTTTCCCGAAGCAGACTGCAGGTACAACTCATGGGGATAGCCACCGACCCTGATTTCTCCTATTCCATTCGGGCTTAGTTTTAGGGGTTTACCTTGTGCTATAAATAATCTTTATGTACTTTTTAGTAGAGGTTCGGCACTTTTAACACTTAGAAACATATTTTGATTTCATGATCCATCTTTGATCTTGGGATTTCAATGAATTGACTATGCTTGATTATTCAGTTTACCATTGTGGGTTTTCTTTCATCTCATCATTGTGATTTCATTTTTCCTTCCAACATGAATGTTATTGATATATTCACAATCATGAGCAGCTACAGACCATAGCTAGGGTTCTAGAAACCCTAGAAAATTGACAAACTAGAGAAAGTGTGATTGTTGATTGGAGACTAATACCCATGACATGCATTGCTTCATTTTTATTATAATAGTTGTCTTAGTGGTTGCAAATGTTAGGATCCCACCTAGATATTACTACTTTCTCTAACAAAGGAGTAGTAATTAGGAAAAAATAAAGACAACAATAATTTGGGGAGTTAGTAGCCGATCCATTGTAGCACAATGGTATATATGATTGACTACTAGCCTTCATCTAATAACTTGTGACTCAAAAGGTGATAGTTAACTGGGACCAGGGTAAGCGTTAGTAAAGCAACACTCTGAGACTCATGTAACACCCCAAAATCTAGTTCCTAGGATGCCACATGGTACTCTGAACTATAGGTAGTCCTGAGCTAACCCTAGCTCCCTTCTAATACATCTGAATCTCAACATGGGGGAAATATAAGTATAAAATCATCTTAAAATATGGAAAAATATCTAAGTAATCTGAATATATCTGAAAGTTATAATCTCATAAATCTAATTAAGCAAATGCTAAAAAGTCTAAATACGACAACTAAGATCTAAGACTAAATCTGGTAGTCTGACAAGCCTCTACTAACTGAATCTAGAGAGTCAATGGGACAGGATACCAGCTAACTCAGACTAAACTGAAATATCTATTAATAAATTGAGAACATTAATAGCTAAGTCCCCAAACTATGACGACTTACCAATGATAGGAATGTAGATGGGATGCTCAAAAATCACTGTCGCTGCTGAGATTGAGCACCTGAACCTACATTATGAGACAATGCATCACATAGACGTAGATGTGGATCAGTACTTTGATGATGTACTGAGTTTATGGGGGTGCATGCAATAAGCAAATAATATTATCACAGTTTATCAAATCATGCATGCTAAATGTAAATGACTCACATAGCTTGAGTAAATCTGAAAACTAAAAACCATAAATCATGAAAAGTAAAGAATGTGGTATGAATCTTGTGAGTCATTTCACTTAGTTTTAAAATCTGTATTTTGTTCTTGTTCTCAAATCATATAGGCTAAAGAAAGTCTGAAACTTATTCTGCATAGTAAATACCTTATCTCAAGACTTTAAATAATTAAAACTATTTTTAAGAGTGGGGGACATCTATTTGGAAGCTTCTTCTAACCAAAATACACCATGTGAGCATCCATGGAGTCCCATGACTAGCCCCCATAAGGTTAGGGTTGTTTTACCCTTGCCATCGGAATAGAACAATCGCATCTCAGTGATCACAATCTCAGTCATCCACATAGAAGTGGGAATAATCTAAATCCTACGTTGGCACGTAGTTCTAGGGTATGAAATCATAGTAACGTACCCATCTCGGTGCTAAATACTACTCCTAATCTCATGCTCAAAATCTCAAGAAATACACTTCAAAACTAGCACAAAGGTTTATAAAAAAAAAACAATTATGCTTTTCTTTTCTTTAAAATCTCAAGTCATATGGGTAAAGTGGATTCTTTATCTAAAATCTGAAAATAATCTAGTCTTGGGGTGCTTATAGCACAAAAAATCTTGAAATAACAATCTTTAAATGGGGTCTATTGACCCAAGCATCAATCTTATGTTAAAACATCTAAAATTCATACTTGGTAATGTAAACATTCATAAATCATCTTGAAATCTGGAAATTTCAGCAATATGCATGGAAACATAAATATAATCATGTATTTCAACTTCTAAATCATGAAAAATCTTATAATCTTGCAAAGAATGATAATGGGTATAAACCCTAATTTGAATTTCATGGGAAATCATATAAATTGCAGTAAATTTGTAAATAAAATAAAGTTTCGGGCAAAAGGATGAAAGAATTATCCTTGTTCAAACCCCACATACCTTAAATTGATGATCATTGATGAAAACTTGAATCTTGGATTTCTATTGATGCTTTGGGGTGAATTTCTAATGTTCTTGGATTGAGAATTCTAAATCTTGAATTGTCTTGGAGGGTTAATTGAGAAATTTTGGATTTCTTGGGGAGGAAATTGATGAACTAGGGTTTACTTTTGAGAGAAAAGTGATGAAATAAGCATAAAGTACCTTAGTATTTGATTAATGAAGTGTTGTGGATGAATTGGGGTTTGGGGATTGACCAAAATGCCCCTATTAAACTCTAAATCAGAACTGGAAAACGTACATTTTTTCCAATTTGGGTGGCCATCGCGACACGCCACTATTGCAGTGGCTCACTGGAAAATGACAACTGGAAACTGGGCAGACTCCGCGATATAGAGTCATCGTGGTGCCTTTGTAATGCCATTTTGGCATATGGCGCGATGCTCCATTATCGCGCCGGACCTTTGGAAATTGACAACTGGGAAATTTTCCTTCTCCGTGACTCGCCAATATCGTGGAGGGCCAATGAAAAATGACAATTGGAATTTGACACTACTCTACGGCACGCTGAGGGTCTAAATGACGGTGTTTTACGACTGGAACTTTAAATAGCCATAACTTCTTTCCCGGTTATCAGATTTAGGTGAACCTTATATCTTTGGAAAGCTAATTCAATTTACTATGCAATGGAAACTCAAAATCTAAGGAATTCCATATGAAATGACCATCATTAATTCTAGAAGATAATCCTTGACATTTTTCGGATGAGTTTAGTCTAGGAAAATCATGGGGTATTACAATATCTACCCTTTGGGAACATTCATCCTCAAATGTGGCTAGTTAACCTGAAATTTTTGAGGAATCTGAGAGGATAAGATAGCATGCACAACTGAAAAGAACTAAGCAACTGAATCTAAATCATTCTAAGCTTCTGAGTAATCTATGAGTGCATGAACTTACATGAGGACAACTATATAGCTGATTGTAATGTATGATTAGAAAAGAATTGAATCAAGGGAGAGTATTACCTTTTACTAGATCTGAGTTACGGAGAAAAGGTGAGGGTACTTGGCTCACATATCTGCTTCTGCTTCCCAAGTAGCACCCTCAACAGACTGATTCCGCCAAAGAACTTTGACTAAAGGAACTTCTTTGTTCCTTAGTCTACAGATCCGATGATCTAAAATCTCAATTGGAATCTCTTCATACAAAAGGTTGTTCTGAATATCTGAACTTTCTATAGGATTTATAACGTTGGAGTTACCGATGCACTTCTTAAGCATAGAGACGTGAAATACAGGATGAACGACTGTCAAGTCTGTGGGCAACTCAATCTCGTAAGATACTTTCCAACCACGACTCAGAATGCTATAAAGGCCAACATACTGGGGACTAAGTTTTTCTCTTTTGCAAAATCTCTTCACCTTTTTTATGGGTGAAATTTTCAGGTATACTAAATCACTAACCTCAAACTCGAGGTCTCTTCTTCTCATATCTGGATAGGATTTTTGACGACTTTGGGTTGTTTTCATTCTTTCTCTAATCAACTTAACTTTCTCCATGGCTTCAAATACTGTATCAGGCCCAAGCAAAGTGGTCTCACCCACTTTAAACCAATGTATGGATAATCTATATCTCCTCCCATAAAGAGCCTCAAACGGAGACATTCGAATGCTAGCATGATAGCTGTTATTATAAGTGAACTCAATCAATGGTAAATGCTCATCCCAACTACCCTTGAAATAAAGAGCACATGCCCTCAACATATCTTCTAGAGTTTGGATGATCCCCTTTACTTGAGCATCTGTCTGAGGGTAAAAAGCTGAACTAAGATGAACTTGGGTACCAAGACCCTTCTGAAAAGATCTCTAAAATTGAGAGGTACACTGAGTACCCCTATCTGAGATGATAGACAAAGGAACCCCATGCAATCTGACTAACTCTAGGATATACAACTTAGCATAATCCTCAGTTGTATAAGACATGTGAATTGGCAAAAAATTCACTAACTTAGTCAATCTGTCTACAATTACCCCAAATCAAATCATGATGGCGACGCGAATGGGGTAAACCAATCACAAAATCCTATTCACCTCTTCCTACTTCAAAGTGGGGATACCAAACTTTTGCAATATACCGCCAGGTTTTTGGTGCTCTACCTTAACCTGTTGAAAAGTTGCACACTTAGCTACAAACTTCGCTATATCTCTCTTCATAACATTCCACTAATAGATTTCCCACAAGTCATGGTACATCTTGGAAGCACCTGGATGAATAAAATACTACACACCATGCACTTCCACCATAAGCCGTTGCCTCAAATCATTAAAACATTGAACACATAATCTACTTTGATATATAAACACGCCATTTCCCCCTTGGGAGAAAAACTCTACCTTTGTGTCTCTAACTAACTCTTTCAGTTTGATCAAACTAGGATCCATATCTTGCTTTTCCTTCACTTTCGAAACTAGGGAAGATTCGAAACTACTCTGAACCCAAACATTCCCTTCAGCTGAATCAACCAACCTAACACCCAATCTAGACAAATGATGAACTTCTCGAGCTAACTCTTTCTTACCATTCTCCACAAGAGCAACACTGCCCATAGATAATCTACTAAGGGTGTTTGCCACTACATTGTACTTTCCCAGATGATACAACACACACATGTCATAGTCTTTTAGCAACTCTAACCACCTTCTCTGATAGAGATTCAACTCCCTCTGAGTAAACACATATTGCAAGCTTCTGTGTTCTGTGAATACATCAACATAAACACTATATAGATAGTGTCTCTAGCTCTTCAGAGCAAATACCATAACAGCTAATTCCAGATCATGGGTTAGGTAATTCTTCTCATGAGGTTTCAACTATATAGAGGCATAGGATATGACCTTACCTCTCTGCATCAACACACAACCCAAACCAACTCTAGAGGCATCTTAATTCACCATAAATCAGTCTGTACCATTAGGTAATGCTAACACTGGGCAGAAGTGAGTTGAGTCTTCAACTTCTGAAAACTCTTCTCGTAGGAATATGACCATTAGAACTTAAATTTATTTTGGGTTAATCTAGACATAAAACATGAAATGGATGAGAAACCTTCAAAAACATAGCGGTAATAGCTAGCTAGACCTAAGAAAATCCTAATGTCTGATGGAGAGGTAGGTCTAGGCCAATTCCTTACAGCTTCTGTCTTTTGGGGATCAACTCTAACGCTATTAGAGGAAATAATATGAACAAGAAAGGCTACTGACCTTAGCCAAAATTCACACTTGCTGAATTAAGCGAGCAGTTGATGATCTCTAAGAGTTTGCAAGACAATTCTAAGATGGTCTGCATGGTCATCCTCACTACGGGAGTATACGAGGCTATCATCTATGAACACTATGACAAACATGTCTAGATACTATTTGAACCTCAATTCATGAGGTCCATGAAAGCTGCTGGAGCATTGGTTAGCCTGAAAGACATTACTAGAAATTCAGAATAACTATAATGGGTTCTAAAGACAGTCTTCGGAATATCACATTCCCTAAATTTAAGTTGATGATAGCCGGATCTAAGGTCTATCTTTGAGTAATAACTGGCACCTTGCAATTGATCAAACAGGTCATCAATTCTAGGAAGAGGATATTTGTTCTTGACTGTGACCTTATTTAGCTGACGATAGTCAATGCACATGCGCAAAGAACCATCTTTCTTTTGCACGAATAGGATGGGAGCGCCCCATGGAGAAACACTAGGCCTTATGAAACCATTATCTAAAAGATCTTTGAGTTACTCCTTCAACTCCTTAAGATCTGCAGGAGCCATACGATAAGGAGGGATAGAAATAGGTTAAGTATCTGGGAGAAGGTCAATACCAAATTCTATTTCCCTATCGGGAGGTACCTCTTGGAGATCTTCTGAAAAAACATTCGGAAACTCATTGACCACTTGGATGGATTGAATTATTAGAGTCTCAAACTAAGTGTCTTTAACTCGGACTAGATGATAAATACAACCTTTGGATATCAACTTTTTGGACTTAAGATAGGATATGAAATGACTCTTGGGAGACACTGAATTACCCAACCACTCAAAGATTGGCTCATCTGGGAACTGAAACTTCACTACTCGGATGAGACAATCTATACAAGCATAACAAGAATGGAGCCAATCCATACCAAGAATAATATTAAAATCGACCATGTCTAACTCTATTAGGTATGCTAACATGACTTTATAAAGAACAATGATAGATATTTTTTATAAATCCATTTGTCAACAACTGACTCACCTACTAGAGTGGACACCAAGAAAGGTTCAAGTATCTTTTTAGAATGTATCTCAAAATTCACAGCAACTAATGGGGTCACATAAGAGAAACTCGACCCAGGGTCAAACAACACATAAACATCAAGATGAAAGACATGAAGCATACCAATACCAACATCAGGTGAATCTTCCTGCTCCTGGAATGAGGCTAAATCATAAAATTAGTTCTAGCACTAACCACCAGCAGTAATAGATAATGCGCCCTGAGGAAGAGCTGTGCCACCTAAAGGAGCTGGTGCACTGTTAGCCTGAATTTGGGGCGTAACATCTCTATTTCCCTATCTAGTATATGGGAAATCTCTAATACCGTGACCCTTCTGGCCACAACTATAACAAGCTTTCTGACCCCACAAATATTTACCTCTGTGATCCTTATCACACTTAGCACATAGGGGACGATTGGGCTTTCCACTCACACTATTCTGAGATCTAGACATAGAAGACTTACCCCATTTTTGCCTATTTTTGGGTGCAAGGGCACTGGCCGAAGAAGGTGCGTTCATATATAAACGATTTTGAAACTGCAAATGATTTCCTCCTCCATACCTATTCTAACCATGATTAAACTGCCCTGTTAGCCCTCTTATTTACTCTCTCTTTTTCTTTCACTTTCTCAGCCTCAATCTACTGAGCATGCATCATCAATCTAGAAAGGTCCATGTCTCTATTGAGCATAGCAATCCTACACTCCTTATCTACTAATCCAGACACACCGGTCACAAACTTACTCATGCTTGATCTAGGGTTAGCCATCTGATCAGGGGCATACTTAGACAACTAATTGAACTTGAGGCAATACTCTTTTGCTATCGTAGAGCCCTGCCGTAGGTTCACGAACTCTTCCATCTTTGCTTTCCTTATCTCAAGTGGGAAAAATTTGTCAAAAAATGCATCCTGAAATATCTACCAAGTCATAGGAGTTGCATTCTCCCCTCTACTCTTCTTCCACATCACCACCCAATCATAAACAACATCCTTCAGCCTATAAGGTGCCAATTCTACACTCTCTTCTTCCAAAATATGCATAATTCGGGTGATCTTCTTTACCTTATAAAGATACAGTTGTGTGTCCTCACCTTCTTTCGACCCAAAGAATTCTGGCGGGTTTATTCTCATAAAGTCTCAAATTCTGGCTGCGGATATGTACCCATCCTACTGAGGTAGGATTGCAGCCTGATGGTTTCCCTAAACATTAGCTGTTATAGCTTGGGCTAGTGCCTGAAAGGCAGCCCTGAAACTCTGAATACGACATATTCTCATTCAAAGAATCTGTGGGCTGAGGTGGTTGGTTATCATTTCTACAGGCATTATCTCTACATGGAGACATTTTCTTTCATAAAATAGCATGAGTTACAAGTAGATAGATAAAATTGTAAGCCCGATGGACTATGAAAGAAAAAAAGGATTTTCCTAAAACACTCCATAGCCTCTTGCTCATAGATGTGGCACGTTTCACACCGATGATCAAGACTCTGTGTAACATGGCTTGTCTGACTCTCTAGGACTGTCTAAACCTTAAACTCTGATACCAAGTTTGTAACGCCCGAAAATCTAGTTCCCGAGATGTCATACGGTGCTCCAAACTATAAGTAGTCTTGAGCTAACCCTGGCTGCCTCCTAATATATCTAAATCTCAACATGGGGGAAATATAAGTAAAATCATCTTAAAATGCAGAAAACTATATGAGTAATCTGAATATATCTGAAAGTAATAATCTCATAAATCTAATTAAACAAATACTGAAAAGTTTGAATACGACAACTGAGATCTAAGACTAAATATAGTAGTCTACCATGCCTCTACTAACTGAATCTAGAGAGCCACTGGGACAGGACCCCAGCTGACTCGGACTAAACTGAAATATCTCTTAATAAACTGAGAACATAAATAGCTAAGTCCCCAAACTATGAGGACTCACCAATGGTAGGGATATAGATGAGATGCTCAAAAATCACTCTCGCTGCTGAGATTGAGCACCTAGACGTATATGTGGATCAGTACTTTGATAATGTACTGATTATATGGGGGTGCATGCAATAAGCAAATAATATCATCATAGTTTATCAAATCATGTATGCTAAATATAAATGACTCAATATCTCCAGTGCTATGATTCAACTCTTATATTTGAAGGTTGTGTTTGTGGAGTTTCTAACAGATAACGCAAACATGGACTTGGCAAACTTCAATGAGATATGTACTTTATACACCATACTAGGGGTAGATTATGAGGCACTAAGACTGAGGCTCTTCCCTTTCTCGCTTACTGCAGAAGCATTATTATGGCTCGGGGAATTGCCAAAAAGGTCTATTACTACATGAAAGGAGCTATGTGGACAGTTCTTGAATAGGTTCTTTCCTCTATCCAGGGTATTGCAACTTAAGGATAAGATTTACAATTTCAGGGAGCTGAACTCAGAATCTATGTATGATGCATGGTTTCAATTCAAAAAGAGACTGAGTATGGTACCCAACCACCAGATATCAAGGATAGACTTACCAATAATATTTTCTAAAATCCTGACTACTAATTCAAGAGAAATGGCAGACACTATTTGCGGAGAAGCTTTTATGAGATTACAGCGGAAGATAGCTTCGAGTATTATGGATCAAATCTCATTAACTAACAAGGGATGTAAAACTCAAGAGGTTGAGAGAGGTTCTGATATATATTAAATTAGAGTTTTCAGTACACAGAGAGTAGCTGAGGATGTTATAGCCCAGGAGATTTTATTATTACGAATTGAGATTAGTGAGTTGGTCAAGCAATTTTCAACCATAAACGTCACAACTCGAGACTACCCCCTAGTTGTAACATGAGGCTTGGAACCATAAGTGATCCCAAGCTAACCTATGAACTGGCATACTGCTTGATCAATTGATTTAAATACATAAAACTTAAAGTAATAAGCAAAAGAAATGCCTTTAGCTGAACATATTCAAAACAAAATAATCAAAATGATCACAACTCTGGTTATACAAAACAAAACAAAAATCAAAATACATCAATTCTACTGACTGTCTATGAAGCCTCTACTAATACTGACTATAGGTAGCTGGGACATGAACCCCATCTATCCCTAATTGATATGACTAAATAAAAATGCTACTAGAATTATAGTTGACTTGAGTCCTCGAATAAAAAAAACGTATCACCTGCTGACTGAAAGTTGTAAACTGTCTGATTATGATGTGTGTGCTACAACTGTTACCTACATTATGAAACAATATATCACATAGACATATACGTGGGTCAGTATTTCTGGAATATATTGAGTATGTGGGGGTGAATGGATAAGTAAAACAATAACTTAATATACTCATAGGATTTTAAATAATACATGCTAAGTGTAAATGACTCACTTTGAACTTGAATAAAACTGAAAGCAGAAAGATCATAAACCACAAATAATAAAACATACTGAATAAACTTTGTGAGCCATAGCACTTAGTTTGTAAAAGCTTTACTTTTTATTCTTTCTTTTGGGAGATTCTTCTAACCGACATAAACCATGTGAGCTAAGGAGTCCAAAGTCTTACCCACGTTGGGGAGAGCTATTCTACCCTTGCCATTTGAATAGAACCTTAACTTAAGTGATCACTATACATAACCCATATTGGGACTTAAACCTACGGTGACACATAGTTCTGGGGCATGTGACGTCGAACTCATACCCAACTTCGTGCTAAGTACTACTCCTATATTACTTATATGCTCATACTTTAGGAAATTCACATTAAAACAACATAAGGGTTTATAAAATAAAAATCAGTTATGCTTTTCTTTACTTTAAATAATAATCAATATCAACAAATGTAGATTCCATATCTTATCTAAAGATCAAAATATCAATATTTACTTTGTATCATTAGGATGATAAATGATTATGGAAGCCTTATTTTAGAATCAAAGATTCAAACTTTTCTTGTAAACTTAGTGCTCAAACTCAAGCCTTGAATCTTATACTTTCTTTCACATAACTTGTAATACAATATCATGCTTAAAACTCAATCAAAAATCTTTAATCAATGTTTTAAATCAAACCCATGATATTCAAAACATAATAGATAATCTTCAAGTCAAAACATAAATAGATGAGATCATGTATGCACTTTAATACTTCAATCACAAGATAATATCATAAACTCAAGACAAGATAACTTGGGTATGAACCCTAATTCCAAATCATATAACTTTAACTTTAAAAGAATTTTTGGGTACAAGGATGAAAGAATATCCTTGTTCATAAACCCCACATACCGTAATTGAATGGATTCTTGAAGAAATATTAAAATCGAGACTTAAATCCTTGTGTTCTTAAGAGTAAAATCTTGAACTATTATTCTTGGGAAAAAGGGAGGGTTTTTACATGAGTTGTTTTGAGGATAATGGGCAAATTTGGGAGTTATAAATCATGTTTTGGATGACTTGGGTTGAGGGAAAAAGACCCAATTGCCCCTTAACCAATAAGAAACTGAAACAGTGGGGGAATAATCTCCGTGGAGTGCCCTTTATTACTAGGGAATAACCTACATTCCGCGTACCTTGTTTCGGGGAAAAGACCAGCGCGCCACAGGCAAATCACAGAGGCTTACTATTTGTCACTAAAATGGGCATAACTTTTTGCTCGGGTATCAGATTAAGGAAAAATTAGTATAGTTGAAAAGATAAATCAATTATCTATCAATGGGTGGGTATTGATATATAAAATTCCACATATATCAAAATTTATACATGTTCAAGTTGACCCTTGTAGAATTATATACTAAAATTTGGTCGAATCAAAGGCTCTTAGCTCAACTTTGCTATAAGTGATTCCTACGAATATTTTTGACCTCTGAATCACTTCACACACTAGGATAATGATCATGACACATGTATTCACATACAAATCATGGGGTTAAAGTTTACACACGTCGGAACGACAGTTCAAAGTCTAGCCTGAAAATGCGAGGTGTTACATTAAATTCTTTGAAAATGCATGAATTTAGGGTATCTGAGAAGGGAAAGTGTGTAGTTAATTAGTCGGTGGGTTTCCAAGCCCAAGGGAAAGGGAATTAAGGTCTGAATAATCAGGATAAGAAGGATAAATATATTTTACCTAGCAGACATAAGATATAGTCTAGAATAGAAGAGATATTGACCACGTTAATAAGGGGACAAGAGAGTTGAGAAGATTTCTTAAATGAGCTTAAAGCTAAAATTTCAAGGTTAGACTAAAAGGTAGAGTCACATGAAAATTCTATCAAGCAGTTAGAGTGGCAGTATGGCCAAAAGATTATCATTTTGGGGAAGAGACAGTTAGTAGCAGTACCTGATGATAATGTGCAGAAACCTCAAAAACTTGTTCATTGTATGACCATTTACACTTGGGATGACTATTTACCTTACAAATACTAATCGTCTAATATGGATGAGCAAAAGAAGAAGGACAGTGATATTTAAAAACTACTTGATGTAGGGCTCAAGAAGTTGAGTTGTACGAATGATGATTTTGACTGTGATGCTGATGATAACTAGATTGCCGAAGATCTCCAGAACATAGTTAATAAATTTAGCTCAAGCTTTCATACAACTTAAGTTGAACAGAAAGGAGATCCAGGTGCAGTCAATATCGCATGTTTTTTTGGACTGTATGATATTAGTCAGGACCTATGTGATACTGGAGTAGGATTAAATATTATGCCATTGGTGATATACAAAGTCTTGGGATTAGGTAAAATACAACCTACCTCAATAAGGTTGCTGATGGTAGATTCATCGGTAAAGGATCTAGTAGGTATCCTGCGTAATGTAGAAGTCAAAGTAGCATCATTCACTTATCTGCCAAATTTTATGATTCTAGATTGCGAAATGGATACCAATTCCCCAATCATATTAAACAGACCCTTCCTAGCTACTAATCGGGTAGTGATTGACATGGATTTGGAAGATATCACCTTCAAGTGGAATAATGAGCAAATTATTTTGAATATATGCATGACTCAGTACCATAAAAAGATGATATGTGATTTAGGGCAATGATTGATGTGGTGAATCATGATATGATCATAGTTGATATGAATATTAAAGAAAGTGCAATGCCTCAATTTTTTATAACCGAAATGCTACACGGTGCTTATGATCCCGAAGGACCACAAGCTAACCCTTTTCTGGTACCTGTACTGAGCACTGCATAATATAATGAAATACATATGAAAAACTAGTGGAAACTTGCCATAAGGTTCAAAAACTTAACATACAACTGAATAATGTCTATCAATATCAAAACTGAAACAACTGTCTGTATAACTAGTCTGAAAAACTCTATAGTCTAAAAGCCTCTGAACTGTCTGAATAAGAAGTTGATGAGACATGTCCCCAACTAACTCCAACTACTGAAATAAACTGAATCTAATGTAATACTGAAATAAGAAGCATCCTTAAGTGATGAGGACTCACTGCTACGTCTACTACTACTGACTGAGTCTGGACTGCTAAGGGTGCTCTGGATCTCACGCTTTTGAACCATGGTATAAGACACCATAGAACAAGAAAAAAGTATACATTAGTACTTTGAATGTACTGGTATGCTAGATGAGGTAAGGATAAATTCAAAGGCTTATGCATGAACATTACTGACTAGACAATCTGAGTATACTGAATGAGAATACATGCATGAATGCATAAACTATCACTAAAATCATAGTAACACAGAATACTAACTTCTGAATACTGGTTTCTAAATACTGACTTACTGATGTATGAGTCTACTTGTACTGATATCTGAGTTCACTGACTCTGGGATACTAAACAACAGAGTCTACTCATAATAATAATGATTGACTATATTTGAGATTACGCCTATCTAGCGGGTGACCTCTGATTATATTATGATGATGATGGTTTATATATGAGATCAGGCCTATCTAGCGGGTGATCTCTGAATCTACTAATAATCATAATGATTGACTAAGTTTGAGATCAAGACCATCTAGTAGGTGATCTCTAAATATGGGGAACTATCTAAGTTTCTCACTGAGCTGTGTGACCGTATCTGACGGTCCTAAATCTGAAGAACTATCTGAGTTCTTGACTGAGACTGAATATGAAGCTAAAACTATGAGAGTTCTCACTTAACCGACATGCCTCAATCTGAACTGGTGGGGTCCAACCTATAACCCCAACTGGAAGGGTGTCAGTACCATGCCACGGGTAAGGACACTACTATAGTCAAGCCTCTCTAACGGGTTACCCTAAATAGAAAGTCAAGCCTAAGGCATCGGGTGACTCCTAGAAGGTAGTCAAGCCTTGATCTAACAAGTGACTCCTGGTCCTGCACTGGCTACACAGTTCTAGAGTTCAGGGACTGATGCTAATGACTCTACCTTTCTAATAAGGAAGTCGTCGTCCCTGCACTCACTCGGTCCTAGTTCCTACTCCCAGCTGAAAGACACTGAACTGATTCTTAAACTGTATTAGACTGAGCTAAATCTGTTACTGATCATCTTACTTGACTGATCTAACTAAGTTTTCTTGATTCCGTTGTCTAATGGAACACTTCAAAATTCTACTTTCTGTCTGAATACTATTGAGTTTTGTAACTTACTAAGCTAAACTAAAATATGAATTGAATTCTGAATACTATTGAGGTCTGAACTAGATACAGAACTGAGTTAGACTGATATGGAGACTGGATTGAACTAGTACTGAGATTACTGAATTTTCTTAAGTTCTGTAGCTGACTTAATTCTACTGATCATAGCATGAATAAGATTATCTTGAGACTGACTCAGCTCTAGACAAGTAACTAAGTTTGTGGGTATAAATACCCCTAGGACTTGATAGCATAAATAAATAATATAGGACCACACTTGAATATCATGACAATGGACTTTCACTCACAACACAATCAATACGATATCTCATCAATCACTTGAATGTCATTAACATGTAAATGTATAGGGTATGCATACTAATATCTCATAGTTGTTCAATAAGGAATACACATGGATAAGAATGCATGCAACTTATCATAATACATTCACTAAGGCATTTCAACAAAATCTTGGCATGTACTAGTTATCACATAATTGGGGATTTCATGCTTAACATACTAAAAAGGCACTATTCTCTTTACCTAAGCATTCTATCAAACATATGGGGAGCATGCTTTATTTATACCACAGATTTTATACTTAATTATCATGAATACATCAATATCATGCAACTTGAAGAGGTTTTATGATGAACATCACATAGTAGGATCAAAGTTTGGATCTTTGAAATCAATTCATGAATTAAAACTCATCAACAACGTGAACTATAATTTCTATTCACAAAAATCATGACAATCTCATAAATATATAATCTTGAATTTAGAAAAGGATTCTTGAACTTCTTGGGTGAAAGGAACCCAAGAATCAACATCTAACATACCTCAAAGGCTTGAATCTTGAAAGAGAATGTTGTTTCTTGAAAGTTCTTGAATTGGGTATGATAATTTCTTTGTTTCCTTGAAGGAGAGCATGAATCTTGTTCTTGGGGGATGATCTTGAGAAGAAACCCTAATTTTCTTATTCTTGAGAGTGGAGGGGATTTAAGGATTTTTAAAATTGATTTATGATGGTTATGTAAGCAGTTTTGATGATTTAAGTCATGGAACTTGAAGGAAAGTCCAAAATACCCCTACAAAACCACTTCCCAATTGCTGAAATTCTCGACTGACGACCAAGGCTGATAAGCCGTCAGATCTGTGATAGCCCGTCAGACCAGGTCATCACCTAGGAGATGTAATTGAAGGGTTGCTATCTAAGCTTGACAACATGGTTGATAAGTCATCAGAAATGTGATAAGCCATCAGAAAGGTCATCCGAAATGTTAAAAGCCGTTAGACATGTCGTCACTCAGTTTCCAGGCTGACATGTTGTAGTAAAATGGGTATAACTTTTTATTCCGATATTGGATTTGGGAGAAATTGGTATATATGGAAATATAATTCAATTATCTATCTTTTGGTGGGTCATGAGCTCAAAAGTTCATACTATAGCAAGAGATATGGTCATTTGAAGTTGACTATGGCAATATCCTTCCCAAGAATTCAATCGGTTAGGAATGTTTTGAGTCGTCTAATAGCTAGGACGTATTTGAGAACTTAATACATATCAACCTTGATCATAAAATTACCAAATCACTAGAATTTATTTCTCATGATCTTGAAGCATGGTTCTACTATCGATTGGGAATCTCGGGGTATTACAGAAAGATTAGGGGTAGAAGCCTTAGAAATGGTAATCATAAACTTTGAGGATGATGGAATATATGACTATGATGATATAGTTCATGCTCCACATGGCATGGCCTCTAACAAGTATCTCCCTAAGAAGCTTGATCTTGACTTGAAGAATGGAACCACACCTCCTGCGAGACCATCGATTAAAGAACCAAACGCATTGGAATTGAAAGTCCTTTCTTCTTACTTGCAATATACATTCTTAGGGACTAACAATACCTTACTAGTAATCAATACAACATATTTGGAAAATGTATAGGTGGAGGCTTTGATATCGTTATTACAAAAATTTAATAAGGCTACTGCATGGACCATTGCTGACATTGTGTGGATCCCATCAGGTATATTCATACATAATATACAGGTTGAGCTGGAAAACATTCCCAGTATTGAGCATTAGAGATAACTAAACCCTTTTATGCAAGAAGTGATAAAGAAGGAGATAATTAAATGGTTAGATACTGGGGTGGTTTTCTATTATAGACAGTAGGTAGGTTAACCCAGTTCAATTCATACCAAAAAAAGGGGGACACAGTGGTTCCAAATAAAAGGAATGAGTTAGTACCAACGAGGCCAATGATTTGATAGAAAAGTATGCATGGATTACAGAAGCTAAACAACTGGACTCAAAAAGACCACTTTCCAATGACATTCATAGATCAGCTACTGGAAAGACATGTCGGCATGGGTTTGTATTATTTTCTTAATGGGTACCCAGGATACAATCAAATCATGATTGCTATCGAGGATCAAGAAAAGACTACCTTTACTTGCCCCTATGGGACCTTTTCATTCAAAAGGATGTCGTTTGGACCTTGCAATACACCTGACACTTTTCAAAGATATATTATGTCTATATTCTCTGACATGGTGGAATATGAATGAGGTATTCATGAATGAGTTCTCAGTAGTCGGAGATTCTTTTGATGATTGCTCAACATATTTAGCTAGTGCACTGTAGAGATGTGAAAAATATTGTTTAGTGCTAAATTAGGAAAATATCACTTCATGGTGAAAGAATTTATAGTGTTGGGGCATAAGATTCTAAACATGGCATTAAGGTAGACAGAGCAAAGATAGAGGTGATTAAGAAATTGACTCCGCTAGTATCAGTTATAGGTACATGAAGTTTTTTGGGTCATGTCAGTTTCTATAGAAGATTCATTAAGGACTTCTCTAAAATTGCAACCCCACTATGCAAACTTTTAGATAAGGAGGTGAAGTTTGTGTTTGATGATGAGTGTATTAAGGCTTTTGGATGCGTAAATGAGAGGTTGATTTTGATTCTTATTATTATGTCACCAGACTAGTCTGCTCTTTTTGAGGTAATATGTGATGCAAACAGAGTGTCCTTGCATGTTGTCCTTGGACAAATAAGAAATAATATCTTGCATCCCATCTATTAAGAAAGCAAACGTTTAAAGCCCACATAAAAAATTACACTATTACAGAGTAGGAGCTACTTGCGGTGGTTTTTGCTTTTGAGAAGTTCTGGTCTTACTTGATTGGGACCAAGGTGATAGTCTACACTGACCATGCAACATTGAGATATCTGATGAAAAAAAAAGATGCTAAAGCTTGATTGATTCATTGTGTACTCCTGCTGCAAGAGTTTGATTTTGAGGTCAAGTATCAAAAAGGGCAAGAGAATCAAGTCGCAGACCACTTATCCATACTTGAAGAAGCGAAAAGCCAAAAACTAAGGAGTGATCTGGAGATAGATAATTATTTTCTAGATGAGTGTATGCTAGCAGTATCTCATGATCGGATTCCTGGTTTGCTGATTTTGCCAACTGCTTGGCAAGTAATCTCATTCTAGAAGATTTATCCTAATAGAAGTGATGAAAATTTATACATGAGGTAAGGAAATTCTATTGGGATGAACCCTATTTTTTCAAGGTTTGTACTGATGGAGTGATTCAGAGATGTATACTAGAGGTGGAGATGATGAGCATTCTAGAGGCTTGTCTTTCATCATAAGTTGGGAGTCACCATAGTGATACACAAAATAAGATTCTACAATGTGGGTTCTATTAGCCTACAATCTACAAGGATGCTCATGATTTTGCATAATCATGTGACCAATTCTAGCGTCAAGGCAATATTTTGTTATGCCATGAACTCCCTATGATATTTATCTTATCATTGGAGTTATTTGATGTATGGAGGATTGATTTCATGGGTCTGTTTGTTAGATCCTATGGTATGAGGTATATTCTGGTAGCTACCAACTATGTATCCAAATGGGTGGAGGCAATTGCATTTCCAGACAATGAAGGTAAAAGTATCACTATTTTTCTAAAGAGAAATATTTTTTCTAGATTTACCACCCCTCGAGCAATCATTAGTGATGATGGGTCTCATTTCTGTAATTGGTTTTTAAGGCCCTGCTTGATAGATATGGTGTGAGACATAAAGTGGAAACATCTTACCATCCATAGAATAGTGGGCATGTGAAAGTCTCCTGTAGAGAAATAAAGTCCATAGTAG
This sequence comes from Capsicum baccatum var. pendulum, assembly GCA_030864225.1. Classification (NCBI taxonomy): domain Eukaryota; kingdom Viridiplantae; phylum Streptophyta; class Magnoliopsida; order Solanales; family Solanaceae; genus Capsicum; species Capsicum baccatum. The sequence goes on from CM061560.1 coordinate 24,567,159, forward strand.
AGAAAACTATGAATCCCAATAGGATTGACTGGTCTAGAAAGCTAGATGATACATTGTGGTCTTACCGGGTAGCGTATAAAACTCCCGTAAGTATGTCTCTATATCATCTTGTTTATGGAAAAGCATGTCACTTACCAGTTAAGTTGGGGCATAAAGCACTTTAGGCGTTAAAAAGGCTAAATTTTGAATGGCGTAAGACACTAATTTAAGGCTGAGCAAGGTAAATGAGTTGGATGAATTTCCGCTCTGGTCTTATGAGATTTAAGCCCTATACAAGGATAGAATGAAATCGTACCACGACAAGAAGATAGTAAAGAGAATGTTCAAGACCAGTGATTTGGTCTTGCTTATAATTCAAGACTACGTGTGTTTCCTGGTGAGCTCAGGTCAAGATGGACTAGATAATTCACTATGGTTAATGTGTTTCCATATGGTGCTATTGAGGTAAAGTGTGATGGTGATGTCTCGTTTAAAGTAAATGGGTAGTGTGAGAAACATTACATGGGAAAACTAGAAGAAGTTAAAGTTTGGGAAGAGACGGACCTTGATGATGTCTAAGTAGTTAAGGGATCTAAGTCATTTTGCAGTAGTAAATCGGGCGCTTCTTGGGAGGCAACCCAAGGTATGTTGTTTGTATTTGTATGATGTGTTTAACGTCGGATCTTCGCACCCATGGTGTCACAGGTATGTTCCTAACTCTCTCATTTTTGTTTGATGCTTGGGGATAATGCATGATTTTCAGTTGGGGGTGGGGCTGCTTATGGGTCTTGATGTCCTCCTGGGGGTTTTGTTCTTGTACCTATTTTCCCTAATTTTGTTCTTAGTAGAGTCAGCATGTTTAGGCATGTTGTGTTTTGTGATGTTTTGTGTAATTAGGAGATTTTGAGAATTTACGGCAGTAGTCAAATTTTGATGAAATTTTGATAACCTTCAGAAATCTTATGATTTAGAACTGGTATTGATGTACATTTATATGAATATTTGTGGTTCTTATTATGGCATTAGTATTAGGGACATGATAACCACTTTCTAACAATTGCATGAACTGAATAGGTGGTAGTTGGTGATATTAGCTCTATTCTATGTGAGTGTGAGATGCTACCTAGTTCCTTTTGTGTGTTAATTTAAGAACTTGTCGGGTTAGTCTTTCCTAGGTTGAAGGATAGTTGGTAAGGAAAGTATTATAGATCATTTTTTATTTTAGTCCACTTGTAGCCTAAATGACCTTCCATGTGTGAATTATATCCCTTGATCACTATTTTGAGCCTTATAGCCTATTTTTCTTGTTATACCTCCCACCTTCCTATTTGTGTTACAATTTACCTATTTTTGCCCTGTTCCTCCTTAGACAGTATACATCTCAACATAGGCAAAAATCTTAAGTTGGGGGTGGCTATCATAGGGGTGTGTGGTATAAAGTGGGAATGAATAAGTATAAAATAAGAGAAGAAAGTTAGTAAGGCTAGGTGTGGTAAAAAAAAGAAAAAAGAAATTTGGCTAGTAAGTGAGATCCCAAAGTTAGTATAGTGCCAAGGAGGCTTAATCACTTTAAATGTCCATATCTATCATACCAGCCCCCAAGCCTACATTACAAGCCGAGTAAAGTCCTATAGTGATCCTGACTTTACTATTTGAATGCTAAGGTAAAGAAAATAAGGTCAAGCGTATGGTATTTGAAATACATTAGCTGGAACTTCTTTGTTGAGTGTGAGTTTTGCTTGACTGTCCCTACATTAACATGCATGATTTCATATGAGTGAGTGGGAAATTTTTATTGTGAGTGCACTTGAGTCATATTGCCAGCTATTTGCTTGTCTTGGGTAGTGTAATTTGTACATATGAGTGGTAGTCTATTGTTAATGTAATTTCCATATCTTGATTCCTTTGTGTCACATAACTTTGCTTCATGTTCATACACAATTGGTTTTGAAAAGAGTTAAAGGAGGGGATGTTGAGTTTTGAATGAAATGTGATGACTGGATACCTTGAATATCTTAGATTCTCCTAGTTAAGCATCATTTTCTATTATTGTGTTTTTATTTCCAGAGGACATACAAACGTTCTAAATTGGGGTGTTGATGTGCTATAGAAATATAGCACTTTCGACGCTTGAAATGAGGAAAATATGAGGTTTCTGAGGCTTTTTTGTTAGATATGATCCATTTTGGGTATGTTTTGCAGAAAACCATGGTTTGGGTGATTAGTTCATGAAAATGGTGAAAAAAGGTGTTTTAGGCCACTTTTGGAGAAATTGTGGATGATTGGGATGTTTTCTAACTTGATTGTGATCAAAACAAGTTTGAGAATCTAAGAAGAGCTAAAAAAACTAACTCCTAACACCTACTAAGTTGACCCACAAAATGTGGGTAGGACCTGCAGACCGTAGGAACACGAAGCGGTTGTTCCGAGAGCTTACTTATAGGAAAATTTCCATCCAATACCGACGCCCGGAGTAGAAAACAGGTACAACCCGCTGCTGGAACAAAACTATAGGTACAGAAAGCGAGTAGACACCAATTTTATTTTCTCCTATTCCGTTCAGACTTAAATTTTTGGGTTTCCTCTTGTACTATAAATAACCTTTATGTACCATTTAGTAGAGGTTCGACACTTTTAACACTTAGAAACATATTTTGATTTCAAGATCCATCTTTGATCTTGGGATTTCATTGTATCGATTTTGCTTGATTATTTAGTTTTCGGTGGTGGGTTTTCTTTTATCTCATCATTGTGATTTCATCTTTACCTTCCAACATGAATGTTATTGATTTCTTCACAATCATGAATGGCTAAAAACCATAGGGTTGTGGAAACCCTGGCAAATTGACAAAGTAGAGGAAGTGCAATTGTTGACGGGAAACCAATACCCATGGCCTGGATTGCTTTATATTTATTATAATAGTTGTCTTAGCAGTTGAAAATGTTAGGATCCCACCTAGATATTACTACTTTCTCTAACAATGGGGTAGTAACTAGTAAAAGATAAAGATAATAGTAATTTGGGGATTTAGTAGCTGAGTCATTGCAGCACAACGGTATATGCAGACTACTAGCCTTCATCTAATAACTTGAGACTCAAAAGGTGATAGTTAACTAGGACCAGGGTTAGCGTTAGTAAATCAACACTCTAAGACTCAATAGATAAAGGGTGAAATCTACCAACTCATCCAAAAGACTATAAGAGGTACATAACTTATTGATTCTGCATGCAGGGTATTGAGTTAGTTCAACAACACGCATAAACCTATAGAGTTGAGATGCCGGGGGGAACACGATCCTAGTGTTCACTCATAACTTATTTCAACCAGAGTTAATTTTGATACTTGCTCGAGACTACTACAAATAAACCCCCTTATTTTCTTTCCAGTATTTTCTGTAGACTATAACGTTGATAACTGCAAACCACGTGTTCCTTTAGGATTCGACCCCAACCTTAGTTGGGTTACTATATCCTTAAAATTACCATACCATCACCTAAAAAGAGGTGTTGCTTGGAGTTCATCTCACTGGTGATGATATTGATGGTGGTGGTGGTGGTGGTCTTAGTAGTAGTGGTGTTGGTGGTCTTGGTATTGGTATTGGTATTGGCTGCATTGGTGGTGGTGGTTGTGGTGGTATTGGTATTGGTGGTGTTGGTGGTGGTATTGGTGGCATTGATGGTGGTCTTGGTATTGGTAGCATTGGTAGTAGAGGTGGTAGTGGTGGTGGTGGTGATCTTGGTGGTGATGGTGGTTTGGTGGTGGTGTTAGTGGTGTTGGTGGTGGTGGCATTGATCTTGGTTGTCCATCTTTCACAATAGGTGGAACATCTATTGGTAGCTATTAACATAGGTCTTCAAACAGATTCCCTATCTGTTGTAACGAATGTTTCAGTTTTTGGCATAAAACAAGCCAGTAGGAAGACTATTTTGATCTCATCTACCAAGTTGTTCATCTGTTGAAATGGGTTATGCATCTGTCTAACAAATGATTCTCCTATTCTAACTTATGGGTTATTTGTAGGAATATTTTTTTGTAATGTGTCGTATAAAAATTTATTGAAATTTGTCTTACCTTTTTGTAAAAATTATTTAGGCATCAATTGTATTTTTTCTGTTTTTTTGTTGTTTGTAGTGAAAAAATGTCTCCTAAAAGAAAATCAACTTAAAGTGGATCAACTTCTGACCACCTAACAAAAAGGCTAGTGTAGAGATGTATTCGGAGGAACTTCCAGAACAATCTCAGTTGGGGAAAAGTAAAGCTGAGGAAAGTTATGAAAACGATGTTGAGGGAGGTGGAGAAGAGAATGTAGAGGTTGATAAGGAAAATAAAAATGAGGAGGAAGAAGATAAATAAAAAGAGGAAGAAGTAGAAAGTGAGAAAGATGATAATGCATCGCCAATGGGACATGAATTAAGATCGAAATCCCAGCATGATCAAGTCAAAACTATTAGAATTGACAGGCTTCAAGTTGAGATGCCGATAGATAACCCTGTAGAACTAACTAACAATTTTGTCGTTAAATCTCAGTTGGGTAAACCTTTTGATGAATATAGGAATACTATGAAGAAGGAAAAACTATAGGAATATTGTAAGAAGAACTGCTTTGGACACTTTCTTGGGCTGCCTGAGAACAACAATGAGCGTTTCCAAATAAGCATGGTATATGGTGCTCTTAAGCGCAGGATTAAGTATGTGGGGGACGATAAAGATTTAAAGGAGGGGGACAAAAAGATAGATGAAATCTAGATCAATTACTGTGGCATGTCGGTTTGTTTTGGCATGAAAGAGTTTGCCGTAGTGACAGGCTTGAGATGCAATTGTCCAAAAGAACCTCTCGCCAAGGAAATGCCCCATAAAAAGGCCAAGGCAAGCAGGACAGCCAAACCACCACCATAAAATAAAGGTAAGGCACTGTCCAAGTGACCACCCATAAAAACCAACAAATGCAACAAAAAAATAGATGGGTTGTTGGACATTGCTGGATATGGCTACAGAGCTATGATGTTGTTAGAAAATCTCAAGGATAAAGCCACACCAAAGAAGTAAAAGGAGAAAATATGCTTAGTTTGGTTTGCCCATTCCGTTATATTGGCAAGAGACATCAACAAAGTCATAGAAGAGGATTTGTTGGAGCTTGTTGGGGATCTTGAGAAATTCAACAATTATCCTTAGGGATATGACAGCTATAAGTTGACTATCAAATATTTATTGACAAAGCTATCCCTAAAGATGATCACCTTGTATGACTTTCTTGGAATTTCATGGTAAATTTAATAACTATTTGTATACACTTGCATTAGTTTATATTGAATAATTATTATGACTTTTATTAGTTTGATTCCTGTTTACATTTCTTAGGCTTGGGTATTTGAAGTCACTCCTCCCCTCCGAAAGAAGGTCAAGGATTACATGAATGAGGTTTTTCATCCAAGGATCCTTAGGTTGTTGGTTGAAAAAATCAATACAAGAATTAAGAAGGTTGATCTCTTAAACCCTTCGAATAATACAGTAAGTCTTCTTTCAAGTAAAATAATTTGACTCAAAGAAACATATAGAAACAAATGATTCATATATTGCAACAGATTTGTAATATATTATAATTTATATTAACAGAAAAAATATCTGGTGCAACAGATTGGTAATCTGTTGTGATAGATAAGTCATTTTTTGTAACAGATTACCCATCTGTTGTTTGCGTTCTCTGAACCTGACTAACAGATTACCCATCTACTGCAACTTATGCAATAAATGAGTAATCTATTGTAATATATGGTTAATCTGTTTCCATATATAAATCATTTATTGCACCATAAAGATCATCTGTTGCATAAGCTGTCTGCGTTAACATATTACTCAACTAACTATAAATTATTATTCATTTAAATATATCTATCCTTTTTTTAGATTTTGCATCCACGGATCTTGCATACTGAGCAGGAGGTGGGGATGACTTCTTTTATTACTTTAGGTCTTGTTGATACAGTAGCAGACCTAATGGCGGAGTTAATAAAGAATAAATTGGTTATAGAAACAGCCATAAGAAGAGCAGTTAGGTAAGGTCAGCCTAATGTCGAGGCTCTTAGTGACCAACCTGCTACAACAGATCCGAGTGTTGCTTCTGGGGGTGTTGCTGGTAGAGTTGTTCATGTTGGAGGTAGCCTTGCTGATGCTGAAGCTGCCAGATGTAATGATGAGCATGTTGATACTCGATAAAAAATAAATATGTTTGAAATCATCCCTTGCATTGTCCTTCTCACCCTTACATCGGTCCCTCTCACCCTTACAGTGGTCCCTCTCACCCCTCTTCACCCTCACATTCTTATTTCAATTGCACAGATAGGATAAACTCTTTGAAAGAATAGATGTTATCACTAAAGCTGTCGAGAAATTGAAATCCAAGAGAGGTGTCATACCATCCAACAAGGTGAGTGAGCCATACACTCCTACAATGGAGGTTAGGAAGAAGAAAAAAGTTACTAGACATATACTCTCAATTATGAAACCAAAACAAAAATTGCAAATCCTCTTCCTCCAAATGTTGTTGAAGTTCAGGGACCGTTGAAGAAGGTGGACATATAAGCAAAACTTGACACCAAACAAAAGGTTGTTCTGAGAAAGACCATAAATTCCAAGCAACACGCAAAATCCTTCACCATTAATACCTTTTCCCCCAAGACTTCAAGAACACGGCAGATATGGATGTGTGGTACATGGACATGGTAAGTTTACTTTTCCTAACCTAGCCTTCTAATCTACTCCATGAAGAAGAATCTAGGCAAAAGATGTATCATCTATTGCAATGGTTGTGTAATCTGGAGTAACTGGTGGTGGTTTTATTGCAATACACTACCCATCTATTGCATAAGTTGCATCAGTTGCATAGTCGGTTAACAGATTCAGAGAACTTTGTGCAACAGATAGTCCATCCGTTGCATCTTTCCACTTTGTTTTTCTTTTTTAAAATGACTAACCCAATTAAAATTGTCTTCTTATATCACAGTATGTTGATGAAATTCTCTGCCTCATGAGGGGCAGACAATTAGTGTACCCAGAGACTTATAATGCTGATGATAGGATGATAGACCTCAACTTCTACAACAATTTCAAGGATTGATACGATGAGCTCATTAAGCTAGCATCAACTATCGGTAGCCCGGGATTTGATTCATTAGTTTTTGGGTTCGAATGGGATATAGATATGATTAATTATGTTAGAGGAAAGACACTATATCCAAACAACAAGGACTGAACCAAAGCAAAGAGGTTTCTTGCAATCATAAGCGTGGAGAAAAAATATTTTCCGCTTGTTGAGATACTACTCAAGGAGGGAATGATGAAGGTTTATGACTGCAACTTACTGATCTTCGACGAGACCAATTTTTTACCAAGATACAGCCACTGTTGGCATTGTTCCCCAACTTATTAAGGCAGAGTAAACTAATGAATCGTTTGTTACTGAATGTGTAGAAGCAAACATGGGATTTTGAAGGTCGAAAGAATGACAAAGACCTTCCGAAAAAATGAAACTGGTGTTGCATGCGTGTCATACCAGAATAGAAATATCCAATCTAACGACCTTTTTGTGCGACAACACTTTGGTAAGGATGCAAGAGGTCTGGGCTTATGGGGTACTAAATAAATGCTTGAAGCCTATGTATAAAAAATAAGAGCAGAAACACAAACACTATGATAATTTTGATTTCATGAAATTTTTTTATATTTGATGAAAATTGAATTTTTTATAATGCAACAGATTGTCTATCTGTTGTAACAAATAGTCTATCTATTCTAATAGGTTGGTCATCTATTGCAATATGCATATATTTATATCTAAGTCTATTTGTTGCAACAGATAGGTTATTTATTGGAATAAATCAAAATAGTAGGAAGACCTATTTGATAATTTCCAACAGATGACCTATATATTGCAACTTATGCCTAAATCTATTTGATAATTTCCAATAGATATGTTGTATATTGCAATAGATACATTATATGTTGCAATATTTGAATCTAGTATTCCATTTCAATTTATAATTTCAAATCTAAGGATAACATAGACAAAATAAAATAAATCGAAGCCTTCAGAAATTACATGAAATAAATCAAAAAATAAATAAAATGTCAAAAAAATTATGGGTACAGAATATCTACTCAACAAATAAATCAACAATTTAAATTTCTTGTAACGCCCCAAATTCTAATTCCCGGGATGCCACACGGTGCTTCGAACTATAAGTAATTCTAAGTTAACCCTGGCTGCCTTCTACTAAATCTGAATCTCAAAATAGAGGAATATGGATATAAAATCATATTAATTGCGAAAAATCTATCTGAAATAATTGGGTATGCTTGGAACATACTAATCTCAAGAAACTGGGTAAAGCAATACTGAAAAATCTGAACACCAAAACAAAATCTGAGTACTAAATCTGGTAGTCCGACAAGTGTAACGATCCGAAATTACCTTCTGGGACGTCACACGGTTCTTAAGGCTACAATTAGCCCCAAGCTAACCCTTTGAGCCTATTTATAATAATAACACTCATTTCAAGATGAAATAATTCAAACACTAGCATAGTCATATCATATGAAAGAAAATACGGAGAAAATGCTTGGTCCAAACGACCAAGCAATACTGGAAAACCTCAACACAACCACAATCTGATAACTAGTCTGACAAAGCCTCTACTAATCCATGAACTAGAGAGCCATTGGGACACATCCCCAACTGACTCGTAATGAACTAAAAGTAATAAAATAGTCTCTCAAATGCTGAAATGTCTGACGATAGTTCCTCGAACCATGAGGACTCACCACTGTAGGGATGTAGAGAGAGGTATTCAGATGTCACTGACGAGGCTGAGACTGAGCACCTGAACCTACATTATAAAACAATGTAGCTCATAGATATATATGTAGATCAGCACTTGGGAATGTACTGAGTATATGGGGGTGCATGCATTTATATAAAACAACATCAATACTCTTTAATCAAATCACGCATACAATAAGTAATGACTCACATGGCTTGAATAAGTATAAAATGTAAAGCTCATGAATCATGTAGAATTGAGCATGTAACACAAATCTCGTGAGTCATCATAGTTTCACTTTAAAATCGGTAATCTTCTCTTATTCTCATTACCCATAGGCTAAAGGAAACTTTAAACAATACTGTCAACTCATTCATATCTCTCACGAAGAGTAAAACTTTTTTAATGCTCAAGAACTCATAACTCTTTTGAACTCAAGTACTTGGAATTAAGAATCATATAACTTTGAAAAATACTTGAAGGCATTTCATTAACTTTAGGAAAATATCTCATTTTCAGCTTTAGGGAAATCATTCTATCTCAAAGGAAAGACACTCTAGTTTAGGGAAATAACTTATCTCATAGTTTTAGAGAAAATACTTATATCAGGGGAAAATACTTTGGTCTTAGGGAGCGAATCCGCTACTTTACTATTAGGAAAAATAACTTGTATCAAGGGAGGTTCTCTTAAACGACATAAACCATGCGAGCTACATGGAGTCTAATATTTTTTCCTTCTAAGGAACAAACCTCACATTGGGGAGAGGCATCATACGTTTGCCAAGGAGTATAACCTCAACTCAGTGATCACTTATCTCGGCCTTGGGCCCAATATCTCGACCTTAGGACCAACAATCATCTCGGCCTTAGGCCCAACCTATGGTGGCACGTAGTTCTAGGTAAGAAACCATGGTAACTTACCCAACTCAGTGCTAAATACTAGTCCCTTTAGTTTATCTCGCACATCTCATGAAAATCTACTTTAGAATAATGTCATGGCTCAATAAGAATCCAATAATCAAATCTGTAATCTCATGTAGTAGAGTGGATTTCAAAACTCAATGACCATTAGGTTAAAACATTCCTCAATAATCTCAGAATACTCAAATCATGGGTGCTTATAGCACAATAGTTCATAAAATCTCAAGTCTCAAGTAGGCGTAATAACCCATAATTCAATCTCAAGTTAGAACTCATCAAAAGCATAATAGATAGCATATAGATTTATAACTCATGAAGAAATCTAGAAATTTCAGCAATTTGTTTCAAAATCTCAACATACTCATATACTTCAATATCTCAAACATTTCAACTATTAATTTCTCAAGGATTAAAATCATGGGGTATAGACCTAGCTGCAATTTCTCAAAAAAACATGTGAAAATCATGCCATTAGACTCTCAATTCATGGGAAACATCAAAATATTGCAATCAATAAAAATGGGTGAAAAATTCTAATTCAAATTCACGTAAAATCTCATACATTGCAGAAAATCATAGTTTAAATAAGCCTTTGAGCACAAGGATGAAAGGATTACCCTTGTTCAAAACCCCACATACCTTAGATTACGAAATTGGATGAATGAGCTTGCTCTAAACTCTTCTTCTTACTCTTGAGAGAGAGTTCTTGCAACCTTTGAACTTGGAGAACTCGAATATCAATTCAATTTGTAGAATCCATGGTGAGTCCTTGGATTTCTTGGAGAAGGGTTTTAGATTTGCTCTTGAGGGAGAAATCCTAGCCTTTGGATGTTTTGGGAGATAATGAGGCAATCAAGTTTGTTTGGAATATATCTGAGGGTTAAAAGGTTAAATACCCAAAAGCCCCTTTTTAAAAAGGACTGAAAAATACTAAACGGGGGCTGCGAGGGTCGAAGCGATGGTCCGTTGCTAGCCTGACGGTCTATGGGTCGTCCGTCATATGCTGGTCAGAAAAACAACATACTGCCTCGGTGTGACGGTCGAAGCGATGGTCCGTCGCTCAGCCTGACGGTCCATTGAATCATTCGTCGCACATTGGCCAGGATGAGGCCACACTGCCTGAGCGCGATGGTCCGTCGCAGCTTTGACGGTTTGTCATTTTGACCATCGCACTTGGGCCAAAAATAGAGAGTTACTGCCTTGGTTGTAACAGGCCGAGCGATGGTCCGTCGCAGACTCAACGGTCTGTCGTATCATCCATCGCACCCAAGCGGTTCTGACAACTCTCAATAAAATTATCATAACTTCTCAACCAGATACCGAAATTGGTATCGGTTGAAATCTAATTAATTCTCTACATGAAAAAAAAATTAAATTTAAGAAAATTCTATATGGGTAAAACAACAATCACTTGGGAAGTCACTTTTCAATCTTTTAGGGCCGAAATTACACTTCGCTTGACATGCTCTAAGGCTCAGACTACGAGGGAAATTTTTGGGGTCTTACAATATCTACCCATTGAAAATATTCGTCCTCGAATGTTGCTAGTTAGACTAGGAACACAGGAAAATAGAGTAGACATAGCTGAAGCAAGTTGCTAAAACGGGTTCAAAATCTCTCTAAACTCTCGAATGCCTTAGAAATTTCAAGAACAGATACATATAGCTGAAATTTAGATTAGAAGGGCTGAATTAAGGAAGAATAATACCTTTAGATTGATCTGAACTCGCGGAAAAGAGGTGCAAGTACTTGACTCGCATGTCTGCTTCTGCCTCCCAAGTAGCGCCCTCAACTGACTGGTTCCGCCATAAAACTTTGACCAAGGGAACCTCTTTGTTCCTCAGTCTACGAATCTAAAAGTCTAGAATCTCAACAGGAATTTCATCGAATGAAATACTATTCTGAATATTAGCACTCTCTAAAGGATCTACCACAACGGAATCACCAATGTACTTCTTGAGCATAGAGACATGAAAGATAGGATGAATGGCTGACAACTCTGCGGGCAACTCAATTTCATAGGCTACTTTACCAACACAACTCAAGACTCTATAGGGGCTAATATAACGGGGACTAAGCTTCCCCTTTTTACCAAATTCTTTTCACCCATTTCACGGGTGAAATCTTCAAGTATACAAATCACCCACTTTAAACTCAAGATCTCTTCTCCTCACATCGGCATAAGACTTTTGACAACTCTGGGCGGTCTTTAACCTCTCTCTAATCAACTTAACTTTCTCCATAGCTTCAAATACTGCATCAGGCCCAATCACAGCAGCTTTACCCACTTTAAACCAACCTATGGGTGATCTACATCTCCTACCATACAAGGCATCAAATTGTGTCATCTCAATGCTAGCATGTAACTATTGTTATAGGAAAACTCTATCAATGGTAAATTCTCATCCCAACTACCTTTGAAATTAAGAGCACATGCCCTCAATATATCTTCAAGGGTCTAAATGGTCCTCTCAGCCTGACCATCTATCTGCGGATGAAAAGCGAAACTCAAAAGGACTTGGGTACCAAGACCCTATTGGAACGCCCTCCAAAATTGAGAAGTAAATTGAGTGCCCCTATCTGAAATGATAAACGAGGGAAATCCATGCATCCTGATTAACTCCCAGATATACAATCTAGCATAATCCTCAGCAGCATAAAACGTATGCACAAGCAAGAAATACGCGGACTTAGTTAGCCTGTCTACGACAACCCAAATAGAATAATGATGACGATGTGAAAGAGGCAACCCAGTTACAAAGTCCATATTCACCACCTCCCACTTCTAAGTGGGTATACCAAACTCTTACATCACACCACCAGGCCTTTGGTGCTCTACCTTAACCTGTTGGTACGTTACACACTTTGCTACAAACTCGGCTATATCCTTCTTCATACCATTCCACTAATAGATTTCCCGCAGTCGCGGTATATTTTGGTAGTGTTGGGATGAATAAACTACCACTCGCCATGTCCTTTAGGCATAATCCTCTGCCTCAGATCATCAACATACGAAACACACAATCTACCTTGCAATATCAACATGCCATCTCCCTCGTGGGAGAAAACCTCTACCTTTTTGCCCTTAACTGACTCCTTCAGTCTGACCAAACTAGGATCCCTATCTTGTTTCTCCTTCACTTCCAAAACTAAAGAGGATTCAGAACTACTCTACACCAACATACTCCCCTCGGCTGAATCAAGCAACATAACACCCAATCTAGCCATACAATGCACATCGCAAGCTAAATCTTTCTTACCTTCATTTACATGAGCAATACTACCCATAGACAATCTGCTAAGGGCATCCGCCACTACGTTGGCCTTTCTCGGGTGGTACAACACACTTATATCATAGTCTTTTAACAACTTCAACCACCTCCTCTGCCTAAGATTCAACTTTCTCTGAGTAAACACATATTATAGGCTCTTATGATCAGTAAACACATCAACATAAACACCATAAAGATAGTCTCTAGATTTTCAAAGCAAAGACCACAACAGCTAACTCAAGATCATTGGTTGGGTAATTCTTCTCATGCGGCTTTAACTGTCTAGAGGCATAGGCTATAACCTTACCTCTTTGCATCAACACATAACCCAAACCAATTCTAGAGGCATCACAATACACCAGAAAACCATCTGTACCATCAGGCAAAGTCAACACAGGGGCTGAAGTAAGTCGAGTCTTCAACTCCTAAAAACTCTTCTCACGGGAATCTGACCACTGGAACTTAACTTTCTTTTGAGTCAATCGGGTCATAGGAGACGCAATAGAAGAGAAACCTTCAACAAAACGATAGTAGCAGCCTGCTAGACCCAAGAAACTTCTAATGTTAGACAAGGATATAGACCTAGGCTAATTCCTCACAGCTTCTATCTTTTGGGGATCAATTCTAATATCTTCGGCTAAAACAACATGACCTAGAAAGGCTACAAACCATAGCCAAAATTCACACTTACTGAATTTGGAAAACAACTGGTGATCTCTAAGAGTTTGCAAGTTAATTTTAAGGTGATTTGCATGGTCACTATCATCACGGGAGTACACAAGGATGCCATTTATGAACACTATGATAAACATATCAAGATATTGCTTGAACGCTCAATTCATAAGGTCCATAAAAGTTGTTGGGGCATTGGTTAGCCCAAAAGACATGACTAGAAACTCAAAGTGACCATAGCGGATTTGGAAAGTTGTCTTTGGAATATCACATTCCCTCACTTTAAGTTGATGATAGCCGGATATAAGGTCTATCTTGGAGAAATAACTTGCACCTTGCAACTGATCAAATAGGTCATCAATTCTCAAAAGAAGATACTTATTTTTTACTGTGACCTTGTTAAGATAACGATAGTCAATGCACATATGCAAAAAACCGTCTTTCTTTCGCACTAATAAGATAGGTGCGCCCCAAGGAGAAATACTGGGCCTAATGAGACCTTTGTCTAAAAGATCTTTGAGTTGCTCTTTCAACTCCTTAAGCTCTGCAGGTGCCATATGGTATGACAGAATAGAAATGGGATGAGTGTTAGGAAGAAGGTCAATCCCAAATTCTACCTCTCTATCAGGGGATACCCCATAGAGATATTTCAGAAAAATATCTGGAAACTCATTAACAATTTTGACTGACTGAATAGCTGGAACCTCAAACTTAGTGTCTTTGAATCTAACTAGGTGATAGATGCAACCCTCGGATATTAGCTTTCTAGCTTTGAGATAGAAGATAAAATGACTCTTGAGAGATACCGAACTCCCGAACCACTCAAAAGTTGGTTCATCAGGAAACTGAAACTTGACCACATGGGTATGATAGTCTATAGACACATAATAAGAATAAAGCCAATCCATACCTAGAAATACGTCAAAATCCACCATGTCTAACTCTATCAAATCCGCAAGTATGACTCTATAAAGAATAGTAACAAGACAATCTCTATACACTTATTTAGCAACAATAAACTCCCCTACTAGTGTAGAAACTAGGAAGGGCTCAAAAATCTTTTCGGGACTCATTTTGAAATTCACATCTACAAGTGGGGTCAGATAAGAGAGACTTGACCCAGGGTCCAACAACACATAAACATCAAAACAAAAGACGCGGAGCATACTAGTAACAACATCGGGAGAGTCCTCCTGCTCTAGATGGGATGGTAAGACATAAAACCTATTCAAGCGCTGACCGCTAGCAGTGCTAGATGAAACGCCCAGAGCAGGGGCGGGATGGGGTACAAGAGCTGGTGCACTAGTAGCTGGTGCCTGAGGCCGGGCATCTCTGCTCCCCTGTCTAGCATGAGGACAATCTCTAAGTCTGTGGCCCTGCTTGCCACAACAAAAATAGCCCCTCAAATCTACGAAACACTCATCGGGATGATTCCTACCACACTTAACACAAGGAGGATAACAGGGCATGTTACCAACACTGTTCTGCAACCTATATATAAAGGATTTACCCCTTTGCTCCTTCCTGCTTCTAGGCGTGGGAGCACTAGCTGATGAAGGCGCTGGCATAGATGGAAACCTCTAAAACTGAGGGTGGTTCCCTCCATGGAACCTAGGTTGGCTATACTCATGTTGCTCAGATCTAGCCCTCTTGTTACCCCTTACTCGATCTATCTCCCTAATCTTATCCATTTCTATCTACTGGGTATGCATCATCAACCTAGCCAGATCCATATCCCTATGCAACATCGCAGTCCTACACTCCTTCAGTACCAATCCAGAAACACCGGTCATGAACTTTCTCATACTAGCTCGGGTGTCAGAAATTAAGTCAGGAGCATACTTAGCCAACTAGTTGAAATTCAAGCAGTACTCCATAACAGTCATAGAGCCCTGCCTCAAGTTTATAAACTCCTTGATCTTTGCCTCCCTCATCTCAAGCGGAAAGAACTAGTCGAAGAATGCATCTTAGAATACCTGCCAAGTCATAGAAGCAACATTATTACCTCTACCCTTCCTCCATGATACAACCCAGTCATAAGCAATGTCCTTCAGCCTGTAAGATGCCAACTTAACACTTTCTTCCTCAAACACATACATCACATGCGTGATCTTTCTCACCTCCTCAAGGTACAACTGTGGGTCCTCACCTGCCTTAGACCCATAAAAATCTGGCGGATTCATCCACATAAAATCACGAATCCTAGCCACAGCTACATCCCCTCCCTACTGATTAGCAACTATGGCCTAGTTATTAGCCCAAACATTACCGGTGACTGCTTGGGCTAATGTCTGAAGGGCCATCCAAAACTCGGCATAAGACAAAGTCTCATTCAAAGGATCAACAGGTGGGGATTGCTCATCATCATTCCTGTAGGCATTCACTCTTCAGAGAGGCATTTTCTGAAATAGAAGAGCACGAATTATTAGATGAGAGGGACAACTGTAGGCACAATAGATTTTGAAAGAAAAAACAACTTTTTTTCCTAAAATATCTCACAACCTCTTGCTCATAGATGTGGCGTGCTACACACCGAAGATCAAGACTCTACTCAACGCGGCTTGTCAGGCTCCCTAGGACTCCTTAAAATCTTAGGCTCTGATACCAAGTTTGTAATGACCCAAAATCACCTCCTGGGATGTCACACGGTGCTTAAGGATACAAGTATCCCCAAGCTAACCCTTTGAGCCTGTTTCTACTAATAACACTCATTTTATGATGAAATAATTCAAATACTAGCATAGTCATATCATATGAAAGAAAATATGGAGAAAATGCTCAGTCTAAACGACCAAGCAATATCAGAAAGCCTCAATACTACCACCATCTGATAACTAGTCTGATAAAGCCTCTACTAATCCATGAACTAGAGAGCCATTAGGACAGGTCCCCAAATGACTCAAAATAAATTGAAAGTAATAACATAGTATCTCAAATGCTGAAATGTCTGATGATAGGTCCTCGAACCATAAAGACTCACCACTGTAGGGATGTAGACAGAGGTACTCAAAAGTCACTGATGAGGTTAGGACTAAGCACCTGAACCTACATTATAAGACAATATAGCACATAGACGTATATGTGGATCAGCACTTAGGAATGTACTGAGTATATGGGAGTGTATGCATTTATATAAAACAACATTAGTACTCTTTAATCAAATCATGCATGCAATAAGTAATGACTCACATGGCTTGAATAAGTATAAAATGTAAATCTCATGAATCATGTAGAATGGAGCATGTAACATAAATCTCGTGAGTCATCATAGTTTAACTTTGAAATCGGTAATCTTTTCTTATTCTCATTACTCATAGGCTAAAGGAAACTTTAAACAATACTTTCAACTCATTCATATGTCTCAGAGAGAGTAAAACTTCTTTAATGCTCAAGAACTCATAACTCTTTTGAACTCAAGTACTTGGAATTCAGAATCATATAACTTTGAAACATACTTGAAGGCATTTCATTCACTTTAGGAAAATATCTCGTTTTAAGCTTTAGGGAAATCATTCTATCTTAAAAGAAAGATACTCTAGTTTACGGAAATAACTTATCTCATAGTTTTAGAGAAAATACTTATATCAGGGGAAAATACTTTGGTCTTAGGGAGCAAATCCGCTGCTTTACTATTAGAAAAAATAACTTGTATCAAGGGAGGTTCTCTTAACCGACATAAACCATGCGAGCTACATGGAGTCCAACATTTTGTCCTCCTAAGGAAAAGACCTCACATTGGGGAGAGGCGTCATACTCTTACCAAGGAGTATAACCTCAACTCAGTGATCACTTATCTCAGCCTCGGGCCCAATATCTCGGCCTTAGGCACAACCTAAGGTGGCACATAGCTCTGGGTAAGAAACTGTGGTAACTTACCCAACTCGATGCTAAATACTACTCCCTTTAGTTTATCTCGCTCATCTCATGAAAATCCACTTTAGAATAATCTCATGAATCAATAAGAACCCAATAATCAAATCTGTAATCTCATGTATTAGAGCGGATTTCAAAACTCAATGACCATTAGGTCAAAACATTCCTCAATAATCTCAGAATACTCAAATAATGGGTGCTTATAGCACAACAGTTTAGAAAATATCAAGTCTCAAGTAGGGCTTAATAACCCATAATTCAATCTCAAGTTAGAACTCATCAAAAGCATAATAGGTAGCATATAGATTTATAACTCATGCAGAAATCTAGAAATTTCAGCAATTTGTCTCAAAATCTCAACATACTCATATACTTCAATATCTCAAATATTTCAACTATTAATTTCTGAAGGATTAAAATTATGGGGTATATACCCAGCTGTAATTTCTCAAGAAAACATGTGAAAATCATGTCATTAAACTCTCAATTCATTGGAAATATCAAAATATTACAATCAATAAAAATGGGTGGAAAAACCTAATTCAAATTCATGTAAAATCCCATAGTTTGCAAAAAATCATAGTTTAAATAAGCCTTTAAGCACAAGGATGGAAGGATTACCCTGGTACAAAACTCCACATACCTTAGATTATGAAAATGGGTGAACGAGCTTGCTCTAAACTCTTCTTCTTACTCTTGAGAGAGAGTTCTTGCAACCTTTGAACTTGGGGAACTCAAATCTCAACTCAATTTGTAGAATCCATGGTGAGTCCTTGGATTTCTTGGAGAAGGGTTTTAGATTTACTCTTGAGGAAGAAACCCTAGACATTGGATGTTTTGGGAGATAATGAGGCTATCAAGTTCATTTAGAATATATCTGAGGGTTAAAAGGGAAAAAACCCCAAAAGTCCCTTTTTAAAAAGGACTTAAAAATACTGAAAGGGGGCTGCGACGGTCGAAGCGACGGTCAGTTGCTAGCTTGACAGTCCTTCAGGTCGTCCGTTGCACGCTGGTCAGAAAAAAAACATACTGCCTCGGTGTGATGGGCGAAGGGATGGTCCATCGCTCAGCCTGATGGTCTATTACATTGTCTGTTGCACTTTGGCCAGGATGAGGCCACACTGCCTGAGTGCAATGGTCTGTCGCAGCCTTAACGGTCCATTATTTTGTCCGTTGCACTTAGACCAAAAAAGGGAGTTACTACCTTGGTTGTGATGGTCCGAGCGACGGTTCGTCGCAGATTCGATGGTCTGTTGGATCGTTCGTCGCACCCTAGAGGTTCCGACAACTCTCAATAAAATGATCATAACCTCTTACCCCAATACCGTATTTGGACGAAATTGGTATCATTGGAAAGATAATTAAATTCTCTACATGAAAAAAGGTCAAATTTAAGAAAATTCTATCTGGTTAAAACACCAATAACTTGGGAAGTCATTTCTCAATGTTTTAGGGCCGGAATTACACTTCGTTTGACATGCTCTAAGGCTCATACTCTGGGGGAACTTTGTGGGGTCTTACAAAAAGCCTCTAATGACTAATCTAGAGAGTCACTGGGACATGCCCAGCTAACTCAAACTGTCTTAAATGAATACTAAATCATCTACTAATAGCTAGAAATATGGATTATCTAAATCCTAGAACTATGAGGGCTCACCAACTGTAGGGATATAGATGTCATGCTCGAAGATCACTCATGTTGCTAAGACTGAGCACCTGAACCTACATTATGAGATAATATAGCACATATACGTATATCTGCATCAGTACTTTGATGATGTACTGAGTATATGGGGGTGCAATGTATAAGTAAAATATCATCTCATAATCATCATTTATAAAACAATGCATGTTAAATGTAAATGACTCACATAAGCTGGAACCTCTGAAATGGTGAAATATATATAGCAGTGAGAATAAAAATATACTTTGTGAATCTTGTGAGCCATAACATTTAGTTCTAAAGCTGTGCTTGTATTCTCCCTTTAAATCATATGGTATAAGTGTAGAAATGACTCACTCATAAATCTGAAATCTGAAATCTGTAGCTATCATCTTTTCTGTAAAACATAATCTAAATAAGACTGTGAGCCTTTACACTTAGTTTTCTAAAAGCTTTTCTATTCTTCTTTTACTACTAAGGAGAATACTTTATCTTTTATCTGAAGGGTTTAGAAATCTGAAAAACTTATTCTGCATGGGAGAATCTTCTAACTAACATAAACTATGTGAGCATTCATGGAGTCCAACGTTCTTGTCCCCCTATGGAGGAATCCTCACGTTTGGGGGAGGATTCATACTCTTGCTAGGGAGTGTAACCTATCTAAGTGATCACATATCTATCATCCAAGTAAAAGTGGGAAAAATCTGAATCCTACGTTGGCACATAATTCTGGAGTATGAAACTGTAGTAACGTACCCATCTCGGTGCTAAATAATACTCCCATTAAATCTGAATGCTCATTCTGAAGGAAATACACTTAAAAAATAGTATATTGGTTTATAATCAAAACCAATTGTATATCTGTAAAGCTAAATCTGCAATTTGAATCTATAAAGTGGATTTCATATCAATTTGAGACCAAAAGGTCAAATCTATATCAATAATCTGAAAGGAATCTAATCACAGGGTGCTTATAGCACAACAAATCTTGAAATAGCAATCTTTAATTAGGGCTTAATAACCCATGCATCAAACTCATGTTAAAACATCAAAATATTCATGCTTGATAATATAAACGTTGATAAATTAATTCAAATTCTAGAAATTTCGTCAATATGTATTAAAATATGAACATA
Source organism: Capsicum baccatum var. pendulum (assembly GCA_030864225.1). NCBI lineage: Eukaryota > Viridiplantae > Streptophyta > Magnoliopsida > Solanales > Solanaceae > Capsicum > Capsicum baccatum. The sequence goes on from CM061560.1 coordinate 24,587,493, forward strand.
ATCATGTAATTCAACTTCTAAATCATTGCAAATCTCATAAGCTTGTAAATAACAATAATGGGTATAACCCTGACTTTAATTTCATGGGAAATCCCATAAAATTCAGTGAATTTGTAATTAAAATAAGTTTTGGACACAAGAATGAAAGGATTATCCTTGTTCATAACCCTACATGCCTCAATTGATGATCTTAGATGCTAAGACTTAATTCTTGGATCTCTATTGATGCTTTGGAGATAGATTCTTAGAGTTCTTGAATTGGAGATTCTCAATCTTGAATTACCTTGGAAAATTAATGGAGAAGTTGCATTTCTTGGAGAAGGAGGTTTGATAATCTAGGGTTTTCTTTTGAGAGAAAGTGGATGAAATAAGCATAAAGTGCTTTAGAATATGTTAAATCTTGTGTTTTGGATGGATTGAGGGCTTGGGAATTGACCAAAATGCCCTCTTTAAACTTTTAACGGAACTGAATATCGCAATATTTTTCAAACTTGGGTGGCCACCGCGACTCGCCACAATCGCGATGGCTCATTGGAAAGTGGACGAATGGGAACTGGACTTTCACCGCGACGCGCCACAATCTCGGTGCCCTTTAATTTGCCATTTTATCCACTAGCGTTAGGGGTGTATAAACCGAACCGTTAAGTCAAATCAAACCGATGAATCAAACCAAACTGAGAAAAAAAATCGACTTATGGTTTGGTTTGATTGGTTTGGTGTTGGGAAAAAAAACGATCATTCTTGGTTTGGTTTAATATTAGCAAAAATAAAATCAAACTGAACCGACGTAATACATACATAATTTAAATTTTTTATACGTAAAAAAATACTACTTATAATCTACTTTCTAATTACTTTTATTATTTTTTTATATTTAGAAAATAGATATATATTCTTGGGCCTTTAATTATAGTATTTTTCATTAATAACAAATTAATGCAAAGCCCAATATTAATATTAAAACCTAAAACTCTTTAATTGCCTCACTTTTTACATTTTACATTCCAAGTTTTCAGAGAGTTCTCATTATTTCCTCATCTTACTTTTCTCATTCGTCAAGTTGTGATTTAGGTTTGTTGTTTCTCTTCTTTCTCTTTATTTTTATGAAATTATGTTATAATTAATTATTTTATGGAGTTAAGTTTTTAATAAGTTGTCTCCAATTCTTCATTCTTTTGTATGCTCACGTTTTATGTAAAGGGAACTTTCAGACAAGCTACTGTGACTAGTGACTTAGAAATTGAACTACTTGGATATCCACATAATATTACTTTGAGAGATAATAGTTTAGACATCTTAGTAATTTGCCAACTAAATTTTTATTGGAACTACTCTATGATCATTGTTTTTTTTATCTTTTTAGTGAAAACATTTAATTATTTTCTTCAATCACATTTTAATTGTAAAAAAAACTGAGAAAACCAAAAAAATCAAAAACATCGACTAAAACCGAAATAAAAAACTGATTGTATATTGGTTTGATTTGGTTTATACATTTAGAAAACTGACATTATTGGTTTGGTTATATTTTAATAAAAAATTGAACCAACCCGACTTATGTACACTCCTAACTGGCACGACGCGCCAGTATCGCGAAGGCTCACTGAAAATTGGCCCTCTTCGCGATGCGCCAATATCGTGGAGGTCCATTGAAATTTGAAAATTATCATTTAAATCATCTCTGCGACGCGCAAGTGACCGAAATGACGGTGTTTTATGACTGAAACTTAAAATAGCCATAACTTCTTCACCGAGTGTCGGATTTGGGCGAATCTTATATCGATAAAAAACTTATCAACTTTTCCACACATTGGGAAGTCCAAATCTGGAAAATTCCACATAGAATAAATATTATTTATTTTTGAAGCTATCTCTTAACATTCTAGGAATGAATTTAAGCTAAGAAAGTTTGGGGTATTATATTTTTGTGCCAACAATTCCTAAGGAGAGGTTATTACTTTGACATACTCATGCTATAAAGATCTACTCAATATGTACAATTTGTTAATCAATCGGTGCTATGGGATTCAGTTTTGATCGCCGTGGATCTTTAATGTCACTTTCGTACAGTTTCTGAGCTTTCGCTTCTCCGTATTTTCATAAAAGAGTAGCATATCTCTTACAGAGTAATCCGACATCAAGTCCATCATTTGGTACTTATAATTCATCGCTTAAATACTCGACCACAATCCCTTGATTTGTAAAAATCAAATAATCCATATCTTGCAATTAATGTAAGCGTTGTGAAATTTATGAAATGAAACTAAATCATGATACTTTATTAATACTTATAGGCTACCAATTATTTATTGAGCAATATCTTTAACATATTCTACATTAAATAGATTGCCCATTCTGATCCGGTATGCTTCAATCGTCGATCAATCAGCACAAAACTTATGGTCTAAAAAAGTCACTTATATCAAGGTAAGTAGGTAATATTTTAGCTAGCTTTTGTATCTCAGATGACGGCCTAGAATGTCTCCTTCCTGACATCAAGTCATAAACTTGGATGCGCCTCTCTCTTAGAACGACGAAAGTCAACACCCAATGAAATTCGTCACCACAATTAATTAGGATGAACACTTTGTCGATCAAATGTCAAGGTAAGCCAGCTGAAATGCTAAAACCTTTGATGATGTTGATTAAGCATTTCTCATTTCGGAAAACACTCGGTTGTTGTTGACAATACCTATCGTAGGCATTATTGATGTAAACTTTGTACAAATAATTATCTGTCGTGTATCTGTATTATTCTTGTGTTTGAAGCTTGGCCTTCTTTCGGAGGTAGTAAAAAATGACATCGATGTGCTGCACATATTATCAAACATTTCAGATTATGTGACAGTAAAATTAATACACAGATACAATTAAATAAAGTATTAATAGTAAGGTGTATCGCATTTAAACCTCATCATTCCAGCAAGTTTGAGGTTGTGAAATCAAATAGAACCAATTCTTGATTCTGTAATATGCAACAACAAAGTCGAACATATCAAAACCAAGACCCGATTCGTTCACTTTGTAGTGTTCGTCATTTTATTTTCTACATGATTTATATGTGTTAATGTCATATTTTTACAAAAATAATTATATAAATAAATATCTTTAAAAATGATTTATGTACCGGTCGGCATGAATCTTGAAGCCCATCGGCAATCCATTCTGAATAGTCGTTGATCAACTTTGTTAATTTTTTTAGAGCCTTGTCCTTGATGTTGAACCCTTCAAATGGGTAATTCTTCTGTTCTTCCAGACTGACAGTCTTTACTTTTTCTTCGTCTTTGAAAGCAGTTGATGAATTATAAACTGTGATATTATGTTGTTCAGTAGTAGCTTCTACTATAACATCTACCTGAAAAGTCAGAATTGTCAATGTTAATCACAGAGATACAATAAAATGAAAAAGGATAACTCATTTATTTTAGCAAATCAAACAGGTGTTCCTCCTATTTTAAATTGTACTAATGGATTACCTATCGGTTGCAATTGATGGAGTATTGGTTGGGACAAAATAAAATAAGAGGAAGACCAGTATGAAAATTTCCAACCGATGACTCATTTGTTGCAACATATGACTCGTCTGTTTGGATAAACTAAAACAGTAAAAAGTCTTGATTTAATTTGTCCCAACAGATGACCCATCTGTTGTAGCAGATAGGTCATCTATTGGTACAGATTAAAATAGTACAAAGACTTGATTGATTTGCTAAAATAGAAGAGACATATGTTGTAACAGATAATGCGTCTGATGCAATAGGTTAGTCAATTGTTGCAACAAATGCATATATTTGTTTGATAATTTCAGCAGATGTGTCATCTGTTGAAACAAATATGTAGTCTGTTTTTTTTTTGGAACAGATGATATAAATTCACCTTTTTCAGCTCATGTTGCTCTCCTATGGCCCTTGTACATTGATCAAAAGTGCAAGACAAAGACAGAAGAGTTACAATTTTGCTTTTTTTTTATGCTTGATGATGCCTTGAAAATTTCTATCCTTCTCCTCTTAGCCGCCTTAATCTCTAATAGAGTGTATGAATATGAAATCCTCTTTGATGGAATGACACCCCTCGTAGATGTCAATTCCTTTACAGAAGAAGTTAATGCTTTAATAACATTAATCACTCCATCATGTTTCTCCTTGCAGTCTTAATATTTGTATGCAGAACATTCACTAGGAGGGGCAAAATCTGTAAAACTAATATGATCATAATCATAATGGTTTGTTGTTTCAAACACTACAAGAGGAGCATCATTAGCCCAAACAGGAGCACTACTACCACCGCCAACAACTCCATCAGCAACAACAAGCCCACCCGAAAAAACTATTATTTTTCTTATGATGGTTGTTGCTCCAAACAATTTCTTTTTTACTCTATCAATGGTCTTAGGGTTTGATAAAGTTTGCACAGACCGTAAAGTAAGAAAAAATGATATCTTCATCTCTCAATTTTCCAGAACAAGCCACAAATTTACAATCTAAAATAAATCAGTACATATATTAGAATGACGATTAAATCATTTACAAAATCAATAATTAAAATAAAACTTAATTAGTTTTGGACGACAATCATCTCAGGATTCTTGGACATAAAACTTCTTCCTGGTAGTTCACTTATTGTCTCAAATAAAAAATGACTTCAAATGCCCAAACCTATAAAATAACACCAATAAATCAAAAGTATTATTCAATAAAAAATATATATGAATCATAATAAAGGAAATATTTACCATGAAAGCCCATGAAAACCCATATAAGTTGACTGTCTTTAGCGTTAACAGAGTCAGCAAATATTTGACAATCATTTTGAAGCTTTCATAACCCAAAGTATAGTTGTTAAATGCCTCCAGATCCTCGGAGATCTTTATTAAACCAAGTGGTACGTTGTTGTTAATGTTTCTCGCCCAAAGAATATTATGTACAAACCAAACCAAAAACAATAATTGCTTGTGCTTCTTTGAAAGTCTTTTACCTTTCAACGCTTATATCAGATTTTTTATTTTTGAAGCTTGGACCAACAAGGGACCCCAAGTAATCACATCACTTGACTTGCCTTTGTCTTTTTGGGGTGTGCGGGGTTCTTTTTTTTTTAGTTAGAATAGGTATTACTTGAGAAGGAGAAGGAAGATAATATTTTAGTCCAGTAACTATGGCAAACTCCTTCCAACCTAAACTAACAGGCATGCTATAGTAATTTATCCACACCTCATCCATTTCATCTTTATTTTCATACAAAAACCCACACTTGAGAAGAACATATACTATTTTCATTTGGAAACGAGCATTGTTGTCCTCCGACAAATCAAGATATTGCCCAAAGTTGTTGTCCTTGAATAAGCATCCAATTTTTGATCTCGAAGTATTTTTCTACAGGCGTCAAAAGATTTTCCTATGGCTGACTTAACCACAAAATCATCAGTTAAATTTGTGGCACCATCACACTGCATTCTCACAGGATAACTATCAATACTAAAGGTTTATACCAACTCTTCAGTGGAAGGGATATTAGCATTTAGATCATCTCTTTTGAAACATTCCTCATCCCCATATTCATTATCTTCTGCTTCTGATTGAGATAACGCTTGTGAAGTAAGCTCATAGAGCAGTGGATGTAGCCTAGCTGCTTCACTTGTTCCTTTACTTGGACTTGATTCAATTTTTTTCCTTTGGGAGCCATATTATCTAAAAATAATAGGAAAATAAAAAAGATTATAATTGATTTAAGCATCGTTAAAAAAAATAACAGTAAATCTAGCAGGTACAACACAGTAAAATAATAGTTCCAACAGATCACACATATGTTGCAACAGGTCTGCTATCTGTTACAACATATAACTAACCTGTTGTAACAGATAAGTAATCTGTTGTAAACAATAAAAAAAGTTTCTATATTATTGTGATTTCTTTCAACAGATCACTCATCTGTTGAAACAGATAACTGGTCTGTGCAGCAAATCAATTGTCAATATTGTTTAGATTTATTCCAAAAGAAGTGTTATCTGTCGCAACAGATGAATTATCTGTTGGGAGAAATTAAAGTCATGGATATGTCTTCCTGTTGCATCAGATGGTTCAGCTCAGGCTCTAAATCTTTATTTTTTTTTCTTTTTCATCAGCTCTACACGGGAGGGGTACTATTTAGATATATGCCAAAATCTTAGACATAAAGGAAATAAAATTTTGATCTGAATCCCATCGCTCAACCAATTTTGTGGAAATTCTGTTTTTGATAATTGAAGTTGCATCAGATGGTTCATCTGTTGCAGGAAAAAAACAGCAGCAAGATTTTGTTCAATAGAACAACAGCAATATCACCATTTAATATCAAATACACCATTTTTATCAAGAACAACAACAAATCAACATAGCAACACCAACACAACACAAATACCAAGAACATCAACAGTGACCAAAAACAACAAAATTATTATTTTGTTTGTACAAACACAAACAATAAAAATTAAACTTTAAAAACATCAACAGACACCAACAAATCGAATCAATGGTTCGACAACAAGAACTACAATAACAACGAAAAAATATATTTTACTCCGGAAAGAGAAGAGAAGAAACACCAGAAATTAGATTTTTCTTCAGTCCCCATTTCAAATTTAAGCAGCAAATATTGAAATTGTTAACCAACTAGCAGAGAAGTTGGCTCAAGTTCCTCTTTTTCTTAATAACTAAAAAACCCTAATTTCTTACCAGTGAAATAAGAAAAGAGACGATGAAGAACTCGAAGTTGTTGTCGCTGGAGAGCTATGCTGTCACGTCGATTGATGGTTGAAAGTCGAAAAGGAACTCGAAGCCCAAATATTTATCTCCTGGAGGTTAAAGTCGCCGAAAATTGAAGGAAGAAATTTGCAGAACTGTTGGTTGGGAGAAACTTGAGAGAAAAAGTCAAGATAGAGAAAGAGGAAAGAGACGCTTGATTTGGAGAGAAGAGAGGTGTGGGTTGATTTGTAACTAGTAAAGTTGCTACCATGTGATCAGGAGGTCATGGGTTCAAGCCTTGAAAACAGCCTCTGACAGAAATGCAAGGTAAGGTTGCATACGATACACCTTTGTGGTGGGGCCCTTCCTCGGACACCGCGCATAGCGGTAGCTTTAGTGCAGCAGGCTGCCCTTTTTAATTATGTTTGACCCTTTAAGTTGGTCAATGTCACAAGTCCTTCATTCAAAACTTAAAAAACATCTTTCATTCAATTTTCTCGAGAGAGTTATTACCGATACCTCTCTTTGTCTTGAGAACAAATGAATGCACAATATACATGAAAAGTAACTTAATGCTCATTTAAATAGGACTCTCGTGAGAAGTTTCATAAATGAAATTTGGCAAATTATTGGAAAATTAAAAATAGCAAATCAAATTAAAATGAAATATCAAATATGCCCAAATTTACTTTGGGAAAATTGATAATAGCGAATTGAATTAAGTTTGCAGAAGGAAACTATTTAAGTTTCTTTGATATATTAAATTTCAACATCTTCAATTATTGTAGAACTTATTTATAACCTAATTTTTTGGCACGTGCATTATATGTGTATCTCGAGTCATGTTAAAAATACCAACGGTCTTTTTTAATTTTGGTCCCCCACCCCCCACAACACACAGACACACCCCAAATCCTCCACCCCCATGCTCAAATAAGTTGGTGTCAGCGGGATGACCAAAAATGTTATTAAACTAAATACGTAACCTAAATTAACACATAAATACCTGAATAATCACTTTAATCTCAATAATTGAAAAGTAGTTATCGTTCGAAAGTTTCACATGTGGAAGTTGAAACTCCCAGAAGGTAACTATTTTGAGTGTTAGCCAAAAAGTGAGCAGTTGATTATTTCTATCAGATTGAACCATGAGAAAATCTTGTCAATTTGTTTAATAAGAGAAATTGTATGATATCTTATACATAATCATAATAAAGAAAAAATTATTATTTTATTTTGATATATAACTATTAAAACATGCCAAATTAAACAAGTTGAGTTATGATTCATTATTAATCCCTTTTGACTCAATTTATCTCAATCCAATTAGTAACCTTTGTGAGAGTTAATTTCTCATTCACTGTTAATTCAACACATTTTGACTCGTTCTTACGGTGAATGGACCAAGGAAAAAGTTAGAAATATGTAAAAAATTAGTTAGTGGAAGGACCGAAATAACATAGTTAAATAAATTAAAATCAAACATTAATTACTATGATACCGTTCATATTAGGCTAAGTTTTAAAATGGTGTTGGCTACGTTTTCTATCAGTTCTGCTCTATTTATTTTAGAGAAAATGCATCAAAATCCCTTCGAACTTGTCTGTCCAATTTACTTTACACTTGAAATAACCTTCTATAATTTATTTACCCCCTTAACATCTTTAAAGTGAATTAATTTCACCCCTTAATATACAACACCACTCTCATAACGGAGAGTGCATCACACTCGCTGACACATCAGCGCCACATCACCGCCACATCAGAGCCACGTAAATAAAGTATTTTTTAATATATATATATATATATATATATATATATATATATATATATATATATATATATATATATATATATATATATATATATATATATATATATATATTTTTTAAAATATATATAAAATATTTTAAATTAAAAAAATATCTCACCCCCCCATTTTCCATCTTCTTCATAGCCACCCACCCCTCCTTCCCCTCCCCCCCTCCCGTCTACCCCCACACCTGCACATACTCCCCCATCCACACCTACACTGCCACACCTAAGCACACACCCACACAACCACACCTGTTAGATTTTTCGGCGAATTTTCGTCGGAGAACTCAACCCACTTGAAAAAATCAATTACCATCATAAAAAAATACCATAAAATAGTGATAAAAAACTCAACCCACTTGAAAAATTCGACCAAATCAACACCAAATTTTCTAAAATCAACAACCAAACATCAAAACCACGTAGATTTTTTAATTTTCAAATTCAATTTCATTCTTTTTTTATTAATCTAAGGGGTTAAAGGAGGAGAAATTAAAGGTGGGGGTGGCAGCTTTTGTAATTGGGGGAGAAATGGGGTGGGGGTGTTGGCGGGTTTGGTGGTGGATTTAGCGAAGGAGGAGTGGGGGAGGGGGGGGCTGTTGGCGGGTTTGGGGGTGGGATGGGTGAAGAAGAGGAGGGAAAAAAAAATTCTTTATATATATAAAAATAGAATCCAATAATAATAGACACGGATGGATATAATATAGATATAATTTCAATAAAAATGAATAGATAATAATAGAGACAGATAGATAGACTATAGATAGATAGATAATAACAATATAATATAAAATAATATATAACAATATAGTATTAATTGAGAATATAATAAAACAGATAATAATAATAATTGACAGGACGGAAAGATAATAATATCAATAATATATAAACACTGTAAATAATTAATAAGTAGGTTTTAGTATATGTTATAAGCAAAGTAAATAAACAAGTTAGGTAAAGTAATTAAAGCAGGTAAATAGATATGAGAAAATAAAGCAGAGTTACTGTGGATGTATTTTTATATAGTATAAAATCTTACTCAGTACTCCCTTCTTCGTTGTCCTTAGTCCAGTTAAGTGTCCAAGTCATAAAGATCAAAGTATATTTTCTCCCAAAAATAAAATATTTTTGCATATTTTAATTTTTTTTGATTTTTTTTAATTTATACCATGTTCATCTCTTTCTCTTCAGTTTTAGGTATTTTAGCAATATCTTCTTTAATCACACCCGGGGAGAATAACAACAGTCATTTTGTAATTTTTTGCGGACTTTTTAAATCCTTAGGAATTTACAGATTAATCCATCGTTATTGCTAAACACTGAGAGAATAACCATATACTAGGGATATATTTATTAATAATTTACTAATTTTACAAGACTAGAAAACTGACGGTGAACCGTCGGCGATTCAGATCTTATAATATTAAAGACACATCTATTAATAATTAAATATGTACACATCTACTAATAATTAAATAAGTACTAATAAGTAATGAATTTTACAAGATCGAAAAACTAGCGATAAACCGTCGGCGATCCAGATCTTATAGTATTAAAAACACAACTGAAATAAAATATGAACTTGATTAATTCAAACATAATTTATAAACTTGGGAGAAAAATATAAAGATCTATGTAACGACTACTTACATGTCTTAAAGAAAAAGTGACGTTTCCCTTTCGAGAGTCCCCTAAAAATTTGACAGCTACCGAAAAATGAAGAACTAAGAAACTAATATAGACATTTTTACACACTCTCTTTTTTTTTTTTTTTTTTTGATGAAGAACTAACTTTCAAACTTTGAAAACTAAGAACTTTCTCACTCTTGACTTTTTCTCTCTAGCTACTTATGTTTAAGTCTTCCAAAGGGGGTATTTATAGATATTGCGGACTTCAAATACACTTTATGGATTTCAAATCCATTTATATTTTATAAGACTTTTTTCTATAAATATAAAAATGAATAGATAATAATAGAGACAGATAGATAGACTATAGATAAATAGATAATAACAATATAATATATAATAATATATAACAATATAGTATTAATAGAGAATATAATAAAACAGATAATAATAATAATTGAAAGGAAGGATAGATAATAATATTAATAATATATAAACAATGTAAATAATTAATAAGCAGATTTTAGTATATGTTATAAGCAAAGTAAATAAACAAGTTAGGTAAAGTAATTAAAGCAGGTAAGTATTTATGAGAAAATAAAGTAGAGTTATTGTGGATGTGTTTTTATATGGTGTGTGTGTGTGTGTGTGTGTGTGTATTAGTAGTTTTAAAAAAAAAAATTCACGCATTTTTTTTTTAAAAAAAATATCACGTCAGCATTAGGGTTGTAATTAATTCACTTTAAAGATGTTAAGGGGGGTAAATAAATAAAAATTTAGTTTACGTGCTAAAATGAGTTTGAGTGGCCAAGCTTAGGGGGATTTTAATGTATTCTCTCTTTATTTTATTACTAAATACTCCTTATGCACATGTATGCCGAATCATGCCATATAACATTCTAAAATAGAATTCATAACATTAAAATAAAACTTCGAATAAACAATTACCGGTAAAATTAAGAAAAAATAAAAGTTAGGTATTAATTATCTGGATACGTCTGTAACCGGCTAAATTTTAAAAATGTTGTTGGCTACATCATTTTCTACTAGCTCTATTAACTTTGTTGTACTACTAATTTCTCTATGTGCACGTGTGTTGCACGTGTATATGACGAGTTATGTCATATAATTTTATAAAATAGTAATTATATCATTAAAACAAAACTTCAAGGAAATAATTAGGCATAAAATTAGAACCAAAATGACATAGTTAAGTAAATTAAAATCAGGTAATAATTACTAGGAGCCCACTGCTGCCTCCCATAGGAGTTTGGGTTGTACCTCAGTCCTGGTGTGGTTGATCATCTTATCAGACCAACTACTAATCATCACCTCAATAAGTTATTGCCTCACCAACTAGCTAGTCAGACCCCTCCTCGAGCAGATTCCTCCTTTTTCTTCTTAGCCTACAGGATATTAGCAGTCGTTTTCAGCTATTATTCCTCTCTTTTTCTGTATTCAACCAAGAAAAACCCCTCCTTATGCTAATTTTAAAATGTTGTTGGTTATATTTTCTATCAGTTTTGCTCACTTTATTTTATTATCAAGTCCTCCTTATACACGTGTGTACCGAATCATGCCATATAGCATTCTAAAATAGTATTCATAACATTAAAAGAAAACTTTGAGAAAATTAAGAATAAATTAAAAGTTAGGCATTAATTACCTCGATACCGTCCATAACAGGCTAAATTTTAAAAATATTGTTGGCTACATCATTTTCTACTAACTCAATTTACTTTATTTGACTACTAATTTTTCTATGTGCACATATGTTGCACGTGTATAAGACGAGTCATGTCATATAATTTTATAAAATAGTATCCATGTCATTAAAACAAAACTTGAAGGAAACAATTAGACGTAATGCCTTGATATCATCCATAATAGGGTCCCTTACATTTTATACTCCAAAATGTCTTCCTTTCTTTAACTTGCACCCTATCCTATTTATTTTTACAATTTACACCCTAACCTTTTGGGTCCCTTGCATTTTACACCCCAAGGTGTCTTCCTTTTTTTAACTTACATCTTATCTTATTTTTTTTTTACAATTTACACCTTAACCTCTTTATTTCCTTACAAAATAGTAAAATTATTTTTTATTTATTTTTGAATGACGGCAAAATAGGAATAACAATATACTTCCTCCGTTCTATTTTACTTGTTTCAATTTGACATTGCACATTGATTAAGAAAAATAATTAATAACATGACTATTTTACCATAGTACCTTTATTAAATAATGTTTACATTTTAATTTGGAGATAAAATAATTAATACTAAGGGTAAAAAATGAAAAAAAATTATCTTGTCTTGATTAATGAAAAATAACAAGTAAAATAAGAAATCGAATTAGAAATTTGAAACGAGTAAAATGGAACGGAGGAATTATTATTTTTTAAAATAAATTTATTTAATTTTTAGTGTAACGAACATTCAAGATATGTTCTTGCATTCACATTTATCATCTAACTATTGTCATGTGATAAGTATTCTCAATTTAATTTGCAACTGTTAAAATTTCATAGTGGCGTTGCTTCTGAATGGTGAAAGTACGGTGCAGTGAAATTTCTGAAGCCATATCTCTATTAATGCAATCATAATCACCTATACTATCTGTCAGAAAGAAAATAATAACGTAAAGAAAGGACCAAAATACTGAGGGAAAATGGATAGAATAGCAGTAGTTAAGGATAAAGCAAAAAATATAACACATGAATTGATAGAATTTTGTCTTTAACAATGTCTTCCTATATCACTAGTTCTGCAATATCAATCTTCTCTTAACTCAGATGGTATTCGTTTGAAATTTTCTAAAAATTTGAGTTTGCAAATTTTTCATCTAACTTCCTACACTAAAAATTAAATAAATTTATTTTAAAAAATATACTTCCTCCGTTCCATTTTACTCGTCCCAAATTTCCTAATTTGATTTTTGATTTTACTTTTTATTTTTTATTAATCAAAACAAGACAATTTTTTTTTCTTTTTTACTCTTAGTATTAATTGTTTTATCTCCAAATTAAAATGTAAACATTATTTAATAAAGGTACTATGGTAAAATAATCATGTTATTAATTGTTTTTCTTAATCAATGTGCAATGTCAAATTGAAACGAGTAAAATGAAATGGAGGGAGTATATTGTTATTCCTATTTTGCCCTCATGAAAAAATCATTAAAAAAATAATTTTACTGTTTTGTAAGGAAATACAAAGGTTAGGGTGTAAATTGTAAAAAAAAATAGAATAGGGTGTAAATTTAAAAAAGAAGACACCTTGGAGTGTAAAATGCAAGGGACCCAAGCGGTTAGGGTGTAAATTGTAAAAATAAATAGGATAGGGTGAAAGTTAAAAAAAGGGAAGACACTTTGGGGTGTAAAATGCAAGGGACCCTCCATAATATGCATAGTAGAGATCACTAGGATTAGATCAAAGACGCATTTGTGTTAACGTGAATCCTAATCGTTACTACTCCATTTCTCACTCCTAATGTCTTCGCTCCACACGTCACAATATGTATATTGTTTGAGCAATGTCTTTATTTTCGATTAGAGAAAAAACATAAAGGCATCACTGAAGTTGTTTCGAATTTACTAAAAGATACTTTAACTTTGTGGGTATCCTATTACCTCATGAAATCAATTCTAACGATAACAAATACACACTTGTTACTTCAGTTGTGTCCTCATGCTAGGTGCATATATCTCACCTCTTATTTATCACTTTTTTCTATCCATTTAATAAAGGGTCGGGTAAAAACTCAATTTCTTCACATTTTAATTCATTTCACTCTTCATTCTCTTTTCTTTCTCCGACGAATCTCACTGGTAAGAAAATTCTACTCTCGCTTCTCTTTTCTTTCTACAGTATTATCATTTAGTCTTTTGTAATTTATTATCATTCTAGCTTTTCCTCTTACTATTTCACTATGGTTTCTTACTATGAAAGCTGCTGACCTATGTCTTGATGTAGATCTTCTAATTATTCCTAATTCTAATAGCTCTTTTATTTGTATTTCAAAGTCTTTAAGGTTTTCATTTGTAGCCTTTATAGATGTTTTTATAGTATATTCTAAATTAATTATTTCTAATTTGCAGGTAATTTGATTGGAGTCCCAATATTGCAGGAGGTTTTCTCCAATTATCTCTAGCTTATCTAGGATTTGTATTATTTTTTCTAAGTCTTTTTGATCTTTTATTACTCCTATCTGTTGTTTACCCTTCTTAAAATTGTATAATTTTGTATTTATTTCTATTATAGTATAGCTTTTTCTATTTATTCTACTACTAATAAATCTTGTAATTCTTCATACATTGTTGCCTTTTTATTATCATTACATGTACAATTTTCTCCTTTATCACATTCTAGTGGCATTTCGGGTTTTATTCGGTCATCTGAGTTTTCATCTGGCGTATCCTTAAGAAAACGATATTTAGTTAAAGTAGGTTATGTCTGTACTGGTGAGTGAGTGATATTACTCGCAAATATTACTCAACTTTTTGTAAATAAACATCCTCCATCATTTTGTACCATAAAATTTAATCCTAACACAAAGTCTGCTTTTATGTTTAAATCTCTGACTAGTATTTCACTAAGTGTATACGATGGTTGATAGAATTTTTCACAAGTATTAATAAAACTTATTTTTGCTTTTGGTATATAGTCTGTATAGGTATTATATGTTCCGTCCATTTGCATGGATTCTTGAGGGTTTGGTATTTTTTTAATTAGTTTTGCTGGTAAAATTCTGCTATTTAAAATGCTTTATGTACATCCTGAATCAACTATAGCTAATATTTGGAACTCATAGTCTTGAATTTTTATTCTTGCTAAAACCTTGAGTGTACTGATTTTCTTTTCCTCATTACATACCATTCCTTCAAATGGTATCATCATTGATTTGTTCTGTTTAACTCTATTATTTTCAGCAAATGTATTTAATAATTCTACTTCTAATAAGTCTTCTTCTATAATTACCTCTTTATGTTTTTCGAGGTTATAAACTTCCATTTCTAATCTTTTTAGTCTTTCTTCTAATTCTAATATTTTATCGTTTGCTGTTTTAACTATTGGTACAGGTTGTTTCTTGTGAAAATTACTTAAATTGTTTGTTGATTTTTGGATTTTTAGGATCTCTGAGGTTTTTTCTATACATTTTATGCATCCTTCCTTATAACATTTCCTACATTTTGCCCTTTTATTTTTACATGGAAACCACTTACAAAAATAACACTGATTACTGTCTAATCCTTTTCCTTCCTCAAATTCATGTTTACATTCTTCTATCAAATTTACTAAATCATAATAGTCTGAGTTTGTTTTTTCTAATCCTATTTCATTTATAAATTCCTCGTCTACAGAATCTGAAGAATCAGATTTATTTATTTCTTCAAAAACTTTCATACTTCTAATAGAGTATATACTTTCATTATCTGACATATATTCATCTACATTTATTAAATTTTTATTTACATCTTCTATTAATTGTGGATTCCTAGATCTATTATTGATTCTTTTTTGACAAGTATCTCCTAAGTGTTCTATGCTACCGCAGGACAACAAACAATTTTTGTTTCAGTATGTATACAGGCAAAGACATGGACCGAGGTAATGGATTCTGCAAAAGACTATGCAACCCCTCTCTATAAAGGCTTTGATGATTTAAGCTTCCGCCTTTCCTTTGTCTTTGCCTGTATACGTACTGAAACAAAAATTGTTAGTTGTCTTTTTACACCATATAAAAACACATCCACAGTAACTCTGCTTCTATTATTATCTGTTCATTTTTATTGTAATTATATCTATATTATATCCATCTGTATCTATTAATTTATTTTGTTGAAAAAGTTGTATATCTTTGTCTACGTCTACTATTTCTTCTAGTTGTTGTCTTGAATTCATTTTGGGTCTATTTATGATTCTTGATAACATCTATTTTTGAAGAAGGTGGAGAATTGTTTAAAAAAAAATTGAGTCTCTTAAATTAACTGAGTCTATTGTGAAAGTTCAAAATGAAGAATTTTTATACGGTCTTGTAAAATACTTATATGTTCTAACATTTGTCCTTTTTCATTTACAAGGTTATAAGATAATATTCCCACAAGACTTTCAAGAATTAGTAGAACTAGATATCGTCATTTCTTACGTATCCAGATTGTGTAATGATAATAGATAGACTATAGATAGATAGATAGATAATAACAATATAATATATAATAATATATAACAATATAGTATTAATAGAGAATATAATAAAACAGATAATAATAATAATTGAAAGGAAGGATAGATAATAATATTAATAATATATAAACAATGTAAATAATTAATAAGCAGGTTTTAGTATATGTTATAAGCAAAGTAAATAAACAAGTTAGGCAAAGTAATTAAAGCAGGTCAGTAGTTATGGGAAAATAAAGCAGAGTTACTGTGGATGTGTTTTTATATGGTGTATATATATATATATATATATATATATATATATATATTAGTAGTTTAAAAAAAAAATCACGCATTTTTTTTTTAAAAAAAATATCACGTCAGCATTAGGGTTGTAATTAATTCACTTTAAAGATGTTAAGGGGGGTAAATAAATAAAAATTTAATTTACGTGCTAAAATGAGTTGAGCGGCCAAGTTTAGGAGAGTTTTGATGTATTCTCTCTTTATTTTATTACTAAATACTCCTTATGCACATGTATGCTGAATCATGCCATATAACATTCTAAAATAGAATTCATAACATTAAAATAAAACTTCGAATAAACAATTATAAGTAAAATTAAGAAAAAATTAAAAGTTAGGTATTAATTATCTGGATACGTCCGTAACTGGCTAAATTTTAAAAATGTTGTTGGCTACATCATTTTCTACTAGCTCTATTAACTTTATTGTACTACTAATTTCTCTATGTGCACGTGTGTTGCATGTGTATATGACGAGTTATGTCATATAATTTTATAAAATAGTAATTATATCATTAAAATAAAACTTCAAGGAAATAATTAGGCATAAAATTAGAACCAAAATGACATAGTTAAGTAAATTAAAATCAGGTAATAATTACTAGGAGCCCACTGCTGCCTCCCATAGGAGTTTGGGTTGTACCTCAGTCCTAGTGTGGTTGATCATCTTTTCAGACCAGATACTAATCATCACCTTGATAAGCTATTGCTTCACCAACTAACTAATCAGACCCCACCTCGAGCAGATTCCTCCTTTTTCTTTTCAGCCTATAGGATATTAGCAGCCGTTTTCAGCTATTATTCCTCTCTTTTTATGTATTCAACCAAGAAAAATCCCTCCTTATGCTAATTTTAAAATGTTGTTGGCTATGTTTTCTATCAATTTTGCTCACTTTATTTTATTAGTAAGTTCTCCTTATGCACGTGTGTACCGAATCATGCCATATAGCATTCTAAAATAGTATTCATAACATTAAAAGAAAACTTTGAGAAAATTAAGAATAAATTAAAAGTTAGGCATTAATTACCTCGATACCGTCCATAGCAGGCTAAATTTTAAAAATATTGTTGGCTACATCATTTTCTACTAACTCAATTTACTTTATCTAACTACTAATTTTTCTATGTGCACATGTGTTGCACGTGTATATGACGAGTCATGTCATATAATTTTATAAAATAGTATCCATGTCATTAAAACAAAACTTGAAGGAAACAATTAAACGTAAAATTAAGAATAAATTAAAAATTAGACATTAATTGCCTTGATATCATCCATAATATTCATAGTAGAGATCACTAGGATTAGATCAAAGTCACGTTTGTGTTATCGTGAATCCTAATTATCACTACTCCATTTCTCACTCCTAATGTCTTCGCTCCACACTTCACAATATGTATATTGTTTGAGCAATATCTTTATTTTCAATTAGAGAAAAAACATAAAAGCATCACTGAAGTTGTTTCGAATTTACTAAAAGATACTTTAACTTTGTGGGTATCCTATTACCCCATGAAATCAATTCTAACGATAACAAATACACATTTTTTACTTCAGTTGTGTCCTCATGCTAGGTGCATATATCTCACCTCTTATTTATCACTTTTTTCTATCCATTTAATAAAGGGTCGAGTAAAAACTCAATTTCTTCACATTTTAATTCATTTCACTCTTCATTCTCTTTTCTTTCTCCAACGAATCTCACTGGTAAGAAAATTCTACTCTCGTTTCTCTTTTCTTTCTCCGGTGAATTCCCATGATTCAACTCTTCCCTCTTTTTTTATTTTACTGCTTATTTTTTTTCAATTCAAGCTTTTCGATTTGTGTATTTCAAAAAAAAAAAAATATTTCTTAACATTTCCGGCATAGTCATATTTTGAATTTTTATCGCATTTTAGAAGTAGAAAGCTACGTTAATTTTTTATCATAATTAATTTTAACCAAAATTTTGTTTCATTTATATTTCAAGTTTTCTTTTTTCTTTTTTCTTTTTTCTTTTTTCAAGTTTGGTGCTCATATATAGTCTTTGTTTTCAATTTTGATTGTCTTTAAGTTAAGTATTTGCAATGAATTTTTTTTTTTGGTCGTTTGTTGTTGTGTTTGAACAATCTATAGTTGAAAATTGATGAATACAGGCAACCGATCTAAACTTTAAGATCTTGTGGAATAAATATAATTTCGTAAATTTACTATTTAAAGCTCTATAAATTCTTTCTATCTTCTTGTTTGGAGAAGATGAGTTGCTATCAATGGAGATTTTGGACTATTAATGAAAGTTTTGAGGTTGTAGAGAGAAGAAGAAAATTTCTAATTGGTAATGCCATGTGGCAGCTTTATATTGATTTGAGGGTAGAATTTAATGTCGTGTGACAATTTTATACTGATTTTGGGGGTTGAATTTTAACTGAAGTGTCTACTTGTAAATTCAAGACAATTTTAATGATAACTTTATGTTTTTTTCTCTTTTCAATTATAAATATGCTTATTTTTTTACCTCCTATTTTTTTCTCACCCTTAAAGAAGAAGATGAAGAGGAACACTTTTAGAAAAAAAAAAAAAAAAAGGCCCGGGGGGGGGGGGGGGGGGAGAGAGGGGGTAAAAATTAATTTAAATAGTCAGTCATCTATAAAAAAGGTGAAAGATATAATTTATAATATGTTTTAACCATGGGTGTGTTTGGTATGATGGAAAATGTTTTCTGAAAAACGTTTTTCAATTTTCTCTTGATTGGTTGTAATAAAATGTTGGGAATATATTTTCCACAACAACTCATTTTCTTCAATTTGAGGAAAAATGACTTCCCTCATGAGCCAAGGGAAGTTATTTTCCAAAAAATGACAAATGTGACTTATGACCCCACCCCATCTTTCTTCCCCACCCCAACAACACTCATATTCACAAGACTCAAAAAATTTACATTACTCCGAAAATACTTTTCACTGTGCTTTGCTTCAATTTTTCACTGCTTGAAATAAAAAATAGTGAAGCCTGAATTTTTTTCATTTTTAATGTTCGTTAAATGTATTGTTATTTTCATATGCATAGAGAAAGACTTACCTATGTTATTTTTGCTAATTGCATATTTCATTTTGTCATCGATGTAACTTGTTTCACGAAATTGAATAAGTTTGTCGTTCTGTTATATCTCTATTAATTATAGTATCTTGAGATTGTCCTGACAAAATGTTGAAAAGTACCTCCTATATTTGCTAATTAATAGTTGCTTAAATTTAGTGATTGTAATATTTTAGTATTCGACTGATATACTAGTTAACAGTTAGTAGTATTTTCTAAAAAATACACTTTCACTCACCAATCAAACAATAGAAAATATTTTTCTAAAAAATATTCGCTACTCACCAACCAAGCATCATAAAATATTTTTCACTCACCAACCAAACATGAAAAAATAAGTAGAAAACCAACTTATTTTTCAGGAAAACATTTTTCAAGAAAACATTTTCCATGAAAAATGTTTTCCATCATACCAAACACACCCCATATGTAATAAAATTTTCTTTTCAAGATTGAAAACAATTCATATGATACTAATTCTAACATAAACTATACAATATTGGGATCAAATAGATATAATTTTAAAATATATTTGCAAAAATCACATAAGTTTAATTATTCACTAAATAAATATGTAATTATCGAATGGAAAAGTTAGTACCTACACCTCTCTTTGTCTTGAGAACAAACGAATGCACAATATACTTGAAAAGAAATTTGATGCTCATTCATATAGTAGTCTCATGAGAAGTTTTCATAAATTAAATTTGCCAAGATTTGTTATTGGAAAATTAAAAATAGCAAATCAAATTAAATGAAATATGCCCAAATTTGCTTTTGGAAAGTTGATTATAGAAAATTAAATCAAATAAAATATGCCCAAAATTTTTATAGGAAAGCTGAAAAGATGAATGGAATAATTTAATGTTATTAGCATTTAGATTTTTTTTTCCCTCTTTCTAAAGAGGTATGGTAGAAGGAAAATATTTAAACTTCTTGAATACATTAAGTTTTGAACATTTTCAATTATTGTAGACCTTATTTAATAATAACTAATTTCTTGACATGTACACTGCACGTGTATTTTGGGTCATATTAAAAATATTCACAGCCTTTTTAAAATTTTGATTTTAGCCTCCCTCGCCCTCACCATGCAAGCGTTTAAAATAAGCTTGCTCGACAATCTATCTCATTTCTTGGTGCTTATAAGTTATAATTCAGCCTGTTAGGCCTATTGTTAATCACAAACTTACTATAAAATAAACGAAAAAGGGTCTAATATACACTTCAAGTATTGAAAATGGTTCTAAAATATTCCCCTTCCACCTTTGGGCTCGAAAATACTCTTTCCATTCACTTTTGGACTCTAAAATACCCTTCACATCCACTTATAGGCACTATTTTATCCTTTCTCTTAACAAGCACTTAAAAAATAATTAAGAATTCTATTTAATACTTATAGGTTGAAATTTTAATTAAACAAAACTTATTAATTCACAAACCCAACCCGAATCCACTTAAAATTACCCGATCATGATCCAAATTGATTAACTGAAGTATCTAAAAATATACATCTACCACTACTTGATCAATGAACTTGTTGTGCTTGAAACACCTAACCTGTATGTTGGCCGTTATATAAAAATTAAAATTTTCTATTCATCGGTGAAGAACTGGCATTTTAAAGTAAAAACTTAAGAACCCATTAATTTAAATTATCATTTAAGTCATGCCTAACATTAAATTAATTTTAAGAGGAGTACTCAGGAGTAAAACATGTTTGCTCAAGTGAATTATCATTGAAACTGAAATGTGTGGGATCAATTCCAATGAAACCAATTACAATACCTAACCCAGCAATTTCATATCCACCTTCTTCAGCCATGCCCAACGAGGTATACCTTGGAACTGTTGGTGTATGTGTGGTAGAACTGTAGAAGTTCTAACTGAGAAATCCAAAACAACATTTGATACCTCTCTCCTCCTTGAAAGCTTGAATGTATTTAAATTGATCAAATACACGTTCACATATGATATGACCATGATCAAAAGTCACAAAAGATAACTTATCACTTAACTATATATGGCATGTTAAAGAAAATTCTAATTTCTACATAACGATCAGCACACCTGCTGGATTTTACAAGTACAACAAATCCATTGATCAAGTAGTGGTAGCTGTGTATACTTTTAGATACTTCAGCTAATCAATTTGGGTTCGGGTCGGCTAATTTTAAGTGGATCTGGATTGGGTTGTGAATTAATAAGTTTTTGATTAATTAAAATTGTAATCAATAAGAAGCTACCACGTATTAAATAAAAATTAGGATTTTTATTTTTTGAAGTGTTTGTTAAGAGAAAGGGTAAAATAGAGCTTATAAGTGGATGAGAAGAGTATTTTAGAGCTCAAAAGTGGATGAGAAAGGTATTTTAGAGCCGAAAGGTGGAAGGAGAATATTTTAGAACTATTTTCAATAGTTGAAGGCTATTTTAGGCTCTTTTCCGTAAAATAAATGCCTACCATTAGAGCTTTGTTCAACTATTAGTTACTTTTTCTTTTTTAATAAGATGTAAAAACAAATCTACCATCTCAGTAAGAACTAATATTAGAACTTTGACTGCAAATTTTCTTGATTAAGAACTAATTATCTTTAATGGAAGATCAGGATCCATCTCAATTCAGATTGAAAATTAAATTGCGGCAAATTTTCTTCAAGTCATGTTTGTAATTCATTTTTATCATTCGCACATATGACAATACACAATTTAATTTCTTATATTAGTTGAAAAACATGATTATCTATTGATTTAAGGACGAGAATGTGAATAGAAAGCAAAAACTCTATAGACGAGCATTGGTCATATATAGCATAATAATAAAGATATATAGCATCATAATCATATGTATACTAGTACATCTTTAATACTCACCAAATTTGATAGTACTTGAATTGGTCAAGTACATGACTAAAGAACTATATTATATAGTTTTATTTCTTCTTTAATATCAATATAAAAGATCACTTTTTTTGTAAACTTTATTGGAAACTTTCTCAATAAGACTTTGAAATGTCTCCATTGTTAATGGTTGCTCATAGCATTTATCAAGACCAGCTTCCATAAACTCCTTGCGGTATTCTTCATTGTCACTTTGAGTTGGCATTCCCACAATCATAGTAGTAATACCCATTGATCTAAGCTTTTTTGTTGCCTATAAATAAAAGAGAAAAAAATAAGTTCAACTAAATAGTGTTTAAAAATGAAAATACGGTTCACGCATAGATAAAAGTTATGTTGTTTGGATTCTTGAGAAAATATTGACGGGTGTGTGCTAGATTCTTTAAAAGATATATGCATTTTTGAAGGATCCAATTCCAAGGTGAGTCAGATAATACTTTTGCAGGGTTCAAGAAGATATAAGAGTAAAAGTACGATCTAGTAGATAAATATATATTGAAAAGGGATAAATATATTTCCGAATTATGATAAATGGTACGTATATACCCTCCATTATACTTTGAGTACATATATGGTACGTATATACCCTCCATTATACTTTGAGTACATATATGTCATTATGTTAATGAAATGGTACGTATATGCCCCTCACACTAACGGTAGGGACATATGTATATCCAAAGTATGATGGAGAGTATATATATATCATTTATCATAATTCGAAAATATATTTGTCCCTTTTCCATTTTATTTTTTTAATCTCAAATAATTAATCCAATTTACTTTATTGGCTACGTTGCTTTCTACTAACTCCATTTTCTTTTTGTTATTACTAATTTCTCTGTATGCATGTGTGTTGCACGTATATTTCGAGTCATCGTGCCATATAGGATGAGAGAGTCATCGTGTCATAATTGTTGAACATAATTTTAATTATTCAATAAATAAATATGTAATTATTGAATGAGAGAGTTAGTACGTATACCTCTCTGTCTTGAGAACAAAAGAATGCACAATATGCTTGGAAAATAGTTTGATGCTCATTTATATAGGAATCTCATGAGAAGTTTTCATAAATGAAATTTGCTACAAGCTTTTATTGGAAAATTAAAAATAGCAAATCAAAGTATAAGAAACATACCAAAATTTACTTTTGAAAAATTGATAATAGCAAAATGAACTAGATGAAATATGCCCAAATTTGTTATTGAAAAGGGGGAAAAGACCAATGGATAAATTTGATGTTACTATTAGCATTTAAGAGTTCTTTTTCCTCTTTCTAAAGAGGAAAAATATTTAAATTTCTCAAATATATTAAGTTTTGAAATTTTCAATTGTTGTAGACCTTATTTTATTATAAACTACTTTCGTGGTACGTGTGTTAATGCATGTGTATTTCGATTCATGTTAAAAATATTCATGGTCTTTTTTTAAGTTGATCTTGATAATTTAACCAAACATGCTACAAAAATCGACCACAAGTGGTCGGTTTTCCACAATTTTCGATCATCAAACCGACCAAAATGCGTGATCGGTAAAACTGTAACAACTTTTTAAAAACCGACCACATGTGGTCGTTTTTTTTTTAAAAAAAATATATTTTTAAAATTCATTATTATTTTATTAAAATTGAAAAAATAATTTTAAAAATAAACCGACCACAAGTGGTCGGTTTTTTTAAAAAAATTACTTAATTAATTTTTATAAAATCAATCACAAGTGATCGGTTTTCTTTTAAAATTAATTAACTAATTTTATAAAAATCGACCACAAGTGGTCGGTTTTCTTTAAATTAATTAATTAATTTATAAAAAAAATGTGGTCGGTTCTTAATTGAATTAATTAATTAATTTAAAGAAAAAGGGACCACATGTTGTAGGTTTTTTGTAAAAAAAAAATTTAAAAACGGACCACATGTGCTCGATTTATTGTAAAAAATTTCAAGAAAAGGGACCACATGTGGTCGGTTTTTTTGATAATTTTGTAAAAAAGAATATTGAAAATTTCCAAAATACAAATATTAAAAATCAAATTATTTACAATACACCAATCATTTACAAACATTAAAAATTAAATCAAATTATTTACAATACAGCCCACCAATCATTTAATAAACAATCAACGAACCACCATAAGAATACAAACATTAAAAATCAAATTATTTACAAAATTTATTGAGGTTCCAAATTCAAACTATAAAACATACAAAAGACTAAAAACTACAACTCATCATCCACATCTTCATTCTCAGCCTCACCCATTCTAATATCAAGATTTCGTTGATATATCCAGCTATAATCAGGTTTCATCTACACAATCCATCACATTCAAATAATTAGTTCAAGTCACAAAAGTTCACATTTTAAATACCTACACCTAAACATTTTCAAGTCACTAATTCACTTCACAAGTTACCAAACTAAACTTAATTCAAAATGAAAAGTTCACGTTTCAAGTACCTACACTAAAACATTTTGAAGTAACTAATTCACTTGTCAAGTGACCACAATTTACTAAAATCAAAACACAAGTTCACATTTCAAGTACCTAAATTCAAAACAAAAGTCATTAATTCATAATTCAAGTAACTACAATTAAACATTTCAAGTCACTAAGTTGACTTTCACAAGTTACCTAACTAAACTACATTTAAAATGAAAAGTTCACATTTCAAGTTACAAATAAACATTTTCAAGTCACTAATTCACTTCACAAGTTACCAAACTAAACTTAATTCAAAATGAAAAGTTTACATTTCAAGTACCAACACTTAAACATTTTCAAGTCACTAACTCACATCTCAAGTGAACACACTTAACTATATTCAAAACACAAGTCCACCTTTCAAGTAACTACACTTAAAAATTTTCGACTCACTAATTCACTTCTCAAGTGACCACATTTAACTAAATTCAAAATACAAGTCCACATTTTAAGTACCTACACTAAAACCTTTTCAAGTCACTTATTCACTTCTCTAGTGACCACACTTCACTATATTCAAAACACAAGTTCCTTTCAAGTAACTACAATTAAATATTTCAAGTCACTAAGTCACTTCACAAGTTACCTAACTAAACTAAATTCAAAATAAAAAGTTCACATTTCAAGTACCTACACTTAAAAATTTTCAAGTCACTAACTCACTTCTCAAGTGACCACACTTAACTAAACTCAAAACACAAGTCCACATTTTAAGTACCTATACTTAAATATTTTTGACTCACTAACTCACTTCTCTAGTGACCACACTTAACTACATTCAAAACACAAGTCCACCTTTCAAGTAACTACACTTAAACATTCTTGATTCACTAATTCACTTCTCAAATGGCCACATTTAACTAAATACAAAACACAAGTCCACATTTCAAGTACCTACATTTAAACATTTGCAAGTCACTTATTCACTTCTCTAGTGACCACGCTTAACTAAATTCAAAACACAGGTTCACCTTTCATGTAAATACACTTGAACATTTTCGACTAACTAATACACTTTTCAAGTGACCACACTTGAGTAAATTCTACACATTCATGACAATTTATATGTCAAAAGTCAAAACTTTATTTACCTATTAACTTTGTAGGTCTAAAAACCTAATGTTACTTCCTATATTGTATAACTCTCTCATTACAACTTCTTAATAATCACATTCTTGAAAATTTGTACCCACTAACACAAAAAGATAATGCACATTAATAATATAATTTCTTCAATATTAAAATGTACAGCAATAATAAGTTATCCAGTAAACTTCCATAACAAAACTAAGATTAACTTACAAAACATTACATCCTCAAATTAATGTCACTGATCCATTGAGCATTCAAGAAGCATTATAAAGCAAAAAAAGAAAATCAAGTTACTCTTAGTCAAACTTATTCTAGTCTAATAGTAGGTTTAAAATGGAGCAAACTTAACATCACGTAATCAATGAAAATGTATACTCCTTGAGGCATTGTTAAGATTAATAAAACTATCTCAATAACTCTAAAATACTCACCAAAATAGATTTCAGGATAAATCTGTTCATATTATGATACATGGAAGGCAACCCGAACTCGTAAGATCAAAGTTTAAATAATCCCAGGCCATAAACTTTTCTGCTAATACAATTTTAACTTAAGGAATACAACATTAGCTATATCTTACATAGTACTATTTCCTTTAAAAAGTCTACACTAGAATATTGACGACAAGATAGTTTTGACAAGACAATTTCTAGTAAAATAGAATTTTAATTTATAGCAGGACGGAGTCAAATGTATATAAATCAAAAAGGAAAACAGAACATAAATGGCATACCTTCAAATATTTGATTTCGTAAATTAAAAAAACAAAAAGCAAAAGGAAGGGACGAATACTGACCTCGTTGTCAAAGAGCCGAACTCGAGCTCGCTCCTAAAAATCTATTCAAATCAGAAAACAAGAGAGCAAGGGAAAAACAATGAATAATTGGTGATTTTAACTAGTGAAGAACTGAATAAGTCTTAAAAGATTAACACAATTTCATAAACGTGGAGTTAAGTAGGGACATAAAGGAATTCCTCAAGTTATTAATGAGCTTTAGTTGATGCAATTTTATCTAAAGTAGACCAAACTTCTCTATATATATCACACTAGATAATGAAGGCCCCATATTACAATCATAAATATTTATGTAGGTATTTAATAAGATTTTCAAAAATAAATCTTTAACATTTTAAAATAAACACAATACAAAATGATAGTAGAGATCAAATAGCACCTACTATTGGAGTATGTCGACAAGGCTGAAACAATAATGACAGTGGTGACGACTGATAGTTTTGCTGCAGTGGCGGCACCGGAGGAATAGCTCCTATTACTAGTTCGCCTGGAACCGCGGCGGTGAGGGAGAGGAGGGTGGCGTTGGTCAGTAGTCGGTGTTGCGGTAGCCGTGGCGGTGGCAAGCGGGTCCATAGAGAGAGAAGAGGAAATAGAGAGAGAAAGTAGAGATGCGACTATTGTTGAATGGAATGAGGCTAGGGTTTTCTGTTAAGCTTAAAAATGGAAAGCAAAGAGAAATGTGATCTCAGCCGTTGGATCAATTTAATCAACGTCTGAGATCTAAATATTAAGATTTTGATCAAAATTGGATGAAAAATTAAATTCAATCTAATTAGATATAATTTAGCTAGAATTATAATAAATCGGATAAAATTAAGCTAAAATTATTATGAATTGACACAATTGAGTTAGAAAATACACAAATTTAAAAAATAATTGTTATTTCAATAATAATAATAATAATAAATAATAATAATAATAATAATAATTAAATAATAATTAAATGATCCTATTACTGTCGTTTTTCCATAACATGTTCTTGTCCTCTCCAATAATTATGAGTGTGCATGAATATTTATTTTAAAATTATCGATAATGATAATAGTAATAGTAATAATAATAATAATAATAGATAATGTATTTTGTAAAATAATTGTGAATGTGCATGTTTACGAAAAAATAATAAAATATTATATTTGAATTGATAAATCGTAAAAAATGGTAATAAAAAGTAATAAAATAATTTATTTATATTTTCAATTGGATTATCAGTTAATTAGATTCAGTTATCTAGCTTCTGATTACTGCATATGTCACTACACGGGATATACAGATATATACATATATTCGATTGGTTATCATCCTTCCAAATACGTACTACATACATCGATCAAATACACCATTTTATTACCCCATAATATACATCAATTAGCTTATCTTATGTTATTATACCTTCAACAGTATACTATATATCACCTTGATCGACCACGTGATATCAGTATATTCAATATATAACTAGATATATTTTGTTAGCTTTAATTTTAACTATGTATTACGTACATCACTATACAAGAGATATACATACATACACACATACATACATACATATATATATATATATATACATACCTATACATACACACACACACATATACACACTATCAACTATCAAGTTTAAAATACGTACTATATACATCACATACGTACACGAGTATATTACCCCATAATATAATGCGACGTATTTCATATACATACTTGACGAGTTATCGACTAATTTGATTATTAGCTTACATTAATATAACTTCAACGTACAGTATATTATTACTTTGATCATTTTAAATCAGGTATTCAATATGTTTGGATAGGTTCTGGTAGTTTCTGACTACATAGTTCATCGATCACTACATCATATATTTATATATATACATACACACACTCACACATATACACACTATCGACTATATTAAGTTCTAAATACATACTATACACATCACATACATACACAGGGATACTATCCATTAATATAATGCGACGTATTTCATATACATACTTTGATGAGTTATCGATTAATTTGGTTAGCTTACATTAATATAACTTCAACGTAAAGTATATTATTACTTCAATCGTTTCAAATCATCACATACCCAATTTTACTATCCAATAATAATATACAATGTATTTTACAGATACTCAGTTGAATTATCGATTGGTTTATCTTATGTCATTAGTTTACCATCGCTATATAATATGTATATATTATATATATTACCTATACATATACACACATACACACACTATCGACTGTAGCAAGTTCTAAATACGTACTATATACATCACATACGTATACGAGTAGTATACTATCCAATATTATAATACGATGTATTTATATACATACTCTGATGAGTTATCGATTGATTAGATTAGCTTAAATTAATATAACTTTGACGTACAGTATATTATTACTTCTATCGTTTCAAAACATGGTATTTAGTAATATGTTTGGAGAGATTCTAGTTTTTGACTACATCGTTCATCGATCGATCACTACATATATATATATATATATATATATATATATATATATATATATATATATATATATATATATATATATATATATATATATATATATATATATAAATATATATAAACTCTTAAATACTATATTACCTCATAATAGAACACATTCATTATATTCTAATGAATTATCGGTTATATAGGTACGTTACATTATTATAACTGCAATAGTAGCATAATATCGTTATCTCAACGGTATGATATATATACAACATGAACATAATCAATTCAAAACAAGAACATCATGACATATAGTCTAAACATAGGGTTCTTGAGCTTCATGGACGAAAGGAGTCCAAGAATCAACACTGTGCATACCTTAGTTCTTGATTCTATGAAGATTGACGGAGAGATTCTTGAATTTGGGTCTTGGATTTGAATCCTTAATTGAAAACCCTAGCTTGTTATTGAGAGAAACTTGAGAGAAACCCTTTATTTTGGATAAAATATGGTTGAATCATGTGTTATTGGGTTTATATAGGGTTGAAAAATTGACCCTTTTAACCCTTGAACGTGTATTTTATTTCTGAGAAAATTTCTCGATTTGGCAGGCTGGCGCACCGTGTCACTGGAAATTGCCAACTGGGAACTGTATTGATGGCGTGATGCGGTGAAATCGCATTGAAATACTGGATGGGACCTGAAAGTTCACCGCGATGCGGTGGTATCGCGCTGAGACACTGAAAAAAGGACAATTCTTAAATAGAGCCTTGGCGTGATGCACCACTATCGCGGAGAAACACTAGAAATCGATAATTTCCATTTAAGCTGGCTCCGCGATGCGCTGAGGGCTCAGATGGGACACTGTCTTACTAAAATAGCGCTAACTCTTCACCCGGGTGTCGAATTTGGGCGAATTTGGTATCGATGGAAATCTTATTGAATTTTTCACACGACAAAAAGTAAAAATCTTAAAAATACCGCATGTATAAAAGTGGATTCACATTTGAAATAAGTCTTTGATATTTTTGGGACGAATTTAAGCTAGGTAAAAGTATGAGGTATTACATATAGCTTCCCAAGCTCCCACAAGCTTCACTTTAAGCTCCATACTATTTTAGTGTTTAAATCCCAAGAGGAAAGATAAAAATAGCAAAATGGGCCAAAAAGAGTGAATTTTTCTGCAATATCAGATTTTTTTGGTAAATCAGACTTTAACGGGGTGTTTGAGATTCATTCAGAGTCCAATAAATGCAAATAAACTATGTAAGCATACTAAATTCGATGTTTCAAACACATTGGTAAAGTCAGATTTATGAAAAAAATATTATTTTCACAAAATTGACCCCGAAATTCGAAATCATAATTTTCTAAATCGAGGATCGAAATGAGATTTAAAAGCTGTAAAATCATATCAAACATGATAACACCCTAAATTTGACATTGCGGATCTATTGTCGAAGTCAAATTTTCCATACGTGGTCGTTTTAATCAAATATGGGTCCCACACTCATATTTTCAATTTTCCAACTTTCCGATCAGTAGGTCAAAATGAGCTCAGGTGCATCGGGACCCTAACCAAAGGTATAACCAGTCTAAAATAGCTATTTTAGAGCTGCTGGAGTAGTCCGTTCGTCCATCCGTTGCATGGATCAAAATATATCCCCATAAGTCTAAAATAAGGCTCTCGAAGCCATAAAAAATCATAATATCTCATAAATGATACCAAAATACATCGAAAAATATGTCAATCACTCCCACACCTCAGAAATACCATAATGCAATTATGGAGAGGGGTAAAATAGTCAAATCATATAAAATTATAAATTTCACATATTTCATCATATTTTTAGGTCGTTATAATAATCTCCGCCGGTGCGCGGCTGTAAGAACCTTGCCACACACATGGCTAAGATAACGATATTGGCAAAGTAATTCAAGATTGCATGATAGGGGGATAACCAATCCATACTCGGAATCACGTCAAAATCAACCATGTCTAGCACAATAAGGTTAGCCCGAGTGTCATGCTCCTGAACAGTCATAATACACGATCTATGTACCCGATCCACTACTAAAGAATCACTCATAAAATTAGCTACACGTAAAATCTCATTCAATGAATCTCAACAACCCCAACCGCAGTACATAATAAGAAGACACATAAAAATATATAAAATTTTGATTAAAGTTTTGAACATAAGACATAGGAATACATGGAGCTTATGAAGTTTGTTCTAAAATACTCGATCAACTCATGACCATGTTGAACTCTTTCTTTTACAACCAGAAACTTTATATCAATGTGCTTTGACTTTAATTTACCCAACTCATGTTGTTATTGGAATATATGACTGCAGACTTACTGTTGCAAAATAACTTAAGTGATCTTTCAATGCCATCCGATCCACAATTTGCAGCCATATTTCTTAATTAAATGCCTCATAATATATATATTTTTTTTTAAAAAAGGCGAAATCCACCGACAAGTATCTAAACTTGGCATGATATTTTACGTTGGCACCTAAAGTAGTCGGTGTTCATTTCAGTACCTCAACTAGTATTTTGGTGTGTTATTTTGGTACATTTTTTACAATCAGTAAAAATATGTGATGTGTGTGCATTACACGCGCTATGACGTATAAAGTGGCCAATAATAATAGGACATTAGACCTTTTTTATTATAATAATTTTTAAATAATTAATTTAAATTTTAAAAATTATAAATTAAATAATTAATTTAATTTAACTTAAATTAAATTGATGATGCCCCCACCCCCACCACCCCAGATCATCTTTTGGAGCACCCACCCCGTACTCCCCACCACCTCCCCAATCATCTTCTTCAAATCCTCAACCTTTAAATTACCTGTTGAATCCCCTGCCCCCAACACCTACTGCAACAGCCCATCCCCCCTCCCCTAAATATGTCTTCTCCAACACTGAATTTTACATAATTTTATTTCACCCTTAATGCAAAGTCAAGATAAGATGACAAATGATTTTCAATGTAGAGAAAAAATTAATTTCACTCTCATTAATTAATTTTAAAATAAGAAATCTGGGAATAATTGAAGGTTTTGGTGAATAAAAATGGATTCTCAGATAGTCCTCAGACATTCCTCGCAGACAGTTAGTATGGGATTTCCCACAGGCCCAAAAGTATCCCATCATTTCAGTTATGTTCCAGAGTTGTACAGATCTCATTCATAATCATGAGAACTCTTTCGCAAACCTAAAATTAGATATGTCATCAGATCCCTTCTCAAAATCCTATGATAGCTTATGACCTAGAGTTAGAAGTATGAACTCAGGAGTTTAGCAGTAGTAGAGTTGGGATAACATTATCCAGGTTGAATAGATTATGTATTCATGGGGATAGATATACCAGAGTAAATCAGTAGGCTTGAACCGTGCAAGCTAGCACTTAAGTTATTAATTTGATACTAAGTATGAAGGTGTGGATGTGAATTAAGTGATATGGCATTAGTAGTCTATGAAGAAATAGAAGAAGATAATGTGTTTAGTAAGGTAAGCATGTGTCAAACAGAGTATTAGTAGGTAAGCATGTGTCAAACAGAGTATTAGTAGGTGACGATGATTGCAGTTCAGTTCAGAGTTTAGTAAAGTGCTCACAGACTTATGATGATGGCTTAAAGCTAAAGTAGGGATGATATATCAAGTGACCGAG
Source organism: Capsicum baccatum var. pendulum (assembly GCA_030864225.1). Taxonomy (NCBI): domain Eukaryota; kingdom Viridiplantae; phylum Streptophyta; class Magnoliopsida; order Solanales; family Solanaceae; genus Capsicum; species Capsicum baccatum. Next base: position 24,620,613 of record CM061560.1, read on the forward strand.
TAGACTCACACATCCTGGTAGTAGTGCCAGTACGTATAGAAGAGCAGTAAGGGGAAACCGATTCCCCAACCCATCCTTATCTCAGTATAGAGTTTTGTACTTCAGTCAGCATGATGCCTAAGAATGCTTCACATCTCAGTTCCATGAACACAGGTTATATTCACATGCTTTCCAAAGAATTATGTACGATTCCAGTCCTCAGCATAAGGAGTTCAGTTCTATTCCCCTCAGTAATGCAAATCATGTCCCATGAATACAGAAAACTCTAAACTCAGGTCATGCAGCTCACGACTCATGTACTCATGCCATGTTTGACGGTATGTTCAGCCCACATGACTTATGTTCCACTCTTAGTGATTGGCTAAGATCAGGCTATGTCATATATATTCTCAGTTCAAACCTTTTTGGTAAATCTATTTTGTATTCTATTCCTCAAGTATCAGTCATGTGTCAAGTTTAGTCAGTATCCATTCATGTTTTAGGTCCTCCTGATTTAATTCTTCAGTAAGCTCTCCCTGTGAAAATAGTATGGTGATGAGCAGTTGCTTAGATGGGAGAGAGTAAATATTTCATGATTAAGAGAAGATTCTTGGATGCTTATTTTACATGAGGGCATAATAATGAAGATAGGCTTGAATTTCATGTTAGTGTGCCAATAAAGGGCTATCAAGAGGTTGTAATTAGAAGTTGGGAAAGTACAAAGTGTGAGTAAGAGTATACATTCAGATCGTCGACTTATGTCAGTCATCACTGCATGGCTATAAAAAAAATCAGTTACCATGTCAGTTACAGTTTCAGTGTTCAGAACTCTGTAATCAGTGTTCAATCTTTACTATTCTTTTGGTCTTAGTTTTGGCTATGGTCGGGGGTACGTTTCGATTCAATAGATATTTTTTGGTTTTGATTAGAGGCCTTGTCAAACTATAGTGGGCATGGGTGGTATCGGTATTGATATTGGTATTGGTATTGATATTGGTTAGTTGTTTAATTGTGGATGGTTAGTTTTGAATATAGACTTATTGTAATATCTTTAAATTGATATTCTCTTATCTTGTTATATGGTTGGAATTCATCTGACAAGGGGTGTAAGATGGTCAATGGTTTGGGGTATTAGGGGTGGTCTATGATCCTAGTTGGATTTAAGATACCTGACACGGCCAGACCTTGGTTCGGATCATGTCAGATTAGTATCAGAGCATAGGTTCATAGTCAATTGGGTGTCCACAAAATCGTGTCAAGTAGAGTCTCTTTTTACGGGTGTGTAGCGTGCCACACTCATAAGAGAGAGGCTACAGGGAATTTAGAAATATTTCTCTTTTTTGTGTTTTGTTTTTGAGATGTAAAGTCTAAGGTCTTGGATATCTCTAATTATTGTTTGCTCGCCTTTCAGATCGTGCCTCCAAGAAGATCTGATGTTCGTGGGAAACCTTCTGTCCCGTCTGAGGATAATGAAAATAGAGCTCGTCTTACTCTAAAGGTTAAGATTAGGTCTAGGGCCACTATCTTTAGTGGTCCTAATGGATCTCCATCGATTCTTTCTCTCCCTCCTCAAACACCTCAAACTGACGTGTCTAATGCTGAGTTTCGCCAATCAATCCATCTGCTCACTCAGTTGGTTGCCTCTCAGATCGAGCATGTGGATTCTGTTTCTCCACCATATAAGGCCATTAGAGTGGGCCAATTTATAAGGTTGAATCCTATTGTTTTCACTGGTATGAAGGATGAGGATGATCCTTAGGGTTTCATAGATGAAATGGAAAATATTTTCCATGTAATGCATGTTACTGAGGTGAAAGGTATGGAATTTCCAGCCTATCAATTGAAGGATGTAGCACATCAATGGTATGAAGAATGGGAGCAGCTCAGGGGTGTAAATGTTGAGTCTTCCTCATTAGAGGAATTTTCTAGATCTTTTTTTTATTACTTCTTTCCTCAGGAGTTGAGGGAGGTGAAGGCCGAAGAATTCGTGAATTTGAGGCAAGGCAGGATGACAGTCAAGGATTATACCTCAAAGTTTATCAGTTGTCCTAGTATTCTCTTGATTTGATGTCAATCATGAGGGCTAGAATGAGGAAATTCACTTCTGGGTTGTCCTGTGATTTGATTCTAGAAAGTAAGGCTGCCTTATTAGACAAGAATATACATATTTCTTGGCTTATGGTTTATATGTAGTAGGCTGAGGAAGACAAGAAGAAGTAGACTGAAATTGGGGAGAAGCACAGTAAGAATTTTAGATTTTTTAATCAAGGTAGAGGTCAGCAATAAAGAAGTAAGATGGTGAAAAGTGGTCTAAGAAAAAGTAGGGGAGTTCTGATTCTTACTCTACGACTACTGCTACTTATCCAAATCCATAAGGTAATCATCGTTCATAAAATGACAGCGGGTTTAAGGTATAAGGTGCCCAATCTCAGGCTAGTGGGGCCCAATCAGCTCCATCATATCCTCCCTGGAAATTTTGTAATCAATTGCATCAGGGTTTTTGTGATGAAGGAAGGGAAAAGTATTGGTTTTTGTGATGAGGGAAGGGGAAAGTGTTTAAAATATGGTCAGCCATGGCATATGCTTAGAAACTGTCTTGTGGGTAAGGTAGCTTCAGAGAAAAACAATATTTTGGTTGACTCTTCATCAGCTTCGGCACCAAAGGGTACCCTATCTGGCTCCGACACTGGTTGAAACTGACTCTATGCTCTCACTACCCGTCAGGTGTCTGAGGCATCACCTGATGTCGTTACTGATATGTTGAAATTCTTTTCTTGTGATGTGTACTATTTACTTAATTCAGGGTCTACTCTTTCTTACATGACCCCACTTGTGGCAATGCATTTTAATTTTGGTACTGAGTGTATTTCGTACCCTTGATGGGTGAATCTTTGGTGGCCAGGAGAGTCTATAGAGGTTGTATGGTATCCGTGGGTGGTAAGAAAACCTTGGTGGATTTATTTAAACTAGATATGGTTGATTTTGATGTCATATTAGGTATGGACTAGTTGTACTCGTGCTATGCTTTTTTAGATTGTCGAACCCATAAGGTTATTTTTAAATTTCCTAATGAGTCGGTTATTGAGTGGAAGAGGGCTCACTAGTCCTAAGGAAAGATTCATATCATATCTTAGAGCCAGGAAATTGATTTCCAAGGGATGCCTTTATCATTTGGTACAAGTTAAAGATTCTAACTTAGAAGGTCCTTCTTCATGATCCGTCCCGATGGTAAATGAATTTCCTAAAGTTTTTTCTGATGACCTTCCTGGTGTCCCTCTAGATATGGAGATTTATTTTGGGACTGATCTCATTCCAGACACTCATCCTATCTCTATTCCCCCATATAGAATAGCTCCAGTTGAGTTAAAGGAGCTTAAGAAGCAACTGAAGAGTCTTTTAGATAAGGGTTTCATCTGTCCGAGTGTGTGCCCGTGGGGTGTACCTATTTTGTTCGTAAGCAAGAAGGATGGTTTTCTTCGAATGTGTATTGATTATCGATAATTGAAAAAGGTAACGGTAAAGAATAAGTATCCTCTTCCAAGGATAGATGATTTATTTGATCAACTTTAGGGTGCTAAGTTTTTCTCTAAGATCAATCTTCGATCTGGGTATTATCAATTGAAGATTAGAGAGGTGGAAATCCCTAAGACTGCCTTCCAAACTTGTTAGGGGAATTTTGAGTTCCTGGTTATGCCTTTTGGATTGACTAATGCCCCGACAACATTCATAGACTTGATGAATAGGGTATTTTGTCAGTTTCTGGATATATTCATCATTGTATTTATAGATGATATTTTGGTGTACTATAAGAGTGAGGAGGATCATTCCGATCACCTCCGTATTTGTTACAGACCTTGAAAGACTAACATTTATATGTTAAATTCTCTAAGTGTGAGTTCTGGTTGAACGTTGTTACTTTTATGGGTAATATCATATCTAGTGAAGGGATCATAGTAGATTCGTAGAAGGTTGCAGTGGTTAAGAAATGGCCTAGGTCCACGTCTTCAACCAATATCTAGAGCTTCTTGAGTTTAGCCAGTTACTGCAGGAGATTTTTGGAAATTTTCTCTTCTATTGCTACCCCATTGACTAAGTTAACTTAGTAGAAGATGAAGTTCTTGTGGTCCAATGCTTGTGAGGGTAGTTTTGAGAAACTGAAGGATAAGCTACTTCAGCTCCGGTATTGACTTTGCCTGAAGGCACTGATGTTTTTGTGGTCTATTATGATGCATCCCGTACGGGGCTTGATTGCATTTTGATGCAGCATGGGAAAGTGGTAGATTATGCCTCTATACAGTTGAATATGCATGTGTAATGCCCTAATTTTCTGGAATCGAAATGTCACACGGTGCTCATGATCCTAAAGGACCACAAGCTAACCCTCTACTGATATCTGTACCTGAGCACTGCATAATATAATATAATAAATACAGAAAACTAGCAGAAACTTGCCATAAGGTTCAAAACATCTAAAATACTCAAAACTGAAAACTGAATACTGATACATCTGTCTGAAAAGCCTCTAATTGTCTGAACTGTGGAGTTGATGGGACATGTCCCCAACTAACTCCGTCTACTGAAAATAAACTCATTCTAATGCCATAATAAAATAAGGATCATCCTTGAATGAAAAGAACTCACTGCTACGTCTACTGCTGCTGACTGAGTCTGGACTGCTAAGGGTGCTCTAGATCTCATGCTTCTGAACCTATGGTATAAGAAACCATAGCGCAAGAGAAAATTATGTGTCAATACTTTGAATGTACTGGTATGCTAGATGAGGTAAGGCTAAATGCAAGGGCTTATGCATGAACATAGCTTAACTGGATAACATGAGAGTACTAAATGAGGACATATCCATGAAGGCACAAACCATAACTGAAATCATCGTGACTCTGAATACTGATACTGTTTTACTGACATCTGAACTCACTACTAATATTAAGGTACTGGATAACTGAATCTTTTGATATTGATAACTGAGTACTGAAGTTGAGATCAGTCCTCTCTAGCGGTTGATCTCTGAAACTGATGATACTGAAGCTGATTAACTGAACCTGCTCATATTAATGACTGAGTTCTAACTTTGCTACTATTAACTGACTAAATCTGTGATCAAACTTTTCTAACAGATGATTTCTGAATCTACTAATAATGATAAAGAATGATTGTATCTGAGATCAGACCTATCTAGCGAAAGATCTCTGAATCTTTTAATAATAGAAATGATGGACTGAGTTTGAGATTAGGTTTATCTAACGGGTGATCTCCGGCTCTATTAGTATTGATACTAATTAACTTTATGTGAGACCAGGCCTAGCTAGCGGGTGGTCCATGAATCTATGGAACTATCTAAGTTCCTTACTGAGATGGGTGACTGTATTTGACAGTCCTGATTTCTGAGTTCTACTCTGAAAACTGATACTGAAACTACAACTGTGGGAGTTTTCACTTAACCAATATGCCCCAAATCTGATCTAGTGGGGTCCAACCTGTAACCCTAGCTGGAAGGGTATCAATACCATGCCATGGGTAAAGACCTCTGCTATGGTCAAGCCTCTGTAACGGGTGACCCTGAACAGGAAGTTAAGCCTAAGAAAATATGATAGTCAAGCCTTAATCTAACTGGTGACTCCTGGTCCTGCGCTGGCTACGCAGTTCTGGAGTTTAGGGACTATTACCAATGACTCTACCTCTCTAACGGGGAAGTCTTCATCCCTGCACTCGCTCGGTGCTAGTTCCTACTCCCAGCTGAATAGATACTGATCTGATTCTTAGATTGTTCTAGACTGAGCTGAATCTGTTACTGTTCATATTTCTTGACTGGTCTGACTGAGTTCGCTTGGTTCCGTTATCTGACGAAATACTTCTGAATCTTGTTATCTGACTGAATGATACTGAGTTCTGAATTGATTACTTAAATGGTACTGAGGTCTGAACTGAACACTTGAATACTACTAGATCTGAGCTGAGGACTGAACTGAGGCTAGAATGCTAATGATACTGAGATTACTGAAATTTTTTAAGTTCTATAACTGTCTGAGAGTACTAAATTCTGTAATTAACTGAGTTATAAGAATTGTGGTTTGACTGAGATTATCGTGAAAACTGACACGGGCTCTAGACTTGCAGCTAATTTGTCAGGTATAAATATCCCCAGGACTCGATAACATAAAAGTAAAACTAACCATTTTTGAATGATCATGGCCATGGACTTTTATTCACCATTACAATAATTAAAGCATCTCTTCAAGCACTTGGAAATCATAAACACGTGATAGTATAGGAAGATATATTATTGTCCCATACTCCATTCAACGAGCTCTTGCATCAAACACTTAACATGCATTAAAGAACACATAACTGGGGGATTTCATGCTAACATTTCACAACTTATTCACTAAGTCTTTTCAACAAACACTTGGCATGCATAAACTTACACGAAATTGAGGATTTTTTGTTAACATGCTATAATATCTCTAATTCCTTCACATAAACGTTTTATCAAACATACGGGGAACATGCTTTGGTTATACCACAGATTCTATTCTTAATTATCATGAATACATCAATATCATGCCACTTGAAGAGGGTTTATCATGAACATTGTACAATTCATCACATACTAGAATCAACTCTTGAAATCGATAGTCTAAATCATGAATTAAAACTCAATAATAACATGAACTTCAATTTCAATTCACATGAATCATGAAAACTCATAAATATAAGATCTTTGAATTTAGAAAAGGGTTCTTGAACCTCTTGGGTGGAAGAAACCCAAGAATCAACATCTGCATACCTTAGTTTCTTGATTCTTGAAAAGTTAACGGAGGAATCTTGAGTTCTTGAACTTTTGGCTTGAAACCCTAGGTTGTTCTTGTGGAAAATTAAGAGAAGATTAGTATATTTGGGTGAAATAATGAGAAATCTCATGTTAAAGAGTATATATAGGGGTAGAAAAATGACCATTTTGCTATTGGAATTAAAATCTGGAACTGGAAAAATCTCGATTTTACATATTGGCGTGACGCGCCAGCCTACTGAAAATTGGACAATTGGAAAACTGGGCCTTGGCGCGACGCGGTGGAAATCGCATTGTCACCTTGGTTGCTAACTGAAAAGATACTGGGACGCGGTGGAATCGCGGAGGCTCATTGAATTTTGACAATTGCCATTTTGGCTGGCTCCGCGACGCGCTGAAGTACCAGTGGTACACTGTCTCACTAAAATGGCTCTAATTCTTTGCCCGAGTGTCGGATTTAGGCGAATTTAGTATCGACAAAAAGCTTATTCAATTATCTACATAAAAATAAGTCGATATTAGGGAAATTCTACACGATTTAAAATACTTATCACTTAGGAAGTCAGCCCATACTCCCCTTAAGAATGAAACTCAACTTAAAGAAAATTTGGGGTATTATAGCATGAGAAGAATTATCCGACTAATGACTTGGAGTTGTTGGTTGTAGTGTTTGCGTTGAATATCTGGCATCACTATTTGTATGCAGCGCATATGGATGTCTTTTCTTATCATAAGAGTCTGCAATATGTATTCACTCAAAAAGAGCTAATCTCAGGCAAAAAGGTAGTTTGAGCTACTCAAGGATTATGGCATGAGTCTTCACTACCATCCAGGTAAAGCTAATGTGGTTGTTGATGCTCTTAGCAGATTATCCATGGGAAGTCTAGCTTATGAAGATGAGGATAAGTGGAAATTGATGAAGGACATTCATCGTTTGGCTAACCATGCAGTTCGTCTTTTGGACTCGAAAGATGGTGGTATGTTTGTGCAAAAGGTGGCGCAGTCATCTCTCAGTACTGAAATAAAAGAGAAGCATGTATTGGATCCTGTCTTAATAAACATTAAGGAAAATATGGGTCAACAAAAGGTGATGGCCTTCGAGATTGATGATGATGGTATCTTAAGGTATCAAGGTAGATTGTGTGTTCCTGACATAGATGGGTTGCGAGAGAGGATCTTGGTCGAGGCTCATGATTCGTATTATGCCATTCATCCTGATTCGACAAAAATGTATCATGACCATTTATGCTACTACAACAAAAGTTTAACTCATCCATGCCACTGTTGTTATAGAAAAGGTTCAGTAGTGCAGTGGCATGTTTGGTCAGGCCGCAAACATAACTTATTTCATGTGACCTTTTATTAGAGGCTCACATTATCAAATCAAATCAACCAATGTTATATAAAATCAAAATTAACAATCGGATCCACTAAAATAATACTCGACCCACATGATTAAAATAAATCAAACTCATTAGAATAAAAATCGGACGTATCAATTGGATAGGTGTAGGTTGAATTTTATTTTAATGGGTCCGAGTTTTATTTTTTATTTTAAGTAATTTTAGTTGATTTAGATTTGATGATGTACACTTCTAATAAAAAGCATGTCGCAAAAATGATTTTACAAAATAATCATTAAAAAATAATAGCACGAACGAGCTTTTTGTGTAATAATAATGACATAAATAAGCCAAATTTTTACGATAATAATATAAATAAATTAAATTTTAACGGATAAGATAAATGACATTGAAGTAAGGGTTGAATGTCAATTCTTTTAAACACAACACAGTGGCGGACCCAGAATTTAAGGAGTGTGGGTGCTTACTATAGGGAAAAAAAATAAAAAATCACCTCAACCTGGTTTGAACCCTAGCACACCTACCAATGGGGAGGCTTAAAGATCAACCTAAATGTCAGCTCACCTAACTAACTTCTTGTTTAGTGGGTGCTTTTATATAATTTATTCCTATTTTGATATATTTTTAATGTAATTATACTTATTTCACAACAAATTTAATGGGTGCCAAAGCACCCAAAAATTATGCATAGGTTGCCCCTGGCACAACAAATGATGGAATATTGAAGAAAAGTTATGACATTTATAAATGAGTTTAGTAGCATGTTTTTTCAGGTCGTCGGCATAACTTATTTTTGAGCACGTGTTAGTGGGGAGGTGAGGCTAAAACCAAAATTAGAAAAAAGACCATGAGTATTTTTAACCTGACTCGAAATACACGTGTATGAATGCACACGTGCCAAGAAATTTGTTTATAGTAAAATAATGTGTATAATAATTAAAAATATCAAAACTTATTATTTTTGAGAAATTTAAATATTTTTCCTCTTTACAAATAGGAAAAACAATTCTTAAATGCTAACAGTAACATCAAATTTATCCATTATTGGTCTTTTCACCTTTCCAATAACAAATTAGGGCATACTTCATTTAATTTAATTCAATTTGTTATTATCAATTTTCCAAAAGTAAATTTGGGTATGTTTCATATAATTTGATTTGCTAGCTTTAATTTTCCAATAAAATCTTGTGTCAAATTTCATTTATGAAAACTTCTCATGAGATTCCTATTTAAATGAGCTTCAAATTATTTTCCAAGTGTATGGTGCATTCTTTTGTTCTCAAGACAGGGGGTATAGGTACTAATTCTCTCATTCACTAATTACATATTTATTTTGTGAATAATTAAAGTTATATCCATTTGATCCCTATTATGTATAGTACATGTTAGAATAGTATCATATGTATTCTTTTCAATTTTATAAAGAAAATTTTACCCAATATGATATTATATCTTTTGGCTATTTTTTTTGGACGACTGACTATTTAAATTAGCTTCACTCTTTTTTTCTTTTTTTTTTTTTTGCAGCAAAATGACTTCGACCGCATCTTCTTCATCTTCTTCCTCAAAAGGTGAGAGAAAATCCGGAGATAAAAACATTGAGCATACTTATTGTCGAAAATGAGGACATCGCTCAGTCAACATACATATTGTGTCTTCAGAAGTGTGGGGTGGAGACATTAGGAGTGAGAAATGAAGCAGTTACTGTTAAGATTCATGATAATAACACGAATGCGTTTTGATCTAATCCTAATGGGCTCTATTATATATGGATATTATCGAGGTAATTAATCCCTAGCTTTTAATTGCGGGGAAAGAACAGAAACGACACTTCAAATTAAACTATTTCCTTGAAAATGATCATGGAATTTAAATTCCACTTTGTAGCCATTTTAATTTACTGACTGGTTCCATACCGTTTTTACACAACTTTTATACAGGTTTTATACAAATCTTATACATAAATATTCTATACGGAAATTATACTGTTTTGATACATAGTTTATATAATAACTGTACTTTTTTTTACACGTTTTATATTACAATTATATAATTTGTATACACTTTCTATATATTGTACATATACATATTTGATAGAACTATACAATTTCTATACATATATCTTATATAGATTCATATTCTATTTAATAATTATTCGTTTTTATATAATTTAATTATTATTTCTAAACAATAAAAAAAAGCAGAATATTTGATCAATTTAAAAATTTATAGTAAAAAAAAATTGAAATATTTTTAAAAGGGCCGAATTGCCCAAGTTGAATATTGTATCAGTATTGTATATAGATTGTATTAGTATCATATATGAACTGTATATGGACTACGTGGATCAAAATGACCCAAATTGGAAAACATTAGGAAATGATCATGAAATGGCATTTGTTTAGCCGACTGGACATTATTTGTCCAAATGCCAAACTTGAACTATAATTGGGCTATTATTTTTTAAAAAGATCATAGAGTGTCCTTTCCTCTTTAAATCTATTCTTAATTTATACATAATTGTTTACTCAGATTTTGTTTTAATGATATGAATAATGTTTATAAAGCTATATGGCATGACTCGAAATATACGTGAAATACACGTGCATATATGGAGAAATTAGTAATAAAATAAAGTGAACGGAGCTACCCTCCATCTATTTACTCAATATATATTTCTCTATTAGATCATACTTTTAGTCCTATATTACATGAACCCTTCAGAAGTATTATCGCACTCACGTTGGGTTTCAAAAAAAAAAAAATACATAGCTTTTGAAAAATCTCACACAAACCTATCAAAATTTTCTTAAGAATCCAAACAACATAACTTTTATCTACGCGTGAACCGCGTTTCCATTTTAACTACTATTTAATTGAACTTTTTTTTTCTTGTATTTAGGCAACAAAAAAGCTTAGATCAATGGGGATTACTACTATGAAGGGGCGGATCCACGTATTATTTTGAGGTGCTTCGGCATTCACTAAACTCGACGTAGAATATGTATTATTATATATGAAACACTGAAAAATGGTATAAACAATAAAAAAAGCACTCATAGAACTAAAACTTGTCTGTGTGTTCTGACTTTAGGTGGATCTTTCATGTCCAGGTGCTTGAGATTGATTCCCCTTAGCTACGCTGCATTTTTGTATAATTTTTTTTTGTAATTTATCAGTTACATTTAATGGACACACACGCACAAGACCCTCCCCCCCCCCCCCCCCCCCAAGACCCAAGTACTCTTGTACACTAGTTCACACGCATATGAATTTGACTTTTTTTGTATTACTTTTTTTTTTTACTTCTTAATTTATTAAACTAAAAGTACTTTTTGTATTTTTTTAATTACTTAAACAAAAAATTTGAAAACCTTTTAGCCTTCTCCACCAAAAATCTTACTCTTCCAAAACTTAAACACCAAATTTTATTGTTACATTTAAATAGTTATATATTTATATTATGTCATCATCAGCAAATTATGTTAAAAAAAAAAAAAAAAATTAAAGCCAAAGGCGAAGCCAGAATTTGAAGTTAGTAGGTTCTGAATTTAAAAAAGTGTAAAAAATCAAAAAAATAAAAATGCTTTAATGGGGTTCGAACACACGTCCGTGGCAGAAGAGAGACCCTTAATGTTGGTCCATCACCACTAGGCCAAGTGATAATGTTTGTTAATGGGTTCACACTATGTAATCATATACGTAGTGTAAATATAGAGTTTGCGTAAAAGCTACTGAATTCGTCCAAACCCTCGTAGGGTACTGTAGCTCCACCCCTGATTAAAGCACCCACAACCTTAAAATTTTGGGTCCGCCACTGCTACTATGATTGTTGGAATGCCAACTAAATGTGACAAAGAAGAATACCGCAGAGTTTATGGAAGCTGGTCTTGATGAATGCTATGAGCAACCATTAACAATGGAGATATTTCTGTCTTATAGAGAAAATTTCCAATAAAGCTTAGAAAAAAGTGATATTTATATTGATAATATAGAAGAAATAAAACTATATTATATAGTTCTTTAGTCATGTACTTGACCTATTCAAGTACTATCAAATTTGGTGAGTATTAAAGATGTACTAGTATACATATGATCATGATGCTATACATCCTTATTATTATGAAGTATATTTCTTTTTTCCTCATTTCTCAACTGGATTAATTTGAATTCCCGTCAAAAAGTAGTTTTTTGAAGGATAAAGGTTTTTTTTTTTTATTCTAATTTCTGATTCAGTGTTTAATTTTCATAACTTGAGATTTGACTAATATTATGGATTTGCGCCAGAAAATCCACATGCAAAGATAAAAAAATTCTTTATTAAAGACACTCCATTCTCTTTGCTTGTGCTCAAGATTGAGTATTAGTCCAACAAACAATAGTATATAAGAAGTCCATTTTTTTTTTTTAAATAAGGTTTAAAAATTTGATATACAATATTATACACCTTGTATATATTCATTATACAAATTTATAAGAGGTGTTCATACAAAAACTAACTTCATCACAAGATACAAAAACTAACTTCATCTTCTTCCTAAAATCCAAGCATTATATCCATCCAAAACACCTCACAAGCTATACCAAATCACCCAAATTTTAGATTTAGGATCCTCAATACGTACCAATCAATAATGCCCACTCGAACCAGAATTTATTTGCAAAATTTCGATTTTCAAACTTTGAAGCTTCAACAATGGTCGTCTATAGAGTTTTTGTTTTCTATTCACATTCTCTTCCTTAAATCAATAGGTAATCATGTTTTTCAACTAATATATGAAATTAAATTGTGTATTGTCATATGTGGGAATAATAAAAATGAATTACCAACATGACTTGGAGAAAATTCGCCGTAATTTAATTTTCAATCTGAATTGAGATGGATCTTGATCTTTCATTAAAGATAATTAGTTCTTAGTCAAGAAAATTTGCAATCAAAGTTCTTTTATTAGTTCTTAATGAGAAGGTAGATTTGTTTTTCATCTTATTAAAAAAAAAAAAAGAAAAAGTAACTAATAGTTGAGCAAAGCTCTAATATTAGGCATTTATTTTATAGTAAATTTGTGATTTAACATACATGTTACAGGCTGAATGTCCCTTTTTATAACTTATAAGCACCAAAAAATGAGAGAATATTGAACAAAAAATTTATAAATGATTTTAATAGTATGTTTGGTGAGACCGTCCACAAAACTTATTTTAAGCGTGTGCTGGGTGAGGGCGAGGGAGGCTAAAACCAAAATTTTAAAAAGGTTGTGAATATTTTCAACATGACCCGAAATACACGTGCAAAGTACGTGTCAAAAATAAGTTATTATTAAATAAGTTATACAATAATTGAAAATGTTCAAAACTTGATATATTCAAGAAATTTAAATATTTTCCTTCTACAATACCTCTTTAGAAAGAGGAAGAAAATACTCTAAATGCTAATAACATTATATTTTTCCATTCATCTTTTCAGTTTTTCTTTCATTTAATTTGATTTTCTATTTTAATTTTCCAATAAAAATTGCAGCAAATTTCATTTATGCAAATTATGACATCTTTTCTAGTATATTGTGCATTATTTTGTTCTCAAGACAAAGAGGGCTATAGTTACTAACTCTCTCATTCAGTATTTGGATATTTATTTGGTAAATAATTGAAATTATGTTTTTTTTTTTCTGCAAATAGATTTAAAATTATATCCACTTGGTCCCTATTATGTATAACTAGTTTAGGTGGACGCGTCTCGCGCGTGTACCTGATTTTAAATGTTACACTAAATAGGATATTTGTATAAATAATAAAGATTAATACAATAATTAAATTCAGCATCTTTGGAGAATTTAATTAATTAAACCTAACATTTACCAAAAAATTGTTAAGTCGATCGACATTTATCTACCACCTATAAACTGTAACAAATAACACGATAATATAGATATCAAAATAATACAACTAAACTTCACTTCTACACAAAAATATTCTCAAAACAAAGATATAAATACAATACAATTAAACCTAACCTTTATCTAAAAAGTTTATCAAAGCCAACCGACATTCATCTGCCACCTGTAAATTCATCTACGACCTGTAAACTACGTACAACAAAATAATATAATAGTCATCACAAAGCTTTAATTTTGATGAAATAATTCTTGTCTAAGCAAAAAATTGACCCTAAAGAATGACTTGAATGAAAACAAAGAAGAAATATATATAAACACGTTTAATTCTATTATGTTGACAAAACCAGTGAAGTTGGGAGTTAGAAAATTAAGCATTCACCAATCTAGACATGCAACCGAATCAAGTTAAATGAGCATCAATCATATTTTTTCAATAACTAAATCGGTTTCTTCTGTAGTTTAACGTGCATCTTAATATTTATAGAAGTATTTCATTAATAGAGTCCTATTTTAGGAGTATTTTTCTATCCTATCTTAGGAATATTTTTCTACCCTATTTTAGAAGTATTTTTCTAATTGATCAGTGCAAAAAAAATATTAATTGATTCTCCTTCCATATATTTTAGGAGTCACATATTTTAGGATTCTAGTTAATAAAATAAAAATAATTTAATAATAAATTAAAGAAAATAGTGAAAAGACAGTTTTATCTAAAGAATGATCTTTTAATGAAGGATAAAAACTTCAAATCACTTTTCTAAAGATCCTCACACTTTTAATATATTATAAATATAAATTATAAATTATGAATTATAAATAAATTATAGATATAGATTATAGAAACATGTTAGAATTTAGCATCATATGTGTTGATTTCAAATTTTCAATCTTCATAAATTTTTTTACCCAATATGGCCAATATATATATATATTTGGCTATTGATAAATTGTATCTTCTAGTTATTTTTTGGACGACCGACTATTTAAGTTAATTTTTTTTTTTTTTTTTTGCATTAAAATGTCTTCGAGCGCATAATCTTCCTCTTCTTCAAAGGGTGAGAAAAAAGTCGGAGATAAAAAGCTAAGCATACTTATAGTCTAGAATGATGACAATGCTCGGATAGTATCGAGGTAATTAGTACGTAATTTTTAGTTTATTCTTAACTTTACACGTAATTGTTTACTTCAAGTTTTATTTTAATGATATGAATAATAATTTAGAAAGCTACATGACATGATTCAACAATCGACATACACGTGAAATATACGTGCATACAGATAAATTAGTAATAAAATAAAGTGAACAGAGCTAGTAGAAAACATACCCAAAAACATCTTTAAACTTACCCTAATATGCATGGTATCCTGGTAATTAATACCTAATTTTAATTCATTTGACTATGTCATTTTGGTTCTTCCACTAACTAATTTTTACATACTTATTTAATATTTTCCCTTGATCCGTCCACAATAAGATTGAGTTAAAATATGTTGATTTGAATTGTGTAAAAAGGGTTAAATAATGAATCATAACTCAATCCGTCCAACTCTTGTCCAATTTTAATTTCTTGGTTTATTCTTTTACAGTTTGAATAGTTACCAAAATTAACTATTAATTATTTTTTTTATTATAATTATATATAACATATTATATAATTTTTTTAATTAAATATGTTGACAAGATTTCTCATGATTCAATTTGGTAAAAATAACGCCAACCAACCCTTTTTTGGTCATTCAAAAATAGTCAGTCTTGGGAGTTTCAGCTTTCACAAATAGTTTAAGTACCTACTTATGCACATCAAAGTTGAAGGACATGGATGTCAACGATCAAATTAAAAGACATATTTATTTATTACACCAGTATAGAATCTTGTATTTTGTCTTAACTTCATGTATAATTGTTGACAATTAACTCAAAGTTTTATTTTTAAAAACTTATATATAACATGGCTCGGCATATGCATACAATGCGCGTGCATGCAAAAAAAAAAAACTAGTACTATAATAAAATAAAATGGAAGGGGCGCGCTTCATTATCGAGAGCTTCAAAAAATAGGAAGAAAACCCCTAATTTACCTATACAAAAGTTAGCTGAAAACGATGGCCGCAACAGCCACTGGCTAGCCTCCAATGGTGGAGATTGGTCAATTAGCTATAACCAGTGTTGTTGGTGATGGTTTGGTACCAAAAACATCGTATGCAACTTTGTTGATTAACCCCTACTCAATCTCATAAATCTGTGCCATTGAAGAAAATATCTTATTTGCATGGTGAACCACATATTATATGGGAGGAGAAAGAGGTAAATCAAATGATAATCAATAAAGATTTAAAATACGGTGTTAGTGAAAAATTCTCTTATGGCTGACTAGAAATACAAAATTTAAGATGATTAATACCAAAACAATGCGAGTTAAAGGGAGAGGTTAATATTGGGCTGTTGAGCAATAGGCACGTATAAATAAGGGCTACAAAAATAGAGGATTATGTGCATTTTCTCTCAAAGTCACCATTCTATATAACAAAAAATTATTGGTTTTACCTAATGAAAACGCGAAAATGGAATCCAATGTTCAATGCGGAGGAAGAAACAACTACTGCAATAGTGTGGATATCTTTCCCTTCACTACCTCCAAAGTTCTTTACAGGGGAAGCAATCTTTTCACTAGTAATAGCAGTTGAGAAACCTTTGCAGGTGGATCTAGCTACGCAAAACAAAACAAGGCCCCGTTGTGCTAGAATTAAAGTGGAGGTGGATCTACTGGGAGAATTTTCAAAGAGGATAAACATAGGTAGGAGAAGGAAGTCACGAGAAGTGATGGAAAATGAATTCACATTAGATATGATTATGTTTCCAAGTACTGTAACCAATTCAAATTACAAGGGCACAGTAAAAAGGAATGCTATGTGGAAGAAAAAGTGAAAGCTGCAGAGTACAATGATCCGAATAAGAAGCCAAATATTGAAGACAGGAACAAAGAGGAACAAACATCTAAAGATGATAAGGGCAAGACCAAGGTAACTGGAGAAGAGTAATTTCAACAACAGAGAAGGAAGCAAAGGAACTGAAGAGGAAAATAACAATATAGAAGAAGTCCTGAGATGGAATCAGAAGGTTCCACCAAACAAGGATACAGAAATAGCTGTAAATAACAAGTTTGGGGTATTAAAGGAGAAAAATCGAATGATGGATAGTAGAAGAGAGGAGGGAGACAAAAAAACAATAATAATGAAAAGAAGGGAGATGCAGAAGACAGTAACAAGGAAGTAAATACAAGAGGGCAGCATATACTGGAAAGATGAGAAACACCAAAATATTAATATAAAGGGTGACAAGATTGCTTCAACACCACAAAGTGATAACAGAAGTAGGAACAAAAGTGGGAGGGTGCACAAGAAGAATCTCAAAGTTCAGTAAGAGATCATACTAAAGATAACGCTGAACAGGACACAGCTGAATCAGACAAGAAGTTGATGAATCTAACAGAAGAAAAGAGGAGTGTGGAAAGCAATGGACATGAAGAAAAATTATGATCATTTATTAGGTGATCGAGGATACAAAAAATGAAGTTGAAAAAAGAGAAGTAACAGAGGTGCCTAAAATTCAGAAGCTTTCTCAGCAAGAGAAACAAAATAAGTAAGACCTAGAGGAAGATGCAGACATGGAAGCAAATATAGATCAAATACAAAGGGATGAAGATTTATCTCCAAGAGAAATTAGCCAATTGGAGGGCATAAATAGAAGAAACTACAAGAACATACTAGGCAAATCACAAATTAATACAAGGAGTAAGACAAAATCTAAAATCAGTAGTGATAAATGATTGATAAGGTTTTATACTGAAATATTAGATCTATTAGAACTCAAAGATCATTTGAGAGACTAATAGAACTACATAGAAGAAATCATTACTCTTACATTGCATTACTAAAGCCATTCCAAAGTCACTCGGAACTGAAAGAATATAGAACAAGATTAGGTTTAACACATGCTAGGGCAAACTTCTTTGCTAAGATTTGAATCTTCTGGGATGATGATTGGAAAAAAATTGGCTCAAAAGATTCTATACAGCAATTGACAATGGAGTACAAGTTTAGAGGAGGGAATGACATGTTTAAAGTGGATGTTGTTTATGCTAGATTTAGTGCTTTGGAGATATTGGAACTATGGGAGGATTTAAAAAAAAATTGCAGATAACACTCGTATCCCTTGGCTAGTGAGAGGAGATTTCAATACTATAATAGATGAGTCAGAAAAGTTGGGAGGCCTACCAATAACACAACAGGAAGCAGTTGATTTTTCTTAGTGTATGAATTCTTGTGCATTGAATGAGTTGAGGTTCACATGAAGTAGTTTTACATGGTGGAATAGGGGAATTCAGGAATATTATATTTTCGAAAGGTTGGACAGAGTTTTGGGTAATAATGATGTAATGCAGCTAATGCCTAACTATGAAGTTCACCATCTAATCAGACAAGGATCAGATCATGCACCCTTGCATGTCATAGTCAATACATCACAAACACATATTATAAAGTCTTTTAGGTTTTAAAATTTTTGGACTAAGCATAAAGACTTTCAAAGTGTAGTGCAAGAGAATTGGAGGGGGAATGTCATGGGGTCACCTTTTCAAGTAGTGCAGGAAAATTTGAAAAAAGTTAGGACTGCACTTACTACCTGGAGCAGAGATACCTTTGGCCATATTTTCCAAAAAATTGCCACCTTAGAAGACGTGATAAAGGCAAAGAAAGCTCAGTTTGAGATACATCCAACACCAGAAAATAAAGAGGAACTCAGCAGGATAGAAGCAGACTTAAAGAGATTATTGAAAATAAAGGAGCAGTTCTAAAAATAAAAGATAGGGATGAAGTGGCTTACTGATGGATAGAAATACACAAAATTATTTCATTCATATATTAAGGGAAGAAGGAGAAGGTTGTAGATTATAGAAATTCAAACAAGTCACGGAGACTTAATAACATCATCTCAAAATATTGGAGCGGAGGCAGTGGATGTATTCATGGATTAATTCAAAGAGACACAAAGCACTGTCAATTATGATATGTTGGGGTGTATCAGGAGATTCATTAATGATGAACAGAATGAAAAAATGAAAAGAATGCCAGAAAAAGAGGAGGTGAACAAGTTGTCTTCTCTCCTAACGGGGAGAGTGCAAGTGGACCTGATGGCTATTCAAGTCAATGTTTTAGAGCCGCTGGAGCATAATTGAAGAGGACATTACTAATATGGGTAGAGTTTTTTTTTGTGGGAAAGAACTACCAAGGTACATCACTCATACTAATTTTGTGCTCATTCCAAAGAAGAAAATAGTGACTACTTATGGTGATTTGAGACCTATTAGTCTTAGTACTTTTGAAAATACGATTATTTCCAAGACGATTCATATGAGAATTGTGGAAGTGCTTCTTGATATTATCTCTGAAAATCAATCTGAATTTGTCAAGGGCAGAAATATCACAAAAAAAAATCTTTTAGCCTAGAAAATAATTAGAGATATAAAAAAAGGCATAATACATAAATATGACCCTAAACTTGACATCAAATTATAATATTGACCTTAAAATTTGACAGTGCACAAATATGACCTTTAACTATTCAAAACCTAAACAAATAAACACCCGATCCTATGTGGCAAAACACGTGTTGTACACGCAAAACGACGCGCGTCCGAGTTGGAATTGAGGGATTTTTTTGTTCAGCTTTTGTATAGTTAAAGGGCCTATTTGTGCACCGACAAAATTAAAGGTCATACTTATAATGTGTTTTTTATTAGGTGGCACCATATGAGTGGATTAGTAATCCACGTCAGAGAAAGTGAGGTACACGCGTGTAGTTGCAAAATCGGAGTGTCTTTTTGTTCAGGTTTTGTATAGTTAAAAGACCTACTTGTACACTGTAAAAGTTTAAGGTCAATGTTATAATTTGGTGTCAAGTTTAGGGTCATATGTATGTACTATGTCATAAATAAAAGAAACAAGTTTCATAATTTGGTGGTGAAGTTGGACATGACAAAGGCTTATGATAGAGTCTATTGGAAATATCTTGTGGAAGTTTTGAGAAGATTTGGTTTCTCAAAAAGAATAATAGACATGATAGTCAGGTTGATCACTAGTATTTGCGCTATTGAATGGTCAATTCTATGGTTTCTTTCAATCTTGAAGAGGTCTGAAACAGGGGATCCCTTATTGCCAACTCTGTTTATTATATCGGCTGAAGTTTTATAAAAGAGCCTAAATGATTTGTTCACAGACTCAGAATTCAGAGGATATAGAATGTCAATGTGGAGTCCTGATATTAATAATCTATCCTATGCCGATGATACAATATTATTCTACTCTGGACAACTTACCTTAATGAAGAAGATGATGACAATATTGAGAAACTATGAGGAAGTATCAGGTCAAATGATCAACTTAGACAAAAGTTTGATATATTTGCATGAGAAGGTTCCAACTGCGGTGAGCAATCATATCAAGAGAATCATTGGTATAAGGCAAGATAAGTTTCCTTTTACATACTTGAGTTGTCCAATTTTTTATGGAAGAAAGAATAAGGGGCATTATGAAGACTTGATTAAAAAGTGATGAAGAGGTTAAATTCATGACAGAATAAATTACTATCTTATGGAGGGAGATATATTTTAATTACACATGTCTTGCAATCTATACTTATTTATATTATATTTGCTATGAACCCACAGTGAGTGTAGTTAATCAACTACACAAGATTTTTGCAAAGTTTTTTTTGGGGAGTAATGCTACAGGATCAAAGAATAAGCATTGAGTGTCTTGGGATGCAATGTGTTATCCAAGAAAAGAAGGAGGACTTGGTTCGAGATCATTACATGATATGTCTAAAGAGTTGTTTGCAAAACTATGGTGGAACTTTAAAACATCTACTTCATCAATGTGGAGCTCATTCATGTGGAATAAGCATTGCAAAAATTTGCATCCTCTACTTACTAAAGGAATTGGAGAATCACATATGTGGAGAAAAATCATTTTAGCGAGGAAAGTGTAGAGCATACTATATGGTGGCCGTTGCAAGCTGGCAACTCCAGCTTTTGGTATGCTAACAGGACTAAGCAAAGAGCTTTGTATTATCTGGAAGGTGAGGATTCTCAAGAAGCGGAAATAGAAGTAAAAAGCTTTATCAGAAATGGAGAATGGGATAAATAATTGTCGCTATCATGTTTATCTAAAGAACTGGTGGAGCTAATACTGGAGACTATGAGACCTCCAGTGGAGGGTCATCAGAATGATATTCCATAGTGGATGGGAAGTACTAATGGTCAGTTTATAGTTAAAAAGGGAAATCGTCAGACATAAAAAAGAGAAGAGGAGAGGTTATGATTTTATTTGAAACAAAGGATTGCCATTCAAGTTTAATTTCTTCTAATGGAGGGTATGGCTGAGAAGGATCCCAACCGATGATACTTTAAAAAGGATGAAAATATAGTTGGTATCAAGATGTTGGTGTTGTGATAACAGATGTGAGGATACGCCGACAAATATTTTACCAATAGCCCCCTTAGCCACTAGTCTTTGGAGGTTGTTTGCTCATTTTGCAGAATACAGATGGAGGACATGCAGCTACAACAATTAATTGTAGCCTAATGGACTAAGAAAACAACACCAAAGTTGAAAATGATATTCAGAGCTGTATTATGTGGACACTATGGAGAAGAAGGAACTGTATTAAACATGGAGGTCCCATACTATATACAGGGTTGGTGCTATAAGTTTAAGAGGGAATAAAGAAGATGATTAAGAGTTTGTACCCATGAATAAAACTGAATACATGGACATGGCTAGAAATGGTGGAAAGAATAAGAGTATATAAACCTAAGTTGCATTATCACGGGGTGGTGTGGGAGATATCAGGTCCCAAGTCAAATGCAACACAAATGAAGCTTGTAGAGAAAATTCGGGAATGAATAAGCGATGACAAAGGAGATTTAGTGTATGCTAGAGCTAAAGGTTTGGGGGTCAGTACTAATATTGAAGAAGGATCATTAGCCATCAAAAACGCTTTGGAACACTTTTATGAGGAAAACCTAAAAGATTTCATCATAGAAACAAACTCTCTTAGCCTTAAGCAGATGATTCTTAAACGGTGAAAAATTTCCTGAAAGCTAGTAAAAACAATTGAAGACATTAGGGATAACATTCAAAAACTAAATGTAACAATCACACATACATATAGGGAAGGGAGTACAATTGTTGATTCTTTAGCAAATGGGATTATAGAATCCTAAGGCATGAAGGAATTTTACAATTTTCAACAATTACCAGTGCAGATAAGAGCTATTATCTTGTAAAAGTGAAGCAAGGTCAAAAAATGGAGATCATAAGAAGCAAAAGCAAATGGAGGAGAGATTATCTTATAAAAGTGAAGCAGATAGACAGAGTTTTTGCAAGTTCGACATTGGATTCAGCTAGAACAGGACCCAAAGGACAAGAAATCGCAACTTGGAGTTCTACCGACAGCATTCCGACAACATTTTTGTGGGCGACGTTGAGCTTGAGAGAAGTGTACTAGACACTCCTGCCTTAGTCCCAAATTTCTTTTTTTTTCTATATTATAGAACGTTGGTTTCGACATGTCCCGCAAATATCATTTAATTTTTTGATAAGGATAATTTGGTCATTATACTGTACAAGTTGATATACGTGTAACATCTGCAAGCTTCTACGCACGCGTGGCAATGTGTTCGACTTCCGCTCTCTCTCAGTGGCTTTTCTATCTTCTCTTTTGTTAGTTTAACATTTGTTTAACAAAGGAGAAAATGGATGACTCTTTTGTTAGTTTAAAGGACACCTATTCTTTTTGACTTTTGTTTGTAGATATGATTTCTTGCCATTTCTTTTCTATATTGTTTCTTTTTTATTATTATAATTATATTTATATAGAAGAGGTGATTTCGACCACTCTTACGTAATTATCAAAATATCTTTCTATTTTTATTTAATTATATATTATATCTCAATATATAATAATTTCATTGTTTCATTATAATAATTTAAATATTTAATATATTTTATTAATTTATATTAATTAACTATAACTACATATTGAAAGTAAATTTTTTTTATTTATTTAATTGACTATCATGTTCAAAACTAATTTGTTACCACAAATCACAATAATTAATAACTTACATATTTAAAAGACATATAGAAATTTTATTGACTCTCATTATTTTAGCAATGTCACATAAGTTGAGAAAAGAAAAAGTACTGCAAATCATAATAATTAACAACTTAAAATATTTAAAAGATATATACAAATTTTAGTTGACTCTCAAAATTGTATCGAAACTACATAAATTGGGACACAAGGAGTAAATATATTATTTGATAATTACGTAAAACTTATTATAAATAAAAATAATTAACAAGTTAAAATACATTTTTAAAAATAAATAAAAGTTCTATTCAACTCTCAAAATTTTATCGGTGCAGCATAAATCATGAAAAAATAAAAATTTATCTTAATTAATTGCAACTAAATATTTAAAGTAAAACAATTTTATTATTTTAATTGACTTTAATATAGAAAATTAATCTTTTTATTTATTTATTTATTTATTTTAGTAAAATTAAAAAAAAAATTCTTCTTTTATAGAAATACTAATATTTAAACTTAACTTAAAATTTTTAAAGTACAAAATTAATAAATTTAATTTAATAAATGAATATTTTCTTTGAATTTGTGTTGGGTCAATATGTATCAAGTTAAAAAGAAATAAACAAAAATATATAGTAATATTTTATTATTGTAAAAGATAAATATAATGCACTATCCAATAATGTTTAATAATATCATATTTTGCACATGCAAATATAGCATCCCATATTTAATTAATATACTATTCCGGTGAATTATATATGATTACTATAGGATATGATAAAATTATATTAATTTTTATAGTAATAACATAATCAATCGCTCTTAATTAATTATTATGAGTCATCTAGGTATTAAGAAAATAAATAATTTTTAATGAAATGAGAAATTAACTCTTAATGTTTTAAATTAAATTTTCTTCTTTCGAACGATGATTTTACTATATCACTCCTTATTATAAGTCATTTATGTATTAGAAAAATAAGAATAACAAAATGATATGTCAACATAAAATATTTGATGGACTATCAAAAATATATTAGTGCCACATAAATTGGGACGGGACAGAAAAAGATATAAAACAACATATATTATTTAAAATGAAATGAAAAGTACTTTAAATAAAAATAATTAACAAAAAAAAATTGATTGATTTCTGCTTCAGTTGCTTCAATCGTGATTTTAACGTACAATGTTGTTTAAAGAGGGTAAAATAGCATAATGAGATTTAAAGAAGATAAAATGTATGTAGTAAAGTATGAGATGAATAAAGCATAAATAAATTTTATTACTATATTTTAAAGAAATTAAAGAAAAGAAGTACAAAGATTATTTGCAAAAGATTTTTACAAACTAATTTAAATATGAATAAAGTAAATTTGGGTACAAAAAATGTGTATCTATTACAAATTTGCAACCAAATACTTCGTATTTTCTTAACATTAGCAAATTTTCTATCAAATATGTGTAGACATCTTTCTCAACTTTTTACAACTCCTCAATATTAATTAACATTTCTCTTTTTTAAAAATAAAATAAAGAAAAGAAAATCTCAACTCTTCCTTCTCTATTAAAAAAAACACTTTTTTCCTGTGTTAAAAATAATAATTAAACAAAACAATAGCGAATCTAAGCTGTGTATTCTCTTTATCGGGTAAGTTTATATGATTCTTAATCTTTGTGATATTGAAAATTAATAATCTGCTGGATATTTGATTTAAGTTATTTCTTCAGATTTACGCCTATTCTTTCTTTATATTTCTGATCGCAAAATTCAACAAAAAGGTTAAAAAAAGATTTCAATTGTGATCCCCTCAGCACTAATGAAAATATTCTACTGCTCAAACTTTCTACTCTAAAATAAATCCTAAAACTTAAAAATTGCAATCCACATGTTCTACTGTTGGGCCCGTGCTGACACGGGCCTCGCACTTCTAGTATTAATAGAAAAATAGGAAAATTTTCAACTTCCTATTTGTTGGACCGGGTCAATTATTTGGTCCGGCCTGTTTGCTTTGCTGATGTTGAACTTGGCCATTTGGGCTATTTATTTGAATAAAATGGTCTGACCATCAAAAATTTATTTTTAAAACATAATAATAAAATGGAAGGTAGTAAGAAACATAGATAACGAAATTTAAATACTTGTTTATTCACAATTATTTTGACAACTAATTTAGTCTAAAAGATAGCATGATAACACTTCTCATCATACATTTCCTTTTTCAAAAGAAGAAGAATATTGCTGCTTAAGAATTATTTGAACAAGTAACCTTTTAAAAAGCTCCATAAGTTGATTAAATGCCATGTGAAATTAAATTGTGTATTGACATATGTAGGAATGACGAAATTTCGTAAAATCAAGCATAAAGAATGTCAATATAAACAATAAAGTAAACAAGAAATATACAGATAAAGAGATGAGAAATTTTCATCTCTTTCAAGTGTTTCTCAAATGTTTCAAGCATATATTAGCTCCTATACCTATTTTATGTTGTTCATAGAGGCATACAAAATATTGTTATGATAACATAACATTAACAATTATGGGGGAAGTTAAAAAATATTGTGATGGAGCAGTGGAGGATTAACTATACATTACGGAGAAGAATGATGTTCTTAGGAGTTATGAACATCCACATAATAATATAATATTTTATAGGGAAAAGGGCCAAATTTACCATCCACATTTGAAAAATAGGTTAAATATATCCTTCATCATATTTTGAGATCAAATTTATCCTTGATGTCATACTTAATGGTCAAATTTACCCTCGATGTCATACTCTAGAGTCAAATTTATCCTCGTTGTGGATGTTGCGTTGGATGTGTGGGCTGACTAGAAGGGATAGAGTTCGGAATGAGACTATCAGGGAGAAGGTTGGTGTGACTTCAGTCGAGATTAAGATGCAGGAGGTCCGATTGAGATGGTTCGGGCACGAGATGAGGAGGGGCATGGATGCCCCGGTTCGTAGGTGTGAGAGGCTAGCTCTGGATGGTTTTAGGCGGGGTAGGGGTAGGCCGAAGAAGTACTGGGGGGAGGTGATTAGGCGGGACATGGAGCAGTTACAGCTCACCGAGGACATGACCCTAGATAGGCTGATCTGGAGGACGCGAATTAGGGCAGAGGGCTAGGGCCAGTCTGGGTCGCTAGTGTAGGGAATTACTTGGTGGGGGTATTATCCTTGTTAGGATACCTCGTTCTTGGTTCTATTACGAATCTGTTTGCTTTTCCCTGTTTTTATTACTTATGGGTATCGTATTTATGTTATGACATCTTTGTTCTATGCTTTACTATGTATCTGTGTAGTATACTGTGTCTCGAGCTGGGGATCTATCGGAAACAATCTTTCTACTTCTTTAGAGGTAGAGGTATAGATTGCGTACATCTTACCCCCAGACCCCACTATGTGGGAATACACTGGGTTTGTTGTTGTTGTTGTTGTTGTTAATAAACTTTTCACCTGTACCCTTCCTTTTAATAGAAATCAACGTTAAATGCCTTATTTTTTAAAAATAAAACACACCCTAATTTAATCCACTTGATTTGACCCCACCCACAGAAAAAACACATACCCTCCCTTGGTTATGTTACCCCGGTGGTTAAAATTCCGGTATACAATGTGGTACAATCAATAGGCAATATGATACAAGAACTCCATTTTTTTCTTTGACAACAATGTTTAAAAACTCGATATAAAATGTTATACATTCTGTATACGAACGTTATACAAAATTATAAGAGGTCTTTATGCACTCATATACACTATTATGCAATATAACACAACATTAAGAAACCAACTTCTTCTTCCTTAAATCCAAGCATCAGATCCATCCATAAACTATACCATATCACCCTAAATTTACATTTAGGTCCTCCAATACGTACCAAATCTTTTGGAACAATCAAAACGGAAATAGAATTTACGAAAATCCAATTTTCAAACTTTGAAACTTCAAGCTTCAACAATGGCCGTCTATGCAGTTTCCGCTTCCTATTCACATTCTTGTCCTTAAATCAAAAGCAACACTATCCAACAAATCTCTCTCTCTCTATATATATATGTTACTTTCTTCATTTGACTTAACAAAATGTAGCAATAAAGTGATCTCATATCAATAATATAGAAGAATTAAATCACCTTATTATTAGACAAACTATATTATATATAACATAAT
This sequence comes from Capsicum baccatum var. pendulum, assembly GCA_030864225.1. NCBI lineage: Eukaryota > Viridiplantae > Streptophyta > Magnoliopsida > Solanales > Solanaceae > Capsicum > Capsicum baccatum. Next base: position 24,647,988 of record CM061560.1, read on the forward strand.
ATATCTCTTTAGTCATGTAAGACCAATACACAAGTACTGTTTTCAAAGTGGTATCATGTAGTAGACAGGATTACGACTATTAAAAAATGTCACCGGGTGCATGACACGGATATGACAACATTTTGCCGAGTCTGAGCAACACAGCGAAACATGCTGATGAACCTTTAATTAGTAGATTTCTGAGCCAGCAAAATTTCTAAGAACTTCTCTACATAATCCAGGCCACACTGTGTCTTCACAAGGGGTAAAATGGCGGGGACATCTAGATAGAATTCTGAAGCAGACCCGTCGAGCTTGTCCCAAAGTTTGAGCTGTTCACGTGCTGCTTTAACGGCTGCTCTTGTTGCACAATGGACTGAAACTGCCAGAAGCAGCGGCGGTTCACCAGATGCTGCAAAAGAGTAATTATATTAAGATTCAATGGTATGTATGATCACAGAAGTGGCTTCAGGATTTGAAGTTTATATGTTCTAAAAGTGAGGTCAAGTTAGTATGCAACAGTTACTTTCACTGTTAACTATTAATAGATATTTGTTGGATTTCTCAATACATATTCAAGGTCTGGACAAAAGTTACTGCATTCCGGTAAATTCATAGATTGTACCGTGTTGATCCAAAGTGAGAATGAATGATTCAGATCATTACTGTTCTAAGAATCACTTGAAACAGGTTTGCAATATTTTTCATTAAACCAAGTGAAGAATGTGTTAAAAGAACTTTTCATGATGCGCACGGTTATCGACGAATAAGCAAAGAACTTGGAAGGAAATGAAGAATGAATTATACTTTTGGACGAGAGAACACGTTTTTCATGATGTCCACTGTTTAAGACTTCAACATTGAAATTCTTAGGTATGGTGTCAATAGTCGGGATCTTGTACGTCCAAGTGCTATTTGAGACCATTAGCTCATCTTCATTTGTTAGATATTCTTCATTCATGAAAAAACCGATTCCATGTACGAACGCCCCTTCAATCTGCACGGAAAAGAAAACAAAAGCAATTGCGACTATTTAGAACAAACATGTGATCAAGAATTAGATAGTTCTGAAGTTTTAATAACCAACTCAAATGCATGATGCACTTCACTAATAACAAAATCTAAGATGTAATACAAAGGGAAGAACCTGTCCCAAATCAACAGCAGGATTCAAGCTCTGCCCACAGTCGTAAATAATATCCGACTGCAAAATGGTAGTCTCTCCGGTCAGAATATCTATCTCCACCTGCAAAAAGAGTATTACTTTTACCTAGCTATATGAAGTTGCTTCAGAAGTACAAATGGAAAATCTATAATCATTGAATATGATTCCCTTTCAAGACTCCAAATCTCATGCTTAAGAGTGTGGTGGTTTGCGTCCTGTCCAATGCATAATATATGAGCATTCTCAATGAGAGGGCTCGATCGAATCAATACTATATTCTGATATAGTGATTTAATTCGAGCTCTTTGAATTGGAATAAAGGATCGCAGAATCACCAAGAATTGGTCAGGGAATTTTACAAAGACATGGATGATGAAACAAGAAAAGCCAGCAGGAGAGACAAGTTTACCTCACTGACAGCAGCCCCGAAGTTCAAATAACTCATGGAACTGTGTTCTGGGACATAATAAGAATTTGCTGCTAAGCTTACTGATAGCATTTGTGCCTGCAAAAAAAGGGGGGTGGGTGGGAGAGATCTGCAAAATCAAATACTTAACACAGGAGAAAGATTGACTAATTGATGTAAATGAACAAATGGTAGCCCAGCTACAGGCATACGATTAGTCACTTATCGACCCAAGCTTTTAAGTGAATCACCTTGTTATGATCTTCAATTTGGTTCAAGATTAAATGTTACATTCAATACCTTCTTTTAAGTGAATCACTAAAATTTTATAGTGATTGACCCCGTGACTTGCAGAGTTGAAACATTGGAAAAATGGCGGAGGTAGTCATTTAGTGAGAAGACAAACCTGGCCAATCAGCGTTGGCCAATCAACAGAGCCATTTTGTTCTTGCAACTGTTTCTTCAGAGGGGTCAGTCTTTCAACCAAGACATTACAGGAAAGTTTAACAGCTGCACAGCTTGATTCCGATGTAGTGCTTCCAGATGTAAGTCCGCCTTGCACTACGCTTAAGGTGTCTGCTTGTATGACTCGTACTTTCTTCAGAAGGTCATCAGCCCAACTACTCTCGATTAAACTGAGAGCATAGGCAGCCATCTGTCTAACCTTGGTCCATAGCCCTTGGCCAATTTCAATCCCTCCGACCTCTACAACAATCGATCCATCTTGCAGAATACTGACTTTTCCTGGGGTTGCTCGTTGCATAGCATTGAATACAATTGGCACTCGAGAAATACCCCTTTTCTTCCATGTGTTTTTCTGGTTAAACTGTTCTAACATCTTGCTTCTTTGGAAAAAACTCGATGACACTGCCAACTTATCCATGATACTAGGCAATGTATATTCTCCTGCTGCTACAATGTTACCATAAAATAAGTTAATGCTTTCAAATGTATGAACGTTTTCATTTCTGACCGAGTCCACTTCCATCGACAGTAAACTTGCTACGTGCTCTATTATAGCTTCGGCAATAAAAGATCCTTGCACATCCCCAGGGCCCCGCATAGTCGTTTTGCTGGTGAGATTCGTCTTGCAAAGTTTTACATCAAAAGATAAGGCACCCCAATCATATTTTTTTAGAGAATTAATCAGACCTAATGGCAAGATGGGGCTCATATCTTCTGTGATCCCAGCATTGATCAATATATCAAGATTTAATGCTGTGATCTTTCCACTCGACTTGAATCCTACACTGTACGTTACTTTCATCGGGTGTCGTCCTCCATTGATTATCATGTCAGTGTTCCGGTTGACATATATCCTGACAGGGCGTCTTAACTTGTATGCTGCAAGTGCACAGGCTGTGGAAACCTAAAATCATACATAAACTTGAACATTAGAGTCAGAGAATAGTTATTGTTACTTTATCTTTTTCAAATACTCACAGGCATTGCTCTGACCGACTTGCCCCCAAAGGCACCTCCAACCCTTCTTGTGATTACACGGATATTGTGTTCAGGAAGACCGAGACAAGTGGCAATCACGTGATGCGCCTTCTCAGGGTTCTGGCTTGAAGTATAAACAACCATGCAGTTGTCTTCATCTGGAATTGCAAGGGTGGTCTGTGTCTCCATATAGAAATGGTACTCGGACCCGAGTCTTAACTGGAAATTATTATTGGAAAAAGCCAATAAGTAATATATTAGAACCTTTAGCATACATCTATGGTTATATATGCTAGATCACCATCCAGGAATCAAATTTAAGGAAACCATTGAAATGTTCAGAACAATAGAGGAATCGGAAGTACCTCAGCAGAGAGAATCTTGTGATCAGCTTCAGCCATTCCTTTTGAGAAATCACCGACCTGTGCTGGATATAGATAACATGGGATTTGGAAAAAGCTAGATTTCTCAACAGCTTTCTCAACGGTTAAAATGGGAGAATCTATATTTTCAGTGTCATATTCAACGAGGGCCGTCATTGCAGCCACATCAGCAGACTTCTGACTGTCAGCAACCTGTAGTGTTTAAACAAAAGTAGTACTTAAAAATTTCAAAATTTCTTTTGGATTTAAGTGTATGAGAAATTAATAGCTCACCACAACTGCAATTCTTTCTCCAGCGCATCGGGCGAGCTCGTCTGCAAATAAGGGCTCAGATTCAGAAATAGTAATAGCTCCTACATTTGCCCCTCCACTTGGGATATCTTTGAAAGTAATAATGCTGATGACTCCATCTATATTAGAATCGAGCTTGATTCCCTTTACACCTGCTAATGGTTTTGTACTATAGATAAATGCTCCATGCAGGCAGTTTGGTGGTGAAGGAATGTCATCTACAAAAACAGCTTCACCTGCAAAATAGTATATAAACATAATATGCAAGATCCTATTTTGCGTGGTTAACTGAATTAACTAAAAACTTATTGATTATAATACTCCTAAGTGTACGCTGTACACATCCTCTTATATGCTGTGTTGCTCGGAATCTCCGAAAGTGTTGTCGAACCCACATCAGATACCTCCAAACAATCCCTATTTTTAGAGGATCTGAAACGTGCTTGTCGACATTTTTGAAAAGTCTGAGCAACATAGCTTAAATGTTAGAACACTAGCAGCGTCAAAGCCAGAAAAAATTATTATGAAACGTTAGGCTTAACATGCACTAGATGAAATAAAATATTTAAAAGGCGAGAACTAACCAGAAGCTTGCATGGCAGCTCCAACTTTCTTCATCGGCTCACCTACTGGATAGTACTCGCTGCTTGAGTCCAGAACCTGCTTGGCGGAAGACAGTAGTGTCTGTTTTCTTCCCTGACTAATGCAACCATCATTACTACTCCCCGAAACGTCCTCAACCGAGATGTCATCAATTCCGGCAAGTAAACCACCAGGAATAGAAGAATGAACATTAGTTAAGGGATAAAGAAACTCAAAGACATAACTTACGGCCAAGCTTGATCTGTACTCAGGGTGTAGAGTGCCATCTTCCGGTACCACTGCTAGTTTGACTAATTTAAGTGCTTCATACAAAACATGCACATTTAATATCTTCCTGGTAAGATATTCCTCTACCTTTTTAGCCCTTGTTGCATGTTTTGTTCCGTAAGCACCGAATGCCAACAGGATATCGTTTATCAGGATGCCATTCTGGCTGTGAGAAACATCAGCCAGGAAAGCAGCATTTACATATGCCAATGCATTCACCTGAGGCCGTGGAGCAGCTCGATAGGTATCAAACAAAAATCTAGAATGAGTTTGGAGAGAACTTTGATCTTTCTTAAATGGGATCAGAACACTTAGAAGCACAGTCCTTGAGTCTAGCGGTGGTCTCGATAATAACTCCTCCCATGTGAGCTTTTCAATTCCATGATTGGTCATCAAGCTAACAGTAGCATAAAGACCGAGAAATAATGTAGCGATATCCGAAGGAAAACCATTCTTCTGTGCCATAACCAAATTTCCTCCCACACTAGCAGAGTTTCTAACAAATGGCGAAGCAATCTTCTCCATGTGGTAAGCCAGTTTTTCAGACACCAACTTCCCATATGAACCGAAATTGATTTTACTTTCCTCTTTCAAAAATGAAATGAATTTAGAGATAGTCACAGTTGCTCCGACTTCAATGCCCGTCTGATCTCCGGTGATGATTGAGAGTTCAGGAACATGCCTCAGATCAATGTAATAATCATATCGCTGAGTTTCCTTGTAATAACCTGAGCCAGTATTACCAACGACAAGTTTAAAGCTTGCACCATTTTCCGTCACTTTGGAGTACAACAAGCTACGTAGCTCCTCAATGGAAACAGGACTGTACCAAGGGTACCTTAACGAGTCCAAATTTGTGGCGGATTCACTTTTCAAGAACTCGGGATATGTACAAACATTCTTGGTTGGATCATAGGGAGGTAATTTACTTACTTTTGTTTCCTTGGAATCGTCCTTTTTCCAAAAAGAATTGAACCCCAAATCCTCTATATCAACATCAGCAGCAAAACTCTTGCAGGCATCAGCAATGGGCCGGTATCCAGTGCACCGACAAAGGTTCCCTGCTATGGACTTTTCAGCTTCAGATGGAGTAATCTTAGAGAATCCTGGTGGAGGATCGGGCTTGTTTCCTTTATCCGCATTGACAAGAGCTGAGAAAAATGACATACACATGCCAGGAGTGCAAAAGCCACATTGAGAAGCATGGAAATTGGCAAACCTTTCATGAATAGCGTGAAAACCGTCTCTAGAGTTCCCAAGGCCTTCACTTGTAGTAATTGAACAACCATTTAAACTGCAAAGAAGTGTAAGGCACGAACTCACGCTAAAATCTTCAACCTTTTTAAGCTTCGGATTATATGTTGAGACCAGAACAACACAAGCCCCACAACCACCTGTAACCATTCAAATAAGTTATGTTCCTTCTGAACCCAAAATTGAGCATTTGTTACCCAAATACTTCATCAGAATAAAGACTTATGAAGTAATACTTCATATAGTTCAATGCCAGCAAACACGAAATACGATATCTCATTTAAGATGTATTCTACATTGAAAAACTACAAAAGCTAGACATTTTACTTCTTTGTACCACAAAAGTAATTCTACACTCTCGGAGGCTGGCGAAGTTAGCCGAGTATCAAATCAATTACATATGGTGAAACCTTAAACTCTATGTATCAATTACATATGGTGAAACCTTAAACTCTATGTTTGCTATTGGAAAGATATTCGTCAGTCCTTATAAAGGTGGCTCATGAAGGCAAGGCGAACCACTAGTCCATTCCCCATCTATTGTGGATTCTAACCCCCGCTCCACGCCCAGGGACAACTGGAGCAGAGACTGGAAGCCCAAATAGTGATGGAGCTGGCTGGGATATTGCGTAAACATATGACACTTGGGCTTAACTCCATAAAGCTGGCTCATGAAGGAAGGATTACCTAAGTCCTTATAAACAATCCACTAGTCTTACTATTCCCATCCAATGTGGATTCTAACTCACTCTAACACCCCCTCCATGCCGAGGCCCAACTGGCGAGCAGACCGGAAGCCTAAATAGTGATGGACCGGGCTCTAATATCATGTAAAAACATGACACTTGAGCGTAGCTCAACCCAATTAAGTTGGCTCACGAAGGGAGGATTACAAGTCCTTATAACTAAACCACCAATCCATTCCCAACCAATGTAAGCCTCTAGCCCACTCTAACACCTCCATTCACGGGCACCCAACTGGAGGGTGGATTTGGAGTCCTAATAGGATGGACCTTCTCTAACACCACGTAAAGATATGTCACTTGGATCTAACAAACACCAATGGAAAGATTGTCCAAGTTCTTATAAGCAAACTACCAATCTAATTCCCAACCAACTATATGATCTTAACTCTTAAATTACAGACTAGTTGAAAAGAAAGGGCATATCATTTGGAGAAATTACATAAAAGGAAAGAGATAAGCATCCAATATCCCGAACTGGCCAAAGTTGCTACGACACACTCCAACTTCACAGGCTCTTGTTACCCTCACCTCAATTTTAAGGTATTTTTATTACCTTTTTTGTGTTAACGTGACACTTTATTACATAAAATAGGATCCACATCAAAGATACTACGTCAGCTAAAAAAATTGATAAAATATGTCATGTCAGCTAAAAAGAATGATAAAAATATACTAAAATTTAATTCGGAATAATAGAATCCCATGAAGTTAGAGTGTGTGGTAATCAATTTGATCACAATTCATCAATACTAGATGCTTCACTCAAAACAAAAAAAAAAAAGGAAAAGGAATTAAGTAGTTCACTTTGATACTAAGGGCATCTCCAACCCACCTCTATTTTACCCTCTATGCTCTCTATATTTGGAGGGGGAAACTAGTGGGTGCAACTTCAATCACCCTCCAAATTCGCTTCTAAATTCTATAAATAGAGGGGATTAACTATTCATTGCCTCTGTTTTACTTTTTGATTATAACGTTAATATTTATATTACATACTCCGTCCGTCCTATTTTATATATCGTCATTTGATTGGGTACAGAGTTTAAGAAAAAAAGGAAGATTTTGTAAAATTTACCAAATTAACCTTTATAAAAAAATGCGTCAATATCTTTTTTTTAATTAAGTGCGACCAATAAGGGTAAAAAGATAATTGTGTCTTTAACAAGTTGCCTCATAAGGAAAGACGATACTTATTTTGGGACGGACTAAAAAGGAAATGATGACACATAATTTGGAATGGAGGGAGTAACATTTATAATTTAACATACTATAACTTATATTTGATAATTATTTAAGTTCCTAATATTCATAATTATTTTTTAATTATTATGAATGTATTTACATTATAATGAATCTCTATAAATAATATAGATAAGATCTATTTGATATTTATCTGTATTGAAGTATTTATTTTTAAGGAGAAATTGAGAGTAATTTCCCTTATAAATAAAACGGTTTTATTCATTGTAAATCATCCTCAGAAAAAAAGAATCCTCAAGAGAAATAATAATCACTCTTTCTCCTTTATTCTTCTTTTTTATTTTACATTTCATAACACGTTATTTGTATGAGTCTCTACTTTATCGAATAAAATTTGATTTTCTTTCTTACAAAGTCAAACAACACTGATATTTGCACCCTCGGGATACCGTCATAAGATAAGTATTAACTATTATTAGGGAAAAGACATCATTTCCACCCCATACTATATAAGAAAAGTCTAAGCCACATCTAAATTATATAAGTGACCTGTTACACACCTTAACTATATAAAAGTGATATTATTACCTCCCCGCGACCCCCATTCTAAGGCGCGTGTGTTACACTTATTTTAGGCGCGTCCAGCCTATTAAATAACAAAAGTAAACGGCTAAAAACATTAAATAAAAAGGCATCGTTTCCACCCCAAACTATAGTCTAAAAGTCGAATCCACACCTAAACAATATAAGTGACCTATAACACACCTTAACTATGAAAAAGTGATACTTTTTACTGACGTGGTGCTGACGCGGCAGCGCGTGTAAAACACTACACTACATGCAAGTGGTTGGAGCCTGACAGGGTGTAAATAGTTTCACTTTTTATAGTTTAGGTGTGTAATAGGTCACTAGCATAGTTTAGATGTGGCTCGGGTATAGTTTGAGGTGGAAATAATGCCTTTTCCCTGGTATAATACTATGTGTTTTAAAGTTTGAATATGTGTGCACACGTGCTATTCTTAGTGATTTAATTGCTGCTTATTTAAGTTGCCTTTATTTTGACATGGATGATAATTTCATGGTGCTTTTATAGACATATTAGTTGTCGCGAAGCCAATCACTATTTATAATAGTGTGTCAATTGCTTTATATAATTGGTGGCTCACTTTTAATATATAGATCCTTGGATATTAAGATAAACTTTTTATGTATAACATTATATGTATAACGAGTTTTATATCTCGTTGGATTCATTGGATATGAGAGAACCTAATTGGTTCGAGATAATCTATTTCTTAAATTTGTTCATGAAGAACAATATTATTAAAAGGTATGATGATGGATTTAAGTCCCAGCCCCTTAACACATCGGGTTAGAGTCCCAATGATCAAGATGTTGAGATATTGAATTCAAGTCTCATTGATTTATGCTTAAGACGTCTTTATATGGATAAGATATTGAGTTTGAATCTCAATACATCATATTGATGATATTATGATGGATAAGGAAAAATAATGGGTGTTTGGTGAAAAGTCATGAAACATATCACATTGATATGCTCCATTCCATAAAGTGAATGTAGTAGCAATATATGATAGGTTTGAAAGATAACAATTCGCTCTATTCGTGAAGTAAATGTGGCAGCAATATATGATATACTTTGAAAGATATGCATGCCTCGATGTGCTCTTGAAATAGAAATATCATGAAATAGGTTACAAGCTATCAAAATTTGATAGACTTAAGGCACGATTATATTTCATTCTTTGGGAATAAGAATTTTGATTGTTTTAAGTAATATCCATTCTCTAAGGTGAATGTGATAATATTTAGTAAAACTTATTAATACAAACGTGCACTTGATTGTGATGGTATCATTACTCACCTTCGAATGAGGCAGAATAACTGAGAAAAGTTATTGTGAAATCTACTTCTGAAGTAGTAAATTCGAAAATTTATTCATATAATAGTAAATCTGAAATTTACTAAAGTAAAAACACACTTGTCATGGTAACTTGGAGTTTACTAGTATAAAAGTTCATAAATTAACATGAACGGTTGCTATATTCCGAAAAAGTGCATATTGAGTATTAGATGTATGTTGAAGAAATAGAAGATTCTTCAAGAATTGTTTATGTCGCTCGTTCTCATGACAAGTTGGTTGGACCAACTAATGTTGGAATTTGATCCCTTAAAATCTGAAAAGTATAAAAGGTGAAAAGGGGCTCGTTCACCTATCATGTGATATGTTTTGAAAAGATGCATCAATAAGATGATCACATGTACATTTATTGCCAACATTTAACATTGAGAAAGGACATCTTTTCCCCCCTCAACCTGTTCTCATACCTTACTTTAACACTTAAACTTAACTTCCGTTTATTTACCCCCTTAACATCTTTAAAGTGTATTATTTTCACCCCTAAAACTGACGTGAAATTAAAAAAAAACATGTGGGGTTATTCTTTAAAAAAAAGACTATATATATATATATATATATATATATATATATATTAGAAAAATATATATATATTTCCCATCTTCTTCTACCCCCACTCCCATCCCAACCCCACCATAATTTTCTTTTCTAAACCCGCCACCACCAGCCCCCTCCTTCTTCAACCACCAATTTCACCACTACCGGCCCCACACCCTCCCCCCAAACCCCCAATTTCTTCTCCTTCAATTACCAAATCCTTCACCCCCCCTTCAATTTCTCCTTCTTAAAACCCTTTGACTTAAGATCATTAGAAAAGAAAGAAATTGAATTTCCAAAATTAAAAGTTATCTTTATGAATTTAAAATTTTTAAATAAAATTGAAATCGAAGAAAAGTTATTAGCGGCGGTGCTAATGGTGGTGGTGGTGTTAATTTTGTGCATATATTTTTTTGTGGGTTTGTTTTAATTGTTTTCCAATGAGTTTTGCCGGAATATGTCGGAACGAAGAATTTTGAATTGGAACATGGTGATGCTATTGCATTGTTATTTCTTGAATTGATGGTTTGATGAAGGAATAATTGGTACTTTCTTTTTTATTAATGGACAACAACAATGGCTATAGGTAATATGCTTTAAGTTTGAAGAAGATACAAAATGGAGGAGAGGGAAGAGGTGGGGTAGTTTGAAGAAGATACAAAATGGAGGAGAGAGAAGAGGTAGGGTAGTTTGAAGAAGATAGAAAGGAGGGGGGTTGCATTTGCAGGGTAGGGGGTAGGGTGGGCAAGATGGATGGGGGTTGTGAAGAAGAAAGAAAATGGGGGTGGGGGTGCCTTTTTTATTATTATTATTATTATATATATATATATATATATATATATATATATATATATATATATATATATAATAGTAAATATATATTTTTTATTTTTTTAAAAAAATATATAAAAATAATGTGTGGGGATTTTTGTTTTTAGAAAAATCGATCTTCTTATGTGGTAATGACGTGACATTGACGTGGAGTTGATGTGTAGGCAAGTGTAACACACTCTCCGTTGTGAGAATGATATTCAGTTTTGAGGAGTGAAAATAATACACTTTAAGGATGTTAAGGGGGTAAATAAATAGAAGTTAAGTTTAAGTGCTAAAGTAAGTTATGCGAACAAGTTCAAGGGAGAAATGATGTCTTATCTCTTTAACATTCATAAAGTTTCTTGCTCAATATAAATTGGGTTAAGAATATAATTTTCAGATTGTGTAATCAATATAATTCACCTTGATGATGATGGTTTGACATTGAATGTCTTTTATAAAAAGTTGAACCATTGCTAATGAGAACAAAACTTCATGTGTTGGTTGAAATACGATATATTACATATAGAAGTACTTGTATGTATCAAACTAATAAATTATGATTAACTCCCCTCAAAGTTGAATCTGAATCAGGAACCAGATATTGTCCATCTAATAGTTGATGTGCGGTATACGATTAATGAATATACCATGATGCACAAAGAGGTATTCCTCAAAGAAGATGGAGGATATATGTTAGTTTTCCTAACATAAGGCGGAGATTATAAGCAGCTATGAAATATGTTAGGAATTATCATCAGATCCTCATTCAAAAGATAACTCAAGTCAAATGCCGAAAGCATCTCATATTTAAGCTACAAGTGCTCCTATTTTGCATCCTTGAAGGACAATGCCTATGCATGTGTGAAGCGTGGTAGACTAATTGGTTCCAAATGAAATGATCCTTGAAAAGGATAAGGAACAAATAATCGTAATAAGAAGACAACGTGCTCTTAAAGAGCCTAAGACATAACACTTCATTAAACCTTATGAGAGGTTCAAGAACCTGAAAATAATAAAGCGATGAGATCTGAAAATGTTATGTTACACTGTGAACCAATACGAAATGATATATCATCAATAGCTTTGATACAATGTTAGCGTAATATTATAAAAGATTACGTGGATCTGATTTCTAGGTTTATTTAAGTATACTGACGTAAAAATATTTATCAAGTGACATGAAATGATGCATCTTGGTAAGCATAACACTTATTTGATTTGCAGTATAGACACTTGAAGATGTCACACATATTGATATTGTCACTTGAAAATTCATATAAAAATCCCTAAAGGATTCAAAATGCCTGACGCATAGGGAAACTTATTTATTATCCTTATAAGGGATAAATTAATGGTCTGAATATTGTTGAAATTCTTGGAGAGTTTTCAAAAGAAATAGATTATTTGCTGAAATGAGAAATATGAAGTACCATATCTTAGTACAATTCGTGCAAATACTATAAAACATAATCTAGCCTTTTCTGTTAATTTGTTAGCAAGGTATAGTTCTGCTCCTACCAGGAGACATCAAAATGGGATCGAACACATGATCTTGTTTTATTCTGAAGATTGTAGTCCCAATCTTGTTGATTATGTTGATGTTGGGTATTTATTTAACCCGCATAAATCTCGGTCTCAAACATGCAATGCGTTCATATGTGGGGATACTGCCATATCTTGAAGATATACAAAGTAGTCTATCTAGTCACTTCATCCAATCGTCTTGAGATAAATTGCTATTCATGAAGCGAGCTGAGAATTTGTGTGGTTGAGGTCTATGATACATCTCATTTAAGAAAAATGTGACAAAGCACCAATGATTTTATATGAAGATAATGCAGCATGGATAACACAACTTAAGGGAGGATGCATAAAAAGAGATAGAACGAAACACATTTTGCCAAAGATTTTCTATACACATGATCTACAAAGGAATGATGATATTAACGTGCAACATATTCGTTCAAGTGGCAATGTGGTTGATTTATTCACCAAGTCTCTTCCAACTGCAACTTTCAATAAGATGGTATACAAGATCGGGATGCAAAGGTTCATTGATGTTCTCGTCAGGGGGAGCAAATATGTGTTGTACTCTTTTTCCCTTTAAAGGTTTTTTCCCACTGGATTTTCCTTGTAAGGTTTTTTAATGAAGCAGCTTATATGTGTATTGTTAGAGATGTGTATTTTTTTTTCTTCACTAGATTTTTTTTCCTACTGAATTTTTTCTAGTAAGGTTTTAACTAGGCACATTATCTATCTAGACATTCAAGGGGAGTGTTATGAATGTATTTACCTTATAGTGAATGTCTATTAAAATATAGATAAGTAATACCCCAAAAATTCAAACCAATGCTAGAGTCGTGTTCCAAACTCACGCGTAGTATATTATGGTTCTTTGTTAGTTTTATGTGTTAGTTGGATGTGTATCAAGGCCCCAAATAACTCCCAGCTATTAGACGAATCAAATTAATCCTTATCGATACAATTTTTTATAAGAATGTTACTTTAGTCAACTTCAAACGAGCATATCTTTTTCTCTACTTAGAATTTTTCAGCTCAAGATCCACCAAACTGTAGAAAATTGAATTAGCTTTCCAACGATACCAATTTTGCCTAAATTTGATACTCGAGTGAGAAGTTATGGTACATTTAGTGCAAAACAGTAGCCTAATGCGATAAGCATTGCTCGCACTGATATACTATTTTGTGTTCTTCCTTTTCCAGTGTGTCACCCTGGTCAACACCGTATTGCACCAAGGAGCATTTTCACAGTTGTGAATTTCCAATACCGCGATTGCCACCACCTCGTGCCAAGATTCTAGTTTGAAATCGTCCTTTTTTCCAATGGTGCAATGCGATAACACCACGTGTTTTTAATCGTCCTTATATTTCTACAAGCTTTAAACTATTCACATGCTTAGCTTGAACTATGAATATCAAGTGTTTGATGAAATACCTACAAGATTGAAATTTTGATAAAAGCTTTCATATTGTGTTCTCCAAGTGTAGTATTATTTTACCATTATTTCTATTGAGTCCTGGGGGTTATAAATACCTAAAAATATAGTTGTTTTACTTAGTCTTGGTATCTTTAGAATAGTTTTAAAACATGTTATGAGCACTATATGATCAGTTCAGTCAAACATCATAACTAGTTAACCTTAGAATAATTCAGTACTCTGAGTCATTTTAGTTGAAAGTAGGATTTAGCACCGAGCGAGTGTAGGGATGGAGGCTTTCCCGTCAGCTAGGTAGAACCGTTAGTAGCAGTCCCTGTACTCCAGAACTACGTAGCCTGCGTAGGATATATGGAGTCAACCATTAGATTAGACTTGACTACCTCGTAGAGGTCACCCATCAGTTTAGGCTTGACACCCTTAGTCCTTCGGGATAGTATATTTATGGATCCACACAGCCAGTGTTAGTACCCCTGGAACGGTACTGACACCTTTCCAACTGGGTCACAGGTTGGACTCCAAATGTGCTTATTGGGACATTTCAGTTAGATGATATCCCCCACGGTCTCAGTCCAGTGATAAGTTCAGTAATTCAGTTTTAGTTGCTTGTCTATTGCATATAGCTATCAGCAATTCAGTTATCAGATTTGGTATTTTGGTTTACAAATTATATTTAGAACATGTTTTATGCGTTGTCATGCATCCTTAGTAGTTACAGATTTCACTCATTCTCAGTATTTACAGATTTCATGCATTCTATTCAGTACTTTATGTTATTTAGTCTGTATTCTTGCACACGAAACCATGCATATCAGCCTACCTCATTTAGCATACCAATACATTCAAAGTACTGATCGCATACTATTTTCTCGCGTTATGATGTATCATATCATAGGTTCGAACTCTCAGTTCCTGGATCATGCCTAGACCTTCCAAATTATAAGCATAGCAGTGGTGAGTCCTCATAATTTGAGGACAGACTATATTTATTTCCATGTTTTCAGTTCAGTAGTTAATTGGAGTTAGTTGGGGCATGTACCATCAACTCTTATTCAGTCAGTTTAGAGACTTTCAAATATTTTAGACAGTTATTTAGTTTTTAGTTTTTAGTGTCATTATCAGATGTTTTCATCAGTATTACTAATTTTATCTTACAAACTTTATCATGTTTATGACTTAAAACCTTATGGCATTCTACAATTAATTTTGCATATGTTATTTTGTTATTAGTTTTATTCAATGCTCACAGCAGGTACCAACTCATGGGTTAGCTTGTGGTCTGTCAGTACTGTAAGCACCGTGTGATGCCCAGGGTGTACTATCGGGGTATTACAAACTTGTTATTCGATCCTAAGGTTTTAAAGTATCCTAAGAAGTTTGGAAGCCGTGTCAAGTATAGTCTTGTGCATGGGTGTGAAGCACGCCACACTCATGAGCAAGAGACTATAAGGAATTTTAGGAAAATTTTCGTTCTTTCAGTGTTCATGTCATGCGACTGAGCATGATGTTCATGTTAAACTCTTTGTCTAATCTACTTGTCCTATCATTTATAGAACATGCCTCCCAGAAAGACAAACAAAACAAGAAACGTAAACCATCCATCACCTTCGTCCGTTCAGGAAGATCTCCTGAATAAGCATGTTTCTCATGTAGAGTTCAGACCTGCATTCACTACTCTAGCCCATTCTGTGGCAGCTCAGAATGTTTGACCAACCGTTGTTCTGGCCAACCCAGTGGCTAATAATGTCGCAGCTAGGATTCAGGACTTTACCCGAATGAATCCTCTTTTATTTTTTGGATCCAAGTATAAAGAGAATCTGCAGGAATTCATAGACATGGTGCAGAAGGTAACCGATATTATGGGGGTGACTTTTAGTGAGAGTACTGAACTAGCTGTTTACCAGTTACAGGATGTTTCCCATACATGGTTTAAGCAGTAAAAGGTAGATAGAGGTGTAGATGCAGAGCCTGTAGAGTGGGAAGAGTTTGCTACACATTTCTTAGATAGATTTTTTGCGTTAGAGATGAGGGAGGACAAAGTGTTAGAGTTCATTAACTTGAGGCAGGGAAACATGAGATTGAAGGAGTATTTCCTCAAGTTCACTCAGTTAGCTAGGTATGCTCCTCATGTGGTGGCTGATAGCAGATCTAGGATGAGCAAGTTCGTATCTGGAGTATCTAACAATGTGGTCATGGAGCATAGGATTGCAATGTTAATTAAAGAGATGGACGTATCTAGGCTTATGGCCCATGCTCAACAGATTGAGGAGCCGAAGCTTAAGGAGAGAGAGAGGGGGAATAAGAGGGCTTGAATGGGTAGCTTTAATTTTGCTCAACCAAAGTCAAAAGGTGCTAATTGTTCTTAATTCCATCAAAAATATTCATTCATAGCTCTATCTTTATATAGTGCCCCAATACCTAAATTCAGAAATGATAATACTGATAGAGAGCCAGGCTCTAAGTCCCGAGGCAGTGTAAATAGTGGTCGTACAAATTATCTTTGCCAGAAATATGGCAGAAACCATTAGGGTGAGTGTAGAGCTGGCAGTAATGTATGCTTTGGGTGTGTCGAGCTAGGCCATCAAATTTGAGAATATCAGGTAGTTGCTCAGAAAGGTAGGGATTTGTGCCAACAGGGCCAATCTCATCAGTCATCAGTTCCAGTCGGTCGCCCAACTCAGTAGGGTGCCGCTTCCAGTGATACCAATGGTCAGTGTCAAACAGGTTGTATACACTTCAGTACCAACAGGATCAGGAAAATTCTCCTAATATGGTTACTGATACATTGCAAGTCTTTTATTTACATGCTTATGCTTTATTCGACCTTAGAGCTTCTCTTTCTTTTGTAACCCCTTATATAGCTGTCAATTTTGGAGTCAGTCCTGAAATATTAGTAGAGACTTTCTCAGTGTCTACCCTAGTGGGTGTCTCTATTGTAGCCCGATGGGTATACATGAATGCCCAATTATAGTATCTCAGAAAGTTACTTTAGCTGATCTTGTGGAGTTAGAGATGATGGATTTTGACGTCATTCTCAACATGAATTGGCTCCACTCATGATATGCTTCAGTTGATTGCACAAACAGAGTAGTTTATTTTTAGTTTCCAAATACACCAGTCCTTGAATGGAGAGGTAGTACCACAGTGCTTAGGGGTCAGCTTGTTTCATACCTTAGAGCCAGAAAGATAATATCCAAGGGGTGTATTTACCATTTTATCTGAGTTAAGAACTCAAATTATGAGACTCCAACTCTTGAGTCAGTTCAGTATTGAGGGAATTTCCAGATGTGTTCCCTGAAGATCTTTTTGGAGTTTCTCCCGCAAGGGAAATCGACTTTGGAATAGACCTTCTTCCAGATACCCTGTCTATCTCTATTCTGCCATATAAAATGGCTTCATTCAAACTCAAAGAATTGAAAGAACAATTGAAGGATCTCCTAGATAAGGGATTCTTAGGTCCAGCATCACCCCGTAGGGCGTACCAGTTCTATTCGTACGTAAGAAAGACTGTTCTCTCAGAATATGTATTGACTACCGTCAGTTGAACATAGTCACAGTAAAAAATAAGTACCCACTTCCCAGAATTGATAACTTGTTTGACCAACATCAGGGTGCCAGTTATTTTTCTAAGATTGACCTTAGATTTGGCTATCATCAACTCAGAGTTAGGGAGTACGACATTTAAAAAATGGCCTCTAGAACTCGGTATGGTCACTTCAAGTTTTTAGTCATGCCATTTAGTCTTAATAATTCCCCAGTAGCCTTCATGGACTTGATGAACTGAGTGTTCAAGAAGTTCTTGGACATGTTCATCGTAATCTTCATTGATGACATTCTTGTTTGCTTCCGTAGTGAAAATGATCATGCAGATCACCTCAGAATAGTATTGCAGACTCTTAGAGCTCATCAGTTGTTCACTAAATTTAGTAAATGCAAATTTTGTCTAAGATCAATAGCTTTTCTTGGCCATATTATTTCTGGTGATGGCATTAGAGTTGATTTTCAAAAGACCAAAGTGGTGAGAAACTGGCCTAGACCCATTTCTCCATCAAATATTAGGAGTTTCTTGGGTTTGAATGGTTATTACCGGTGGTTTGTTGAAGGTTTTTCGTCTATTGCGTTCTCCATGTCTAGCTTGACTTAGAAGAAAGTTTTGTTTTAGTGGTCAGATTCTTGTTAGAAGAGTTTTTAAGAGATAAAGACTCGACACACCACAACCCCACTGTTGATTTTACCAGATAGTTCAGATGGGTTTGTTGTGTACTATGATGCTTTTAGAGTTGGTTTAGGGTGTGTTTTGATGCAAAAGGGCAAGGTGGTGGCCTATTTCTCTAGACAGATTAAGCCCCATAAAAAGAATTACCCTACCTGTGATCTTGAGTTAGCAGCTATTGTGTTTGCCTTAAAGATTTGAAGGCATTATTTGTATGGGGTACATGTTAATATGTTTACAGATCACAAGAGCTTGTAGTATGTATTTTCGTAAAAGGATTTAAATCTGCACCAGAGAATATGGTTAGAATTGCTGAAAGATTGTGATATGAATGTTTTGTATCACACAGGCAAGGCAATATAGTGGAAAATTCCCTCAGTAGATTTTCTATTGGTAGTGTTGCTTTTGTTGAAGATAATAAGAAGAAGTCAGTTAGAGAAGTTCATCATCTTGCTAGATTAGGTGTTCGTTTGGTTGATTCAACGGAGGGTAGTGTTTGGGTTTAGAATAGTTCAAAATCTTCTTTAGTTGCCGAAGTAAAAGAAAAGCAAGATAATGACCCTAGCCTAATGAAGTTGAAAGAGTCAGTTGGAAATTAGGAGGTTAAGGTTTTCTCTTAAGGGGGAGATGGTGTGTTGTGTTGCCAGGGTAGACTGTGTGGTCCATGTGTTGATGAGTTGAGATAGAGAATTCTTGTAGAAGCACATGGTGACAGTTACTCGATTCATCCAAGGGCCACAAAGATGTACCGTGATCTGTGGGAAATATATTGATAGAGTGGGATGAAGAGAGATATTACAGAGTTTGTAGTTAAGTGCTCCACTTGTCAGCAAGTTAAGATTGAGTATCAGAAGCCTTGTGGGTCTATGCAGGAATTCAGTATCCCCACTTGGAAGTGGGGGTAAGTGAACATGGATTTTGTGATAGGTTTTCCTCGTACTCGCCAACAACATAATTCTATTTGGGTTATTGTGGACACGATGACCAAATCAGCCTATTTCTTACTAGTCCATACTTTTTATTTAGCCGAGGACTATGCCAAACTCTACCTCAGAGAGTTGGTTAGGTTGCATGGAGTTCCTCAGATAGGGGTACTCAGTTTACCTCTCACTTTTAGAAATCTTTTCAGAAGGGTCTTGGTACCCAAGTTCACCTTAGTACAACCTTCCACCCTTAGACAGATGGTCAGGCAGAAAAGACTATTCAAACTTTAGAAGATATGTTGAGAGCTTGTGTAGTGGACTTTAAGGGCAGTTGGGATGACCACTTGCCTTTGATTGAATTCGCATATAATAACAACTATTATTTTAGTATTCAGATAGCTCTGTTTGAGGCTCTATATGGAAGGAGATGTAGATATCCGATTGGTTGGTTTGAAGTAGGTAAGGCTGCGTTAGTAGGGCCTAATTTAGTGTTTGATGCCTTAGAGAAAGTAAAGTTAATTAGGGAGAGGCTTAAGGCTTCTCAAAGCCGACAGAAATAGTATAAAGATGTGAGAAGGAAAGATCTTGAGTTTGAGATTAGTGATTTTGTGTATCTGAAAATTTGTCTCATGAAGGGGGTAAAGACGTTTGGTAAGAAAGAGAAGCTTAGTCCCCGATTTGTTGGACTTTTCAGAATTTTGAGCTATTTCAAAAAGTTGGCTTATGAGCTTAAGTTGCCTGCAAACTTAGTATCAGTGCACCCACTATTCTATATCTCTTTGTTGAAGAAGTGTATTGGTGACCCAGCTATAGTTATCCCCTTAGAAAACGTAGATGGTCAGAACATCCTTTCTTACGAAGAAATTTCAGTCTAGATCTTTGATCGACAAGTTCTTAGACTAAGGAACAAAGAAGTTCCCCCGGTCAAAGTTCTTTGGTGGAATCAGTCCGTTGAGAGAGCCATTTGGGAAGCAGAAGCAAATATGCGGACCAAGTACCCTCATTTTTTCTCCGCAAACTCAGACACAACTTAAGGTAATGATCCTGTTAGAATTTCTCTTTTCCATGCTCATTCAGCTGTATATCATTGTAATACCCCAAAAAATCCAAACCAATATTAGAGCCATGTACCAAGCTCATGCATAGTACATCATGGTTCTTTTATAGTTTTATGAGTAATTTAGATGTATATTAAGGCTTCAAATAACTCTCAGCTATCAGATGAATCAAAACATTCCTTATCGATTGAATTCTTGAGAAGGATACTGGTATAGTTAGCTTCAAACGAGTGTATCTCTCATCATACTTAGAATTTTCTCATCACCTATCAACAGATAGATGATTGAATTATCTTTCCAACGATACCAATTTCTCCTAAATCCAATATCAGAGCAGAGAGTTATTCCTATTTTACTCCAGAATGTCAGGCTGGAAACAGTTGACGACATTCGTGGTAGCTTATTACATTTGTGACGCCCTACCATGAAGGTCGCCATCCTTAGGAAGAATCCAGCTCTTGTGTAACGACATTCATGGTATCTTACCACATTTGTGATGCCCTACCATGAAGGTCGTCAGCCTTAGGCAGAATCCAACTCCTGTGTGACGACATTCGTGGTAGCTTACCACATTTATGATACCCTACCACGAAGGTCGTCATCCTTAGGCAGAAACCAGCTCTTGTATGACGACATTCGTGGTAGCTTACCATATTTGTGATACCCTACCACGAAGTTCGTCAAACTTAGGCAGAAACTATCAATTCCAGCTTCTGTGTGACGACATTTTTTACGGCTTACCATACTTTTGATGCCTTGTCACAAATATCGTCAGCTATGATTTTCAGCATCTGGGAATTTATTTCATAAAGGTATTTTGGTCTTTTCCCTTCACTTTCCATGACTTATAACCCTCAAGGAACATATTATCTTCCATTCTCTTTAGTTAAAACATCTTAAAAACCCTCTCTTACACTTTCAACCACAAGATTAAGGTTTCCTCTCAAAATCATCTCCTCAGGAACAAGAGCATTCTTTCCCAAAGGGTTTAAACCCTAGTAAAGAAAAATCAAGGGCAATCCTAAGGATTTCTTCAGGAACCTTCAGAAACATTAGATCTCTTTCAAGATCAAGCTTTAAGGTATGTGTAGTATTCATCTATGGATTCAGTTCGTTCATAGAGTTCAATAACCATGCTTTTAAATGTTATTTTGTAAACTTTTGTGGTGATATAAGCATTTACACATTGATGATTGTTGTTCAAGTTTCAAGATGATATCTAAGGATGTTTTTCATGGAATATATGTGATTGTTGGTTGAGATCATGAACTTTGGGTGGGTTGAACTAATGCAAGTATGAAATCCACCTATGCCTTAAAGAATGCATGTAAGGTGTTTGATAAAATGCCTAGGATATTAGAAGTTCATATTTATATGATTTCATGATATCTAAATGACAAGTCTATGTTAAAGATACACTTCAATATGAATGCCCGTGCTATTTATGTATTCTTCTGGTGATGGCATGAAGTATGTATGATGATGGAAATATGAATTTTGTGTGCGAATTATATCCATGCTTTCCTTACCATGTTTGTGGTGTTGATTAAATACATGAAGTATACTATCCCCTACTTATGATATAGCAAATTGTGGACCTAAATGTTGTGATCAAGTCATGTCATGTGTATCAGTTTCCTTCTATCGAGTCCTGGGGGTATTCGTACCTGAAAAACATAGTTGTGTGCCTAGAGCAATGTCATGTTGTCACGATAATCTCAGTTAAGCTATAATATATAGAACTCAATCAGTCATGTGACTCAGGAAACCTCATAAATCTCATGATCCCAGTTAACTCCCAGATAATAGTACTACTCCGTCAGTCAATGGAAGTCAGTTAATCTGTCTATGTACAGTCAGTTGAATCATGTTTAGTCTCTTCAGGTGGTAATAGGAGTTAGCACCGAGTAAACCCAAGGATGGCAACTCACCTGTACATGAGGGTGTGATTTTTAGCAGTCATCCTTGCATTCCAGAACTATGTAGCCAACATAGGTTGAGATATCACAGCCTGTTATATGAGGGTAGATGAGGTGGTTTAACCTGTTATATTAGGGTTCCCACCGTTCTTACTAGAGATACCTATGATATGAGAGTTTCTCACATGTTGTCCTTACCAGTGGTGCGGTATTGACACCCTTCCAGTCAGAGCAGAGATTGGACCACATCTTAGCCATAATGGCATATATGGGGCATGTCAGTTAAATAACTACCTCCCACAGTTTTAGTATCAGTATCAGTAAAAGAACTCAGATAATTCTTCAGATATTAGTATACCAGGACTATTAGATACGGTCAAATTTAGTTATAGCACGGAACTCAGAGAGTTCAACCAGATTCAAGGCTGTCAGATATAGTCATCCATGTTATCAAAACTACGGTTCCAACCATGTATTAGCGTGCAGATTTAGCCATCATGTACTCACAATCTTAGTTCCTATATATGTATGTTTGTACTCTTACGTTCATATCAGTCAGTCAGTAGTATTATTCATGCACGTAAACCCTTGGATTAGCCTACCTCACTCGTATGCTCATTATTTAATTTATTCATTAATTTCTTTAGTTCAGTTTTACGGAGTTAGTTGGAGATATGTTCTTTAAACTCCTTATTTCAGACAGTACTTAGAGGCTTTTGGAGTTATGCTCAGATTTAGCTTTCAGATTCAGTTTTCAGTTGTTTTGGGTATTTTTTGCCCATATGGATGTTATATTATTTCAGTTGAACCTTATGGCCTATTGTGCATGTTTTCCGCATTATTATGTCATGAATTGCAGTATATAGGTATAGATATCAGTCATGGGTTAGCTTGTGGTCCCTCGAGGTCATAAGCATCGTATAGCATTTCGGTTCAGAAAATTGGGGCGTTACAATCATTCTCATGTCAATCATGCATTCACAGAACCAGTTTAGTCATATGTCATGTTCAGACTTAGCCATGTAGTCGTGTTTTCATCACGTATATTCAGCAAGTAATCTCAGTCCCTCAGTGTTTCCAGCTTAACCAGTCTCATTCAAGGATGAATGTTCCCAAGGAGGAGATATTGTAATACCCCAAAAATCCAAACCAATGCTAGAGTCCTGTTTTAAGCTCACGCATAGTACATTATGGTTCTTTGGTAGTTTTATGGGTTAGTTTGATGTGTATTAAGGCCCCAAATAACTCCTAGCTATTAGACAAATCAAATTAATCCTTACAGGTTGAATTTTTGATAAGAATGTTGCTTTAGTCAACTTTAAATAAGCATATCTTTTGCTCTACTCAGAATTTTCCAGCTCAAGATTCACCAAACTGTAGGAAATTGAATTACCTTTCTAATGATACCAATTTCATCCAAATTCGATACTCGGGTGAGAGTTATAGAACTTTAATACAAAACAGTAGCCCAACGCTCCGCATTGGGCTGATGTGCTATTTTCCGTTCATCCTTTTCCAGTGTGTCACCGCGGTCAGCATCGTTTCGCGCCAAGGGATATTTTCGCAGTTGTCAATTTTCAGTGAGGCACCGCGATTGTCACTACGTCGCACTAAGATTCCAGTTCAGAATCATCCTTTTTTCCAGTGGCGTAATGCGATAGCAACGTATCGCGCCGCTAGACAAAATGAGGATTGTCAGCTTTTTAGTGGCTCGACACGATTAATCCGCATCGCGTCGGATTCAAAAATTGAGATTTTTCCAGTTTTGCGATTTAATTTCCTGAGACCATTTGGTCTTTTTCCAAGGCCCTAAATTCGTTCTAAACATGAAATTAAAACCCTAAAGGGGCATTTTGTGCCGCATTATTCACAAATTACTCTTTAAGAAATTAATCCTCTTCAAGAACAAAACCCTATCCTTCAAAATACAAGATTAAATCTCAAGAATTCACCATTATCTCTCACGAATTCATCAACCCAGGTATGTTAAGTGTTCATCTATGGGTTCCTTTCACCCATGGAGTTCAAGTATCCAATTTTAAATTAAAAATTGTGATCTTTAAAAGTTATTATGATTTTAATAGTGATTTCCAATCATGAACTCCCATGAATTGTAATTCTATACCATGTTTACATGAAATTGTCGTTGTATTTAAACCCCACATATTTTAAATGTTGATATTCACTAATTCAAAACATAATTAGTGATCATGATGACGAAACCATGCTATTTCTACAAGCTTTAAACTATTTTCATGCTTAGCTTAAACTATGAATATCAAGTGTCTGATGAAATGCCTACAATAATGAAATTTTGATAAAAGCTTTCATATTGTGTTCTCCAAGTCTAGTGTTATTTTACCATTATTGCTATTGAGTCTTGGGGGTTATGAATACCCCAAAACTTAGATGTTTTACTTAGTCTCAGTATCTTCAGAATAGTTTCAGAACATGTTATGAGCACTATATTATCAGTTCAGTCAGACATCATAACCAGTTAACCTTAGAACAGTTCAGTACTCTGAGTCATTTCCGTTGGGAGTAGGATTTAGCACTAAGCGAGTGCAGGGATGACGGCTTCCCTGTGAGATAGGAAAAGTTGTTAGTAACAATCCCTGTACTCCATAACTATGTAGATAACGTAGGCTATGAAGAGTCACCCATCAGATTAGGCTTGACTACCTCAAGCCTACCTCACAGGGATCACCCGTCAGTTTAGGCTTGACACCCTTAGTCCTTTGGGACAGTATATTAGTGGATCCACACTGCCAGTGTTAATACCCGTGGCACAGTACTGATAGCCTTCCAATTGGGGTCACAAGTTGGACCCCAAATGTGCTCATTGGGGCATGTTGGTTAGATGATTGCTCCTATAGTCTCAGTTCAGTAATCAGTTCAGTAATTCAGTTTCAGTTGCTTGACCATTACATATAGATATCAGTAATTCAATTATCAGATTTTGGTATTTTAGTTTATAGATTATATTCAGAACATGTTTTATGCTTGGTCATGCATCTTCAGTAGTTACAGATTTCACGTATTTTCAGTATTTATAAATCTCATGCTTTTTATTCAGTACTTTATTCTATTCAGTCAGTTATTATTCTTGCACATAAAACCATGCATATCATCCTACCTCATTTAGAATACTAGTACATTCAAAGTACTAATCGCATACTCTTTTATATCACTATGATGTATCATATCACAGGTTCGGACGCTCAGTTCCCAGATCGCGCCTAGAACTTCCAGAGTAGCAGCATAGCAGTGGTGAGTCCTCATAATTCGAGGACGAACTATAATTACTTTCATGTTTTCAGTTTAGTAGTTAGTTGGAGTTAGTTGGGGTCTGTCCCATCAACTCTTATTCAGTCAGTTTAGAGGTTTTCAGATATTTCAGAAAATTAGTTAGTTTTTAGTTTTTAGTGTCATTATCAGACGTTTTCATCAGTATTACCAGTTTTGTCTTACAGACTTTATCAGATTTATGACTTAAAACCTTATGGCATTCCACAGTTAATTCCACATATGTTATTTTGTTATCAGTTTTATTCAGTGCTTACAGCAGGTACCAGCTCATAGGTTAGCTTGTGGTCCCTCGAGACTGTGAGCATCGTATGATGCCAAGGGTGTACTCTCGTGGCGTTACATCTATCATGATCTAGTTGATATCTATTAGAATTGAAGTATCTATCTTTTAGAGAGAAACTAGGAGTAATTTCCCCTATAAATAGAGGGATTTTATTCATTGTAAATCATCTTCATGGATCCTAAGAAAATCCTCAAGAGAAATAATAATTGTTCTTTCTCTCTTCTCTATTCTTCTTCTTTGCTTTATCTTTTATAACACTAATGCAATATTTTTATTATACAACAACCTAGTATATTCCCACAAGGTGGGGGTATATGGAGGGTAAGTGTACGCAGTCCATACCACTACCTCAAATGAAGTAGAGAGGCTGTTTTTGATAGACCCCCGACTCAAGACAGAAAATAGTATAACCAAGAAACAAACAGAAAATATAAAAGCACACAACAAAAATGAGATAACACATGACTAGATAATAATGAAAATAATGCACCCATAAGGTAATACTATAAACTATATATTCGAAATAGAAAACAACATTGAGACACCATTAACAATCAACTACAGGCGTAGATATAAACAAAAGTACTCTACCTACTACGACGGACAAACTCCTACCCACTAACCCTCTACCCTAATCCGCGTCCTCCACACCTTCCTATCAAGGGTCATGTCCCCCGTAAGTTATCTGCTCTATATCATGTCTAATCACATCCCTCCAATATTTCTTCGGCCTACCTCTACCCCTCCTAAAATAATTCATACTCAACCTGTCACGCCACCAAATTGAATCATCTGTGCCCCTCCTCATCACATGCCCGAACCATCGCAACCTCGCTTAGCTTACCGTATCTTGTTCTATATCGAGGTCATTCCCACCTTCTCCCAAATAATCTCATTTCTAACTCTATCTCTCCTGGTGCGTCCACACATCTATCACAACATCCTCATCTCCGCCACCTTTAACTTCTGAATGTGGGAGTTCTTAACTGGCTAACACTCCGCTCTATACAATATTGCAAATCGAACTGCCACTCTGTAGAACTTACCTTCAGCTTAGAGGGCACCTTCTTATCACACAAAACCCCCGAAGCAAGCCTCCATTTCAACCATCCTATACCAATATGGTGCGTGACATCCTCATCAATCTCGCCATGTCCTTGAATCATAGACCCAAGATACTTGAAACTCTTTTTTTTCTGAATGACCTGAGAATCCAGCTTCACTACCACATCAGTCTCATGCGATACATCACTGAACTTACACTCCAAGTACTCCGTCTTGGTCCTGCTCAACCTAAACCTTTTGGACTCTAGGGACTATCTCCAAATTTTATTAATTTTATTTTTGTATAATTGGTGATAGATGAAAATTATCTATCGAACAATTTTTAAGTAGACAATGAAAAATCAAAACACAAAAATGCTTATTTTGAGCTTCACAATGCATTAACAGAGCAACATTTAATGTTGAAAGTTTATGTAGAAATAAATAAATTTTACCTTGATGTAATATTTATTTAATTGTATTTATCAATGATTTCACTTTTATTTGAATTGTTCATTAATATGAATAATATATAATATTTTCTTATAATTTGTGTTATTTAAAAATTTATGGTAAGAAATAATTATGAAATAAGAAATATAAATGAAACAAAAATAATAATATAATATTAAAGAAAGAGAAGAATATTCTTTTTCAACGTGTAAAATAGAGTTGTGGGTTAGAATTGATGTTCTCTAAATATAGAGAATTTCTATATTTAGAGCGTAGAAAATGTCACATACACCCTCATTGCACAACAAATGGCTTATATTTGTCATTTTCATTAGGGTTGGGCATAAAATACCGAAAATTAAATTACCGAACCGAATCAAAAAATTTGATAATTGGAATTCAGAAATTCGGTATTTAATATGATTTTCGGCAGGAATTGATTTGGTACAAGATATTAATACCGTTCGGTATTCAATATTTACCGAATATCAAATTATATATATATATATATATATATATATATATATATATATATATATATATATATATATATATATAATACGATATGTCTAACCAACTCAATAGACAATAATATTAGTCATCCCAAATAATCTCTTGGACCATAGTACTATATTCGTAAAAAACAACAAAAGAAATACTAAATAGGGTTTCTATTAAATATACTCTTTGAAATTTAAACGTACATTTGCACATCTCCAACTTTAATATGGTATTACCAAAAATCATAGCGAACCAAAGTTTAATTTACTGATTACCGCATTACCGAACCGATATTTATAAGTATGGTATATGATATCTACGTTCAAATACCGATTACTGAACCCAAACTTTAAAAATATCGAACCGAATACCGAACACTCACTCCTAATTTATATTAACTGACCAATATTTACTAAATTAAAAAAAAAATCATTTTTCTTAGTTTTTAATGGGAAAAATTGACGCACTACTTTAAAAATAACTCTACTCAACAAAAATTTCAAAAATGTCGCCCGACTTTTAAAAGATAAGTCTACTTATTTTTCTTAGTAGACTCATTTTTTAAAGCCACATGACAATTTTTAATTCGGTAAATAGGAGTTCGTTAGCGTAAAGGGAAATCTCTTTCCAAAAAAAATTATTTATCTTATTTTTAAATTAAAAATTTCTCATTGATTTTTTTCAAAAATAAGTCTGCCCATTTTCTAAACGAATCACCCCCGATCCACCAGAAAAGAATTGCCACGTGGCTTTAAAAAATAAGTCTAGCTGTTAAAAATGTATAGACTATTTTTTTAAGTCACGTTACAATTTTTAAGATTAAAAAATAAGCTAATTAAATTTTAATTCGGTCAATAGGGAATAAAAGAGGTGGTTTCTTTGCAAGCTAGCTAGGTCAGTTTTGGAGGGGAAAAACAATGGGTGATTTTTAAATCTACGTGGAAATTTCCCAATTAAAAACCAAGAAAATAATTTTTAATTTAGTAAATATTGGTCAGCTAACAAAAAGGACAAATATGATCCATTTGTTAGACAACTAGGGCAAATATGAGCCACTCAAAGGAAATCCATAGCTTCTAACCTTCCATGTGTACTAGAACCAAAAACAAACATATAGTTGAGAATCATATAAGCCTGTCAAATGGGCCGGGTCAACTCGGCCTGACCTGGCCCGAATCAACCCATGAAATGAAATCGGCCTGGTTTGATTCGACTCGATAAGTTCAAGGGCTTTAGGGTACCGGGTTCCGAACCTTTTTTTTGGGGCTCGGATCCAATTCAGTTGGGGTTCGTCGGTTAATCGGCCTGGTCCGGTTTTAATTTTTTTTATGATTATTTTTATAAAATTTTTGAATTTTGGGTCAAACTAGCCGTTGGCCCAACGGCTAGTTTGGGCCCATTAATTAAAAAAAAATTACTTTAATTTTTTTTTAACCTCAAAAAAATTCTATAAATACCCTCTAGCTTCAAACTATTTTTCACAAATTTTTTTTCACTCTCTCAAATTTCATTCTCTCAAATCTCAATTCTCAATTCTCAAATATTCAATACATTTAATTTCCTAAAGTGCTCACTTTAATTTTTTAATTTTGCGATTACAAAGTACGAGTGAAAGTTTCTAAAGTCGCAACCTTCGGATACTTTCAAAATTTGGCATTGTCATTCCATCTCTTACGTTTAATTTTTATTTATTGTATCAATTGTTGAATATTTAATTTTGTTATATTTGTGTATTTTGTATTTTTTTTAGTTTAATTTATACTATGGATAAATTACGAAACCTCGCTACTAAAGGTGTTAAAAAATTTTGTCCCAAAAATAGTAGTGGTAGTAAAAAGCGAATTAGTAACGGTAGAGCTACTTCAAGTAGTAGCTATACCCGTGTGTCTTCGCCTCCAGTATCGGTTGGTACACCTTTTGAGGAAGAAATAGGTGTAGGTGCTCACGATATGGATTATGTAGAAACTTAGAAAAATTACGGTATAGAAGAAGAAAATGAGGTAGATGCGGTAGATGCGGTTAATTTAGACGAAGATGATGAAAATATTGGTGAGACACCCGCAGTAGAAAATGCTAACATTAGATCTGAATTGGTTAATCTCCCTTCCCGTCCTCCCCGTGCCCCAAGACCTCGTAAAACAACTAGTATTGCATGACAATTTTTTGAACGTATATCAGATACTGAGGTGCAATGCAATATTTGTCAACAAATATATAAGCATAAAAGCAGAGGCAAGCAAGGGGCTACGAGTACGTTAATAAGACATATAGGTGATGCTCACGAAAGAAAGTTAAATATTGCACGAGGTGGTGGGGATGTTGGTGGGCCAATGCAAACTAGAATGGACCTAGCAACCGGTCAGGTAACGAAAAAGTATAATAAATTAAGGAACCGGGAAGAAATAGCTAAAATGGTAGTTGTGGGTTATTTGCCATTTAGTTTTCCTTCTTCTGTTGCCTTTATTCATTATATTCAAGCAATTTATAATCCTATGTTTAATGGTGTTCCTAGAAGTACTTGTCAGTCTGATATTTTTAGACTTCATTCACAATATTGTTTTTATTTATCAACATTGTTAAAAAATATTCAATGTAGATTGTCCCTAACTTCTGATCTTGATTGTTTTGTAAATAAAAATGATTACTTAACTATTACTTGTCATTGGATGGATAGTAATTTTGTGATACAAAAACGTATTCTTGCCTTTTTATATTATGAAGATCATAACATACTAGAGATTTTATTGCTGATTCTATTGTTAAAGTTGTTGAATTTTATGGTATCAAAAATAAATCTTATGTATTGTTTTTGATGATGCTTCTAACAACAAGACTGCTATAAAAAAGTTAAAATCTAAGCTATCTCTGTCGTTGCCTGAAATTTTTCATATTAAGTGTGCATGTCATATATATAATTTTATTGTAAAAGATGGTCTTGAGTTTTTTGAGTTTTTTTATTGAAAAAATTCGTCTTGCTATTGGTTGTATTTAAGGAAATAATCGTAGATCGAGAATTAGAGAATTTAAAGTTAAATGTCAAGAAAATGTACTTGCACCGTTATTGATGCCCGAGGAAATTGATATTAGATGAAATTCTACGTATGATATTTTAAAAAATTGTTATAAATATAGAGTTCTTATTACACTAACTTTTAACCAACATTGTGGTTCATTTGCCGATTCCGCTGATTGCATGCTACATAATTCTGACTGGGTTGTAATTAATGATCTTGTTAAGTTTTTAGAAAAAATTTATGTAGCTATGGTTGAATTTTTCCGTGCTTATTATCCTACTGTTTGTAATATTTTGGCATATATAGTCGATATTTCTAATTTTCTCAAAGAATATAAAAATAAAGAAGGTGATAAAGAAGCTGTTGGTGCCATATTTACTAAATTTAAAAAAATATTTTTTTCCGATTCTCCCTATTTACTTGATTGGTGGTATGTTAAATCCGTGCATGAAATATAATACTATGTGCCACTTTAGTACTATTATTTATGCTAACTTAGAAATAAATACTAACAATGATTCTGAATAAGTACAACCCGATTTGTGGACGACTATGGGTTATGCGAATGAATACATAAAAAAATTATATAATCACTATGCTAATTTATTTGACTTAGTCGTACCTACAAATATCACTCCAACTGTAGCTCCTCATCCTCCCAAGGAGCCGTCATCTTCTAAAAGGCCGGCACATAGTGATTTTCCTGATTTCTTTTATGATTTATCTTGTTGGAACAATGTTGATGAGAGAGCTTACACATGAAGTTATCGGAAAGAGCTAAAATATTATCTTCGGTCGCCGCCAGAGGATCATAGAAGACGGATCAAAACGTTGGATTGGTGGAGAATTAATGAAACACAATATCCTGTGCTTGCAAGATTAGTTAGAGATATCTTGAATGTTCCAATGTCAACCGTTGCATCAGAGAGTGCCTTTAGTTGGGGACGACAACAGTTTGGAGATAACCGACACTCATTGGGAAGCAATGCAATGAATGTTCTAGTTTGCGTCAGAGATTGAATTAGAGCGGAAAGAAGAAACCAAGGAATGGAACCGGAGCCGAACGACGGCTGAAACTTGAAGAAATTATGTCTTCACGGGAGAACTCAGTAAAATCAAGTCCATTGCATGATTTTGCCTCCGTTGACTTTGAATATTCTATGCAAGTTCCCGTTATTATTAGCATGAATGAGTTGGAAAAAATGATGCATAATTTGTTATTTTTCATTCCTGTAAATTATAACTTTTGAATCATTTTGCAATCAATAAAATTCAACATTCATTCACTCCGTAGTCCTTACTTTGTAATTTTTTTCATTTAATGATTTAAATTGAAT
This sequence comes from Capsicum baccatum var. pendulum, assembly GCA_030864225.1. Lineage (NCBI taxonomy): Eukaryota > Viridiplantae > Streptophyta > Magnoliopsida > Solanales > Solanaceae > Capsicum > Capsicum baccatum. The sequence continues at coordinate 24,680,028 of CM061560.1, forward strand.
TTCTAGTTTAAATTAAAAACTTACTTCTAGTATATTATTAATTTACTACCAAGTATTATTAATTTATTATATTAAGTAGCATATGTTTTGTATATTTGTGTATATTTCTTCTAAAGATGTGTATATTTAATGTATACATATGTATATGTTTTATAAATTGAATATATGTATATATATATATATATATATATATATATATATATATATATATATATATATATATATATATATATATATATATATATATATATATATATATATATATATTGTTGTATATGTTTTATTTAAAGTTATACATATATATTGAATGGTGTGTATATATATGTATATATCTTCTATAGACGTGTATATTTAACGTATACATAAGTTTATATTTTATAAATTAGTATATATATATATTGTAATATATTTTATTTAAAGTAGTACATACACATTGAATGGCGCATATATATGTGTATATATCTTCTATAGATGTGTATATTTAACGTATACATGTGTATATGTTTTATAAATCAGTATATAACTATATATATATATACATATATATATATATATATTGTAATGTATATATATTGTTGTATATTTTATTTAAAGTAGTACATATATAATGAATGGTGCGTATATGTGTGTATATATCTTCTATAGACATGTATATTTAATGTATACATGTGTATATGTTTTATAAATTAGTATATAACTATATATATATATATATATATATATATATATATATATATATAGTGATGTATATATATTGTAGTATATTTTATTTAAAGTAGTACATATACATTGAATGGTGTGTATATGTGTGTATATATCTTCTATAGACGTGTATATTTAACGTATACATGTATATATGTTTTATAAATTAGTATCTCTCTCTCTCTCTCTTTCTCTCTCTCTCTCTCTCTCTCTCTATATATATATATATATATATTGTATTATATTTTATTTAAAGTAGTACATATACATTGAATGGTGCGTATATATGTGTATATATCTTCTATAGACCTGTATATTTAACGTATACATGTGTATATATTTTATAAATTAGTATATAACCATATATATATATATATATATTGCAATATATATATATATATATATACATATATTGTAGTATATTTTATTTAAAGTAGTACATCTACATTGAATGGTGCGTATATATGTGTATATATCTTCTATAGACGTGTATATTTAACGTATATATGTGTATATTTTTATAAATTAGTATATAACTATATATATAACTATATAACTATATATATATATATATATATATATATATATATATATAACTATATATATATATATATATTGTAATGTATATATATTGTAGTATATTTTATTTAAAGTAGTACATATATATTGAATGGTGCCTATATATATTTGTATATATCTTCTATAGACGTGTATCTTTAACATATACATGTGTATATGTCTTATAAATTAGTATATAACTATATATATAACTATATATATATAACTATATATATATATATTGTAATGTATATATACTGTAGTATATTTTATTTAAACTTTAAAGTAGTACATATATATTGAATGGTGCGTATAAATGTAATTATGTATATTTGTATATATTTTTTAAATCCTAATGTAGTATATACTATATATATAGTATATATATTGTTTAACGTATTTAAAATATATATATAGGTGGGTATATATAGTGTATATTTAAAAAAAGTTTTTTTTTTGGATCGGGTTTGACCGAAATTTTAACCGAGTTTGGTCGGGTTTAGGTGTGTTTGACCGGGTTGGGTTAAGTGGGCCGGGTTAGGATTGATTTTAAAATTTTTATTGTTGAGCCCGGACTGGCCAAACCCACTTAACCCCAACCCGGACCCGGCCCGACCCACAACCCGAATAATTTTAACGGGTTGATTTCGGGTTGGCCAGGCCCGACCCACTTGACAACCTTAGAATCATTTGAGCTCTCAGGTTCAAAATCTAATGCAATAAAAAATGGTGAGGTGATCTCTTCTTATCTGTTCAAGGACAAGAGTTACCAGTATTTGTGCTAGTGAGAGGTAGCATGTATTCATAGAATTAGTCGAGGTGCACACAAACAGGCCACAAACCTCAGAGTTGTAGCATAAAAACTAGCATATAGCATACACTAGGTAGAGGCGGCTCAAGCACATCAGTGACCTAAGGCGACAACCAAAAGAAGGCCTTAAATTTTTAAGAAAAAATATTTTTGTTCATAAAGTCTATATTTTAAATTTTGAGATGCAAAGTTGTGAATATTATAGATGATTCTTTTAATTTTTTTTCCTGTTAATATAACTAATGCATTTAATCTTTATGGAGACTTACTTTAAATACATCAAAATTCTTCTAATAATTCTTTACTTTTATACAAGAAGTATTTTTTTCTACAAATAATATTTAATATTTTTTTTAATAAAAGACTATAATCTATTATTGTTAAAAAAAATAAGACCTTTCAAAGTTAGGGGCCTTAGGCGATTGTCTTTTTTTTTTTTTTTTTTAAATTAGATAGAGCCGGCACTGATACTAGGCAGAGTGAAAATCACGAGGTCTCAGGTTCAAATCTCGAAAGAGACCAAAACACTTGATATTACTTCCTATCTATCCAAGCATTAATCGGCAGGGTTGCTCGATAATGGGTCGGCGTGATAGTGTTTGATAATTTCCTTGAAACTAGTTAAGGTGTACAAACAGGTCCGAACACTATAATTACAACCACCACCACAACAACATACCAGTATTTTCCTACAAAGTAGGGTCTGATAGACCCCCGGCTTAGAACAGACACCAGTATAACAAACAAAAAATATTAAATCACACAACTGAATGATACAATAAACAAGACACCCATAGATTAATATTATAAAATATCTATCCAAAATCACCAACACCATCAAAATACGACGAACAAGAAACTACAAGACACATGCATAACACTACTACCCGCAAAGCCCTCCTCCCCATTAGTACGAACGCACTCCTCCCCCTAATCCTCTACCCTAATCCGCATCTTCCTATCACGGGTCCGTAAGCTGCAACTGTTGCATGTCATGCCTAATCACCTCTTTTCAATATTTCTTCAGCCTACCTCTACCCCGCATGTAACCATCCACAGCGAGCCTCATCATAGATACCACAACTATCCCTGCCCCCCCGCCCCCCCACACACAACAACAACAAAAAAAAAACATATATATACATGTAACAGTGGGGTGATAGAGAAAAGGAACATTACCTTCACCACAGCCAAGCTTAGGACTCTTAAAACGAGTCTCAGAGCGCAAGAATTGAAGCAAAGTTGTCGAAGGATCAACACGCGACAACTCAAACTTCTCGCCATTAACTGCAAAAATCAAACTCCCCTCCTTCTGTCCTTCCTCCATTATTATAACAGCCCCTTAAATCAAGATTCTTTAGTTAGCCGAAAACACTGAAGCAGTTAACTTGACACATACCCTTAATAAAACATCTCTGTCTTTTTTCTATTTTCATCGTCAAAAATTATCGTAAGTGATAGAAGAAACAAGAATCTTGAAGTGAAATGGGTGTCCAGAAACTGACTTAAATGGGTGTCCAGAAACTGACTTTTTAACACAAGACTCTTGGCTAGCTGAAACACTGAAGCTGTCAACTTTGACACATACTCTTTACGAAAAAAATCTAGTCTTTTTCGACTGTCTTTTCTACTTGAAATGAATGTCCAAGTACTTAATTTCTACCACAAAAACTTGGAGCTACATTTTAAAGGGTAACCTCAACTATTTGTCTGAATGTTGTTACATATTTAAAACGTGAAGGATAAAGGACCGCGATAAGGCAGGACTCAAAGGCGCACAAACTTACACTATCACACAATGAGACCATTTTTTTGTTTCATTCATCACTCACTCTCACACAATAGGACCATATTGCTTTCACTCATCACTTACAATTGATCACACAGAACACATCAATCTTACGAATCCTGACACGCTTATCCTTCACATTTTAAATAAGTAACAACATTCAGTCATGTAGTTGAGATTCATTTTACCAACTATACATGGCCACGAAATTCTTTCTAATCCTCTCATCAATGTGTCCACTCTCACACAATGGGACCACTTTTTATTTTTCACTCATCACTCACTCTCACATAATAGGACCATATTTTTCTTCACTAATCACTAATAATGCATCACACAGGGCATTCACTGCTGTATTCAACGTTTTGGGTACAAGAATCTCTGTATAAATGAAACAATAACTTCAACCCAAGTTCAAGTCTAGGACAAGAACAATTATGAAGTTCCTTAACACCTTCAACATAAGATTATAAATAATCTATCCAAGAAGTATGTTAACTTTCAGAAATGAGATGAAACAAAATTTTAAGTCCAAGTCCCCCAATTTCACGGAGTGTTCTTAAGGAATAATTCCTCTCACTGTACCCGAGGTTATGGAATCTTCCTCCCAAGATAAAATGGCTTTCAATCCAACTATAGCTGTAACACCCCGTACTTAATTACGTGCATTAGCCATGGTTATATGTGTCAGAGTATATATGTATTGATCATAAGTTAGGTATATATGAGTTTAAGTATGAGTATTGATTATTTCAAGATGGTTTCAAGTGTATAGTTTGATTATATGTGTATAGGAATCGACTTTATTTATACCGGAATTTGCTCGTCGAAGTTTCTATGCGAAGTTTATCGAGTTAGATTTCCAATGATATAAAGATTTCTGAAAACAGATGAGTATCGGATATAAGCGAGCATGTTCGAAACTTGAAAACGGTGGACGCAATAACAGTAAATGTGCAGAAATTTTCTGCACACAAAAGTACTGCAGCCAAACAGATTTTTGGGTCGATTTTAAACGATCATAACTCCTTGTACAAAATGAAATGTGTGAGCTGCTATATATCGATGAGAATCCCCGAGAGTCTTCTTTCTAATGCAATTGGTTTCATCAAAATCCAACGTCTGAGTAAGGAGTTATACTCGTTTTACTTCGGCCTCTCAAAACAGATTTTTAGGGTCAACTTCAAACGATCATAACTCCTTGTACAGGACGAACTGGGTGTCCTACTTTATATGAAATGAAAGCTCTTTAAATTATCTTTCCAACGATACCAATTTCACCCAAATCCAATATCGAAGAAAAGAGTTATGGTCGATTTACTTTAGCCTATCAAAACAGTCCACCATTGACAGATTCAGATTTACTTAAATTTTACGGGAAATATGGTCATTTTCCATCACCTCATGAACGAAAATTGGTCATTATATACATATACTTAGCCTCATATCCATAATTTATCATCCAAATTATTGAAGAATAAGAAACCCTAGCCTAAGTTCAACTCCAATTATCTTGTGATTCAACCGTAGAAAATCCAAATTGATTCCGTAGTTGTGTTCACCGTCTAGAGGGTTTCGAGAAGCACCCCTTATTTGTGCCAACAGGACTTCGAAATCAAAAGGGCTATTTTATGGTAAGGATGTAAATTATGTTGGTGTTATTTATATGGATATGTGTATATATATATATGCATGTGAGCATAAGAAGTATGTTATTTGATTGTTGTTGAAAGATGATTGGAAAATGATGTTGGATTATTCTTGTGCATGGTTGGATTATGTTGAATTGTGAAGGGATTTGGTGTGATGATATGGTATTGAAATGATGATTATATATATATATATACACACACATAAATCTATTGTTCAAGTTGGTTTTTGGAATGCTTTGCAAATATTGGTTGTATGGAATTATGAAAGAGAATTGTGGTGTTGGGTTGCTAATACTAGATGCCAAACATTTCATTGTAGATAAGTGATTTGTAAAGGCGGGAAGTTGTGTTGAATTGGCATCCGAATCTACAACGAGGTATGTAAAGCATACTCTAACGATGTTCTTTGGCATGAAAACACCAATGTTCCATCAAGTAAGATTTCGAGGTTGTCCAAAAACATGTATTGTTCTACATTACCAACGAAGTTGTTTCCATTCTATAAAGTGTCAAAATATTTCATTGATATACCAAAAGGCTCCTATTTCATTGTTGTGATATTGATGATTCTGAAACACATTGTTGATGTATCAATGAGTCTTTATTGCATCGTTATTGTATAGAAGGTCTATTACTTGATTTCTATTGATGTATCATTGTTCCAAAGGTACTATATTGGCATGAACACTAATGTAATAATCTCAAAAGCTTTTGAACTAAGTTATTGAAAAGATCTCTTATGTGTGTTACTTGATATACGTGTGGGTGATATCCCAGGGGCATAAGCCTAGCATGGGTCGATCCCAGTTGATATGTACTGGGGGTAGCCTAATGGTCACAGTACGGTACAATATTGATTATTGTTAGGTGGTTGGAGGTTCGGGAGGAGGAGGTAATGACGAATGATAATTGTAAAGAATAAAATGAACGAATGTATACCGTTCCACAAATGTGTTTGAATTCAAGAACCCAATTCAGATTAATGATAATGTACATGATCCTAAAAGTGTTTATGAAGTGTGGTTCACTTCCATTATGATTTATTCACTTGCGTTTGATTTTCTTGATCCCCCATATCACATATGATTATTTACAACTTTACATACTCAGTACATATTTCGTACTGACGTCCCTCACGGGGGACCTGCATTTTATGCTGCAGGCACAGGTACTTCAGCTCATTCACAGCATAGATAGGAGCCAGGTCATACAACTATTGTTGGTGAGCTCCAGTTTGCTTCGGAGCTTTCCGAGTCGGTTCCTTATATTTTGTTATTGTACAAGAGTCATGTGTGGGCGGGGGTTTGTCTCAACCCTAGTTATGTCATGTATATCCTAGAGGCTTTGTAGACATAAGGAAGGGTAAAGTCATGGAAGTTTATATAGTGATGTTATATTTGTATATGTGGTGGCCCCGACGGCCAAGTATTATATATATATATTTGTGCGTGTTGTGCTGATACAGGTAATTAGACCCTTCTATATGTAACGAAGTGCTGTCCAAATTTTTTGTGACATGTAAGTGAAAGTACAGGTATTTGAACGGGTTCTCCCGGGCCTTCTCGGCTTCGGGTGCCAGTCCGGACCAATGGGATTTTGGGGTGTGACAATAGCGGTACCTCAAATAATTGGATTCGTCGAACTCACTTAACAATTTAATTGATCACAAGAAATGTTTTGAAGACAAGAAGAGTTTGTATTTCAGAATTTTTTTTCCTAAATCTGTGGATAAATGCAGGTTTATATATCCATCAAGTGCCCCTTCCGAAAGGTGCCAATGGTTTATCCGAAAAGGTGTATCCTTTGGAAGAGTTATGCCTTTTTATTCGAAACATTGTGTCTTTTTCTGAACAGACACAACTAACTGAACAGTCACTCCTTTTCCAAAATAATATTTCTTTTCATAAAAGGTTGTGTCCCTCCATTTTCAGTTCACACCAATTGAACCCAACAATCTCCACATGAATTGGGAATGACTATTCTTTGTAAAACTTTACGGACAAATATGTGATCATCAAGCAAAGACTGATTGCATCTGGATAAGTGGGTTTTCCTTTGAACTTTCCGTAATGAACATGCATCGGATGCACTCGGTCAATCGGCAGATTTGATATCTTTGAACCGTCGAGCTTTAATGTACACCTAGACAATACATGTCACACAACCATCCTTTTACCATTTATGGTTTTCACGGTTTTGTTCTTTTCAGACATGAACACGTCTCGGTTTCATGAGAGCTTAAAGAATAGGCCTTTACTAACTTCTCCTTGAAGTGGCTTTTACTTAGCCCTCACATAGGTGATTTCTAAATGTTTGATCCTCTAGATTAAACTATTTGGTCAAATTTGTCAAATTTAGATAATCATTAAAAGACTTTACACCATAAGTCTTATCCTTCTTTACTAAACATTGTCTACATCATGAAAATGAGTTGGGTATTTAATAATGTTGAACTTGTCAGACACAACTTTATTTGATGTCCTTGAACTTAGCTCTTGAGATCTCCAATCCGCTAGGTAGAGTTACCGCCATGCTGACTTGTCCTATACCTTAAATCCATTCCCTTAGATGTTCTCTCAACTCCTTCTCTAGATAGGCCTTTTGTAAATGGATCCGACACATTATCCTTTGACTTTACATAGTCAATAGTGATAATTCCACTAGAGAGAAGTTCTCAAACGGTATTATGTCTTCGTTTTATGTGATGAGATTTACCGTTGTACATCATGCTCCCTGCCCTACCTATTGCCGCTTGGCTATCACAGTGTATACATACTGGTGCTACTGGTTTAGGCCAATAAGAAATATCTTCAAAGAAATTCCGGAGCCATTCTGATTCTTCAACGGCTTTATGTAACGCGATAAATTTAGATTCCATTGTAGAGCGAGCAACACAAGTCTGTTTGGATGATTTCCAAAAGACCGCTCCTCCACCGATAGTAAATACATATCCACTCATGGATTTTACTTTGTTCGATCTGATGATCCGATTTGCATCACTATATCCTTCAAGTACCGTGGGATATTTATTATAATGCAAAGCGTAGTCTTGAGTGTATTTAAGATAACCCAAAACTCTTTTCATTGCCATCCAATGCGTTTTATTAGGATTAATCGTGTACCGACTCAACTTACTTATAGCGCATGCTATGTTTGGTCGTCTACAGTTTATTATATACATTAAACATTCCAATACTCTTGCGTACTCCAATTGTGAGTCACTTTCATCTTCATTCTTTTGAAGTGCAAAGCTCACGTTCAATGGAGTCTTGGCAATATCGAATTTCATATACTTGAATTTTTCAAGTACCTTTTCAATATAATGAGACTGAGACAATGCCAACCCTTGTGGAGTTCTGTGGATTTTTATTCCTAAGATCACATCCGCAACTCCAAGGTCTTTCATATTAAACTTGCTCTCGAGCATTCATTTTATTGCATTTATATAAAAAATGTCTCTACTGATGATCAACATATCATCCACATATAAACAAATAGTGATTTGGTGATTTCGAGTGTCTTTAATGTAAACACATTTATCATATTCGTGAATCTTGAATCCGTTTGCCAACATAGTTTGGTTAAACTTTGCATGCCATTATTTAGGTGCTTGTTTTAGTCCATAAAGTGACTTAACAAGTTTATACACCTTATTTTCTTTTCCTGAAACCACAAAACCCTCAGGCTGTTCCACAAAACCCTCAGGCTGTTCATAAGGAATTGATTGTGTCTCACTATGAAAAACTCTATCGAGTATACGATTGGTTGTAAGGATAGCTTTTTCCCACAAGTTTTTCGGTAAACCTAAACTTATAAGTAAGACATTCATCATTTTCTTCAAAATTTAGTTTTTTCTTTCCGCAATTCCATTAGATTGAGGTAAATACAGGGTCATATTTTGATGGACAATTCCATTCTCTACACATATTTCAGTGAAGGGAGATTCATATTCTTCGCCCTTATTATTTTTTATCATTTTTATCTTTTTATCTAACTGACTTTCAACTTTTATTATGTATTGTCTAAACACATCTATTGCTTCATCCTTACTATTTAGAAAATAGACATAACAATATCTTGTACAATCATCGATAAAAGTTATGAAATACTTTTTCTCACCACTTGATGGTGTTGACTTCATATCACAAATGTCAGTGTGTATTAAGTCTAAGGGATTGAAATTCCTTTCAACAGACTTATAAGGATGCTTTGCATACTTTGATTCCACACACGTTTGACACTTTGATTTATTACACTCAAAGTTTGGCAAAACTTCTAAGTTAATCAGTTTTCGTAATATTTTGTAATTAACATGGCCTAAACGTTCATGCGACAAATCATAAGACTCAAGAAAGTAAGAAGAAATTAAACTTTTATTGATTTCAACATTCATTACATTCATTTTGAATAGGCCCTCAGTGAGGTGACCTTTTTCTACATACACTTCTTCTTTACCAAGTACAATTTTTTCGAAAACAAAAACATATTTGTATTCATTCTTGTCTAGAAGTGAAACAGAAATCAAGTTCTTTCTTAATTCCAGAACATACAATACATTGTTAAGTGTTAACACTTTACCAGAAGTCATCTTCAAGCACACTTTTCCAGTTCCTTCTACTTTTGCAGTAGCGGAGTTAGCCATGTAAATCATTTCTTCTACTTGAGCCAGAGCAAATGTCGAAAACAACTCTTTGTTGGCACAAACATGGCAGGTGGCACTAGAATCCATCCACCATTCACGAGGATTCCTGCCTAAGTTGCATTCTAAAAACATAGGACACAGATCATCACTTTCTTTGTTGGACTCAATCATATTTGCTTGGTTTTTTTCCTTGCCTTTCTTAGGGGCACGACAATCCGTGGACTTGTGGCCAATCTTGCCACAGTTGAAGCACTTTCCCTTGAATTTCTTCTTGGGTTGATTGCTTCCATGTTCAACTTTCTTCCTTTTCTTAGAATTATTTTGGTCATCTTCTACAATATGTGCTCCATTAATTGTAGAATTCCCTTTTGACCCTCTCTTAGCAGCCTTATTATCCTCTTCAATACGTAGTAAGACAATAAGATCTTAGATAGTAATCTCCTTACGTTTGTGCTTCAAGTAGTTTTTGAAGTCTTTCCACATAGGTGGTAGCTTCTCAATTATCGCTTCTACTTAAAATGCATCATTCATAATTAAACCTATAAAACAGTTTATGTGAGTACTAAGAACATTTTCAATTTGTTCAACAAAGGTATTTTTCAAAGATATACCTTCTGCTAGGAGATCATGGATGATTACTTGTAATTCCTATACTTGAGAGACAACTGACTTGCTATTTATCATTTTAAAGTCCAGGAACCTTGAAACGAAGAATTTATTAATTCCCACATCCTCTATTTTGTATTTTTGTTCTAGTGCCCCCCATAATTCCTTCGATGTCTTAGTTCCACTGTAAACATTATAGAGGTCGTCTTGGAGACCACTCAAGATATAATTCCTACAAAGGAAGTTTGAGTGTTTCCAAGCCTCTACTATTATGAAACGTTTTTTGTTCGAGGTTCCCTCAGGCATCTCAGGAGCATCCTCACTAGTGAACCTTTGAAGACATAGAGTGGTGAGGTAAAATAACATCTTTTGCTGTCATCTCTTGAAGTCAATGCCCGCAAACTTTTTGGGATTCTCCGCAGGTGCCATAGGTTGCAGAGCATTTGCTCGACTTGTCATGGCAATGCTAGTTGCCGCCATAGTCGTAGCATTATGCATTTGACTATCAGTCGTCATTCTTTCTATTACCACAAGACAGTAAATTTAGTATTTTTCAAAATACTACTAATAAAGTTAAACCACTTTAAACTCTTCTTCTTATTTCTAGTTTAACGATGAAGTTTCTATGAATTCCAATCATCAACCGAATGATCTTTAACTTGTGATGAAGATTTTATTTCTTCAAATCACTAGTTAAGTTCAAACAGAGTAGAAATCTAAAAGCTTTAATCTCCAGAAACAAGCAATACAGATTCTTAAACAGTAATGTTATTCCTTAAGGTTGTTGTATTCAATGTTTTGGGTACAAAAATCTGTATAAATGCAACAACAACTTCAACCCAAGTTTAAGTCTAGGACAAGAACAATTATGAAGTTACTTAACACCTTCAACATAAGATTATAAATAATCTATCCAAGGAGTATGTTAACTTTCAGAAATGAGATGAAACAAAATTTTAAGGCCAAGTCCCCCGACTTCACAGAGTGTCCTTAAGGAATAATTTCCCTCACTGTACCCGAGGTTATGGAATTTTCCTCCAAGGATAAAATGTCTTTTAATCCAACTATAACGGTACCTCAAATAATTGGATTCGTTGAACTTACTCAACGATTTGATTAATAACAAGGAATGTTTTGAAGACAAGAAGAGTTTGTATTTCAGAAACTCTTTTCCTAAACCTGTGGATAAATGGAGGTTTATATAGCCATCAAGTGCCCCTTCTGAAAGGTGTCAATGTTTCATACGAAAAGGTGTATCCTTTGCAAGAGTCATATTTTTTCTTTTAAAACATTGTGTCTTTTTCTGAACAGACAAAACTATCTGAACAGTCAATTCTTTTCCAAAACAATGTCTTTTCATAAAAGGTTATGTCCCTCCATTTTCCATTCACACCAATTGAACCCAACACTCACTCTCACAGATAAGGCACCCAACACCATTGTAGTTTTCCTTAGCTATAGAGATACTGGACTAGAATAGAGACAAGAGTGGTCCCTTTTTCAATTGATTGGGTTGTCGACAACAGCTGCTAAATACATCTTGGTCCTAACTGTAGAGAATAACAGAAGAAAGATGTATAGTTGGAGAGACCTTCTGCTATCTCAATATCGTTAACTAAGATCGAAGATTCAATAAAGAAGTGGAAGCTAGAAAGATGAAGGAAGATATTGAAAGGGAGAACTTGGACTTGGAAGAAAACTACTTAAATTTGCTTTGTATTGGATTTACAAATGCCAAATGTCATTCCCTATTTATACTTGTTTAGGGATGATTCTAGATACTATAAATCTAGAGTATTCTATGCTCTTACATAAATATCTCCCTCAAATATCTAGCACTCTCTAATATCGAACTTTCCTAAATACAAATATCAAATAACTACACTATATTTTTCTAGTTTCTTCTACCTAGAATTACCTAGAATATTTAAATATTTCTTCAACATGATTATTCTAGAAATTACACTAGATATTCTAGAAAATTTACTAGAAAATCTATGTTGTCCAAAAACAAATTTACTATTTTTCACACTAACTCAACCCAAAAGCTAACTCTATGGGAGGATTGCCGAATTAAAAATCCAAGGCATGAATATTGTCCGGTATATGCAGGGTGTGGATCTAGAGGCCACATTAGAGATCCGACTCTAAAACTATGCTAAATGGGCCGTGGATTTGACTCAATCCTAAAAGTTAGCTCAAAATGGACAAACAAAGCCTAGGACCCATGGATGCATGCCCGGTTCCCATGGGTGTATGCCCTGGTAGTTTCATGTAGGGTAGGAACAATTTATCTGGGGACCACATGGGAGATCGAGCTCTAAAACCATGTAAAATTAACCTTGAGTCTAACTCTAGTCAAATTCAAAAAAGACCCTAAAATGGGTTGGTCTTGATATTTTCTCTCCCACAAGAAAAGTCTTATAATAGTGACCTTTATAAGAGAGGGTTTTGATTAGCTCCGCTTAACAAATTTTGCCCATAAAGTAGACATTTCAAGATAGTAAACCTGCATAATTGACCAAAAGTTCTATGAAAAAAGCTAGAACTTAAAGTATGTTATTGTAAGACCCCGTAAGATCCTAGTTCATTTTCGCTCACTATTGCATGTTAAAGGGGTCCAAGACTTAGAAAATTTCACTAAGTGTTAAGACTTAGTCATTTCCAAAGACTCGTAAACTTTGAAAATTTTAATTCTGACCTTTCCAGTCTTAGAATGTCTATTTTTAAGTTGATTCATGATCGGAGTGGTCGATAGCACATCTTGGGTAAGTTTTGAATTTTTTGGGTAAGGTTTGAGGCCTGTTTGGATGTTCAAAACAGTGAGGCAACGTGATATTACTGTGATGCTCACATATCATATTGGTGGGGAGTAACGCATCACATCGCATATCGCATCAATAATGCGATGCGGCACGTCGCACTTCGCGTCACTGATCACATTTAGTTTAATAAGTTTTGGGTATGTGGAGGTATTTAAGTCATTTTCCCTTTACTTTACCTCACACATAACACAATATTAAGGTCCCAAAAAGGCAAAATCACTTATCTTTTTCACAAATTCTCTCAAGAACAAACCCTAGCTTCTTTAAAATCCAAGTTGAAGCTCCAAGAAATCACCAAGGACCATTAATTCATCAATTGAGGTATGTTAGATGTTCATTCATAGGTTACTTTTTACCCATGGAGTCCAAGAATCTATTTTCAAGTTTAAAATCATGATCTTTACATGTTTTCATGAATTATATCCATGAACTTCTATGAATCTCGATTTTTATATCATGTTTACATGTGTTCTCATTGGAATTAGCCCTTGACACATTTGCAGGATGATATTTGTATGTTAAATCCTTAACCCATGATTTTTATAGTGCAATTATGCTATTATCACGTGATTTAACTATTCTCATTCTTTAAATTCATGACCCACATGTGTTTGATGAAATGCCTAAGAGATGAATTTTGAACAATGACTACTCATTATACTTTTGAAGCTTTAGTATATTTTTATTGTTAATGTGATCGAGTCCTGGGGGTTATGAATACCCCAAAACTTAGCTGTTTACTTACTCTCAGTATTTTTAGAATGGTTTGGATATATTAGGGTATTATCAGTTCAGTTAGTTATCATATCAGTCAAACTTAGATTAGTTCAATAATCCGAGTTAGTTCAGTTGGGAGTAGGATTTAGCACCGAGCGAGCTCAAAGATGAGGGATTACCTGTCAGTTAAGGGTGTGACATTTATTAGCAATTCTTGCGTTCCAAAACTATGTAGCCAGTGTAGGTTTGATATGTTAACCTACCAGTTGAGGTTTGACACATATCTCACCAGATCATCTGCCAGTAGAGGGTGACTTTTTAGTCCTTTGAGACTTCACTTTAGTGGATCCACACAGCCAGTGTTAGTACCTGTGGCACGGTACTGACACCCTTTCAACTGGGGTTACAAGTTGGACCCCAATTAGCTCATATTGGGGCATGTCGGTTAGATGATAGTTCCCACAGTCTTAGTTCAGTATTCAGTTCAGAATTTAGTTTCAGGTTTTCTTGACCATAGCATACAATTATTAGTTATTCATTATCAATATTTTAGTGTTTCAGTTTACAGACTATTCTAGTATTATGTTATATGCTTGGTCATGCATTCTCAGATTTTACAGCTTTCACACATGCTATGGATCAGTTACCTCATGTTATTCATTCAATCAGTTATTATTCATTCACATGAGCCAATGTATATCATCCTAACCCCATTGAGTATACTAGTACCTTTAAAGTACTGACCGCATACTCGTTTCTTGCGCTATTATGTCTTATATCATAGGTTCGGACACTCAAGTTCCTACCATACTTAGATATTCTAGCGCATCAGCAGTAGCAGCGTTGGTGAATCCTCATATTTTGAGGATGGATTATATTTATTTTAGTATTTTTTTTCAATTAGACAGTTGGAGTTAGTTGAGTCCTGTCCCATCAACTCTTATTCAGTCAGTTTTAGAGGCTTTCAGACATTTTAAACAGTTAGTTATTTGTTAGCCTTATCAGTCATTTTTTAGCATGTTCACTTATGTTTCAGACTTATGGATTTTCATTTGTATTATGTTTAGTATTTAAACCTTATGACATGTTCAGTTGTTTCCGTACATGTTCTGTAATAGCCCAGCCCACCGGCGCATGCGAAATTGTCCGCTTTGGAGCCTCAGCCCTTCATGGTTTTAAAATGTGTCACATACGTGGAAGGTATCCGTGCACCTATAAGGCACACTTCGTTCCCCTTCACTACCGATGTGGGATTTGCCTAAGTGAATGCAGGCGTTACGTATTGCCGTCCCTACACTCACCCCCCGTAGGGAATCAGTGTCCTCGCTGAGGTTTGCCCCACCACTGACACCGGCGCTGGCTCTGATACCAACGAAGTGTGCCTTATAGGTGCATGGATACCTTCCACGTATGTGACGCGTTTTAAAACCGTGAGG
Source organism: Capsicum baccatum var. pendulum (assembly GCA_030864225.1). Classification (NCBI taxonomy): domain Eukaryota; kingdom Viridiplantae; phylum Streptophyta; class Magnoliopsida; order Solanales; family Solanaceae; genus Capsicum; species Capsicum baccatum. Next base: position 24,695,766 of record CM061560.1, read on the forward strand.
GTCCGAGGCTCCAAAGCGGACAATTTCGCATGCGCCGGTGGGCTGGGCTGTTACAGTTGGTATCAGAGCCAGCGCCGGTGGTGGGGCAAACCTCAGCGAGGACGTTGAGTCCCTACGGGAGGTGAGTGTAGGGACGACGATACGTAACGCCTGCATTCACTTAGGCAAATCCCACATCGGTAGTGAAGGGGAATGAAGTGTGCCTTATAGGTGCATGGATACCTTCCACGTATGTGATGTGTTTTAAAACCGTGAGTATCCGAGGCTCCAAAGCAGACAATTTCGAATGCGCCGGTGGACTGGGCTATTACAGTTGGTTTCAGAGCCAGCGCTGGTGCCGGTGGTGGGGCAAACCTCAGCGAGGATGCTGAGTCCCTACGGGGGGTGAGTGTAGGGACGACGATACGTAACGCCTGCATTCACTTAGGCAAATCCCACATCGGTAGTGAAGGGGAACGAAGTGTACCTTATAGGTGCATGGATACCTTCCACGTATGTGACGCGTTTTAAAACCGTGAGGGGCCCAGGCTCCAAAGCAGATAATTTCGCATGCGCCGGTGGGCTGGGCTGTTACAGTTGGTATCAGAGCCAGCGCCGGTGCCGGTGGTGGGGCAAACCTCAGCTAGGACGCTGAGACCCTACCGGGGGTGAGTGTAGGGACGGCGATACGTAACGCCTGCATTCACTTAGGCAAATCCCACATCGGTAGTGAAGGGGAACGAAGTGTGCCTTATAGGTGCATGGATACCTTCCACGTATGTGATGCGTTTTAAAACCGTGAGGGGTCGAGGCTCCAAAGCAGACAATTTCGCATGCGCCGGTGGGCTGGGCTGTTACATGTTCATTATCAGTATATTATTTAGTGCTCACAGCAGGTACCAACTCATGAGTTAGCTTGTGGTCACTTATGACCGTAAGCACGGTGTGACTTTTGGGGTGTACTCCTGGGGTGTTACAAACTTGGTATCAAATCCTAAGATCTTAAAGTGTCCTAGGGAGTCTGAAAGCTTCGTTAAGTAGAGTCTTGTGCATGGGTGTGGAGCACGCCACACTTATGAACAAGAGGCTACAGGGCATTTTAGGAAAAAATTTCCCTTTTTCAGTATTCATGTCGTGCAATTGAGCATGAGCTCAATTTAAACTCTCTTTCTAATTTAATCTTCTTCTCGTTTATAGAACATCCCTCCTAGAAAGATTAACGGAAGGAGAAACGAGAATCAACCCTCACCTTCGCCTATTTAGAAAGATCCCTTGAACGAGCATATCTCTCATGCTGAATTCAGAGCTGCATTCACCACTTTAGCTCACTTAGTAGTAGCCTAGAATAATCAACAGGCTACTATCCGAGCTATTCCAGTGGCTAATATCACTGCATCTATGATTCGGGACTTCACTCGAATAAACCCTCATTTGTTTTCGGGATCCAAGTCTGATGAGGATCCACATGAGTTCCTTGACATGGTTCAGAAGGTAACTGACATTATGGGTGTGACTTCTAGTAAGAGTATAGAGTTGGGTTCTTACCAATTGGAGGATATTGCTCACACCTGGTTTAAGCAGTGGAAGAAAGATAAAGGAACAAATGTAGGGTCTGTTGAATGGGAGAAGTTTGATACAACCTTTTTAGATAGGTTTTTTCCCTTGGATTTAAGGGAGGCTAAGGTGTAAGATTTTATCAATTTGAAGTAGGGCAACATGAGTATGAAAAAGTATTTGCTTAAGTTTACTCAGCTAGCCAGGTATGCTCCTAATATAGTGTCTGCTGGCAGGTCTAGGATGAGTAAGTTTGTCTCTGGTGTAGCTAATAGCGTGGTCAAGAAGTGTAGGACTGTGATGTTGATTAAGGAGATATAATTTTCTAGGTTGATGGTCCATGCTCAGCAGATTGAGGAGCAGAAGGCTAAGAAGAGAGAAAAGGAGAACAAAAGGGCTGGGATAGGTAGCTTTAGTTTTGCTCAATCGAGGTCAGAGGGTGTTAACCATCCTCAATTCCATCAGAAATCTTCAGTCTCAGCTCCATCTTTAGCTAGTGCGCTAGTGCCAAAATTCAAAAATGATAATCGGGATAGGTCGCCATACCCTAAGCCCCAGGATAGTGTGAACAATGGTCGCACAAATCCTCTTTGACAAAAATATGGTAGAAACCATCAGGGTGTGGATAGAGTTGGCAGTGATGTATGCTTTGGGTATGGTAAGCCAAGCTATAGATCCAGGAATTACCCAAAAAGTGGTCAGAAGGGTCAATTCAGTCGTCCTTCAGTTTCATCTGATCGCCAAACTCAGCAGGGTGCCACTTCTAGTGCAACTAGTGGTCAACGCCCAAACAGATTGTATGAACTTTAGTCCTAACAGGATAAAAAAAGTTCTCTTGATGTGGTTACTGGTACGTTACAGGTCTTTTATTTACATGTTTATGCTTTATTAGATCTCGAGGCTTCACTTTCTTTTGTAACCCCCTACATAGCTGTTACCTTCGGTGTCAGTCCTGAGACTTTAGCAGAACCCTTCTCAGTGTCCATTCCAGTGAGTGTCTCTATTGTAGCCAGGTAGGTATACAGGAACTGTCCGATCACAATATCCCAAAAAGTCACTTTAGTTGATCTTGTGGAGTTAGAGATGATAGATTTTGATGTCATTCTCAACATAGATTGGCTCCACTCATACTATGCTTCAGTTGAGTATAGAAATGGAGTTCTTTATTTTCAGTTTTTGAGTGAACCAGTCCTAGAATGGAGGGGTAATACTTCAGCACTTAAGGTTTAGATTATTTTGTACCTTAGAGCGAGAAAAATGATATCCAAGGGGTGTGTCTACCATCTTGTTCAAGTCAATGACTCTGAATCAATTGTTTCCAGCCCCGAGTCAATTTTAGTAGTGATAGAATTTCCAGATGTATTTCTCGAAGATCTTCTTAGAGTTTCTGTTGAAAAGAAAATTGATTTCTGAATAGACCTTCTTCCAGATACCCAACCTATCTCTATTTTGCCCTACAGAATGGCTCCAGCTGAGCTTAAGGAGTTAAAAGAACAATTGAAAGATCTCTTAGATAAATGATTCATTAGGCCCAATGTTTACCCATGAGACGCTCCAGTCCTTTTCGTGCTAAAGAAAGACGGTTCTCTCAGAATGTGCATCGATTACCATTAGTTGAACAAATTCACCATTAAGAATAAGTACCCACTCCCCAAAATTGATGACTTTTTCTATCAACTTTAATGTGCCAGTTATTTTTCTAAGATAGACCTCAGATCCAGCTATCATCAACTCAGAGTTAGAGAATGTGACATTTGAAAAACAGCTTTCAAAACTCGGCATGGTCACTTTGAATTCCTAGTTATGTCCTTTGGTCTATCAAATGCCCCAGCAGCTTTTATAGACTTGGTGAACCGAGTGTTCAAACAGTACTTAGACATGTTCATCATAGTATTCATAGATGACTTTCTTGTCTATTCTCGTAATGAAAATGATCATGTAGACCACCTCAGAATAGTATTGCAGACTCCTAAAGCCTATCAGTTATTTGCCAAATTTAGTAAGTGTGAGTTCTAGCTAAGATCAGTAGCTTTCCTTGTCCATATTATTTCTGGTGATGGCATTAGAGTTGACCCTCAAAAGATCGAAGCAGTGAGAAACTGGCCCAGACCTATTTCTCCATCAAATATCAGGAGTTTTTTTGGGTTTGGTTGGCTATTATAGATGGTTTGTTGAAGGGTTTTCGTCTATTACATCCCTTATGTCTAGATTAACTCAGAAGAAAGTCAAGTTTCAGTAGTTATATTCCTGTGAGAAGAGTTTTTAGGAGTTAAAGACTAGACTCACCTCAGCCCCAATTTTGACCATGCCAGATGGCTCAGATGGGTTTGTTGTTTATGATGCTTCCATAGTTGGTTTGAGTTGTGTTTTGATGTAGAGAGATAAGGTCATAGCCGACGCCTATAGACAACTTAATCCCCATGAAAATAATTATCCTACCCATAATCTTAAGTTAGCAGATGTTGTTTTTGCCTTTAAGATTTGGAGGCATTATCTTTACGGGGTTCAAGTTGATGTGTTCACGAACCATAAAATTTTGCAGTATGTATTTTTGCAGAGAGAGTTAAATCTTTATCAGAGAAGGTGGTTAGAATTATTCAAGGACTATGATATGAGCATTTTGTATCATCCGGGCAAGGATAATGTAGTGGCAGATGCCCTTAGTAGATTGTCTATGGGTAGTGTGGCTCATGTTGAGAATGATAAGAAAAAGTTGGTTCATGAGGTTCACCAGTTGGCTAGATTAGGCATTCATTTGGTTGACTCAGTTGTGGGTAGTGTATGGGTTCAGAATAGTTTGGAATCTTCTTTTGTTGCTGAAGTGAAAGAAAAGCAAGATGGGGATTCCCGTATAGTTAAGTTGAAGGAGTTAGTCAGGGATCAGAAAATAAAGGTTTTCTCCCAAGGGGTAGATGGTGTGTTGCGCTGCCAGGGTAGACGGTGTGTGCCATGTGTAGATGTTTGAGATAATAGATTTTTGCAAAAGCGCATTGTGTGCGTTACTCTATTCACCTTGGTGCCACTAAGATGTACCATGATTTGTGGGAAATCTATTAGTGAAGTGGCATGAAGAAACATATTGCAGAGTTTGTAGCCAAGTGTGCTAATTGTTAGCAGGTTAAGGTTGAGCACCAAAGGCCTAGTGTCACTATATAGGAGTTCAGCATTCACACTTGGAAGTAGGAGAAGGTAAACATGGATTTTGTGATAGAGTTGTCTCGTTCACGTTGCCAACATGATTCGATTTGAGTTATTGTAGACAGAATGACCAAATCAGCCTATTTCTTTCCAGTACATACTTCTTATTCAGCCGAGGATTATGCCAATCTCTATATTAGAGAGTTGGTTAGGTTGTATGGAGTCCCATTGTCCATTATTTCAGGTAGAGGTACTCAGTTTACCTCTCACTTTTGGAAATCTTTTCAGAAGGGTCTTGGTACCCAAGTTTATTTCAGTACAACCTTTCACCCTCAAACACCCTTAGACTGATGGTCAGGCAGAGAGGACTATTCAAACCTTAGAGTACATGTTGAGAGCTTGTGTTATCGAATTTAAGGGCAGTTGGGATGATCACTTGCCATTGATTGAGTTTGCCTATAATAATAGTTATCATTCCAGTATTCAGATAGCTCTATTTGAGGCTCATTATGAGAGAAGATGTAGATCTCTTATTGGTTGATTTGAGGTAGGTGAGACAGTATTGATAGGTCCAAATTCAGTATTTGATACGTTGAAGAAAGTTTAGCTAATCAGATAAAGGCTTAAGACAGCCCAAAGCCGACTAAAATCCTATGTAGATATGCATAGAAGAGATCTCGAGTTCGCAGTTGGAGACTTGGTTTTGTTGAAAATCTCTCCCATAAAGAAAGTGAAGAGATTTGGCAAAAATGGGAAGCTTAGTGCCCAATATGTTGGCCCTTACAAGAGTTTGAGTCGCTATGGGAAAGTAGCTTATGAGCTTGAGTTGCCTGCAGATCTAATATCAGTGCACCTAGTGTTTCATATTTTTTTTTGTTGAAGAAGTGTATTGGTGACCCAGCTGTTGTTGTACCTTTAGAAAGCTTAGACGTCCAAAACAACCTTTCTTACGAAGAACTCCTAGTTACAATTCTTAATCATTGGACCCGTAGATTGAGGAACAGAGAAGTTTTTGTGGTCAAAGTTCTTTGGAGGAATCAATCCGTTGAAGGAGATACTTGGGAAGCAGAAGCAGATATGTGTACCAAGTACCCTCATTTTTTCTCTGCAAACTCAGACTCAGTTCAAGGTAATAGATTTCCCTTAGATTATCTCTTTTCCGTTCTCAATTCGAGCCATATAACTATGTTCATGTCATTGAATGCATTCACGAATTAGTTCAGTCAGTCACCATGTTTTAGACTCAGTCATGTAATCATGTTTTCAACTATGCATCTTCAACATGTAATCTCAGTAACTTAGTATTTCTTAGCTTAATCTGCCTCATTCAAGGACGAATGTTCCCAAGGGGAGATATTATAAAACCCCGTAAGATCCTAGTTCATTTTTGTTCACTATTGCATGTTAAAGGGGACAAGACTTGGAAAATTTCACCAAGTTTTAAGACTTAGCCATTTCCAAAGCCTCTTAAACTTCGAAGATTTTAATTCCGACCATAGAATGTCAATTTTTAAGTTGATTCATAATTGGGGTGGTTGATAGCACATCTCAGGTAAGTTTTGGATTTTTTGGGCAAGGTTTGAGTCCTGTTCGGATGTTCAAAATAGTGAGGCAACATGATATGGCTGTGGCGCATCGTATATCGCGTTGGTGGGGAGCAATGCAGTGCGTCACACTTCGCGTCACTGGTCATATTTAGTTTAATAAGTTTCGGGTATATGGGGGTAGTTGAGTCATTTTTCCCTTACTTTACCTCACCCATAACACGAGATTAGGGTCCTAAAAAGGCAAAATCACTTATCTTTTTCACAAATTCTCTCAAGAACAAACCCTAGCTTCTTCAAAATCCAAGTTCAAGCTCTAAGAAATCACTAAGGACCTTCATTAATTCATCAATTAAGGTATGTTAGATGTTCACTCATGGATCCTTTTCACCCATGGAGTCCAAGAATCTATTTTTAATTTTAAAATCATGGTCTTTATATGTTTTCATGAATTATATCCATGAATCTCGATTTGTATATCATGTTTACATGTGTTCTCATTGGAATTAGCCCTTGACAGATTTGAAGGATGATATTTGCATGTTAAATCCTTAACCCATGATTTTCATATTGCAATTATGTTATTATCACATGATTTAACTATTCTCATGCTTTAACTTCATGACCCACATGTGTTTGATGAAATACCTAAGAGATGAATTTTGAACAATGACTACTTATTATGTTCTTGAAGCTTTAGTATGTTTCTATTGTTAATATGATCGAGTCCTGGAGTTTATGTATACCCAAAAACCAAGTTTTTTACTTAGTCTTAGTATTTTCAGAATGGTTTCAGATATATTAAAGTATTATCAGTTCAGTTAGTTATCATATCAGTCAAACTCAAATCAGTTTAGTAATTTGAATCAATTCAGTTGGGAGTAGATTTAGCACTGAGCGAACCCAGGGATGAGGGCTCACTTGCCAGTTGAGGGTGTGACCTTTAGTAGTAATCCCTGCGTTCCAGAACTACGTAGCCAATGTAGGTTTGAGATGTTAACCTGCCAGTTGAGGGTTGACACATATCTCACCAGAGCATCTGCTAGTAGAGGGTGACTCTTTAGTCCTTTGGGACTTCAATTTAATGGATCCACACCACCAGTGTTAGTACCTATGGCACGATACTGACACCCTTCTAACTGGGGTTACAGGTTGGACCCCAAGTAGCTCATATTGAGGGCATGTCGGTTAGATGATAGCTCCCACAGTCTCAGTTCAGTATTCAGTTTAGAGTTCAGTTTCAGGTTTACTTGACCATAGTATACAGTTATCAGTTATGAAGTATCAGTATTTAGTATATCAGTTTACAGACTATTCTAGTATTATGTTATATGCTTGGTCAAGCATTCTCAGATTTTACAGCTTTCACATATACTATGCATCAGTTATCTCATGTTATTCATTCATTCAGTTATTATTCATTCATATGAGCCTATGCATGTCAGCCTAATCCCATTTAGAATACTAGTACATTCAAAGTACTAACCGCATACTCATTTCTTGCGCTATGATGTCTCATATCATAGATTCGGACTCTCAGGTTCCCAACCGCACTTAGACATTCCAGCACATCATCAGCAGCAGCAGTGGTGAATCCTCATATTTCGAGGACGGAATATGTTTATTTCAGTATTTTGTTTCAATTAGACAGTTGGAGTTAGTTGGGGCCTATCCCATAAACTCTTCTTCAGTCAGTTTTAGAGGCCTTTGGATATTTCAGACAGTCAGTTGGTTGTTAGCCTTATCAGTCAGTTTTCAACATGTTCACTTATGTTTCAGACTTGTGGATTTTCAGTTGTGTTGTGTTTAATATTTAAAAATTATGGCATATTCAGTTGTTTCCACATATGTTCATTATCAGTATCATTCAATGCTCATAGTAGGTACCAACTCATGGATTAACTTGTGGTCAATTGTGATCGTAAGTACCGTATGACGTTCGGGGTGTACTCCCGGGGTGTTAGAGTTATCCATTAGACATAAGTTAACCTTTTGGCCATAAGGTAGGCAGGCGCTAATGACCTTTTTAGACAATACAATACTCAATTGACAAGAAGTCCTGCCTTACACACTAAAGCTAGAACTTAAATCTGTTGCCCATCAAACATAAGTTATACTTTCTGCTCGGTAAGGAAAACTTCACATATTTTAAGGCAGTAAACCCGTTCAATTGACCATAAGTTCTGCCTTGTAGACAAATGTTAGAACTTATGCAAGGACGCTTTTGGGCACAAAAATTTTAAAATTTGACACTTTGGAAGACAAAAATTCAAGATCCGACACTTTGGAGGGCAAAAATTCAAGACCGGATAATTGGGGGACAAAAATCGAAGACCGAAAAAATGTGAAGGACAAAATTCAAGATCGGACACTTTGGAGGACAAAAATTCAAGACCGAATACTTTGGGGACAAAAACTGAAGACCGGACTCTTTGGAAGACAAAAATTCAAGATCGAACATTTTGGGAATAAAAATTCAAGATCATACACTTTGGAGGACAAAAATTCAAGACCAGATACTTTGGGCCACAAAAACTGAAGACCGGACACTTTGAGGGACATTAGGTGTAATTTCGTGGGCTAACTCAACCAGAAGCTTGATCAAGTGGAATATTGTCCAAATCGCCCAGACCCCCTTCCATCACTATATGGGTTCGTTGCTTATCCTTAATTAATACTATAATTTTTGGTGTTTATCATGAGTGTATATTATTTCAATGAATGTGCTTGTGCGAAGGAAAATGGTTTTTCAAGAAAATATCTTTTTTAAAATGTTCGTGGAAAATAAAGATTTTCTTACTTATGTTTGGCGTTTGATTACTAAGAAGAGTCTTTTAGATATAATCTCGGCAAATACTATGATATTGAACTTGGACGCCCCACCCTTCAACACGAGACCAGTACACCTATTTCAACCCCTACTCGAGACCTGATCCAAGACCTAACTCCCGACCCCAACTTAAACGCGGGACTAGACTCCCAACCCCGACCAGCACAATCAGGATACTATTACCAGTTTAACGGAGTGATAGAAGTGTCAGTGAGTCAAAACTCGTATTGGTAACGTGTTATGCAGTAAAACAACAGTGCAATAAAATAAAGTAGTAAAAGGTAGCAACTACTATTTCAATTTATTTTTTGGGTGCCCTTTGTTCCTATTTACAATGCCCTTTTTATAGGCACAAGTACCTTGAAGAAGTCATGTTGCTGCAGTGGTCCAGTCTATTACATAGGCATCTATCATATGGATTATATACAAAATCACCTTATTACAAAATCATCTATTACATAGTCATGTACTTACTAGTTTCAAATTTGGTGAGTATCAAAGATGTCGTAGACATGATAGAAATGCGTTGGGTTTTCGAAAAGTAGTGTATTTTTCGAGGAACCGACATAGGTATGACAACATTTTGGAGAGTTCGAGCAACATAGTTTGGTATCACTTGAAACATGCTGATGCACATTTAGTTAGATTTCTGAGCCAGCAAAGTTTCTAAGAACTTCTCTACATAATCCAGGCCACATTGTGTCTTCACAACGGGTAAGATGGCTGGGACGTCCAGATAGAATTCTGAAACAGACCCGTCGATCTTGCCCCATAGTTTGAGTTGTTCACGTGCTGCTTTAACAGCTGCTCTTGTTGCACAATGGACCGAAGCTGCCAGAAGCAGCGGCGGTTCACCAGATGCTACAAAAAAGTAATTATGTTAAGATTCAATGGTTTGTGTGAACAAAGGGAATTCAAGATTAGAAGTTTATATGAACCTATGCTTTGTATACAATAATAACTGAGTTCACTGTTTATAGATATTTAGTGGATTTCGTAATATATATGTACAAGTTCTCCAATGTGACACTGAATTAATGATTCATAATTTTGATATCATTACTGTTTTAAGAATCAACTCAAACAGGTTTGCAATTTTTTCCACTAAACCAAGTGAAGAATGTGTTTGAAACTTCTCGTAAAGCACACGGTTATAAACGAACAAAGCAAAGAACTTGGAGAACTTGTTTGACAGAAGGGAAGAGAAAGGAAATGAAGAAAGAATCGTACTTTTGGATGAGAGAATACGTTTTTCGTGATGTCCACTATTTAAGACATGAACATTGAAATTTTGGGGTATGGTGTCAATAGTCGGGATCTTGTATGTCCACGTGCTATTTGAGACCATTAACCCGTCTTCACTTGTTAGATATTCTTCGTGCATGAAAAATCCAATTCCTTGTACGAAGGACCCTTCAATCTGCAAGGAGAAGGGAAAAAAAACATTTGGCCCTATTTAGAACAATCATGTGATCAAGAATTAGATGGTTCTGAAGTTCGAATAACAACTCAAAACACATGTGGCAAGGGGATTCTAATTACAAAATCTAAAATGTACAACAATGGGAAGAACCTGTCCCAAATCAACAGCAGGATTCAAGCTCTGCCCGCAGTCGTAAATAATATCCGACTGCAAAATGGTAGTCTTTCCGGTCAGAACATCTATCTCCACCTACAAAAAGAGCTTTATTGTTAGTTGTTCATATGAAGATATATTGGCTTCAAAATGGTCCAAAATCGGAGTTTCCTGCCGAGTGTTGTGTACTCAGATATATTGAAAATGTTAAAGATATGACACTTGAGCCTAACTCAACCCCAAAATCTAGCTCAAAAGGAAAGGATTGCCCAATTCCATGTGAGCATACCACCAGTCCATTCCCCAACTGATGTGGGACTCTAGCCCACTCTAACACCCCCCACGCCCAGGCCCAACTGGAGCGTGGATCGGAAGCCCAAATATGAACCTAGCTTTGATATTGTGTAAAGATATAGCCCACTCTAACACCCCCCCTCATGCCCAGGCCCAACTGGAGCATGAACGGGAAGCCCAAACATGAACCAGGCTTTGATACTGTGTAAAGATATGACTTCTAGGCCTAACTCAAACTCAAAAGCTAGCTCTTGAGGTAAGGATTACCAAGTCTATATAAGCATACCACTAATCTATTTCACAGCCAAGGATTCTAACCTACTCTAACACCCCCTTCGCGCCTACGGCCAACTGGAGCGTGGATTGGGAGACCACATGGGGATGGTTATGTGATAAGTTTGTATTTTACCAACTTATCTCTTCTCTAATTTTAGTTTTTTGTTGAGTTTGAGTGAGAAAATGGTGCATTTACCATGGTTTACTTCCATTTTTACAGGTTTGTCTGATTTAGAGGTGATCGCGAAGAAACCAAGTGAAAACATGTCAAACAGGAGCCAAAAGAACAGAAGAAAAGAGCTAGGAGGCTGATGTGACCACAATTATGCTGTTGCGGTCACAATCTATGGCGCAAGAACGAGACAGAAGCAATGCAATATCAATGGCTGATGTGGAGCCTGATGTGACAGTATCTCAAGGATTGAAGCCACAAACTAGAACGCAAGAAGATCTTTTGAGAGAGGATCTTGTTTTCAAATAACTTCAAGGAACACCAGATCTTTTAGTTGTCTTCGTTTCACTCAACTGTTGTGAGGATGATTTCTCTTTTCTTCATTATTTTTTGCTGACATTAATATGAGGGGCTAAACTCTCTATTAAGGCTGTGGGATCAAAAATGTTGGTTATGTAAAAGGTAGTGATTTTGAAACTCCATTCAATTGTCTATAACTCTTTCTAGTATACTCTTCGCATCACATTCATTTGGTGGTTGCAAACATTGAATGTGCCTCTATTCCCTTCCTTTGCTAGGACAAGAAACGTCGGGTAAGAGGAAAAAAAGTATTAGCAAGGATTTGAGGCTTTAAACCTCATCTAATAGCTTGGGCTAGAAATAGTAGGGCTAACTTGAGTTGAGACTTCATTGACAAAGACTTGGGTAAAATTCATTAATTTGGTTGAAAGACTTTTAATAAGAAAGATTGTTATCATTGTTTAAAGCGTAAGATAATTGGATGGACGAGAAGTACCCCCATTTTCCTATACGTATAGACTGTGAGTTGATCGTTATACTAAATTCTGTCTTGTATTCTCTGAGGGATTCAATCCAACCTCCTTGGCTCCATATTTGAACAACGACCGCTTTATACCATGTAATGATTTGACCTTGGTCTAACTCAATCCAAAAGCTAGCTTAAGAGAGGATTAACCAAGTCCATATAAGTAGATCACCAGTTCATTCCGCAACCAGTCTGGGACTCTAACACACACTAACAATTATCACTGAATACAATTCACTTTCAAAATATCTTGGCAGTGAAATGGTAGATACGTGAGACTCAAAATCTCGTGCTTAAGAGTGTGGAGGATTTAGTCCTCTTCAAGGCATAATATATGAGCATTCTCAAAACAGAGTTCAATCGAACCAGTATTGATATCCGAATTTAGTATTGATTTTCTGATATACTGATTCGATCTGACATTTTGGAATTAGAATGAATTCGACAATTAATCGCAAAATCTTGGTGATCTTTTCTGTATATAATGAATGGGGAATCCGCTTTAAAGTAGAAAACTGCAGCAGGGAAGTTATCAAGACATGGAACAAGAAAAACTGACAGAAGCAACAAGTTTACCTCACTGACAGCAGCGCCGAAGGTCAAATACTTCAAGGAGCTCGATTCTGGCACATAATAAGAATTTGCAGCTAAGTTTATTGATTGCATTTGTGCCTGCAGAAGAAGAGGAAACAATTTCAAATCGTACTTTCCAGTATTTTATTTTCATGACTAGTTAAAATTTAGAATCAGGAGTTGTTGTATTGACACGGCGACATGCTAATAAGAACAAGGTAATCTCTGATGATGGCGTCTGCAAAGAGAACATCTCAAGAATACAAATTCGCAGTGACTGCAAATACCAATACAGAAAACTGGAAGTGGCCGACTGTGACAATGGACTTGCAGAGTTGATATGTAGAAAACAAACCTGGCGAATCAGCATTGGCCAATCAACAGATCTATTTTTTCCCTGCAACTGTTTCTTCAGAGGGGTCAGTCTTTCAACCAAGACATTACAGCAAAGCCTAACAGCTGCACAGCTTGATTCTGATGTAGTGCTTCCAGCCGTTAGTCCGCCTTGCACTACGCTTAAGGTGTCTGCTTGTATGACTCGTACTTTCTCCACAAGGCTTTTGGCCCAACTACTTTCAATTAAACCAAGAGAATAAGCAGTCATCTGTCTAACCTTTGTCCATAGTCCTTGGCCAATTTCAACACCTCCAATCTCTACAACAATCGATCCGTCTTGCAGAATACTGACTTTTCCTGGGGTAGCTCGTTCCGTAGCTTCAAACACAACTGGAACTCGAGATATACCCCTTTTCTTCCAAGTGTTTTTCTGGTTGAACTGTTCTATCATCTTTTTTCGTTGAAAAAAGCTCGACGACATGATCAACTTATCCATGATACTAGGCAATGTATATTCTCCTACTTCTGGTACAATGTTATCATAGAATAAGTTAAGGCTTTCAAATGTATGAACATTTTCATTTCTGACAGAGTCCACCTCCATCGACAGCAAACTTGCTACATGCTCTATTATAGCTTCGGCAATATAAGATCCTTGCACTGTCCCAGGAGCTCGCATAGATGATTTACTGGTGAGATTCGTCTTGCATAGTTTTACATCGAAAGATAAGGCACCCCAATCATATTTTTTTACTGCATTAATCACATCTAATGGTAGGATGGGGCTTATATCTTCCGTGATCCCAGCATTTATCAATATATCAAGATGTAATGCTGTGATCTTGCCGCTTAACTTGAATCCCACACTATATGTTACTTTCATCGGATGTCGTCCTCCTGTAATTATCATGTCAGTGTTCCGGTTGACATATATCCTGACAGGTCGTCTTAACTTGTATGCTGCAAGTGCACAGGCTGTGGAAACCTAAAATTATACATAAACTTTAATATCAGAGTCAGAGAACTGTTATTATTGCTATTTCTTTTTCAGATACTCACAGGCGTTGATCTATATGATTTGCCCCCAAAGCCACCTCCAACCCTTCTTGTAATTACACGGATATTGTGTTCGGGAATACCAAGACAACTGGCAATCACATGATGCGCGTTCTCAGGGTACTGGCTTGAAGTATAAACAACCATGCTGTTGTCTTCATCTGGAATTGCTAGGGCAGTCTGTGTCTCCATATAAAAATAGTACTCGGAACCAAGTCGTATCTGGAAATGATTACTAATAAAGACAATCAGTAATAGTTATGAACCTTTTACCGAACAGCTGCAGTTAGACATGCTAGATCACCATTCAAGAATCAAAAATTAAGGAAACCATTGAAACTGATGTTATGTTGCTCGGACTCTTTAAAAATGCCACCTGGTACGGTACGAATCCTCCAAAAGTAGTCCATTATGGAGGATCCTACATTGGTGCAATAACATTTTTGGAGAATCCGAGCAACAAAGAACAAATGATAACGAAAGAGAAATCGAAAGTACCTCAGCAGAGAGGATTTTGTGATCAGCTTCAGCCATTCCTTTTGTGAAATCACCAACCTGTTTTGGATATAAAAATGGTGGGATTTGAAAAAAGCTAGTTTTCTCAACAGCTTCCTCAACAGTTAAAATGGGAGAATCTATATTTGCAATATCGTATTCAACAACGGCCGTTCTAGCAGCAAGGTCAGCCAACCTCTGACTGTCAGCAACCTACGGTGTTTCAACAATAAAAGGGGAAAAGTTCATAATTTCTTTGGATTAAAGTTTATGAGAACTTAATGTTTCATTAAACCAATCCCCGCAGAAGGAAGTGCTCACCACAACTGCAATTCTGTCTCCAGCGAATCTGGCGAGATCATCCGCAAATAAGGGCTCGGAGCCAAACGGTGTAATAGATCCTGTATTTGTCCCTCCTGTTGGGATATCTTTATAAGTAATTACGGTGGTGACTCCTTCTGTTAATTGATTAGGCTCGAGCTGGATTCCCTTGACACCAGCTAATGGTTTTTTACTGTAGATAAACGATCCATGCAGGCAGTTTGGTGGTGAAGGAACGTCATCTACATAAACAGCTTCACCTGAAAAATAATATACAAACCAGTTTCATCCAAGTTGAGACACAGAATATAAACAACGCTTCTCCTATGTCAAAGAATCTAAAGCAATTTTTCCCATTGGTTTCAGTGCAAAATGTTTTTTAAGCATTCCTCATAGTTGTTTGTCATTTAGTCTGGTTCTTATAAGACACTTTGCTCCCTCTCAAAGTAAAATTTCTATTGAATTGCATTTACATAAAATACAGAAATCATTAGCAAATGTTAGAGAATGAAAACATAGAGCACACATAAGGTGATTCATTCATCTAGACCAGATAAAAATTGCATGGTTAAACTGAATTAACTATAAACTTTAGCAACGGTAATACTCCTAGGCCTTTTACAAGTGTACCTTGTCAAAAAGGGTATGAAGCACATGATTGGGCTAAATGTAATATTTCAATTTATTATTATTTTTTTAATGAAGAGTTAATTGGTAATTATAACCAATAATTGCTATTAATTAAGGAATTAAAAGAGAGCAAGCCAAAGGTCTAATCTTTTTCTTCAGTTTCAAGACTAAAACACTACAAATAGAACTCTAGGGCTGTTTCTTTTCATCCCATTATTCTGGAGAAGGAAGCAAAGCAACATAGAAAGGTAACTTGATACAGGTTAACTGTCAGGTATGAGATTTTCTCTATCTTTCGCCTAAATTAATTTTATATAGTGGTAACGTTCTTGTCGGGAAAAATAAAAGGAGAGAAAAAAAGAAAAGTTGTCATGTACGATCGAGAGATATTGGACATAATTTGTAAATTGGAGATCTCATGGGTGGGTGGCTGCTAGTGTAGTGAAAGAATTAACATTGGCTAATGCTAATTAGGCAGTGGGAAAAATACATAGAAAGAAAGGAATCAAAGTATGTAACTTCGGGCACAAAGTATATTTTCTTTACACATGTTGTTTCAATTTTCTGTTGTTAACACTTTAAGCAAATCATTAGAGAATATTCATGATGAGGCAATCATTAGATATTGATGAGAGAAATCATTGGCTAGTATTTTGAAATTCTTTGTTTAGCAGCCTTCCCTTGTTAGATTATCCTTAATTCATGGGCTAATGTGTGAGATATTAAGATTTAAGTCTAGATTTAAAAGTTAGCGATGTTGAGACTTGACCCCGAATAATAGAATTGATATTGTTATTTAATATTTTTCCGTAGATTGAAGTCATTGGAGGCTAGTTGATTGGTGTTCTATGCATAGTGAGGTTGGAGAACTTGTTGTTAGCGAGGTAAGTGAGACTTTAAGTTTTGGTGCTTGGTTTTCAAATTTATTTTAAAAATATATTTTTATCTGTCCGGTCCATGTGTTGGGACGAGCATGTGCTTGGCAGAATCAACGGTCTTTAAGGCCGGCCGCATATACTTTATGTTAAGAATACGAATTTTCCTTTAATAAATTATTTTGTGATGTGATATACTTATGTACTATGAGATTGGGGCATTGTTCATGCTTCTTAATTCCTTTGGGGCATTGTGTATGCTACTTAATTCCTTTGGGGCATTGTGTATGCTTCCCTTGAGCATTGTATATGCTTGTTGATTTTATATGGGACATTATGTATGTTTCCCTTGAGCATTGTGTATGCTTGTTGATTTGATATGAAACATTGTGTATGCTCTCCAGAGTATTGTGTATACTCCTAATATATTTGATGCATCGTATATGTTGCCCTAAACTTTTTGTACTGGATAATTACTTTGATTTCAAATGGTTATAAGTGCTCTTTATGAAATTGTACTGAGATATATGGTTCTTGATAAAGGATTATTGAGCCTTGTTGGTTACCTTATTATGATATAGTTCCGTGTGTAATAACTTTATGTTCTTGGTGTTGTTGTATTTTCTAATACTTGTCCCAGGAGTACTTAAAGCAGCGAGACGATGATCTTACTGAGTTATATTTATATATAGCTCACTCCTTACTTACATGTCTACAGATACCATTACGGAAGGAGAGATTAGTGGCTGGCGGTTCTTACGCACGAATTCCATTGCTGAGGTGAACCTTCCCAATTGGTTGTGAAGGCTATCATTCAGCGTTAGATCTTTTTTATTACATTTCGTTTTGTTGGATTTGCATGCCCGAAAGTTGAACTTATGTAACTCTGTTTAGATGCTTCACGAACTTAGAGTGGGACTTGGGTTAGAGATTTGATATCTACACTACTGCTATTTTCATAAAACTAAGTGGTATCTTGTTGGATAGTTACTCAGTGTTAATGATTATTTTATGCATGTGGGGTTGTATATGTGTGTTTGTAGACCATGTGAATGTATGGAAAATTGGTTCTCCAGACAAGTGGTGTTAGCGGGAGCCAGTCACGTCTAAGGATTATTTTGGGACGTGACAAAGTTGGTATCAAAGCCTATGCTTTAGGTCCCGGGTCATGGAGCAGTGTTTAGTAGATTCTTGTTCATTTTTATGTAGGCGCCCATACTTATGAACTTGAGGCTACGGAACATTTAGGAAGTTTTTCCCTTTTTATTCATTATTTGTGCGTTGAGTTGGATTAAATCTGATCTTTAAATATTGTTTCGCAGATGGTTAAGAGACGTGGTTCTTCCTCTGCTAGTTGATTTAACGCACCTACTGGAAGTGGTACTGGACATGGTTCTACCCGTGGTGGTGGTCAAGTTGGGTCTCATCCAACCAGACCTCTAACTAGGGCACAGACTAATCCTCAGCATGGAGTTAAGAGTGGGGGCCAGCCCCAAGTTATCGCTCCTGAGCGAGTACATGACCAGGTTGGTCATGATACTCCGGCTGCAGCACCTGTTGTTGTACCTACTGTTACATTTCCTGCCGACTTTGTGGTAAGAATGTTGAATGTACTTGAGGCATTGGAGCCTAATCAGGGTCGAGATCCAGCTCCTCAGGCAACTTTGCAAACACAAGCATAAGTTCAGTTAAATGTTGAAACTTCTCAGGCACCTTAACCAATTGATCTTTCGATTGCAGCTGTGGGGTAACCCAAGGATCTTAAGAATTTCATGGATCTTAAGCCACCGGAGTTTGATGCTACACCATCTTCTGTTGAGCCTCAAAATTTTTTAGATCGCTATGAGAAGATACTGACTACCTTGGGATTGAAAGAGACTCATGGTGTAGAATTTACCACTTTTCTATTCTCAGGATCTCCCGAGGCTTGATGGACTTCCATTTTGAGGGGTAGATAAGTAGGCTTACCACCAATCACTTGGTTAGAGTTTTCATCTATGTTCTTGGACAGATTTATTCCCTTGAGCAAACAAGATAACATGAGACGCTAGTTTAATGAGCTACGATAGATATTTATGACTGTTACTGAGTACGAAGCTAAGTTTACTGAGTTATCCAGGTATGTTTCATCTTTAGTTGCAGATCAGAGAGAGAAAGTAAGACGATTTGTGGATGGACTTGAGGCTCATTATCGTGCTCTAGTGATACGCGATGTGTGTAATGGGTCCTATTCTGAGGTGTTTGACACTGCTCTTCGTTTCGAGTCCTATTATGAGATGGAAAGGATTAATTGAGAAAAAAAAGGCACGTAATTCAGGTGTATTTAGTGGTGCTCAATCCGGGGGCAATAGTAGTTTTTATTATGGGAAGTCCAGGCCTACACAGTCAGAGTCCGTGGGACAATCTTTGAGGAACAATTATTCAGTTAGACAGGGCAAACAACACATGCAGAGGAAGGGTAACAGTTCTTATCAGTCAAGTCAGCATCCGTGGTGTTCCAATTGTGGTAGAAATCACAGTGATCGTTGTTACAGAGCAAATAGGGCTTTCTATACTTGTGGTGAGTAGGGACATATTGCTAAGTTTTGTCCTAAGGGAGATTCTGGGTCTAGTCAAGCTACTACGCAGTGCAAAAAAAAGTTGCAGGAGCACAAACCCAAGTTCAGCCAGCTAGAGCTGCTCCATAGGGTGCTTATGGACAAAATCCACAGGGTGTGCAGGTTGCTTAAACAGGGGATGGACCACCGAGATGCTTCGCTATGGCTAGAAAGGATACTGAGGCACCTGATGCGGTGGTCACGGGTATTATATTGTTAATTCTCTTGAGGGATATTTCTTCATTGATCTTTGTTCTACGTATTTGTTTTATCTTCATATATCATTTTATTCTTATAAAGAAGAGTTGAGACTCCTATTATTCTATTATGGTTATGACTTTGTAGGGACACTTCATTAGTGGATAAAGTTTATGAATATTGCATGATATCTATTTAGCACAGGGGCACCATAGTTGATCTACTTGTGCTACCTATGTTTGACTTTGATGTGATTATGTGTATGGACTGGTTGACATCATATTATTCTTTGATTAGTTGTTATCCTAAACTTATACGTTTCTATTTTTCTGAAGAAAAAAAACCCACCTTTAGTGTGGAAGGATATGACCCTTGTGACTCAAGGATAATATTTTATGTAAGGGCACGACGAATGGTTGATCATGGGTGTCGGTGTTTTATTGCTACTGTACATATGATGCATGAGCTAAGAAGGTTACTATTGGCAATTTTTTTGATTGTTCAAGAATTTGTTGGTGAATTTTCAGATTTATTTTTCCGAGCTACCTAGGTTGCTCATAGTTCATCTTGCTTTTCACTTGTCACGAGAGAGTTATATTTCCACATTTATTTGATGTTTCTTATATGATTGTCATGTTCGAAGACGAACGTTATTTTAAGTGGGGGAGAATGTAATATTCCAATTTATGATTATTTTTTAAAAAGTTAATTGGTAATTATAACCAATAATTGATATTAATTAAGGAATTAAAAGAGAGCAAGCCAAAGGTCTAATCTTTTTCTTCAGTTTCAAGACTAAAACACTACAAATAGAACTCTAGGGCTATTTCTTTTTATCCCATTATTCTGGAGAAGGAAGCAAAGCAACATAGAAAGGTAGCTTGATAGAGATTAACTGTCAGGTATGAGATTTTCTCTATTTTTTTCCTAAATTAATTTTATATAGTGGTAACGTTCTTGTTGGGAAAAAAAAGGAGAGAAAAGGAGAAAAGCTGCCATGTACGATCGATAGATATTGGACATAATTTGTAAATTGGAGATCTCATAGGTGGGTGGCTGCTACTGTAGTGAAAGAATTACATTGACTAATGCTAATTAGGCAGTGGGAAAAATACATAGAAAGAAAGAAATCAAAGTATGTAACTTCAGGCACAAAATATATTTTCTTTACACATGTTGTTTTAATTTTCTGTTGTTAACACTTTAAGCAAATCATTAGGGAATATTCATGATGAGGCAATCATTAGATATTGATGAGAGAAATCACTGGCCAGTATTTTGAAATTCTTTGTTTGGCAGCCTTCGCTTGTTAGATTATCCTTAATTCATGGGTTAAGGTGTGAGATATTAAGATTTAAGTCTAAATTTAAAAGTTAGCGATGTTGAGACTTGACCCCGAATAATAGAATTGATATTGTTATTTAATATTGATGCGTAGATTGAAGCCATTGGAGGCTAGTTGATTGGTGTTCTATGCATAGTGAGGTTGGAGAACTTGTTGTTAGCGAGGTAAGTGAGACTTTAAGCTTTGGTGCTTGCTTTTCAAATTTATTTTAAAAATATATTTTTATCTGTCCGGTCTATGTGTTGGGACGAGCATGTGCTTGGCAGAATCAACGGTCTTTAAGGCCGGCCGCATATACTTTATGTTAAGAATACTAATTCTCCTTTTATAAATTATTTTGTGATGTGATATGCTTGTGTACTATGAGATTGGGGCATTGTGTATGCTTCTTAATTCCTTTGGGGCATTGTGTATGCTACTTAATTCCTTTGGGGCATTGTTTATGCTTCCCTTGAGCATTGTGTATGCTTGTTGATTTTATATGAGACATTGTGTATGTTTCCCTTGAGCATTGTGTATGCTTGTTGATTTGATATGAAACATCGTGTATGCTCCCCCTGAGTATTGTGTATACTCCTGATATACTTGATGCATTGTATATGTTGCCCGAAACTTCTTGTGCTGGCTAATTACTTTGATTTCAAATGGTTATAAGTGCTCTGTATGAAATTGTATTGAGATATATGGTTCTTGATGAAGGATTATTAAGCCTCGTTGGTAACCTTATTACGGTATAGTTCCGTGTGTAATAACTTTATGTTCTTGGTGTTGTTGTATTTTCTAATACTTGTCCCAGGAGTACTTGAAGTACCGAGCCGATGATCTTACTGAGTTATATTTATATATAGCTCACTCCTTACTTACATGTCTACAGATACTGTTACGGAGGGAGAGATTAGTGGCTGATGGTTCTTACGCACGAATTCCATTGCTGAGGTGAACCTTCCCAATTGGTCGTGAAGGCTATCATTCAGCGTTAGATCTTTTTTATTACATTTCTTTTCGTGGGGTTTGCATGCCCGAAAGTTGAACTCATGTAACTCTGTTTAGATGCTTCACGAACTTAGAGTGGGACTTGGGTTAGAGATTTGATATTAAACTACGGCCATTTTCATAAAACTAAGTGGTATCTTGTTGGATAGTTACTCAGTGTTAATGATTATTTTATGCATGTGGGGTTGTATATGTGTGTTTGTAGACCATGTGAATGTATGGAAAATTGGTTCTCCAGACAAGTGGTGTTAGAGGGAGCCAGTCACGTCTAAGGATTATTTTGGGACGTGACACTAAACATGCACAAAAAGCGCAGGCTAGTGCACAAAGAATTCCCTGTATATGTAGGCAATCTACCCTGATGCAAGTATCAATGGTTGATTCCATGGCTAGAACCGTGACCTATAGGTAACACAGAGACGCTCCCCTTCGCTTAACATGCACAAGATGAAACAAGAATTATTAAAAAGCGAGAACAAACCAGCAGCTTGCATGGAAGCTCCAACCTTCTTCATAGGTTCACCTACTGGATAGTACTCGGTGCTTGATTCCACGACCTGCGCAGCAGAGGACAGTAGAGTCTTTTCTCTCCCCTGACTAATGCAACCATCATTGCTACTTTTGAAATGTTCCTCAACCGAGATGTCACTAATTTCATTAAGTAAACCATCAGATATAGCAGAATGAACAACAGTGAATGGATAAAGAAAGTCGAAGACGTAACTGACGGCCAAACTTGATCTGTACTCGGGGTGTGAAGTGCCATCTTCCGGTAGCACCGCTAGTTTGACTAATTTAAGTGCTTCATATAAAAGTTGTACATTTAATATCTTTCCGGTTAGATATTCCTCCACCCTCTTAGCCCTTGTTGCATGTTTTGTGCCATAAGCCCCGAACGCCAGCTGGATATTGTTTATCTGGATGCCAATCTGGCAGAGAGAAATATCAGCCTTGAAAGCAGCATTTACATATGCCAATGCATTCCCATTAGGTCGTGGAGCAGCTCGATAGGTTTCAAACAAAAATTTAGAAGGAGTTTGCAGAGAACTTTGATCTTTCTTAAATGGGATGCGAACACTTAGAAGCACAGTCCTTGAGTCTAGTCGTGGTCTGGATAATAGCTCCTCCCACGTGATCATTTCAAGTCCACGACTGGTCATCAAGCTAACGATAGCAGAAAGCCCCAGAAATAATGTAGAGATATCCGAAGGAAAACCATTCTTCTGTGCCATAACCAAATTTCCTCCCACGCTAGCGGAGTTCCTAACAAATGGTGAAGCAATCTTCTCCATGTGGTTAGCCAGCTTTTGGGAGACCAATCTCCCGTATGAACCCAAACTGACTTCGTTTTCCTCTTTCAAAAATGAAATAATTTTAGAGATAGTCACAGTAGCTCCAACTTCAATGCCAGCCTGATCTCTTTTGATGATTGAGAGTTCAGGAATGTACCTGAGATCAACATAATGATAATATCGCTGGGTTTCCTTATAATAACCAGTGCCGGTATTACCAACGACAAATTTAAAGCTTGCACCATTTTTTGTCATATCGGAGTTCAACAGGTTCCGTAGCTCCTCAATGGAAACAGGACTGTACCAAAGGTACCTTGAGGAGTCCAAATTCGTGGCAGATTCAATTTTCAAGAACTCGGGATATGTACTAAAATTCTTGGTTGGATCATAGGGAGGTAACTTACTTACTTTCGTTTCCTTGGAATCTCCCTTTTCCCAAAAAGAATTGAACCCCAAATCCTCTATATCAACATCAGCAGCAAAACTCTTGCAGGCATCAGCAATGGGCCGGTATCCAGTGCACCGACAAAGGTTCCCTGCTATGGCCTTTTCAGTTTCAGATGAAGTAAGCTTAGAGAATCCTGGTGGAGGATCGGGCTTGTTTCCTTTATCGGCATTGACGAGAGCTGAGAAGAATGACATACACATGCCAGGACTGCAAAAGCCGCATTGAGAAGCATGGAAACCGGCAAACCTTTCATGAATAGAGTGAAAACCGTCTCTGCTGTTCCCAAGGCCTTCACTTGTAGTAATTGAACAACTATTTAAACTGCAGAGAAGTGTAAGACAAGAACTCACACTAAACTCTTCGACCTTTTTGAGCTTCGGATCATACTTTGAAACCAGAACAACACAAGCACCACAACCACCTGTAACCATACAAATAAGTTATGTTCTTTCTGAACCCTAAGTTGAGCATTTGTTACCCAAATACTTAAGTCGGATTAAAGATGGAAGGTGAAGATATGATACCCCTCTAAAAGATTTATGAAGCATATATGATATCTATTAACATGTATCTACATTGAAAAGCTACAAAAGCTATACATTTTACTTCATTGTACCACGAAAGTAATTCTACACTCGGAAGCTGCAGAAGTTAGCCGAGTGTGTACATCAATTACATATGGAGAAACCTTGAACTCCATTTTTGCTATTGTAAGGATATGCAGTTGCGCATAAATAAATCCCAAAAGCTAGACAGTGAGTGCAGGATTGTCCAAGTCCATATGTGCAAACAACTAGTCCAATCCTCAACCAATATGCGACTAATCCACTCTTAACACCCCACTTCACGCCCAACTAAAACTTCATTTACTTTATATGGAAAAGAAGTTAAAAGGCTTGCAACCCACAATTTAAGAGAAACCATTCAGGCAAATGAAAGATTTCACTTCCAGAAAACCTTCAAGCATCTAGTGTCCTATTCTCAAGATTTGAACCTGAGACTTCTGTTTAGGAGTGAAAGAATCTTTACCGTTCCACCACACCGTTCGCTAATCACAGAAAACTTAAAAGAGCACAGAATTTAATTGTGCGGAGAAGCCAAAAAACCTCAAAGGAATTCCTAATAAGTTATCAAATTCCATGAAAAGCACAGAAAGAAAGCCCAAGGAACATTTGCCATAAGAACACAAATTTAAGGAACTCCAAAGCTTCTAACGTTCCATATGTACTAGCACCAAAAACGCTAAAGTGATTTCACTAGTTAGGTTGAGAATCATGAGGTATCAGGTTCAAATTTCAATGAAAGCAAAAAGGTTAATATGATTTCTTCTCATCTGTCCAAGTCTTTATGGACAGAGTTACCGGCATCAGTGCTAAAGGGAGGTAGAAGGTACTCGTGGAACTAGTCAAGGTCCCAAAGACCACGGTTATAATACAAAAACAAACATATAGACGCTAGGACTGTTGAAAGTCATGAGATTTTAGATTCAAATCCATGCGGAGGCAAAACATTAAGATTTTCCTCTTTGTCTACGCCTCGACGGAAGGAGTTACTCTAATGTTGGTGGGATGGTGGGAGATAAGAGGTACACTGAAACTAGTCAAGGAGCACAAACGGGCATGGATACCACGGTTATCCAAAAGAAAAGGCCATATATACACACACACATGTAAGGAGAATTACCTTCACCACAACCAAGTTTTGGACTCTTGTAACAAGTCTCAGAGCGCAAGAACTCAAGCAAAGTTGTAGAAGGATCAACACTTGGCAACTCAAACCTCTCTCCATTTACTGCAAAAACCAAACTCCCCTTTTTCTGTCTTTCCTCATTTAATATAACATCCTTCTTAAAATCAAGAATCTTGGCTAGCTGAAACACTGCAGCAGTTAACTTTACACACAGCCCCATTATCACAAAAAATGTGGTCTTTTTTTCTACTTTCTCGGTTGAAAATATCTCAACTGAAACAGTTGAAACACTGGAGCTCCCACCTCTATGCTCCCTTGATGGCTCGAACTCACGATCTCAAAATTGAAGGTGAAGGGTGCGTACCATCCGAGCAACCCTATCTTGTCAACACAAAAGAAGTTTACTTTGACACATACTCTTAGTAAAAACTCTTGTCTTTTTCTACTTTTTAAGCTGAAACATTATCAAAACTGAAAGGTAAAAAACAAGAATCTTGAATTTTATGAATGTTTCTAGTCAGTTTTAGATAGTTAAGGATATGGCAAGATTGCTTTTATCATCAGTATGCACACGTGTCACTTCCACACAATGATAATGATGGTCAATGGGACTATTTCCCATCACCCACTCTCACAGATAAGGCACAACACTATTACATTTTTGACATTCATGCACAACCAATAAAGCCAGTACTGAACTTCCTCATTTCTCCTCCCTTTTCTAATCCTTGTTGGATTTTAAAAAGGCGTGAATGGAAAATAATGGTTTTCTCGAAAGACAACTGTTTTATCCAGTCCACTTTTACTAACGATTTTTTTTTTATAAGTTGTGATTTTTCTGATAAATCAATAACAACTGTTCATATTATCCTCTTTTGGCTATAAATAGAGGAATTTTAAAACAAAAATATCTCGTCTTTGTGTGATTTATTACCCTCTTTGCGTTCAATGAAGTCGTTGGCTTTTGAGCTATCCTACCCCAGCAGACAAGTATATCCATTTTTTCCTTCGAGGAAACAAATATTTCAGTTAAATTTATTTTTCTTTGTTTTTTCCAGTTTATTTTGATTTTCTGAATTAATATTTTGAACGCAGGATACCGACAATCCATTCAACCACAAAAATAGCCGAAGAAAAGCACTGGTGTGACTTTAGCTTCACGTTCATTAAGAATAAAAATATATAACTTCAAATTGAGTACTATTAAGAGGAAGTAGGTCTTTAATAAGAGGATATAATTTAAAAAAATATTAATTTTTCTCTTGAATTCTTAAAATAATACTTATTTGGGACAATTCTTATTGCTAAAATAATGCTTATTTTGAAACGAAGGAAGTATCAATTTTGATATTATTTTGAACATTTTATGTGAGCCAGTTGCGTGTCGGATACTTAAAGTCAAAACAATTCAAATAAAGCAATTGTTGAGATTATTTTAGCTTTTTTTTTTTTTGTATAAGGTGAAGAAGATGTTATAAATCTAATCAAGGTTGAGGACCGTTAGAAAATATGTCAAATATGTCTAACTATACATAGAAGATATAATTATTTCATTATGATTATATTAAGAGTTATGTTGTTTTGTTTTATTAGCTACTAGTGAATATATCCGTGGTTCCCGCGGTTATAAGAGACATCTATTTTTATAAGTTTGATTGAGATGGATGAGATATATCTTTTTTCATATATGCACACAAAATTTTACTATAAATTGAATCAAAAATTAAATTATTAAAAATAAACTTACTGATAGTCGATAATTATGATGTAGTTTATTTATTTATGTGAGAAATAAACAATCTTTAGTCTCAACAATCTTCTAATAAATATACACTACCCGAAAATCAACTAATTGTTATGATGTACGTAGTTATTTATTCACGTGACAAAGTAATAAGCAATTTTCTAATCTATCTATATATATTATAAAGCAAAGGACGAAGCACCAGAAGAAGTCACATGGCAAAATGCTGAAAAGCCACGTGATAGATTTTAGGACAAGTATAAAAGTATTGTAATAAAATCTTTATAATTAGTTGAATTTGAAAATATAATAAAATCTTTACTATATATTTGAATTTAAAAATAATAATACTTAAAAAAAAACAAAAGATTTTTATTAGTTTAAAACTAGCAACCATAGTTGAAGAGCCCTAAATAAACTCTAACTATTTAATAATAATAATAATAATAATAATAATAATAATAATAATAATAAATAGTAGCTCATAATATTACGTTTAGGATGATATATTTAACAAAAAACATATTAAACAAAAGATAATAATAATAATAATAATAATAATAATAATAATAATAATAATAATAATAATAATAATAATTGTAATAGTAATAGTAGAAGACACGTAGTAGTAATTTTTTAATTTAGAAAAAAAATATGTTGCGGTAGTAATAGTTTTTAATAATAATAATAATAATAATAATAATAATAATAATAATAATAATAATAATAATAACTATTTTTTTTATTAGCTTAAAAATTAAAATTTATGGCTGAAGAGTTCTAAATATACTTCAACTCTTTGGAAACTTATCTCTTTTTAAATTTAAATGTTATACATATCTGAATATAATTTGTTTAAATATTAATTTAACTTATCCTTTTCTAATGTTATTTAAAAGATTAAGTTTAAAACTTAAAATAAAATTTTGAATTTTGGCCGTGGCTTTCACATTTGAAATGTGCAGATTGTTAATCATTTTATAAAGATAAACTCACTTTCCTATTTTAACAAAAATGAGTAAAGTATGAATATTGACGGTAAATTATTTCTCTATAAGATTAATTTTTAAATAAACTGCACATTAAATATATGTTGTAAATGTTGTAGTTTGTATATATCTTATTCAAACAAAATTGATTGTAGTTAATTTAAATTTGGGAGCATGGATAATTTTAAAAAATACGGTTCCATTTAGAGAATTAAAAAAAAAATACTATTTATGATAAAAAATAATTACAAAAATATGTATTCACAAAAAACTAAGTATTATTCAAAAGAATTTCAAAATCTTATACGTATGAGCAAATTAAAACTAAAACCATAACTTTAAATATTTTTCTCAATTCAAATATGAATAACAAGATAAACATGATAAGAAAGAGTAACAACCTAATTTTTTTTTTTATAACAAAATGATATAATTTTACTTTGAATTTGAATTTGAAAAAAAACTTGAATTCGAATGAAGTTCTAGATTCTTAACTTCTCTTATATATATTCCTATAATAACATTATTTTTATTTACTGCATTCAAAAATGTCGTCTTTTTACAGGCTATTCTTCCTAATATATCCATACATGAATTCAAGTAAGTAATATTTTTCATTATGATATTGTTCGTTTGCTTTAATAAAAATTAATATATTTGCTTTTCAGTATTCTTTTGTACAAACCTATATGAAGCATAGAACATCCAAACCATTGTTGGAAAGTAGAATTTTGGAGGTGTTGTGAAGGACACACATGAATCATGATGGGGTATGTGACATAGTTGTGATGGTTGGGTGATCCACAAATCGTTTGAGATTGACCCTTTTCTCCTTAGTAAAAATGCTCTGAGACTTTTCATTATGCATTAGCATGTCTACATGTAAAAATTTCTTGATTTGGGCACTAAAAAATTATTGATCAACTCTGGCTATTTTGTTAAGCAATTATCTGTGTGTTGATTATCAGACATTATATATTTTCGATTAAAAATATTCAACGATAGTCATATAAAATAATTACTACAGGCGAGGGAATACAAATAGATCAAAAGAACAACAAGTAGTTCCAACACATACGCTAATTAGTGTCAAGTTGGCTAGCTCAATGCATGTATTTTAACGGGTATTATGATTTAATCGTCAAATTAATTCAACTGTTCCTTTTTGTAATTTCGAAAGCCAATAATGTCCTTCAATGTATTTCCATCATTTATCGTAGTATAAAGTACGAGTAGCAATAATTGATTTCCTCATTAAAGCTAAAGGTATGGCTCATCTTATGGTTCTTCACCGCGAAATTATTTGCTTGTGATCCTTTGAGTTTTCCAACATACCCTCAAGCAAAAGATATTGCTGCAAAATCGTGAGATATTGTTATATTATTAATTTATTAAATTAAATATTTATAGATATTTATGTATTTATAATTTATTTTATTTTATTTTATGTATGTAATGATTCATGTATTTAATTCAATATTAAGAGAAATTTAGATGAATTATCCAAAGACAAAAAATCAAACAACTAATAACTCAATAACTATTATTTTGATGGAAAATATGTTTTCTTATTTATCATCTACTAACCTATTTAAGGTGTTTTCTTTGTAGAGACTGATATAATTGTTTTACTTGCTACTTTATTGACTAACTAAAAATTTTTAAAGCTCAATACAACGTGACATAAAGTTCCGTTTTATTTTTAAGACTAAATAGATAGTTATTATACTTGATGCATTAGATCCTATCTAATCAAATGCATATTAATATGGAATTGTTTTCAAATAATTTTTATTCTATTTCTAACATCTTACTAATCGGTTTATTTTTGAATTTGTGTCAAAATAATTTTTTAATAATTAAATAAAGATAATAATTAAACATTTGATTAGAGTAACAATCACCTAGCCTAAATTTAAGAAACTGAAATACGTAAAGATATATTTTACTTTCATAAATTCTTATCCTTAAACTAAAAATATTTTACTTTTGTAAATTCTTATCCTTAAACTAAGTGTGATTTTTAAATAAAGTTAGTATTAAATATATTTTTATATTTCATATTAATTTCTAAGTAAATATTTTTATCCAATTCAAGTATAGTAATTCTTATCTTTAAAATTACATTTTCGAAATTTGGATTTGTTAAATATGCTCAACTTTTAATAATAATAATAATAATAATAATAATAATAATAATAATAAAGAAAGAAAGAAAGAAAGAAAGAAAATTTAGCGTAGGATTAAGGCAAGTGACAATATAACAGAAAATGTAAACTGAGGATAAGGGGTGAGCTGGACTGGGCTAGGCTTGGGTGAGTGGGATGAATTGAACTAATTTTGAGAATCGAATGTATTAATTAAATAATATGTATATTAGTAATTATAAATTCTAAACTGAAGATATGGGAGACAGTAGGATAAAAACGTAAATTAAACTTCATAGTCTGAATTCCTTAAAGTGCAAAAAATATAATAAGAAAAGTATGAAATATAAATTATTATTTTTTTTGCAATCACATGATTGTTTTTACTCATAAAGTTTGAAATGGGGAAAGTAAAAATATTAACAATATAATATCTTTAAATTGTGAATAATATAATAAATAAAAATATGAAACATAAAGTTGTTTACAATTACATGATTATTTTTTCATATAGATTTGGTTTGGGGGGGGGGGGGGGAGCAGGGGGAAGGAGTAGAATTTATTATTTTGGAAGAAAATAAATTGACTTTGGGGGTGGGGTGGAGATGGAGGTAGAGGTGGGGGTAAGGGGAGGGGAGGGAATCAACAAGGGTTGTGGTGGAATGATAAGTACTCTTTCATCCTTAACTAGAAGTCTCGAGTTCAAGCCTTCTTGGGTACGGAGTCACATTTGTTATGAAGCACTTTATCTCTCAATTTGGGACTTTCTAATGCAAATTTAGATTTAATCGGGCTCTCGAGTATTGGATATTGAATGAAAAACTAGAAGAAAAGTCGGGGTAGGAGGTCGATTTTTTCCCCATATTTTACTGAGAAATAATATGATAGATTTTTTTTAAGGTAATTTGATTTAACGTGCTCAAAAGAGACATTACAATATAAAATATGAAAAATATTACTTTATTATCATCCGTGCATCGTACGGGTACGTAAACTAGTTCATATACATTACCCCAAAATCAATTACATAATAAGCTTAATATTATCTTTGTGACAATTTCATTTTATATAATCAATTTCACATAAATAGAGAAAAACATTAATAATATGAAGAAAAAATATTCACTTGTCATGTAAAAGTATTTAGTATTGGAGAAAATGATCAAATGCCCCTCCAACCTATACTCGAATTCTCAACTACACACTCCAACTTCACGGGGGTCCTATTACCCCCTGAACTATTTAAAAATAGAATTATTGCCCCCTTAAAAACTCACACCCAAATTTATAGTAAGGAGTGTTATGCACTCACATGCCACGTAATATTACTTTTTTTAATATGAAAAAACTTATTATTTTTGTGTATATACTTTTTCCTTTGTTATTTCTCTTTTTTATCTTTTCATTTTCATTTTATGCTCTTTTCTTTGTTATTTGTCATTCTCATTCAATAACAACTTTTTCGGCGACAAACACAAAAGTGAAAAAGACAACGCCAGACAACATCTCTCAAATTCAAAATTGTGGGATGAAAATCTGATTTATCCGATATGAATCGAGAAAATCTAAAGATCCAAATTAATCAGAGAAGAATTTCAAATTTTGTTTTCTTCTTAATCTGAATCGGAGGAAGTATACATATACTTGTTAATTTTATTTTAGATTTGCTTATCCTCATTGTTTCTTTTATGATAATTCCTGCAAATTTTGGATCTTTATGTTGATTTTGACTAATTTTTTTGGTTCAAAGTTAAAAAATAATTTTTTTTTGGTGTTTTATACTGAGGCACATTCATTAAATTGAAACATACATAGAAATTTCAAGGAGGCCAAGAAACGGTGATAAGTAGTTTAAATAATTTCATGACATCGTTGATGGTGAAGGTAACAATTATGAAGAGCCCGTAGCGGCAATTGTGAAAAGGGGCGAGAAAGATGATTGTCGAACGATGCCATTGATGATGGTTGTATGAATTCACCAAAAAGGATTTGAGAAGATGACGACCAACAAATTAAAGATGATGGTGGTTGGTGGAGATGAAGATGGAGTTAGTGACGAGGATATTCCGATGTTGAATAGAACGTTAAATTATTGAATGAAAATGGCAATAAGGAAGATGATGAAAAAATTAGTGGTGGATGTCATTAATGAATTTATTTTTGAAGATCTTTATTCTTTGAGAGTGTTTTAGGGATGAGAATAATTGAGAAGGATGTCTGTTGATGTGAAATGAAAGAAAAAAAACAAATATTAATTTATATTTTAGGGAAAAGGGGCAAAAATACCCCTCAACTTTACCCTTCTTCATATTTTGGGGCAAAAAATACTCTTACCATTATACTTTTGGGCTAAAAAAACACTTACCGTTAAGAAACTTAACAAAAATACCCTTATTTTTGACAGATTTTCACCATGGCTTTTTAAAGTCCATATGGCCTGAAATTTGAATGAGGTGGATGCCACATAGCATGTCACCTCACCATCAGATATTTTAATTTAGAAATTCTCTAAATCTTGTAGAAAATCTTATTCGTTCTTTTGATTTTTATGTATTCAAAGTTTTTATACACCAGTCCTTAATTAACTTAAAATTCATCGATATCTATAACTTTTAATTCACTAAAACCCATCCGCATCCCTCTCTCTCACAGTGTTCTTGTTTTAAATTTTGCAAATCATATGGGTTCTCCACTTTCCTTCTCTTTCTTGCTTGAAATCAAGAAGTGAATCGAGTCAAAACTCAAAGATATAGTTTATTTTCTTGTTAGCTATGAATGAGCTACAAGAACGAAATATTCTTTTCAACAATACTGTTATCAAATAAGCTCGTTATAGATTCACTATATAAGCAACAAATAAGTTATTGTAGCTCTTTTCCTCTTCACTTTAATAAACCCATATCTTGTAATGTCCATGAAAAAATTAATTTTTTGCACCTTAAAAAAGAAAAAGCTGATTTGCAACCCAAAAAACAAAAGAAGTTGTAGATCAAACATGCACAATAATATGTTTACAGGGGTTACTTTGAACCTATACCAAACATAGAACACTAATTTTGTTATTTTGCCTACTTTTATCTCCAAATTCATTATCAAAACAACCCTACTTTTATCTCCAAATTCATCGTCAAAACAACCCGCCACTGTCTTGCTTCTATCCATATTTCTTCAAAAATTAAAACTCATGTTTCACCTACTTTGCTCGAATTTAAATGATTTCACAAAATGAATTTGAAAGTTGAGTCAATAAAAAGGTGAAAAGTGATGAAGACGAGGAGTGCACAAATCAAAATTGTGGATTGAGATTTTTGGGAAGAAATAAATAAAAAAGATAAAATGGCATGTTGGCATTGGTAAAGGAATGAAAATAAGAAAGAAATGGAATAAGAAATAATAATTAAATTAATTTTGTACATTATTCAATTAGAAGATGACATGTGTCTAATTTAATCAAAAGTTTCTCTCACCTTGCCATGCGGAAATCTGTCAAAAAACAAGAGAAAGTTAAAGGAAAGATGTCTTTTAAGTCTTGAATGAAGGATTTGTGACATTGACCAACTTAAAGGGTCAAACATCATTAGGAAACTTGATTAAGTTAGTTGTGGACTTGATTAATATTTTCAAAACTTTCTAATCTTTTCAAAAATACAAATCAACCCAACCCACACCCAGCTTCAATCCAAATCAACCACTCTCTCTCTCCAGCTTCTCTCAACTCTCTCCCAACCAAAATTCTGCAAAAATTCTCCCTTCAACCTCCGACGACAAATAGTCGAGCGAGTGTTTTTTGACTTTCATCTTTCAATTGATGCGAAGACTTCTCCGGCGATAACAACTTCGAGTTCTTCATCATCCCATTTTCTTTTTCACAGGTAAAAAATTATGAAGAAACAGAGAAACTTGAGCCAACTACTTTTCTAGTATTGAAATATGGACTAAATAAAACCCTAATTTCTGACATTTCTTCTTCTTGTTGTCGTACTGTTGATTCGAATTTATTGGTAAATTTTTGTCACAGTTGATGTTCTTAGTATGTGTGTGTGTGTGATATGTTGGTGTTGCTGAGTTGATTTGTTTTTTGTCTTGGTAAAAATAGTATTGCAACAGATGAAACATTTGATGTAACAGATGAAACATATGACGCAACAGATAAAAATATGATGCAACAGATGAAAATCTGATGCAATAGATAAAAATCTGATACAACTATGAAAATTTGATGCAACAAGTGAACAATCTAACAGACCATTCATCTGTTGCGATAGACGGCTCTTCTATTTGGAAGAAATCTAAACAATATTAATCCAACAGATAACTGATTAGTGATCTATTTTTATTCTTTCCAATGGTTTACTCTTCATTTTGCAACAGATTAGTGACTATTATTATTCTTTTCAACAGTTTACTCATCCATTACAACAGGTAGGATATATGTTGCAACAGATAACATACCTGGCGCAATAGATTAGTGATTCATTTTTATTCTTTCTAACGGTTTACTCATCTGTTGCAACAGGTCGGTTGTATGTTGTAACAGATAAAATACCTGGTGCAATAGATTAGTGATCTGTTTTTATGGTTTCCAACTGATTACTCATCCGTTACAATGGGTTGGTTATATGTTGCATTAGATAAAATAACAGGTGCAACAGATTAGTGATGTTTTTATGATTTCCATGGATTACTCATCCATTGCAACAGGTCGGTTATATTTTACAACAGATAATATACCTGGCACAACAGATTAGTTTTCTGTTGGAACTGTTATATCACTGTTATGCATTAATCAATTATAATCTATGTTATGTTCCTGTTAATTTAAGATAACATGGCTCCCAAAAGAAAAGAAATTGAATCAAGTCCAAGTAAAGGAACAAGTGCAGCAGCTCAGCTACATCCACCACTCTATGAGCTTTCTTTACAAGCGTTATCTCAATCAGGAGCAGAAGATAATGAACACGGGGAGAAAGAATCTTTTAAAAGAGATGATCCAAATGTTAATAGCCCTTCCACCGAAGAGTTGGTTAGAACCTTCAGCATTGATTGTTATCCTGTGAGAATGCAGTGCGATGGTACCACAGATTTGACGAGTGATCTCGTGGTTAAGTAAGTCATGGGAAAATCTTTTGATGCCTTCAGAAAAATACTTCGAGAACAAAAATTGGATTCTTATTTCAGAAAAAGCTGCTTTGAGAAATATCTTGATTTGTCGGAGGACAATAATGCTCGTTTCCATATGAAAATGGTATATGATATTCTCAAGAGCAGGTTTATGTTTGAAAACAAAGATAAGATAAATGAGGTATGGATAAATTACTGTGACATGCCTGTTTATTTTGGTTGGAAGGATTTTGCCATAGTTATCGTACTAAAATGTTATCCTCCTTCTCCTTCTCAAGTTAAACTTACTCTGACCCCAAAAACGCACCCCGCACACCCAAAAAAGAAAAAGGCAAGTCGAGTGATCATGATGACCTGGTGTCCATTGTTGGTCCAAGCTTCAAAAATAAAAATCTGATAGAAGCGTTGAAAGGTAAAGGACTTTCAAAGAAGCACAAATAATTATTGTGCTTAGTTTGGTTTGTACATAATGTTCTTTGGGCGAGAGACGTTAACAACAACATAAGCCTCGGTTTAATAAATCTCTCCGAGGATCTTGAGGCATTTAACAGCTATCCTTAGGGTTATGAAAGCTTCAAAATGACTGTCGAATATTTGTTGACTCCGTTAACGCCAAAAATAGTCAACTTATATGGCGTTCCATGGGCCTTCATGATAAATATTTCTTTTATCATGATATGATTCATCATTTTTTTATTCAATAATGCTTTTGATTTATTGGCGTTATGTTATAGGCTTGGGTATTTGAAGTCATTCCTTATTTGAGACAACAAGTGAACTACCAGGAAGAAGTTTCTTGTCTAAGAATTCTGAGATGGTTGTCGGCTAAAATCGATAAAAATGTAAAATTTTTGATCTTTTCAATCCCCCCAAGGAAGCAGTAAGTCCAATTCTAATCAAGTTTTTATTTTAATTAATTATTAAATGATTTCATCATCATTCTTAATATATGTACCAATTTATTTTAGATTGTCCATTCGTGGTTTGTTTCGACCAACCGAGAGTTGAATATGCCATTTTTTCTTATTTTATAGTCTATGCAAACTTTATCGGACCCTAAGGTCATTGATGGAATAAAAATAAAATTGTTTGGAGCAACAACCATCACAAAAAAAATAATTTTGGAGGGTGGGGCTAATGATGCTCCTCCTACAATTTTTGAAACAACAAGCCATTATGATTATGATCATAATGGTTGTACAAATTTTTCTCCAGATTTTGCCGCATCTAGAAAATGTTCTTCATGCAAATGTCAAGACTGTAAGGCAAAACAAGATGGAGTGATTAATGATATTAATGCACTAACTGCTTCTGCAAAGAAAATGACATCTAAGAGGGGTGTCATTCCATTAAAGAGGATTTCATATCCAGACACTTCACTAGAGATCAAGGTGGCTAAGAGGAGAAGGAAAGACACTTCCAAGGAATTATCAATCATAAAAAAAAGCAAGATTGCAATGCCTCTGTCTTTGTCTTGCACCGATGTTCAGTGTGCAAGGGCCACAGGAGAGCTGAAGAAGTTGAATGTACATCATCTATTCCAAAAAAACAAACAGGCACATATATGTTTTAATAGATGATACATCTGCTGAAAATTATCAAATAATATACATCTGTTGCAACTGTTATCTAACTTGTTGCATCAGATTCATTATTTGTTTCAACTGATGAGTCTTATGTTGCAACAGATGGGTCATCTGTTTAAAATTATCATACTGCTTTGATTTACCTATTCGAATTTGTCCCAACAGATAAACCATCTGATGCAACATAAGACCCATCTGTTGCAACAGATGAAAAATCTATTGTATATCTCTACTTAGTATTGACAATTCTGGCTTTCATGGTGGATGTCACAACTACTGCCGAAGAGCATAATATCACAGTTGATAATCCATCAACTGCTTTCAAAGATGAAGAAAAAATGGAGCCTGTCAGTTTGGGAGAACGGAAGAATTACCTGTTTAAAGGGTTCAACATCTCGAATGAGACTCCAAAAAAACTAACACAGTTGATCAATGACTATTCAGAATGAATTGCTGATGAACTGTTAAAGCATCATGCCGGTAGGTACATAAATCAATTTTATAGATATTGGTTTATACAATTCTTGTTATAAGAACCTGACATTAACATCTATAAGTCATCATGTAAAAAACAAAATAACGAGCGCTACAAAATAAACAAATCGAGTTTTGGTTTTGATATGTTTGACTTTGTTGTTGCACATCCTGAAATGAAGAATTGGTTCTATTTGATGTCACAGCCCCAAACTTGCTGGAATGATGAGGTTTAAATGCGTTACATATTACTATTAATTAATACTTTATTTAATTGCATTTGCGTATTAATTTTTTCATAACATATTTCGAAATGTTTGATAATATATGTAGCACATCGATGTCATTTTTTACTGCCTCCGAAAGAAGGCCAAGTTGCAAACACAAGAACAATACAGATATACAACAGGCAATTGTCTGTACAAAGTTTACATCAATAATGCCTACAATAGGTATTGTCAACAGCAGCCGAAAGTTTCCTGAAACGAGGAATGCTTAATCAACATCATCAAAGGTTTTAACATTTCGGCTGGCTTACCTTGGCATTTGGTCGATGAATTGTACATCCCAATCAATCATAGTGATGAAATATATTGGGTGTTGGCTGTTATCATTCTAAAAGAGAGGCGCATACGAGTTTATGAATCGATGTCACGAAGGAGACATTCCGGCCCGTCGTCCGACATACAATAGTTGTCCAAAATATTTCCTACTTACCTTGATATGAGTGGATTTTTAGATCAAAAGATTCGTACTGATTGGTCGACGATTGAAGCACACCGGGATAAAATGGCTAATCCATTTGATGTACAATATGTTGACGGAATTGCTCAACAAACCATTGGTACCCTGTAAGTTTAAGTGTCATGTTTTAGTTTCATTTTGCAAATTTCACAATGCTTGCATAAACTGCAAGATATGGATTATCTATTTTATAATGCAGGGATTGCGGTCCTTTTGTTGGCGCCTATGCTGAGTATTTTAGCGATGGATTATAAGTACCAAATGATGGACTTGATTCCGGATTACTCCACCAAAGATATGCTGCTCTTTTATGAAAATATGGAGAAATGAAAGCTCAAAAGACGTACGCAACCGATGTTAAGGATCCACGACGACCAAAGCCAAATTCTGTAGCATCGAATGAAAAACAACTTGTCCATATTGATTAGATATTTATAGTTTGAGTCTGTCAATGTAATAACCTATCCTCCTGGGTTTAACTTGTTGATTTATTTGTAAAGTAGATGTTTGTACCCATAATGATTTTTTTTTACATTTCATTTATTTGTTGAGTTATTTCGTGTAATTTCTGAAGGCTTCGATTTATTTTATTCTGTCTATGAATATAATTAATCCTTAGTTTTGAACATATTAATTGAAATGGAGTACTAGATTCAAATATTGCAACAGATAATACATCTACTGCAACAGATGACATATCTTATCAGACAGATTTAGACATATGTTGTAACATAAGATGCAACACGTAGGTCATCTACTGGGAATTATATAACAAGTCTTCCTGCTTTTTTGATTTACTCCAACAAATTACCGATCAGTTGCAACAGATAGATTATATGTTGTAACAGATCGTATATCTGTTGTGACAGACAGACTGGGAATATCTTCATAACACAATAGATGACCAACCTATTCCAACAGATAATCAATCTTTCACAATAGTTACTATATCTATTATGACAGATATA
Organism: Capsicum baccatum var. pendulum; assembly: GCA_030864225.1. Taxonomy (NCBI): domain Eukaryota; kingdom Viridiplantae; phylum Streptophyta; class Magnoliopsida; order Solanales; family Solanaceae; genus Capsicum; species Capsicum baccatum. The sequence goes on from CM061560.1 coordinate 24,734,576, forward strand.
AAATCTGTTGCATTATAAAAATTCAACTTGGCCAGACATAAACATTATTGCCACTACATGTAAAGTGAATTGGCTTGAAATGAAAGTTTGTTATCATGTTCGTCTCTGTCTTTGTACATATTCTTTTTTGTACACGGGATCCAACCATTTAGTTAGTACCCCATATGCCCAGACCTATTGCATCTTTCCCACAACGGTGTCGCACACACCGGTCATTTGTGTGCCGATTAGTAAACACTCGATGTATGCAAGCGAGTATGGCCTGCATGCTGCACTGGTTGTATTTCTTGGGAGCTGGATGTTCTTATTTCGACCTTCAAAATCCCATGATTCCTTCGCCAAGACTTTAGCCAGTAAATGATCCATCAACTTACTCTGTGTCAACAACTTAGGCAACAACTTCAAGAGTGGCTGCATGTGGGTTAAAAACGTCTTCTCGCTGAAGACAGGTAAGTATCTGTCACAAACCTTGGTATTTTCCTCGTATAGCAGTATCTCAACAGTGAAAAATGTGTGACATCCACGTTCATGACTGCAAGGATTCTCTTTGCCTTGGTCCAGCTCTTGCCGTGTGGATATGGCCTCTTCCCTCTAACATATTTAATGGCTTGTTTATCCCATTGGAATGTAGAAACTAACTTATCAAATCCTCGACCACCAAAATCAGCTATCTTATAGAGTTTAGCATACCTATCCTTGAAATTGTTGTAGAAGTTGAGGTCCATTATCCTATCGGCAACATCATAAGCATCCGAGTACGCTATTTGCCTGCCCCTCATGAGGCAGAGAATTTCATCAAAATACTGTGGTATAAGAAGACAATTTTTAAATAGGTTAGTAATTATAAAGAATAAAAATACAGTGAAAGAATCTGATACAGAGGGTTCTCTGAATCAGTTCACAGATTACCCAGCTAACGCAACTTATGCAACAGATATGTATTATGTTACAACAGAATACCAAGTTTTTCCAATAGATTACATATCTGTAGCGTAGATTCTTCTTCATGGAGTAGATTGAAAGGTAGGTTAGCAAAAGTAAACTTACCTTGTCTTCGTACTACACCCACATATTTGTCATATCATGGTGTATTCTTTTTGAACCTTTATCTTGACGAATTCTTCCAATTCCTTCTTCTTTTCCTTGCCAAGTGTCGCGAATATATACACCTTCTTCGGCAGCCCCTAAACTTCAACAACTATTGGAGCGGGAAGAGTTGAAATTTTTGCTGATTTTAGAATGGAGAGGATTTGTCTAATTTTTCTTCTCTTCCTCCTAACCTCTACTGTAGGAATGCATGTCTCCCTCACCTCATTGGATGGTATGACACCCCTCCTGGATTTCAACTCCTCGACATTTTCAGCAATAACCTCTAGATTTTTAAGGAGTTTATCCTCTCTATCCTTGCATACTTTGTATTTGCAATGAGAATATGAGGGTGAAGAGGGGTGAGAGGGACCACTGTAAGGGTGGGAGGGACCGGTGTAGGGGTGAGAGGGAGGACCTATGCAAGGGGTATTTTCAAACATATTTATTTTTTGCTGAGCACTAACATGCTCACAATCATGACTACAAGAAGTAGAAGCAGTAGATGGCTGCCACCATAAAAATCAACTCCACTAGCAACACCCCTAAAAGAATCATCCAGATTTGTTGCAATTTGAGGTTGGTCGTGAAGAGCTTTAATATTAGGTTGAACTTGCCTAACTGCTTTTCTTATGGATGTTGCTCTATCCAATTCCTTCTTTATTAAATCCACCGTTGGGTCTTCTTTTTTATCAACAAGACCCAGAGTAAGAAAAGAAGTCATCCCTAGCTCATCAATGGTAGGCACGATCCAAGGATACACTACCTCTAAAAAAAGACAGGAGGAATTTAAATCATATAATAATAATTTGCAGTCAGTTGGGTAACATGAGGCTCGGGTTATGTTAACACTACTAACTTATGTAACATACGATCTAGCTACCGCAACAACTGATCTGTATGTTAAAACAGATTGTTAATATATTGCATCAAATTACCCATATTTTGGATAATTTGCAATAGATGGGTAATCTGGTAAGTAGGGTTCAGAGACCAGAGCAACATATGGTTAATCTATTGAGAGATATAGATCGTCTGTCATAACAGATTACCCATCTGTTGCACCAGTTGCAGTTGATGGATAATCTGTTGTAACAGACGACCCATCTGTCACAACAGATGGAACATCTATTTCAATATCTTTCTTTGAGGCAAATTATTTTTGTTGAAAGAAGATGTATTGAATCACCCGTAGGGTTAAAAAGATCAGCCTCGTTAATATTTTTTTTGCTGCTCTCTGCTGCAGCCAACCACCTAAGGATCCTTGGATGAGAAACCTTATCCTAGTAATCTTTGAAATACTTTCGGATGGGAGGAATGGCTTCATATGCCTAAGCCTAAAAATTGTAAACAGGAAGCAAGCAGAAAAAATTTCATAAGTATATTCAATATAAATTAATGAATGAGTAAAAATAGTGATCAATTTTACCATGAAAGCCCCAAGGAAAGCCGTATAATGTGGTCATATTTGGCTTTAGCTTTCTTAGTAAATATTTGACAGTCAAGTAGTAACTGTCGTATCCCCAGGGATAATTGTTGAATTTCCCAAAATCATCAGCAAGCGCCAACAAATCATGTTCTATGACTTTCCTGACATCTCTTGCCAATAAAATGGAATGGACAAACCAAACTAAGTACAATTTCTCCCTGTAGTGCTTTGGTATGTCTTTATTCTTGAGATCCACCATCAAATCCTCCACTCTGTAGCTAGGTACAACAATGCCCAGCAACTCATTTTTTTACCTTGCATTTGTTGGACCCTTTGTGGGGCGTTTTCTTGATGGGAGGTTCTTCTGGATGATTGCATCTCAAGCCCGTCACTATGGCAAACTCTTTCAATCCAAAACAAACTGGCATGCCATAGTAGTTGATCTAGATTTCATCCATCTTTTTTCCACCTTCCTTCAGACCTCTATTATCCCGTGCATACTTGATCCTATGATTGAGAAGGCCATATACCATGATCATTAGGAAACTAAGAGGGAGGGGCCCAGACAACTCAAGAAAGTGTGTAAAGCAGATCTTCTTAAAAAGTCCATCTATATTTTCCTTCTTCATAATACTCCTAAGTTCATCAAAAGGTTTTCCCAACTGACAATTAAGTACAAGATCACCAAATACTGCTTTAGGGATATTCATCGGCATCGCAACTCAAAACTTGTCAATACTAATGATTTTGACAGAGTCATGCTAGAATTTTGATATTATTTCACGCCCCACTGGTGAGGAGGAGTTATCACTTTCCTCGGCTTCATTTTGCCCATATTGAGATTGTTCTAGAAGTTCCTCCAAATCTATCTGTACTTTAGACTATTTTTTTGGTGATCAAAAGTTGATCCACTTTCTCCACTTTCAGTTTCTTTTCTTTTGGAAGATATCTTTTAACTACAAACAATAGAAAAACAAAAAATACATTACATTTGATGTCTGAATAGTTTTTTTAAAAAAGGTGTGACAAATTTCAATAAATTATTCTATACCACATAACAAAAAAAAATACTCCAATGGACAATCTATTAGTTGGAACAGATGTGGAACCCAAATCTGTTTGAAGACTTAGTAAATATCTCCCAACAGATATTCCACCTGTTGCAACAGATGGACAAATTTTAATAAATTATTCTATGCCACATTACAAGAAAATACTCCAATGGATAACTCATCAGTTGGAACAGATGGAGAATCTGTTTGATGACCTATTTAATATCTCCCAACAGATCTTCCACCCATTTCAAAAGATGGACCACCACCACTACAGCTAACGCCACCACTAATGACACTAAGACCACAACCAATGCCACCAAGACCACCACCAATGCCACCAATACCAACACCAATACCACCGATACCACCGCCAAAAAACACAAATACCAACACCACCAACAATAGCCACCAGCAACACCACAAACACCATCCAATAATACCATGACAGTCAATAAAACACTGAGAGAAAAACTAGAGTTTTGTCGGATGTTTTCTACCTTTTTAGCGTCAGAACTCAAAATTATTAACCCATTGAAGTAAAAAACAACAACTATACGTAGTCGTAAATAGGAAGAAAATCGACCTATTTTGAAGGACTGAGCAATATGTTGAGTAGTTGTTGTTTGTATTATTGAGAGAGAGAGGAGACCCCGAGAGAGATAGAGAGAGAGAAAATAAAGAACTTAAGATTTGAAATGAAAAGTTTTTAACGCAAATGGATGATTTGTATGGGTTGATTTGTAATTTTGGAAAAGAATGACACTTTTTGAAATTGCTAATTTGGTCTGAATTGATTTTAATTAATTTTAAAATTTTTAAAAGATATAGTTTTTAAAACATTGAGTTGATGAGAACTCATTTCAACTCAGAGTGATCAATCGATGACTCGGGTCGGGATGAATGCAATACTAATGCCATGCAATTGCAAAGACTCGATTGGATTTGTAGCTGACCCTGCGAGCTCATTCATTCATCCTTAGTCCCACCTATACTATCAATATCCTAACATTGAGTTGATGAGAACTCATTTCAACTTAGAGTGATCGATCGATGACTCAGGTTGGGATGAACGTAATACCAACGCCATGTAATTACAAAAACTTGATTGGATTTGTAGTTGACCTTGCGAGATTATTCATTCATAACTAGTTCCACCTAAATCAACTTAGGTACTATCACAATCCTAATATTGAGTTGACGAGAGCTTATTTCAACTCAGAGTAATCGATCGACGACTCAGGTCAGGATGAAAGCAATACCAATGCCATGGAATTGGAAAGACACGATTGGATTTGTAGTTGACCCTGTGAGCTCATTCATTCATCCCTAGTCCCACCTATAATATAACTATCCTAGTATTGAGTTGATGAGAACTTATTTTAACTCAGAGTGATCGATCGATAACTTGGGTCAGGATGAACGTAATACCAATGTCATGCAATTGCAAAAACTTTATTCGATTTGTAGTTGACCTTGCGAGCTCATTCATTCATCCTTAGTTCCACCTAAATCAACTTAGGTACTATCACTATCCTAAAATTGAGTTGATGAAAACTTATTTCAAATCAGAGTGATTGATTAACGACTCGGGTTGGGGTAAATGCAATACCAATGCCATGTAATTGGAAAGACTCAATTAGATTTGTAGTTGACCCTGCGATCCCATTGATTCATCCCTAGTCTCACCTATTCTATCACTAGCCTAACATTAAGTTGATGAGAACTCATTTCAACTCAGAGTGATCGATCGATGACTCAGGTCGGGATGAATGCAATACCAATGCCATAAAATTACAAAAAACTCGATTGGATTTGTAGTTCACCCTGTGAGCTTATTTATTCATCCCTAGTTCCACCTAAATTAACTTAGGTATTATCACTATCCTAACATTGAGTTGATGAAAACTTATTTCAACTCAGAGTGATCGATTGACGACTCGGGTTGGGGTAAACGCAATACCAATGCCATACAATTGGAAAGACTCAATTGGATTTGTAGTTGACCCTGCGATCCCATTGATTTATTCCTAGTCTCACCTATTCTATCACTAGCCTAACATTAAGTTGATGAGAACTAATTTCAACTCAGAGTGATCGATCAATGACTCGGGTCGGGATGAATGCAATACCAATGCCATAAAATTACAAAAAAACTTGATTGGATTTGTAGTTGACCCTGTGAGCTCATTTATTCATCCCTAGTTCCACCTAAATTAACTTAGGTATTATCACTATCCTAACATTGAGTTGACGAGAACTCATTTCAACCCAGAGTGATCAATCGACGACTCGGGTCAGGATGAATGCAATACCAACGCCATGCAATTGCAAAGACTCGATTGGATTTGTAGTTGACCCTCTGAGCTCATTCATTCATCCCTAGTTTCACCTAAATCAATTGCAATAAAATATGTTGCAACAAATGACTGAGTTGTTGAAAATTTTCAAATAGATATTCATATCTGTTACAACAGATGACATATCTGATTTAATTATCAAATAGAAATTTGCATCTATTGTGATAAATGACTGAGTTATTGGAAATTTTTAAACAGATATTTATATTTATTATAACAGATGACATATCTGATTTAATTAATTATCAAATGGATATTTTCATCTGTTGTCACAGATGACTGAGCTGTTGAAATTTTTAAAAATATATTGATATCTATTGTAATAGATGACTGAGCTGTTCGGATTTCTAAACAGATATTTATATATGTTGTAATAGATGACATATCTGTTTGAAAATATTTTTTTCTCTTTTAATTTTAAAGCAAGCTTCTAGTCCGAGTAGATAATATCAAGTAGTAGTACTTACTACTAAAGGTGATAAAAAATATTTCTTGGATATCTCAAAAGTGAGTTCATTGAGCAGTCTTGTCTTGTATTTTCAATGTCATTAGTCTTAGTCTTCCTCGTGCCCCTTAAATTATTAATAAAATTAATGAATATTAATTAATGAATATTGAAAACCCCAACGTCTACGTACACAATACATCTATAGAAATTATCTCATCTCTTCCCTCAGCTGCAATTTATTTTATTCAACTCTCATAATATTTTTTTTTCTCTCCTCTTTTGGTTCACAACTTTTTTTCTCTCTTTTATCTTTTCTTCTTATAATGATCCTTTTGGATCTAAACCGATTCATATCTTTCCTCGACTGAAATTGCTATTTTGATCCTCTTTTGATGTTAACATATGGTTTATTATTGCTCTTTCATTCTCCTCTTCTTCTTTGCAAGTTATTTATATCTGTTTTTTTTTATTTAATTACTATTTACCCATATCATATTTATTAAAAAAATTTGAAGAAATTTTTAAGTGTTGAATAAACAAATCGAGAATTTCTATTACAATATGCGAAAAAAGTCATCTATTGGGAGAGGTTTAAAATACTTGTTGGAAGTATCATTTTTTTATATGTATTTTGTTTGTTTCTTTATTGTTGATGTCGTTATTGATATTGTTGGTGGGGTTGGCATTGTTGGAACTTGTGTGGTGGTGTTGATGGTTCTGGAATAAAGAATGTTGCTTCTTTGTTGTTGATGATGTTGCTGGAATAAATGTTGTTGTTTCTTTGTTGTTGATGTTTATGCTGTTGTTGATGTTGCAACAGATAGAGAAACTGTTGGAATAAATCAAACCACCAAAAGGCTGGTTTGATGTATTCCATCAAACTCTACATTTTTTGTAACAGACTTTACATCTGATGCAACGTATGGATAATTTTCTTTTTGTGAAATCAATATTTTTCCTCTTCTTTGTAGATATAAGGAACTAGCAGTTGATCAACTTTTACTGGACCATCACAAGAGGCTGCGGTAAAGATGGGTTCAGAGAAATAAGTTGCTTGCAGATGGAACCACTTCATATGTGGGAGGTATGTATTACTGATAATGTTATCGTGGAAACACACATAGAGTGCACTGATTTTGTGAATGTTGTTTTTACTGATTAGTCATAGATCGTTCGAACAAAATGTCTGCAATTTTATAGTTAAGTTTGGTAGGTCTGAACTGATAAGGTTGAGGGACCATGAATATGGTTCTGATACCCTATTAAGATTTAATGTTAGTTATTGCTCATATTTATTTGTCAAGCATTGTGAAGGGATTTAGTTTTGGTGTCATTGTAAAGAGATTCAATAGCGATTGGACTAATTTTTAGGGTGCTTTGGACCCTTAGAGGGCCTTTGAAGCTTAGCATTGTATCTAACAAGAACGGAAAACTAATATAGTTATTGCCCTAACCCAAATTTATATGGTTGAGTTACTCGCTCGGGGTGACGATTATACGCCAGAAGGTGCGGTAGGAGAATTCCTTCGAGGAAAAATGGGTGGTTAATGGAAAAATTTATCATATGAGAGCTAATTGAAGAAGAGACATAGGATAGAAAGTAACTTCTAGCGAATTTGGCCGATGGAATTATCTTAACAGATGCGAAATCTAAATCAAGTGCAAATCTGAAAGTGTATTCGTTAATGTAATTTCGTCTGTTGTCTCTCTGAAAGAAAAATAATGCAGATGGACACTTTGCTAGGGAGATCCATAGTCAAGATTATCACCTAGATAGAAAATAGGAGAAGACCAACAAAGCAGCCTTACAGGCATCGAGGGTTGAAATAATGTACAACAAGTCTAGAAAACTTACGCCAACAACAACTGCAGTTAAAATAAGGAAACTAAGCCAAGGCAACAATTTCTGAATTTTAAATTTTATCCCATGCCTTCTTGTTTGTGTTTCCAATCATGTCCACTACCGTTGACCTGATCAAAATCACAAACGAGATTGAAAGACAAATTGAGTAACATTGCTTCCTTAGAAATATGGTTATAATTGATTGTATTTTCTTGCCCTTTCATGCTTTCAACATTTCTTAGAGAAGATCAGATGCTTGCTGTAGTATGTGAATCTTGATAATTTTCAAGCTTGCCTCCAGCTTGCTAATTTTGTATTCAAGCTGATCATTGCCATCTTCGAAGTTGGTAAGGAGTTCCTCATCTCTTGTGATCTCGATCAGGAACACTACCTTCAAAGTTGTGGAATTCTTCAGAAGCCTTAAAGGATACATGGAGGGTAACTATGTTTGTTTTAGGTCAAAATGTGTTGATGCACGTTGAAGATGTGGTCCCAACAGTTGAACAACACACTTTTATCGAGCGTTGCTCCATGCACCTTTCTCAAATAATTTGATAAATTAGTAAGAATGAATTTACATAGCGTGTTATATAAACCGACTCTACCAAGACTATCAAACATTACGTAACTTTGAGCTCATTATCCTATAAAAAAAATATGCCCGAGTTAGTGCACAAATCAAATCTCAATTTGTCAGCCTTTCTGCTGATCACTCTTCTCGAATATAGGTGACAAGATATCTGCTATGCAAAAGTCTACACCGTCGCCAGACATACTTTCTTGGGAGGAATTAATCTGAAGATATTTGTTGATTGCTCCTAGGCAAACATGTCTGATGATGGTGTAGACTTTTGTATAGCAGATATCTTGTCATCTATATTGGAGAAGAGTGATCAACAGAAAGGCTGACGGATTGATCTTGTTTGATTTGTGCACTAACTCAGGCATATTTTTTTATATGGTAATGAGCTCGGAGTTACGTAATGTTTGATAGGCTTAGTAGAGTCGGTTTAGATCATATGCTACGTAACTCCATGATTACTAATTTATCAAATTGGTTGAGCAAGATGCATGGAGCAACGCTCGATAAAAGTGTGTTGTTCAACTATTGGGATCACATCTTCAGCGTGCATTAACACATTTTGACCAAAACCAAACACAGCGACCCTCTATGTATCCTTTAAGGCTTCTGAAGAAAGTGTTTTGAAGGTCTTCTAGAATGCCACAAACTTTGAAGGTAGTGTTCCTGATCGAGCTCACAAGAGATGAGGAACTTCTTACCAACTTCAAAGACGGCAATGACCAGCTTAAATACAAAATCAGCAAGTTGGAGGCAAGCTTGAAAATTATCAGGATTTACATACTACATCAAGCATATGATCTTCTCCAAGGAATGTTGAAAGAATGCTAAGACAAGAAAACACAATCAATTAATCCATATTGCTGAGGAATTAATGATACTCTATTTGCCTTTCAATCTCGTTTGTGGTTCCAATCAGGTCAACGGTAGTGGACCTGATCGTAAACACAAACAAGAAGGCATGGGATAAAATTTAAAATTCAAAAATTGCCGCCTTCGCTTAGTTTCCTTATTTTAACTGCAGTTGTTGTTGGCATAAGTGTTCTAGACTTGCTGAACATCATTTCAACCCTCGATGCCCATGAGGCTGCTTTGTTGGTCTTCTCCTATTTTCTACCTAGGTGATAATCCTGACCATGCAGCTCCCTAGAAAAGTATCCATCTGCTTTATTTTTCTTTCAGAGAGACAACAGACGAAATTACAGTATTGAATACACTTTCATATTTGCACTTGATTTAGATTTTGCATCTGTTAAGATAATTCCATCGGCTAGATTCGTTAGAAGTTACTTTATACCCTATGTCTCTTCTTTAATTAGCTCTCGGATGATATAGTCTTCCATCAACCACCCATTTTCCCTTGAAGGAATTCTCCTACCGCACCTTCTGGCATATAATCATCACCTCGAGCGAGCAACCCAACCATATAAATTTTGGCCAGGGGAATTTCTATTAGTTTTTCATTCTTGTTTGATGCAGTGCGAGGTTTTGAGGGCCCTCTAAGGGTCCAACACACACTTGAAGTTAAATCCAATAGCTATTGCTTCTCTACAGTGATGACAAATATTAGTCCGTTCTCACAACTTAACACGCATAAATACGAGCAACAACCGTCAGTAATTCGTAATAGGGTATCTGGACCATCTTTATCAGGTCCTCAGCCTTATCAATTTCGAACCCATCAAACTTAACGGTACAATTAAGGATCTTATTTGAATGATCAATACCTAATTGGTTAAAAACTGCATTCACAAAAACATTGTACTTTGTGTGTGTTGTCCCGGTGACCTTATCAGTAATACATACGTAACTCTCACACATATGATAGTGGATCCATTTGCACGCACCTTATTCTTCCTAGCCCATCTATGGCTTAAATTAAATAAATAGATGAATAGCTAGTTGTAACAGATGACACATCTGTTTATATTGTCAAACAATTGGAGACATATGTTATGACAGTTGATCAACATGTTGCAGAAATCAAACAGATATATACATCTATTGCAAAATCTTGCCAGTATGTTGTTTATAAGTTATCTAACAGAAAGAATATATTTTGCAACAGATTACCCATCTGTTAGATTTATTTTAAAGCAATTTTCTTTTCTTTTTGAGATATAATAATTTATAAATAAGTCCCTCCTTACAAATATGGATGATCCAGATTCGTACAAGAATATTCATATCGAGTCCTTGCGTGAACTTCAAAGGTAGTTTGATGAACTCCAGAGAGATTTGGCTAACTTCGGAGCAAGGCTACCGGATGAAAAATGTTCGATTGACAATAATAATAATAGTAGTAATAATAATTAGGTAATATTTTTTTATTTTAGCTCATGTATTTTCCTCCTTTTGTATATCGAATTTACCCAAGGGATTCAAAAATCTATGAACATTCATTTCATTTTGTTGTCGACTTTGAATTTTTAATTCTTATATAGTATTTAATAATCATTATGTTTATTCCTTGTTCTCAACATGTCGATGGTTGAAGGTAGGGATTGAGCAATTTATGTCAACAGAGGTTAATCTGCTACGACAGATCGATCATATATTGCACCTGGCAGTTATTAATAAAAAAGGGTTATTGCTGTTATTGAGAGGGTGAAAAAGAAAAGGCATGACTTTTCGATTATTCAATATGAAAAATGTTTTGTAAATAAATAATAAGAAAATAAATGATAAACACAATTTATAACCGTAAAAGAACGGTTATTTAATTTTAATAACTGATCGTGACTTTCAACCATTTTTGTTTTTGAATTTATTTTTTAAGTATATAATAAAATGGTTATTATTTTATTAAGGAATTTAAAAGGTGTTTTTTTTTATTTATAAAATAAAAAAGTAAACAAATTTGGATTAATGATATGATGATATTTTTTTTTAAAATGTAGATTATATGTTGCAACGAATATATTATCTGATGCAACAGGTTCACTGTTGTTGCAACAGATGATATATTTGTTGTCACAGATGATTTATCTGATGCAACCGATATCGAATCTATCGTTACAAATCAATAAAAACGGTTCTTGGAAAGAACTAATTAATAATAATCTAAAAATTCATGACTTATCACAATATTACTTAATTTAATTAAGTCATTACTTTTCACATTAATAACAAATGAAGGTGAACAGTTAGATTATATGTTGCAACAGATAGGTTATCTGATGCAACATATTTTATATTTGTTGCAAAAGATAATATATCTGTTGTAATAGATGTGTTATCTGATGCCACAGATATAGTATCTGTTGCCACAACTCAATAAAAGTGGTTCTTCGAAAGAACTACTGATTAATAATAATAATAATCTGAAAAGTCATGACTTATATCACAATATTTATTTTCTTAATTAAATCAAAAATGTAATTATTGAATGGAGGTGAATAGACGCGCCTTTTTGCCTCTCATTCAAATTCAATCCTCTATAAATAGGTTCTTCCTTACTCAATTATTCATTCAACTACACTCTATTTATTTATTTCATCTCGTCTTTCATATTACACTCTAGAAGATTGTGGCTGACCCAGTGTGAAACGTTGCTTTTCTGCAATACACCGTGAATGAAATTTGAAATCAAGTTCATGACCTGCAATGGAAATTGGGAGGAGTTAGAGCAAGAATGCTCCGCGAAATACGCAGGCTGAGGAGGGCCTTGCTACTTCCAGTTGAAGATTGGCCGGCTGACAACGATGATGATGATAATAATAATAATTAGATTTTTTTTAGTCTATTATATGTATTTTTATTTATTTTTGTTTAATAAAAAAATTGTGTTTGATCTTTGATGTTTTAATCCATATTTAATTTTCATTCTGTCTATTATCTTCTCAACAAACATGTCGACGATTTGACGTAAAAAGAAATAATTTTGAATCCAGTAGCAATAACAAGATTTATCCGTTGGGTTTGTGGCAGGGGATGATGTATTGTTCAAAACAGATTACCCATATTGCAACAGATAAGAAGTCTGATGCAACAGATAAATAGTATGTTTCAACAAATGATTGGTTTGTTTCTTGGCTCTGACGTTTTAATTCGTACTCCCTCCGTCTCAAATTACCCGTCCCAAATTGAGATGCCACATTGATTAAGAAAAATAATTAATACCATGTCTAGTTTACCATAACCCACTGATCAGTTGGTGGGACAGTAGACGTGTTTGAAATAACCATTGTTTGCTACTCAATCAAAATTTCATAAGAGAAGAAAAATTTTAACGTCGCTCGGTGTATAGTCCCCCCATTAAATGATATTTCCATTTTAATTTGAAGAAAAAGTGATTAATACAAAGGGTAAAACATGGATTTTTTTTAATCTTTTCTTGATTAATGAAAAAGACAAGTAAAATGAGAAATCAAATTAGGAAATTTGGGATGGCTAATTGGACGTAAGGATTAATTTTGAATCCAGTAGCAATAACAAGAGTTGAAATATATTGGTTATCTGTTGGGTTTGTAGAAGGGGCTGATTTGTGTTGTTTCAAACAGATTAATCATTCGTTGCAATAGATAATTAGTCTGGTGCAACAGATAAACATCCTGATACAACAGATAATACATCTGATGCAACATATAATACGTCTGATGCAATAGATAAATATTCTGATGCAATAGATAAACAGTCTGATGCAACAGATAAATCTTTTGATGCAATAGATTACTCATCTGATGCACTAGATGATTGATCTATTTAAATTATGGGCACTTATGCTGGATTCATGATCGAGGTTCTATCCATTGTTGGAAAAATAGAAGTGTACCCAAATGATAAATAAGAATAAAAATCATAATTTTACTTACCAAAGTCACCTATGAAGTAATGCAAAGTGGAAAGTGATGTAGTAAACAAAATTTGATCTAAGAAATTAATCAGGTCACAGCAGTAGCGTTGTACCAACAACAACAACAACAAATGGTCGACAAAAAGAAGATGAAGATGATAATGAAGATGATAATGAAGTAGAAGATGATGAATAAAGCAACAGAAACAATGAACAACAAAAATCGCTAAGAGAGAGAAAACAACAATGGATGAGAAGAGAGAGAAAGATGCCCTTTTTCCCTCCGTTTCCCGTTATTTTAGGTCAACATTGGGATCAAAGTGCAAATTTAAAAACTTGTGGGTTATTTTAAAACTTCCTCAACTTTCTTAATCCATATTAAAGTAATTGTCAACTCCAACTAATAATTAAGACTTATGTCACCTACACCTCATTTTAAAACTCTTTTATCACCTATGGCCCAAAACTCCAAAAAACAAGGACATTTTTGTTAAGTTTTCTAATGATAAAGATATTTTTAACCCCAAAATATGAAAAAGGGTAAAGTTAGCCAATTAATAAAAGTTGAGGGGTATGTTTGACCCTTTTTCCTTTTATACATACATACATACATACATACATATATACATACATACATACATACATACATATATATTTAAAGAAATATTATAAATAAAATATTTATTTTTATTTTGTGTTCACTCTCTCAAAGAGAGTGAAATAGACTCACTTTGCCACATAGGTATTTAGGGGGATAATTATTTCATTTTTAAATAGTTTAGGGGTAATAGGACCCTGTGTAGTTGGAGTGTGTAGTTGAAAATTCGAGTATAGGTTGGAAGGGCATTTGACCATTTTCTCTTAGTATTGTAATAGTAGAAATGTAAACCTAGTAAAAAATTAATATCATTCATCCTTGAATAAGTCTTAATAAACAAATTGAGATCTATCGGTTAGAATCTTAATAATATTTTCACACATTGTAGTCTTTTATATTTTAGTTACAACTAATAAATCAATATATTCTCAACATAAAATGTAAATTTGGAGAAATAATACGTGGAGTTTGTATGATGTCCACACACTAGACTTAACTCTTTAAGTTCGTTTATTAGCAATTAAATATCATGATATTATAGGCAAGAACTATATTAAAACGAAAATAAAGCAAATAAATACAAAGAGTATGAACCTTTTGAGTTTCAATAATGAATGTATGCTTTTTTGGCGATGTTGGTACATACATTATTCTAATTAGTTTCATATTCGAGAATGATGTGGTAAATAAATGTTCTAAGCTAGAGACTTTTAGCAAAAAATAAAAAAAAAGATTAGAGCACAAAGATATATTGTATTTCTATTATACTTATCATATCAGAATATCATGTAACTAAGAGAAATATTAATAGTAGGTTACAATAAATAAAGCATTTACAAATGAAAATACTTCACTCAAGCCCAAAAATATTATGACCAGTGAATGTTGATCATATGAAAATGTTATTAGTAATGTTGGTCAATATTTCTTGGTCATGATTAGACTATATATCTTGTGTATAATTTTTCTTTCTCTTTAGTAAATGATCTTGAGTCACCTTTAATTAAAATAATAATGTATTATAATAATACTCCCTCTGTTTAAAAAAGAATGGCCTACTTTTTTTAGTTCATTTAAAAAAGAATGATCTTTTTCTTTTTTTGGCAATACTTTAATTTCACCTTTCCAAATGACACGTTTAGGACCACAAGATTAAAGAGCATTTTGGTACATTTGACACAACTTTAATTTAAGGCCACAAGATTCAAAAATCTTCTTTATTTTCTTAAACTTTGTGTCAAGTCAAAGTAGGTCATTCTTTTTTAAACGGAGAAAGTGTCTGTTTTTTTTCTTTTTAATTCTTTTAATCGTGTCATCAGAATATGAGTCTTTCTTCTACTCTTTGGGTCTATGTGCCTTCGATCTGTCCTTAATGATGACCATCGTATGTCTTTGAAAACTCTTCGATGTCATATTTTTTTGATCTGACATCTTATTTCTCTAGACATGTCTTGCCTAACCTTATGTTTTTCACCACCTATATTGCCACATACTTTTTCTATAGACTTATCTAAATACAAAAATGTTAATCATTTTCTAGAAAAATTATTAATCAATGCCTATCACTGTAATTACTTTTTTTTTCTTTTTTTAAATTTCACGATGTTTCAGTATGTATTGTAAACGTGATCTATGTTAAGAAAAAATAAGTTGATCAACGAAATCTTTTCATGAATATAATTGAAAAAAATTAACAGAAAAATAGTTGATTAGCTAATTTAATTAAAAGTAAGTTATGACCACTGTTGAATATTATAGATAAAAATTATTTTAAATTTATAGTAGGAGAATATTGGAGAATTAGGTTCTCAAAATTAGAAGTCACAAAGAATAATACTTAGTTCCTCAAACTCTAGATGTTTGACAAATAACCTGATCAGCAAAAATAAAATATATGTGAATCTTTTTGCCTAGTACATGTACTACTGGCTTGGGCTTCTAAAATAAGATTATCCCTTGTTGTCCTTAATTCAAGTAGTCCATAATTTTTTTTTTTAAAAAAAACGATGTAGTTAAAAATTAAGAAGATAACTATATTAACTCGAGCAAAAATCTTCTTCCATTATATGAAGGAGTATATTCACACTAAATTGTTAGCATCCACAGTTTGATGAATAGAGGCTCTATTTGCTTCTTATTTTTCCGCTATAGGTCGTAATTACAGTATAACCTTGATAAATTAATACTGTTGGGACCGTCAAATTTTATTAATTTAGCGAGATATTAATTAATCGTATAAATTAATAATTATTAATTTATAAAGTATATACTTTTTGGGTCCATATTATGAATGTACCTAGGTGTACGTGAAAACTAATTTCTACATTGACTATTAATTATGCATACTTAACCAAATTCATGTATTTTTGCTGATACATTTTCAATATTCTATGTATATCTTAATAAAATATATAAATCTACTTAATTATTAATGTAGTTACATGTACCTACATTCATTAAAATGTATAAATCCACTCAATTATTAATGTATGTAGTTACACGTACATACATTAACTAAGTTACTATATAAATAGATGTATTATGCAAGTCTTCAAATCAAAAAACAAAAAAAATGGCTTCTCATCTCAAAGGTGTTAAAAAATCAACCATGACTAATGGTATACGTAGAGAACTGTGTGAGTATAAACAACAAAATCTAGCATGCACTCAAAAGCAATTGCAACAATGGGTGTTAGAGAAGTTTAATTTGCAAGTGAGTCAAGCCACAATATCAAACACGATCAAGAGGTCAGCAGAGTATCTATCAGCAGCCGACATTCCAAAAGATGAGGCTAAAAGACATAAAGCTGCCAATTTTTCAGAATTAGAGAAGGCTCTGTTCGAGTGGTTTATTCATTACCAAGAGCATGTTAATATGAATGGGGAACTAATTGTAACGAAGGGAAAAGAGCTTCTAAAAAAGATGTATCCCATCGATACACCTGATTTTCATTTTTCTCAAGGCTGGCTAGAGAGTTTCAAATCAAGACACGGTATCAAGCAATATCGTCGTTTTGGAGAAAGTGGATCAGTTAATATGGAGGCCATGGAGAGCAATTTACAATCCACCAGAGAGAAACTTGATCAGTTTGCTAAGAAAGATGTTTTCAATATGGATGAAACTAGATTGTTCTTTAGGCTACAACCAGATCATTCTTTTGCAACGAAGCAACTTGAAGGTAAGAAACAAGATAAAGAAAGACTTACAGTTGTTATTTGCTGTAATGAGGATGGTTCTGAGAAAATTCCTTTATGGATCATTGGGAAGTATTTAAAACCACGTTGTTTCAAGAATGTGAATTTGGGAAGCATGGATTGTGAATATCGAGCCAATAAAAGAGCATGGATGACTGGGATTCTATTCCACGAATATGTTCAACAACTTGATGCAAACAACATTAGATTCATATTTTCAGAAACCTGTTTAGTTTACTTATGTATTATGTATGAAATATTTTGATACAGATGAATTATTAATTTATATATCAAATGGGACCTATATGATTTTTTTTTTTGTATTATCTTATAAATTTAGCGAATTATTAATTTACCACGTTGATCCCGACTCGGGACCGAAGAAAATTATTATTTTAGCGAGGTTATTAATTTATCGAGTATTAATTTATCGAGGTTATACTGTATGTCCCATGTATCCTGTATATTAATAACTCCTACAAGAAAAAGAAGGTGAATATTAATAGTTCTCTATAGAATTAAAATAAATAATTTTTCAATCAAATATGCAAATATGCATTTTACCTAATATTTCAATATCAAACTTCTTTTGAATGAAATGAATGAAGATGAAAACTACATATGTTTAGCTGATTAAATAGTATGAATTAAATTTATTTATTTAACTGTATAATTGAATAAAAACTGAATTGTTCCTTATAAAATGATAGAAAAACAAATTTAGATTTGTTGCATATTTTATGAATCTGCAAAAATAAATTTTATTTATTATTAAAATATAAAATATATAAATTTAAAGGCCTTAAAATTCAAGAGAAATATCCGAGATTAGGGAAAGCTTATTGGATAAAAAAGGAGGAGAAATGCATTGTGTAATTTTCGAAAATGGATATTTAAACTTTTGATAGAGAATTTTTAATTGCCAAACAGTTGTGTATCTTTATTGTTATTTAATTCAATATATTATTTTGGCTAATTAAATCTAATGCATGAGATAAAAAGAAAAAGAAATAAACATTTTCTTCATTCTATTTTACTTAGCCTTCTTTCTATATATGTTTATTTTAAATTAGTTGTCCATTTTTGCAAATTAAGAATATTTTATTTCTTCTTTCTCACGCTATACTCAGTATTAAATAACTAAATAATAATAATAATTAGATTTAAAATTTGAAGGCATCATTAATAGAGATAATTTTATAAATTACACTCTTAATAAATATATTATAAATGAGTGTGGTAAATTAAAAAAATCAAGTAAAATAAAATAGAGAAGTAGAATTTTAATTGAGCAGTTTCAAATTATTAATGTACACATGACATGCAAATTATTAAAAGGTATAGAAGTGAGATATATGTTAGAGTTAGTCATAAAATTAGTTATAGATTAAAATTAATTATGGGAAGACCATATAAAAATAGAGAAGCTTTTAGAAAAATTAAAGAATCTTTAGTTAGTAATTATTTAGACTTATATATTCTGAATAATTACTAACTAAAGATTCTTTAATTTTTCTAAAAGCTTCTCTATTTTTATATGGTCTTCTCATAATTAATTTTAATCTACAACTAATTTTATGACTAATGACTAACTCTAACATATATCTCACTTCTATACCTTTTAAATTACTGCGCTTTGATACCATTTGTAGGGGGATGTGGATAACTAGGCTAACTAATCGGTTATAAAATAGATTTATTGCGGTATATATATTCTAAACTATCTATTTGTGATTCTAATTTCGATATTTCATCTTTTTGTATATTTACTTCCTTCCTTATTAAATCCTTTAACTACTATTGGTATTTTTAATTTATCCCATTTACTTTCTGATAAGCAATTATATTTACATAAGTTAGCTTCTGCTCCAGTATCTATCATAGGCGTATAATATCTACTGTAATATCCTTCCACTATTATCTTCATTAATACGTATATTTTCATTTTATGTTAAAAATTTACACGGCACCAATAGAGATATTATTTGATGAAGTTAAAAAACCTATACAAGTTGTAAAGATAGGAATGACACGAGATATGATTATACCACAAGATATTATTTCACAGCCAGAGATACCTAGAATCGAGATACCAAAATTTTATGCGAACAAAAGGATTATTGGACTATCTACAATTTTGCAAGAGCTAGCAAATACATATTGCAACCAAAATCCTATATGGAGCTACTATTCAAGAAATCATGTACTTATATATTCAAATTCAAAAGAGTTACGAGAAACAAATATGGAAACTATTAGGCAATGGATTCTCACGTTGCTTAAACCAGAAACGAAACCTATCGCCAGAGCTATCAGAGAAAAATTTATTTCGGAAGAATTATTAACCAGATATTGCAAGAATATTGGACATAAATATCCAGATCACAAATGTTCAAAATGTAATGGAGGAGATAATGATGTCCCAGCAGTTCAGCTAGAATAAAAAGAGATAAGAACGCCAGCTGGAAAAATAAGACCAGAACAATGATGGAGATACAACAGATATGACAAAATAAACGGAAGACAAGATATTTAATATATGTATCTTTTTACGTAAAAGATAAGTAGTTGGTAAATTGATAGCATTTAATGTAAAGTTTGAATTATTAACTTTATAGGCTTAGGTAGACTTTATAGAGTAAAAGACTTTTAAGTCTTTTCTTTGTTTGTTTTTTGTGTTTTTATCTTTAGCCATTAAGGCTTTTTTGACTTTTTGTAGAAATGAAAAAAATGTGTACACAAATGTAAAGATGTATTCTTTTCTATAAATAAAAGAGAAAAAAGGCATTGCGGAGGGCAAGCCTTCTTATATTCAAAGCCAAAATTCTCTCCATTCAAAAATATTTAACCCAGTTAATTAAATATATACACTGCAATGGAAAAAGCTATGGAGCAACAAACCTCAGAAATATCAAAGCTATCGGAACAGGTATATCTATTTATGATTATGAATAGCTAAATTCATAATTCCCGACAATCATGATATGATAAAATAAATTCATATTAGTTACTTTATAGTAGAATTATTCGAAAAATAATATGTTAAGAAGTTTATTAGCAAAGTGGAAATGGAAAAAAATCCCTAAGGACTATGCCATCCTAAAAGTGAAACCAATGAGGCAAGAAGCCGTGGCTGGGAGTAACCAAAGTCGAGGCGCTGTTTAAGGGAAAAAGTATCTGAATTACCATGCTAATAGTGACCGAAGAGCATGTTATTTAACCATAATCTAGTATATAGTAATTTGAGATGACTATATTTTATTATGTACATGGTTGAAGGGAATATTTTGAAAAAAACAATTTTATGATAATGAATAATAATTTATCTAATGTCATGGTAGATAAATTTAAGATACTTATTTTGTATGCACTTAGAGATATAAATGTTGCAGATATAAGAAAAATTATATTAGAAAAAGCATTTGGAGAATATTACATGATTAGAGTAAATTATATACCATTTCTACCTAGCTACTCTTATAAATACTTATTATGTTAAAATCATGTAGAATTTTTAAAGATATGCGAAATATACAGTTACTAGAAAAACAGATAAAAATAAATATAGACAAATACATGGAAAATAAAAAATATATAAAATCTCTTAATAGAAATATGCAAAAACTACTAAGGCTAAAACAAATAACTATAAAATATTAATTTTAAAAAATAGATCATTTAGACTACCTTAAAGTTTTAATCTTATATATACTTAAATATATAGAAATTATAGATATTAAGAAAATGATACTAGAAGAAGTAATAAACTACGAAATTGAAATTATAAATTCGCTAGAACGGATATACGAAGAAATTTACCCAGAAGGATATTATTCAGATCAAGATTGTGGATGTTAGAATATATTAGAAAAACTAGAGAAAACCAAGATAATTTAAATAATAAAATTAATTATAGAAACCAAATTAGAAAAATAATGGAAGATCTAAAAGAAAAGTTAATATGGATAGAAAAAACCTTATAAATTTGGAAAAAAATACATGTGATAGTTTACATAATATAAAAAACTCACTACGACAAGAACAACACAAGATAATAAATAACATAAAAAATCTAGAATTAGACATATACTACAGTACAGATAGAATAAATTATTATACAGAAATTTGTAACTCTGCAGTTACTATAGGATAAAATAATAAACCAAATAAATTAATGGATACATCTTACAAAAATTTAAGAAATAACCACACACAAAAAAGAATAGATTCATTACCTACAATAAATCTATTTTATAACCGATTAGTTAGCCTAGTTATCTGCACCCCCTACAAATGGTATCAGAGCGCAGTAATTTAAAAGGTATAGAAGTGAGATATATGTTAGAGTTAGTCATAAAATTAGTTATAGATTAAAATTAATTATGAGAAGACCATATAAAAATAGAGAAACTTTTAGAAAAATTAAAGAATCTTTAGTTAGTAATTATTCAGAATATATAAGTCTAAATAAAATAAAAGGAAATCCAGAAAGATTAGTCTATCTAATTACATTAATATCTAGTATTGAAGCAAAATTAATAATCCATTTAAAATCTAGAAGAATGAAACATATCCCACCTAATTATGATAAAATTAGATTTAGATATCCACCAAGATATTATAAATATAATTTAAATGAATAAAGAGCAAAAATACAAAGATTTAAAACAATTTATCTCTGAAAAACGTAAAGAATTAAAATTAAGAAAAGAAAGACTACATTATAATATATTTGCCGGAGTTAGTAAAAACTCAATAAATATACAAAAAGATGAAATATCAAAATTAGAATCACAAATAGATAGTTTAGAATATATATACCAACATGAACTATTCACAATAAGATGAATAAAGAAGAATTTATAATAGATAAAAAAATATACGAAAATCACGAAGGATTAAAAATAAAAATAGTATTTTCTAATCTAGGGAGAAGATATAAGAAAATAGGTGAACATTTATATCTAATGTTAGAAAAAGAAGAATTAAAATTAGAAGATAAATTAACAGCAATGGTAAGAATAGAAAAAGAAAATGAAGAAATAGATAGAAAAAAAGAAATAGAAAAAATTAAACAGCAAACTACGGAAGAAATACGAAAAATAGAAGAAACTAAAAATAGTAGAATTGCTGAATTAGAAAAAGAACTACAAATGTTAAAAGATTTGTACGAACAAAGACAAAAAGAAAAAGAAGAAAAAGATAAAGAACAAAAATTAATAAACGAGATAAATAAATTTAAAGAAAAATTAGAAATAAATAATATAGAGGTTGAAGAGTCAGATAATTATGACTCAGAAGATAGTGAAACATATACAGAGATATTAACAAATATAAAAAATTTAGAAATTAACGAAAAACAAGAAATAATTAATAAAACCATTTAGTTCAAAGATAATAAAAAGTTGGGAAGAAGCAAAAATAGTAGATACATTAGGAGCTAGAATAAAATTTTTACAACAATGGTATAGGAAGAAATAAAAATGGAAAAAACATTAATAAGAAATTTAGCATGTTGCAAAAATAAAATAGCACCCCAATTTGGATGCGAAGAAAAATATTATAAGAAAAGAAAAAGACATAAGAAATATAAGAAATATAAAAAATCAAAATATAAATATAAGAAACCAAGAAAAAGATATTATGTAAAAAACTACAAAAATAAAAGACCATATAGAAAGAAAAAATCTATGAAAGAATGTACATGTTATAATTGTGGAAAGTTAGGACATGCATTGCGGAGGGCAAGCCTTCTCATATTCAAGCCAAAATTCTCTACCTGTTCCGGTAGCTTTGATATTTCTGAGGTTTGTTGGATGTGTATGAAGTTATGATTTCAAATCAACATTTAGACATTGCGATTTGGGATCATAATTTGAAATCTCAAATTCTCCAAAAAAAATATAATTTGAAATTCCAACTCATGATTTCAAATTTTTTGTATGTGAAACTTGACCTACAAGTTTATATTTCTTGCAAGGAAAAAGACATCATTTTAAATTTGTAAAAAAGGAATAAAGATTGTTCCTATCGTGAGAAATGATTTTATTAAAGAACATCTAGCTAGTACTATGTTGATTAGTGGATATTTATAAATTTATAAGATTTTGAAAATTTGTAATTATTTATTTATAAAAGAAACACATAGATATACAATTTATCAACGTGGCGCCTTATGATATTGAGAGACCTCCTTGAAAAAAAAAACAATTGTGCAAACCACTTCTAAAATGCGTTCCAAACCTATTGGTTTATCATGATCAACTCAAATTTCCAAATGTACTAGAAGCTGAATCAATGATCCAAATCTCTCTTGACACGTTAGATCCATGCCACCCATCTTATGTAAGTCATAAATTGGAAAAAAAGGAAGGCACAATACATAAACATGCCTTTTAACTTGGTCTCAAGTCATATTGACGACCTCCAAATTTTGATGTGCACAAGTAGATACTTAAACTTGTATAGAGTTGAACAAGTAGACACACGCATCCTATGTAACATTATACATGTGGGACGCCATGTAGGACACAAATTGACTACGTATAATGTCATATTGGACGCATATATCTACTTTTTTTTAACGTTATACAAGTTAAAGTACCTATTTGTGCACATTAAAAGTTGAACGGTATAAATGAAACTTAGAGCAAGTTAAATGACACATTTATATATTATGCCAAAAAAGAAACTACGGGGAGGCTCAAACTGAGCGTAAAATGACTATGCGAGTCATTACAAAATTGTAAAAATGTCTTAAAAAAAAAAGCTCATATAAAATCATGAGAACAGAGAAAACTTAAGGATTAATTGGATTGCCGATTTTCTTTTTACTAAGTAAAGGAATATATATTATTCTAATCATTGTTAATCAGAACTTATATTTAGGGAATATATATTTCACTGATGCAACAGAATCAAGAGTGTAGGTTCACTGGTATATGAAGACAAGAGTGTTGAATTAAAGAAGTGGATAAGATGGTAAAGTAGATAACTTCTACATAACCATCACGTATGTAGATGAAGAGATTGAGTTTGATTACAACACATGAAGATAAGAGAGGTTGAGTTGAATACAGAGTTCTACTTTACCAAGGAGATCAACTTCAAGAAGGACTTTTACTTCACAACAAACACTGAAGCGGAGTGAGTTCCACTTGAGATAGAAGTCACATCTAACGAAGGAATCTTTGGAGAGTCGTGCTTAAATAGAGGGAGTGATTTGAACAGTTACACACTTATAAAGAAAAAGGCAATTGGCAAATTGATTAGGTAGTTCACATCTTGAAGAAACACATAGTTGATCCTGGTGCTATTACTTAGAAAGTAAGGTGTCTTAGTTTCCATGTATTAGGTGTGATTCTTGAGCTGTAACGTTTGTTTATTTCTAGTATCAATGAAGTATAAATTAAACTAAGTTAGGATTATTGTCTTCAAGTTTGGGAACTCGAAGACTTGAGAATCACATACCTTGGGGGTTCGTGAGTAGTGTCGAAGTAGGAATTAGAGTTTATAATTCTTAGATTACAAAAGTCTTGTAATTTGTTATTTCTGAGGCTTAAATTATTTTAGTGAAGTTTGGGGTGAAATCCCGTAGAGGTACATGTCGTATTTTTCACACCTTTTTGAGTTGGGTGTTTTTCATGTGAAAATCACTATCTCATTTTCGTACTCTTCTAGCATTATTGAAATACGTTAGACAACCTGTTTCATTGATAGTTAACCATTAAGCTAAAATAAGAAAATCAGTAGGTCTCCTACTCTATTATCAGAGTAGTTATCTTAAAAAGGGTTAGCACCTAAGATAAGCTCATCGTGATGAATTTTGCACCACCTACGGATCACAGTGAAGGACAATCAACTACTCAACCACTCTTTGATGGTTTGCATTTCATTTGGTCGAAGGCTAGAATGAAAATATTTCTGCAAGGAGAAGATTATTAATTATGGGATAGGATAACTGATTGACCAATAATTCCTATGAAATTGGTTGATGGAGTTCCAGTAAAGAAGGTCATAAGGGAATTTACTGCTGAAGATTTGATTACATTAAGGAAGAATGTAAAAGCCATAAATATTTTGGTTTGTGTACTAGGTCCTACTGAGTACAACATGCTGTCCAATTGCAATACTGCTAAACAAATATGGGATGCTTTGGTGAATGCACATGAGGGTGTTACGGTTTTTGCCCTGATTTTCTTACCAAATTTAAGTTTTGTTTTTCCTATAAGGAAAATAAAAGTAATATCATAATTACTTTTATTTTCCCTTAAAGGAAAATACAAAAGCTTTTTCATATTTGACTAACCTCTTTCTTGGAGTAAAGGTTTTGGACATCTATAAATAGATGACCCCCTTCTCATACTATAACACAATAGCATTCATAATGTAGTCTTTAAAGAATCTTTGTTTAGGGAAAGATTATTCTCCCAATAGATTGTAATCTTTTTTATTTAGTTTTTAATATAGAGGCTTGCAGGTCAATCATATCAAATAATATGTCTTTGTTATAGTTTTTCTTTGTCATCTAATTTATCATTTTTATGATTTGCAAATTTAAGCTTCTGCATGACACCCTCTTGATTTCGAACCCAACAAGTGGTATGAAAGCCTACGGTTCAAAGATACAGTGGTTTGGTAAAACGAGGTTGAAGAAAAGCCCAAGTCGGTTCTAATAAATTTGCAATCAATTGGATGATAATAAAGATTTTTATCCAACTACATGTGGAGAACAAGTTTCAACCATATTTTCAACATTCCTATTGTTGCTTCTTTAAAAATAAAAATAAAATATTAATTTTTTAACCCATTTTTAATCATGATATTTTAAACTTTATTTTTAACCATGGCAAGTAGCAGCTATGAAGATTATATCAAGAACAAAGTTCATGTATGTGATGCGAAGAAGGAGGATCAAGTGAAGAAAATCAAGCCAAAAAGGAGAGATTTGTTAGGATTTTTGCCCTGATTTTCTTACCAAATTTAAGTTTTATTTTTCTTAGAAGGAAAATAAAAGTAATATTATAATTACTTTTATTTTTTCTTAAAGGAAAATATAATTTTTTTTCATATTTGGCTAATCTCTTTCTTGGAGAAAAGGTTTTGGACATCTATAAATAGAATACCCCCTTCTCATACCATAACAGAATGACATCCACAATGTAGTCTTTCAAGAGTTACGTTTAGGGGGAGATTTTCTCTCTCATTAGTTTTATTTTTTTAATAGTATTTTTAATATTAGGTTTTATATGTAGGCCAATTAACCAAATCATAAATAATATTATATTTTTAGTTTACTTTTATGTCGTCTGATTTATCGTCTCAAATCGTTTGCAACTATTAGCTTCCGCATGACGCCCTCTTGATTTCGAATCCAACATAGGACACTACTCAAGAGAGAAAATTCAGGATTACCTTACTTTTCACTAAGATGAGGCATTTAGAATAAAAAAATAAATCACTGCATGAAATGATGACAAGATTGACCTCCTTAACTAATGAATTAACATCTTTGGGAAAGGTTATTTCTAGTGAGGAATAGGTAGAAAAGGTTCTAAGGATCCTACCTAAGTCTAAATGGGATGTTAAAGTCACATCAATTAGAAAAGTAAAGGATCTCACTAGGACGACCTTGGATGAGCTAGTTGGAACTAAGTGAGGAACAAGTTGCATTCATTACAAAGAACTTCTGTAAATTTTTTAAAAAGAAGAAATGAACAGGTAGAAAAAGCGATACAACGATAATCAGGTTGGTTGCTACAAATGTGGAAAGACTAATCATCAAATCAGGGATTGTCCTATCTGGAAGATTGAGTGGAGAAAGGACAGAAATGAAAAAAAATTAAAAGAAAAGGCAAAGAAAAAGGAAAAAAAGAATATATTATGGTAGCAACTTAGGGTTCATACTCAGATGAATCAGACGATAAGAATGTTGTGAAACTGCTCTCATGGCTATTGGAGATTCAGATATGGAAGAGGAAGATGAAACTTTGAGGTAAGTATCGTTGAACTAAAAGAAAAGTTAGACTTATTTTCAAAGAAAAAATTTATTTCATTAATAAGTGCTCTAATTGATAATTTTCAAGAACTAACCTTTGATAGAGGTAAAGTTTTGTACTTGTTCCACCTCCATAAGGAAAAACTGTGATTGAAACTAAGTGGGTGTACAAAAACAAAATGGATAAACATAGAACCGTTATAAGGAACAAGAAAGGGTTGGTGGTCCAAGGATACAATCGGGAGGAAGGCATAGACTATGATAAGACTTTTGCACCTGTGGTAAGACTTGAAACAATTGGGCTTCTTGCAGTATTTTTTTATTAAATGGATGTAAAGAGTTACTTCCTAAATGGTAATCTTAAGGAGGAATTATATGTGAAACAACCCCTTGGATTTGAAAGTGATGAATTTCCCGATCATGTGTACACGCTTGATAAAACTTTCTATGGACTGAAATAAGCCCCAAGGTCTTGGTAAGAAAAAATTTCAAAATTTATTTTTGGAGAATGGATATATAAGAGGTAAAATTGATAACTGTAACACCCTGAATCTGGTATCGAGAACGCTACACGGTGCTCCTGACCCCAAAGGACCACAAGATAACCCATGACTGATATCTGTACCTGTATACTTTATAATATACTGTAAAATGCGGAAACATGAAATGAAAGGCTATAAGGTTCAAACTGTGACATAATATCTAATTAAAATAAAATATCTGAGTGGGGTATGAAGTACCCAAAACAAAACTGATATAAACTATCTGAACATACTGTAGTCTAGAAAGCCTCTAAAGCATAACTGTCTGAACAAGGAGTTGATGGGAAATGTCCCTAAATAACTCCAACTACTAAATTAATTAATGACATAACATCGTAATGATCATGTCCTTGGATGATAAGGACTCACTTCTAAATCTGACTGCCGAGACTGGAATGCTACTGATGCTCTGGAGCTTAAGTCTCTGAACCTATGGTATAAAACACCATAGCATGAATGCGTCAGTATGATTGAATGTGCTGGTAAGCATGTGAGGTAGGCTAAATTCATGGGGTTCATATGCATGAGTAATAATAATAACAGACCAACTATCATGAGTGTGAGAATACATGCATAAGACATAATAACTGACACTAATACCGTGATAACATGATTACTGAATCTGAATATGAATAACATGAGTGACTATATCCGACAGTCATGACTCTGATGGAACTATTTGAGTTTCGTACTATATCTGAATTGACTATGATGAAATCTGAAGAACTATTTGAGTTCTTTTACTGATACTGATACTGAAACTGTGGGAAGTAGTTATCTAACTGACATGCCCCAAATGCGCTATAATAGCTGAGCTGGGGTCCAATCTGTGACCTGATTGGAATGGTATCAATACCCCGCAACTGGTAAGGATAACATGGAGTGACCCTCCACTAGCAGGTTACTCTAATGAGAATGGTGGGAACCCTCAACTAGCAGGTTAAGACACCTTATCTACCCTCAACTAGCAGGTATGATGACTTAACCTATGCTGGCTACGTAGTTCTGGAATACAAGGATTGCTCCTAAGAGTCACACCCTTAACTAGCAGGTGAGTTACTATCCTTGGGTTCAATCGATGCTAATTCCTACTCCCATATGAATGCACACTGAACATGGTTAACTGAATTGAGTTTACTGAATTCCATTGATTGACGGAATATTACTAAGATTACTGAGTTTTCCTGATTCGTGAGACTGACTGAATTCTACTAAACATGGCTTGATTGATGAGGATCTTAAAAACATGACATTGGCTCTAGGCACACAGCTAAATTTTTGGGAACAAGTACCCTCAGGACTCAATGGAAAGAAACTGAGAAGCATGACTTACTTGAATACATGACTAACATCACAATCCACAATTCATTTATTGAGGCATTTCATCAAGTATGTGATATGCATAAACTTGTACGTAAATGAAGATTTAATAATATCATACTAGTTGGGCACTTTTTCTTCACATAGACTTTTAATCAGGCACATGGTAGGCATAGTATATGTAGACAAAATTATAGAATAGATAAACATCATGATTTATCTCTAATTTCACTATTCAAGGGTTTAATCATGGATTCACATGAATCTACACCTATACTAATCAATTCCATAAGAAAATTTATCACCAAACATGGATTAGATTTCAATTAGTCATTATTAACATTAACAACAACAACCCAACATGAAATTCATAAAGAAAATCCATAAACTTGAACTTAGAAAAGATAACCTTGGGCTTCATGGACGAAAAAAGTCCATGAATGAACACTATGCATACCTGTCAATGACTTTCTTGAAGTTCTTGAACTTAAAGAATTTCAATCTCTTAGTTCTTAGAGAAGGTTTGAATTTTTTTCTTGGGATTAATCTTAGAGAGAAAACCCTAATTTTAATGTTATAGTTGAATAATGAAGGCATAAGCCTTGGTATGATATTATTAGGGGTCTAAATTGGGGGTAAAAGACCAAAATAACCCTTTTAAAAATGACTTAAAGATATTGAGCGGGTCATGCGAAGGTGGGGTGCAACGGTCCATCTCTGGGTCGATGGTCCATCAGACTGACCATCGCATTGGGACCAGAACTGGAGCTTACTACCTTGGTGCAACGATGGGGTGCGATAGTCCATTGCTAGTTTGATGGTCCATTGGACCTGTTTGTCGAACTCAGCAAGGGAGTGGACTCACTGCCTCAATCCAACAGTGGGGTGTGATGGTCTGTTACTGGGTCGATGGTTCGTCGGCCCACTCTGTCGCACCTGGGCGATTCAGGCTGCTCTTTGTAAAACAACCATAACTTCCTCATCCGATATCGGATTTTGATGAAATTGGTATCGATGGAAAGATTATTTGATTTCCCATGTGACAAAATTTAAAATCTTAGAAAAACCACATGTACAAAAGTGGGTTCATTTTTCAAAGAAAGTTCTAACATTTCTGAGATGATTTCAAGCTAGAAAAGGGTACGGGGTATTACAATATCTCCCCTTTTAGAACATTCGTCCTCAAATAAGACCAAGAGTGAGGGGGAGGAACATAAACTAACATACATACTGAACATGAATAACTGGAATATGATCTCTTGACTAACATGACTGATAAGTAGAACAGATCATACTGAACATGCATATCTAATGCTTATGTAACTGATTCATGAATACTGAGTATTCTGAGGAACTAAGTTTCTCCCAATGAAAATGCATGTCTGATGCATAATTAAATAACTGAACAAATTCATGAATGCATAACTGAAATGCAATGGTATTTGATCTAAGTTTACAATGGGATTCTGAACATGAACTGAATACTAAGCTTGTAACTAAAATCTGATCATGAAACTAAAAAACATAAGGAGAACTATTACCTTGAATTTGATCTGAGTTGGTGGAGAAGAGATGAGGATACTTGGTAAGCATGTCTATTTCTGCTTCCCAAGTAGCTCCCTTAACGGACTAATTTCGCCAAAGAACTTTGAATAGAAGGACTTCTTTGTTCCTTAGTCTATGAGTGTGATACTCTAGGATTTTGACCAGAATCTCTTTGTAAGAGAGGCTATTTTGAACATCTATGCTATAAATAGGGACTACAATTACTCGGTCACCTATGCACTTCATGAGCAAAGAGACATGGAAGACTAGATGAACTGAGGCTAGAGTTGAGCTTTCCCTTTTTGCCGAATCTCTTCACTCCCTTCATGGGAGAGATATTTAGATAGACAAAATCACTAATCTCAAACTCGAGATCTTTTTTAAGAATATCTGCATAAGACTTCTGTTGGCTTTGAGCAGCCCAGAGTCTTTCTCTAATCAGATGGACTTTTTATAAGGCATCGAATACCAAGTCAGGACCTATGACTGAGTCCTCACTAACTTCGAACCAACCAATCGGAGATCTATATCTTCTACCATAGAAAGCTTAGAATGGAGCCATCTGAATACTGGAATGATAGCTGTTGTTGTATGCAAACTCAATCAAAGGCAAGTGGTCATCCCAACTACCCTTGAAATCAATTGAAAACACTCGTAGCATATCTTTTAAATTCTGAATCATCCTCTATGATTGACCATCTTTCTGAGGATGGAAGATTGTGCTAAGATAAATTTAGGTACCAAGACCCTTTTGGAATGCTTTCCAGAAGTGAGAGGTGAACTGGGTGCCTCTATCTAAGATAATAGATAGCGGAACACTGTGAAATCTAACCAACTCCCTGATGTAGAGTTTGGCGTAATCCTTGGCTGAAAAAGAGGTATGAACTAGAAAGAAGTAAGCTAATTTGGTCATTCTGTCTATAATGACCCGAACTGAATTATGTTGATAATGAGTTTGAGGCGAACCCATCATGAAGTCCATGATCACTTCTTCCCACTTCCAAGTAGGAATAATGAACTTCTGCATAGGATCACTAGGATTCTGATGCTCTATCTTAACCTGCTGATATGTAGAGAACTTAGCCACAAACTCTACAATATCTGTCTTTATCCCACTCCACGAATAGATCTCCAGCAAGTCATGGTACATCTTAGTGGCCCTTGGAGGAATAGAGTAGCGTGCACTATGCAGTTCAACAATAATTTGCTTCCTTAAGTCATCTACACCTAAAACACAGAGACGACCCTGACAATACCATACACCATCTCCTCCTTGGGATAAAACCTCTAGTTTCTGATCCCGGACTGACTCTTTCAACTTGACAAGGCTGGGATCTCTATCTTGCTTTTCTTTTACCTCAAAAACTAAAGATGATTCTGAACTACTATCAACCCATACAACACCCTCTTTTGTATCGACTAAGCGAACGCCTAGTCTGGCAAGATGATGGACTTCCTGAGCTAAATTCTTCTTACTGTCCTTAACATGAGAAAAACTATCCATAGAGAGTCTACTAAGAGCGTCAGCCAGTACGTTGGCCTTGCTCGGATGATAAAGGACACTTATGTCATAATATTTCAAGAGCTCTAACCACCTTCTTTGACGAATATTGAGATCTTTTGAGAAAAGACATACTGAAGGCTCTTATGGTATGTGAAGACATCTACATGAACACCGTATAGATAATTCCTTGAAATCTTTAAGTCAAATACTATGGCTACTAGCTCAAGATCATGAGTCGGATAATTCTTCTCATAAGGCTTAAGCTGTCTAGAGACATAGAGTATGACCTTACCATGCTGCATGAGGAAACAAACTAAACCCACTCTGGATGCATCATAATACACTATAAACCCATCTGAACTATCTGGAAGAGTTGAAACTGGAGTTGAGTTGAGTCGAATCTTCAACTCCTGAAACCTCTTCTCACAAGGATCTAACCACTGAAACTTGACTTTCTTTCGAGTCAATCTGGTTATAGGGGATGCAATAGAAGAAAATTCTTCAATAAAATGTCTGTAATAGCCATCCAAACCTAAGAAACTCTTGATGTTTAAGGAGAGATAGGGCGAGGCCAGTTTCTTACTGCTTTGGTCTTTTGAGGATCTACTCTAATACCATCACCAAAAATGATATGGCCAAGGAATGATATTGACCTTAGCCAAAATTCACACTTACTAAATTCGATGAATAACTGGTGATATCTAAGAGTCTGAAGTACTGTTATAAGATGGTCTGCATGATTTTGCTCACTGCGGGAGTAGACCATAATATCTTCTATAAAGACTATGATGAACATTTCCAAGTACTGCTTGAACACGCGGTTCATCAAGTCCATGAAAGTAGCTGGGGCATTAGTAAGACCAAAGGACATGACTACAAATTTGAAGTGACCATAATGAGTACGAAAAGCTATTTTTGGAATGTCACATTATCTAACTCTGAGTTGATGATTGCCAGATCTGAGTTCTATCTTAGAGAAATAGATGGAACCCTAAAGTTGGTCAAACAAGTTATCGATTCTAGAAGAGGATACTTGTTCTTGACTGTGACTTTATTGAGCTGATGGTAATCAATGCACATTCTGAGAGAACCGTCTTTCTTGCACATGAATAAGACTGGTGTGCCCCAAGGGGAGATGCTGGGCCTGATTAATCCCTTATCTAAGAGATCCTTCAACTGTTCTTTCAATTCTTTGAGTTCTACTGGTGCCATTCTGTATGGCAGAATAGATATAGGCTGAGTATCTGGTAGAAGATCAATGCCAAAGTCTATTTACTTTTCGGTATGAATTCCTGGAAGATCTTTGGGAAAGACATCTAGATATTCATTCATGACTGAGGCTGAATTAAGACTGGGAGTTTCGGAACTAGAGTCCTTAACATGAACAAGATGATAGACACATCCCGTAGATATCAATTTCCTTTCCCAAAGGTAGGAAATAAGCTGACCTCTGAAAGCTGATGTACTACCCCTCCATTCTAAGATGGGTTCATTCAGGAATTAAAATTGGGCTATTAAGTTTCTGCAGTCGATTATGGCATAGTAAGAATGAAGGCAATCCATGCCGAGAATGACATCAAAATCAGTTATCTCTAATTCGACTGTGTTTGCTGAGGTGACTTTCTAAAATATCATAATTGGGTAGTTCCTGTATACCCACCGGGCTATGATGGTTTTACCTACTAGGGTAGAGACTAAAAATGGCTCTGCTAGAATTTTGGAATTGACTCCGAAATCGCCTGCTATATAGGGAGTAACAAAAGACAAGGAAGCATTTGGATCTAGCAAAGAATAAACATGATAATGAAAGATCTATAATATACCAGTAACCACATTAGGAGAATTTTCTTGACCTTGTCGGGACTAATTAACATATAGTCTATTTGGATGCTGCCCACTAGTAGCATTGGAGGTGGCACCCTACTGATTTAGGTGATCGAAATGAGCTGAAGAACGATTCTATTGTCCCTGCAGACCTAACTATGGAAAATATCTAACTCTGTGGCCTGGCTTGCCATACCCAAAACAAGTATCACTGCCAACACTGCAATTACCCTGGTGGTGCTTGCCATAAGTCTGGCAAAGAGAATAGGTGCGGGCACTGCTAACATTTTCCTGAGACTTAGATCCTGGTGCTCTATCTTTGTTAACATCTTGTACCTTAGGAACTGGAGCACTGACTGAAGAAGGAGCTGGAACTGATGACTTAGGATGAAACTGAGAATTGTTTTCTCCTTTTGATTTGGGCTGAGCAAAGTTGAAACTAAATGTCCTTGCTCTATTATTCTGTTTCTCCCTCATCTTAATATTTTTCTCCTTTATCTGCTGAGCATGATCCATAATCCTGGCTAAATTCATATCTCTATTCAGCATGGCGGATCTGCACTAATTAACCACTCTATCATTTACCCCAGAGACGAACTTACTCATCCTTTCCCTGCTATCTACAACCATATAAAGGGCATATCTAGCTAATTGAGTAAACTTCAGAGAATACTCTTTCACTGTCATATTGCCCTACCCGAGGTTGATGAATTCTAGTAACTTAGCTTCTCTAAACTCTAGGGGAAAGAATCTATCAAGGAAAGCAGAAATGAACTCCTCCCACTTAACTGACCCTGCATTATTTGCCCTATCTGAATTCCACTACTTGAACCAAATGTGACCAATATCCTGCAACTGACATGCTGCTAGCTCAGCACTCTTACTAGAAGTAACCCTTATTATGTCTGTAACCTTCTGCACCTAATCTAGGAATTCTTGAGGGTCCTCGTCTGACTTAGACCTGAGAAAGGTTGGAGGATTCTTTCGGGTAAAGTCCCAAATTCTAGATGCAGCTGAATTGGCCACTGGGTTGGCCAAAATGATAGCTGCTCATTTATTCTAAGTAGCAACTAATTAAGCAAGAGAAGTGAATGCAACCCTGAACTCTGCATGAGAAACATGTTCGCCTAAAGGTTCTTCGAGCTGAGGGGCTGACTGATTTCTGTTTCTTCTTTTAGGAGTCATGTTCTATAGAAGAAAGGGAGAAATGGATTAGACTGAGCGATTGGCTTGAGATTATGCTCACTAACATGACATAAATACTGAAAGAAGGGAAACAATTCCTAAAACATCTTATAGCCTTCTGCATGTAAATATGGCGCGCAACACACCAATGTACAAGACTCTAATAGATGTGGCTTTCAGACTTTCTAGAAATCTATTGGACTTGGCTCTGATACCAAGTTTGTAACGCCCCAAATGTGGTATCCAAAATGCTACATGGTGCTCAAACACCAAAGGACCACAAGCTAACCCATGACTGATATCTGTACTTGTATACTGCATAATATAATGTAAAATGCGGAAACATGAAATGAAAGACCATAAGGTTCAAAGTGTGACATAATATCTACTTAAAATAAAACATCTGAGTGGGGTATGAAGTACCCAAAACAAAATTGATATAAACTATCTGAACTTACTGTAGTCTGGAAAGCCTCTAAAATATAACTATCTAAATAAGGAGTTGATGGGACATGTCCCCAACTAATTCCAAATACAAAATTAATTAATGACGTAACATTGTAATGATCATGACCTCGAATGATGAGGACTCACTTCTAACTCTGACTACCGAGACTGGAATACTACTGATGCTTTGGAGCTCATTACTCTGAACCTATGATATAAAACACCATAGTGCAAAGCATCAGTATGATTGAATATACTGGTATGTATGTGAGGTAGGCTAAATGCATGGGGTTCATATGCATGACCAATAATAATAACAGAATTACTATCATGAGCATGTGAATACATGCATAAGACATAATAACTGACACTAATACCGTGATAACATGATTACTGAATCTGAATACTAAGAACATAAGTGAATGTATCTGACAGTCCTGATTTTGATGGAATTATCTGAGTTTCATATTCTATCTGAGTTGACTGTATCTGACAGTCCTAAAATCTGAAGAACTATTTAAGTTCTTTTATTGATACTGATACTGAAACTTTGGGAAGTAGTGAGCTAACCGACATGCCCCAAATATGCTATAATAGCTGAGATGGGGTCCAATTTATGCCACCATTGTAAGGGTGTCAATACCGCACCATTGGTAAGAACAACATGCGAGTGACCCTTAACTAGCAGGTTACTCTAATGAGAATGGTGGGAACCCTCAACTAGCAGGTTAAGCCACCTCATCTACCCTTAACTAGAAGGTATGATGTGTCATCCTACGCTGGCTAAATAGTTCTGGAATGCAAGGATTTCTCCTAAGAATCATACCCTCAACTAGCAACAGAGTTCCCATTCGTGGGTTCACTCGGTGCTAATTCCTACTCCCATCTGAATGGACACTAGACATGGTTAACTGAACTGAGTTTATTGAATTCCATTGATTGACGAAATATTACTAAGATTACTAAGTTTCGTAAGTCATGAGACTGACTAAATTCTACTAAACATGGCTTGACTGGGAGGATCTTGAAAATATGACATTGGCTCTAGGCACACAGCTAAATTTTGGGGTACAAGTACCCCTATGACTCAATGGAAAGAAACTGACAAGCATGAATTACATGAATAAGTGACTAACATCACAATCCATAATTCATTTATTGAGGCATTTCATCAAACATGTGATATGCATAAACTTGTACATAAATGAGGATTTTATAATATCATACTAGTTGGGTACTTTTTCTTCACATAGACATTTAATCAAACACATAGTAGGAATAGTATATGTAGACAACATTATACAAAAGATAAACATTATAATTCATCTCTAATTTCACCATTTAAGGGTTTAATCATGGATTCACATGAATCTACACCTATACTAATCAATTCCATAAAAACAAATTTATCACCAAAAATGGATTAGAATTCATTTAGTCATTATCAACATGAACAACAACAACCCAACATGAAATTCATAACGAAAATTCGTAAACTTGAACTTAGAAAAGTGATCCTTGGGCTTCATGGACTAAAGGAGTCCATGAATGAACACTATGCATACCTGACAATGAGTTTCTTGAAGTTCTTGAACTTAAAGAATTTCAATCTCTTAGTTCTTGGAGAAGATTTGGATTTTGTTCTTGGGATTAATATTAGAGAGAAAAATCCTAATTTTAATGTTTTAGTTGAATAATGAAAGCATAAGCCTTGGTCTGATATTATTAGGGGTCAAACTAGGAGATAAAATACAAAAATACCCCTTTTAAAAATGACTTAAAGATACTGAGCAGGACATGCGATGGTGGAGTACGACGGTCCGTCGTTAGGGCGATGGTCCATCATTGGGTAGATGGTCCATCAAACTGACTGTTGCATTGGGACTAGAACTGGAGCTTACTGCCTAGGTGCGATGATGGGGTGTGAAGGTTCGTCGCTAGCTCGACGGTCCATTGGACCTCTCCATCATACTCATCCAGAGAGTGGACTCACTTGCTCGATGCGACGGTGGGGTATGGCAATCCATCGCTTGGTCGACGGTCTATCGTCCTGCTCCGTCGCACCTGGGCAATTTAGGCTGCTCTCTGTAAAACAGCCATAACTTCCTCATCCGATATCAGATTTTGATAAAATTAGTATCGCTGGAAAGCTTATTCGATTTCCCAAGTCATTCAAAGTGATACTAGTAGATCACAAGGATTGGTTCTATAAAGCTACAAATATCAAAGAATTTATCCAATTGAAAATATTCTCACTAATGTTACCCTGGGGATCACCACCATTCTAGATTTAAAAACCCGTGTTCAGTCAAAGAGTTTCTATAAGTGATTTAACCCAAAACAATGAATAAAGCACTTCTTGATACATATTGAATCATTCCAATGCAAGAGGAGCTTAATTGGTTTGAAAGAAGTAAAGTTTTGTACTTGTTCCACCTCCATAAGACAAAATTATGATTGAAACTAAGTGGGTGTACAAAAATAAAATAGATGAACATAGAACCATTATAAGGAACAAGAAAAGGTTGGTGGTCCAAGGATATAGACTATGATAAGACTTTTGCATCTGTGGTAAGACTTGAAACAATCGAGCTTCTTGCAACATTTCTTTATCTAATGGATGTAAAGAGTGCCTTCCTAAATGGTTATCTTAAGGAGGAAGTATATGTGAAACAACCCCTTGTATTTGAAAGTGATGAATTTCCCAATCATGTGTACAAGCTTGATAAAACTTTCTATGGACTGAAATAAGCCCCAAGGTCTTGGTATGAAAAATTTTCAAAATTTATTTTTGGAGAATGGATATATAAGAGGTAAAATTGACAACTGTAACGCCCCGAATATGGTATTGGGAATGCCACACGGTGCTCCTGACCCCAAAGGACCACAAGCTAACCCATGACTGATATCTGTACTTGTATACTACATAATATACTGTAAAATGTGGAAACATAAAATGAAAGGCCATAAGGTTCAAATTGTGAAATAATATCTAATTAAAATAAAACATTTGAGTGGGGTATGAAGTATCCAAAACAAAACAGATTTAAATTATCTGAGCATACTGTAGCTTGGAAAGCCTCTAAAACATAACTGTCTGAATAAGGAGTTGATGGGATATGTCCCCATTTAACTCCAACTACTAAATTAATTAATGACATAACATCATAATGATCATATTCTCGGATGATGAGGACTCACTTCTAACTCTGACTGCTAATACTGGAATGCTACTGATGCTTTGGAGCTAGTGTCTCTGAACCTATAGTATAAAACACCATAGCGCGAATGCGTCAGTATGATTGCATGTGTTGGTATACATGTGAGGTAGGATAAATGCATGGGGTTCATATGCATGACCAATAATAATAATAGACCAACTATCATGAGCGTTGAATACATGCATGAGACATAATAACTGACACTAATACCGTGGTAACATGATTACTGAATATGAATACGGATAACATGAGTGACTATATCTAACAGTCATGACTCTGATAGAACTATCTGAGTTTTGTACTATATCTTAGTTGACTATATATGATAGTCTTGAAATCTGAAGAACTATCTGAGTTCTTTTACTGATACTATTACTAAAACTGTGGGAAGTAGTTATCTAACTGACATACCCCAAATGCGTTATAATAGCTAAGCTGGGGTCCAATCTGTGCCCTAATTGGAAGGGTGTCAATACCGTGCCACTGGTAAGGACAACATACGAGCGACCCTTAACTAGTAGGTTACTCTAGTGAGAATGGTTGGAACCCTCAACTAGTAGGTTAAGCCACCTCATCTACCCTCAACTACAAGGTATGATTTCTTAATCTACACTAGCTATATAGTTCTAGAATGTAAGGATTGCTCATAAGAATCACACCCTCAACTAGCAGGTGAGTTCCCATCCTTGGGTTCACTCGGTGCTAATTCATACCCCATTTGAATGGACACTGAACATGGTTAACTGAATTGCCTGAATTGAGTTTACTAAATTCCGTTGATTGACAAAATATTACTGAGATTACTGAGTTTTCCTGAGTCATGAGACTGACTGAATTCTACTGAACATGGCTTGACTAACAGGATCTTAAAAACATGATATTGTCTCTAGGCACACAACTAAATTTTTGGGTACAAGTAACCCAAGACTCAATGTCAAGAAACTGATAAGCATGACTTACTTGAATACATGACTAACATCACAATCCACAATTCATTTATTGAGGCATTTCATCAAACATGTGATATGCATAAACTTGTACATAAATGAGGATTTAATAATATAGTACTAGTTGGCACTTTTTCTTCACATAGGCATTTAATCAGGCACATGGTAGGCATAATAAACGTAGACAACATTATACAATAGATAAGCATCATGATTCATCTCTAATTTCACCATTCAAGGGTTTAATCATAGATTCACGTGAATCTATACCTATACTAATCAATTTCATAAAAAAACTTTATCACCAAACATGGATTAGAATTCAATTATTCATTATCAACATGAACAACAGTAACCCAACATGAAATTCATAAACTTGAACTTAGAAAAGAAATCCTTGGGCTTCATGGACGAAAGGAGTTCACGAATGAACACTATGCATACCTGGCAATGAGTTTCTTGAAGTTCTTAAACTTAAATAATTTCAATCTCTTAATTATTGAAGAATATTTGAATTTTATTCTTGGGATTAATCTTAGAGAGAAAAACCCTAATTTTAATTTTGTAGTTGAATAATGAAGGCATAAGCCTTGGCCTGATATTATAAAGGGTCAAAACCGATGGTAAAAGACCAAAATACCCTTTTTAAAAATGAATTAAAGATACTGAACAGGACATGCTATGGTGGGGTGCGACGTTCCGTTGCTGGGTTGAAAGTCCATCAGACTGACTGCTGCACTGGGACCAGAACTGGAGCTTACTGCCTTGGTGCAATGGTAGGGTGCGATGGTCCATCACTAGGTCGACGGTCCATCGGATCTCTCTATCATACTCATCCATAGAGTGGACTCACTACCTCAATGCGATGGTGGGGTGAGATGGTCCATCGCTAGGTCGATGGTCCACTGGCCCGCTCCGTCACACCTAGGCAATTCAGGTTGATGGGACATGTCCCCAACTAACTCCAAATACAAAATTAATTAATGACGTAACATTGTAATGATCATGACCTCGGATGATTAGTACTCACTTCTAACTCTGACTACCGAGACTGGAATACTACTGATGCTCTGGAGCTCGTTACTTTGAACCTATGATATAAAACACCATAGTGCAAAGCATCAGTATGATTGAATGTGCTGGTATGTATGTGAGGTAGGCTAAATGCATGGGGTTTATATGCATGACCAATAATAATAATAGAATGACTATTATGAGCATGTGAATACATGCATGAGACATAATAACTAACACTAATACCATGATAACATGATTACTGAATCTGAATCCTGATAAGATGAGTGACTGTATCTAACAATCCTGATTCTGATGGAACTATCTGAGTTTCATATTGTATCCGAGTTGACTATATCTGAAAGTCCTAAAATCTAAAGGACTATTTGAGTTCTTTTGCTGACACTGATACTGAAAATATGGAAAGTAGTTAGTTAACTGATATGCCCCAAATGCGCTCTAATAGCTGAGCTGTGGTCCAATTTGTTCCGTGATTGGAAGGGTGTCAATACCGCGCCACTGGTAAGGACAACAAGTGAGTAGCCCTCAACTAGAAGGTTACTCCAATGAGAATGGTGGGAACCCTCAACTAGCAAGTTAATCCACCCCATCTACCCTTAACTAGCAGGTATGATGTCTCAACATATGCTGGCTACGTAGTTTTGGAATACAAGGATTGCTCCTAAGAATCACACCCTTAACTAGCAGGTGAGTTCCCATCCTTGGGTTCACTCGGTGCTAATTCCTATTCCCATATGAATGGACACTTAATATGGTTAACTAAACTGAGTTTACTGAATTCTATTAACTAATGGAATATTACTAAGATTACTAAGTTTTCCTAAGTCATGAGTCTAACTGAATTCTACTGAACATGGCTTGACTGAGAGGATCTTGAAAACATGACATTGGCTCTAGGCACACAGCTAAATTTTTGGGTACAAGTACCCCTAGGACTCGATGGAAAGAAACTGACAGACATGACTTACTTGAATACACGACTTACATCACAATCCATAATTCATTTATTGAGGCATTTCATCAAATATGTTATATGCATAAAATTGTACATAAATGAGGATTTCATAATATCATACTAGTTGGGTACTTTTCCTTCGCATAGGCATTTAGTCAAACACATGGTATGTTAGTATATGTAGACAACTTTATACAACAAATAAACATTACGATTCATCTCTAATTTCACCATTCAAGGGTTTAATCATGGATTCACATGAATCTACACCTATACTAATCAATTCCATAAAATAAAATTATCACCAAACATGGATTAGAATTCAATTAGTCATTATCAACATGAACAACAACAACCCAACATGAAATTCATAAAGAAAATCCATAAACTTGAACTTTAAAAAGAGATCCTTGGGCTTCATGGATGAAAGGAGTCCATGAATGAATACTATGCATACCTGGTAATGAGTTTCTTGAAGTTCTTGAACTTGAAGAAATTCAATCTCTTAGTTCTTGGAGAAGATTTGGATTTTGTTCTTGGGATTAATCTTAGAGAGAAAAATCCTAATTTTAATGTTGTAGTTGAATAATGAAGGCATAAGCCTTGGTCTGATATTATTAGGTGTCAAAACGGGTGGTAAAAATACCAAAATACCCCTTTTAAAAATGACTTAAAGATACTGAGTGGGACATGCTATGGTGGGGTGCGACGGTCCATTCCTGGGTCGACGGTCCATCAGACTGACCATCGCATTGGGACCAGATCTGGAGCTTACTGCCTTGGTACGATGGTCCGTCGCTAGCTTGACGGTCTGTTGGACCTCTACGTCATACTCAGCCAGAGAGTGGACTCACTACCTTAATGCAAAGGTGGGGTGCAATGATCCATCACTAGGTCGACGGTCTGTTTGCCTGCTCCATCGTACCTGGGTGATTCAGGCTGCTCTCTGTAAAATGGCCATAACTTCCTCGTTCGATATCAAATTTTGATGAAAGTGGTATCGATGGAAAGCTTATTCGATTTTCAACCTGAAAATAAGTGAAAATATCAGAAATACCATGTGTACAAAAGTAGGCTCAAAACTGGATATGGATGAAACATGTCTATATATGGAACAAAATATATATAGAGGTATGATTGGGTCACTATTGTATGTCACGACTAGTAAACCTAATTGTCTTTAGTATGGGACTATGAACAGAATTCCAAGTAGATCCTAAGAAATCCCATCTCAAGTATGTTAAGAGAATTTTGAGATATCTCAAAGGAGCTACTGACTTGGGTTTGTGGTATCCAAATGAAAGTTATTTCAAATTGGTGGGATATGCTGATTCTGACTATGCAAGTTATCTAGTGGATAGGAAAAGTACCACAGGTATGACATACTTTCTTGGATCATGTATGATCACCTGGTCCACTAAGAAGAAAAACTTAGTAGCATTGTCCACTACTGAGACTGAGCATGTCGCTGCTGGATCAAGTTGTGCTCAATTATTGTGGATTAAATAACAAATCATGGATTTTAATTATGTTCTTATTTTTTGTGATAATACAAGTTCTATCAATATTGCAAAAAATCCTATGCAACACAAAAGAACTAAGCATATTAATATAATACATCATTTCCTTAGGGACAATGTAGAAAAAAGTCTTGTTTCTGTAACGTTTTATTCTACTGAAGATTAAATTGCAGATATTTTACTAAGAATTAAGTAGGAAAATTTTTAAAAAGAATAGGTTAGACTTGGGGATGATTAAAATTGCATAAATCACTCTCAATGACTGTCTAGATAAATTTCTTTACATTGATGTTAGTAGCAACTCTGTTAACCTACTCAGTCTTGCACATTTAGTTGTGTGTCTAAATTCTAGTTCCTAACAATTTTTATTATTTTGTAGATCATCTTTGCATTTAAAGACAATTGAGCTAAACTGGATGTCTATGTTAAAATTCACAAAGGTACATTCTCACTTATCCATAGTTGCTTTCAACTAAATTGAAACATATGAGCATATATGTAAATTATATTAAATGCATCTCTCTTTCTTCTTTAACCACTAATTTTTGATGAGTTCATTCACACTGAAAAAGCTACCACTGTTTACCATGTCAAATTCAAATCACCTAATCCCATTGGGTCTCCACTAACAAAAACTCTTCCTCTTGTCATAAATCCGTTCTAATTTTACTTCTATTTAAACCCCACTCCTCCCATTGAAACTCATCAACTCACAAGCTTTTTGTTCTTACCTTTTTCTTCTTCTTTCTTATTCATACTTATTAAATGGCATCATTTTCCTCCCTCTCCATTTTGTCTTCTCTAGAAAAAACTAACCCACCCTCTCTCCTTCAATGGAACTTGTTCTAGTAGAGCCTCTTATTCAAAAAATCCTAATGTTTGTACCTTTAAAATATCTGATCTCGCTACTTGGAATGAGTTTTGAGTGATGATTGACTCATTCAAGAAACCCTCTTTCGAACAGTTTCAAGACATTGTTCTTATCTAGACTATTTCTACTTAAGAACCCCCTGTCTCAGACCAAATTCCAAAAAAGGGTCTTTTCTAGACTCAAGAAATTATCTGGAGCCTCTATTCTTGTACCTGAAGATGAAG
Organism: Capsicum baccatum var. pendulum; assembly: GCA_030864225.1. Taxonomy (NCBI): domain Eukaryota; kingdom Viridiplantae; phylum Streptophyta; class Magnoliopsida; order Solanales; family Solanaceae; genus Capsicum; species Capsicum baccatum. The sequence goes on from CM061560.1 coordinate 24,779,099, forward strand.
TTCTTGAGGAACACATTACTTCTTATGTTCTAAAAAGAACCCCCCATACTCGTAACCACAAAAGGTAAGAAGATTCTATCCTAGAGATAAATCTAAGGGCTAGCAAAAACAAACGTCCCATCCCTACTAGTTCTCCATCTTCAGAGGTGACATTGTATGAATCTGATGATGGCTTAGTTATAAGTTAGATTCATCATGAGAAAAAGGTCAAAAACATTATCCCCAAACCCTAGTTTTGGAAGTGAAGGAGAAACACGATAAAGATTATAGTTTGGTTAAACTAAAAGAGTCAGTTAGAGACCAAAGGTAGAGGTTTTCCCTCAAGGAAGAGATGGTATATTGAGATACCAGAGTAGATTGTGTGTGCCGCGTGTTGATGATTTGAGGCAGCGAATTATGGCAGAAGTGCATGGTGCACATTATTTCATTCATCCAGGTGCTACAAAGATGTACCGTAATTTACGAGAAATCTATTGGTGGAGTGGTATGAAGAGAGATATATCAGAGTTCATAGCTAAGTGTGCAACTTATCAATAGGTTAAGGTAGAGAACCAAAGTCCTAGTGGTATGTTGCAAGAGTTTGGTATCCCTACTTAGAAGTAGAAAGAGGTGAATATGGGTTTTGTGACTAGTTTACCCCATTCGCATCATCATCATGATTTTATTTGGGTTATTGTAGATAGATTAACCAAGTCAGTGCATTTCTTGCTAGTTCATACGCCATATACAACTGAAGATTATGCTAAGTTGTATATCTGAGAGTTAGTCAGATTACATGGGGTGCCTTTGTCCATTATCTCAGATAGGAGTACTTAGTTTACCTCTCAGTTTTGGAGATATTTTCAGAAGGGTCTTGGTACCTAAGTCCATCTTAGTTCAGCTTTTCACCCTCAGATAGATGGTCAAAAAGAGAGGACCATCCAAACTCTAGAAGATATGTTAAGAGCATGTGCTCTTGATTTCAAAGGTAGTTAGGATGAGCATTTTCCATTGATTGAGTTCGCTTATAATAACAGTTACCATTATGGTATACAGATGGCCCCATTTGATGCTCTTTATGAAAGAAGATATAGATCACTTAGAGGTTGGTTTGAAGTGGGTGAGGCTACTTTGCTTAGGCCTGGCGCAGTGTTTGAAGCTATGGAGAAGGTTCTGTTGATTAGAGAAAGATTGAAAATATCCAGAGCCGTCAAAAATCATATGTAGATGTGAGAAGAAGGGACTTCAAGTTTGAGGTTGGTGATTTAGTATATCTGAAGATTTCACCCATGAATAAGGTAAAGAGATTTGACTAAAAGGATAAGCTTAGTCCCCGGTATATTGGCCCTTACAGAATTGTGAGTCGTGTTCGGAAAGTAGCTTATGAGATTGAGTTGCCCATAGACTTGTCAGTTGTTCATCTTGTATTCCACGTCTCTATGCTAAAGAAGTGCATCGGTGACTCTACTGTTGTAGTTCCTTTAGAAAGCTCAGATATTTAGAATAGCATTTCATACGAAGAGATTCTAGTTGAGATTTTAGATCATCAAATCTGTAGACTAAGGAACAAATAAGTTTCCTTGGTCAAATTTCTTCAGCGAAATCAGTCCATTGAGGGTGCTACTTGAGAATCAGAAGTAGATATGCGAGTCAAGTACCCTCAACTCTTCTCCGCAAACTCAGATTTAGCCGAAGGTAATACTCTTCCTTAATTAAGTTATTTTCTAATCATTGATTCATCTATTTAGTTATCCTCATGTAAGTTCATGCACTCATAGAATTACTCAGAATGATTTAGATTCAGTTGTGCAATAGGTTTTAGTTATGCATTCTATCATATAGCCTCATATTCCTTAGTGTCCTTAGTCGAACTAGCCATATTCGAGGATGAATGTTTCCACGGAGAAGATAATGCAACACCCCATACATTTCCTAGTTCAATTTAGCATTGAGAATGTCAAGTGTTGGATTCAAGAGAAAATGACTTTTCGTATATATAGAATTTTATAGTTTTAGTCCTCTAATGCATGACGCGAATTAGGGCAGAAGACTAGGGCCAGTTTGGGTCGCTAGTGTAGGGAATTACTTGCTGGGGGTAGTATCCTGATTATGATTCCGTGTTCCTTGTTCCTTGTTTTAGTACGAATCTGGGTGCTTTCCTCTATTTCCTTTTTGTTTTCTTTTTCTTTTACTTATGGCTGCCGTATTTATGTCGTATTTATGTTATGCATGTTATGTTATGTAATCTTGTAACCTTGTTTGGTGCTTTACTTTGTATTTGTGTGGTATCTTGTGTCTTGAGCCGGGGGTCTATCGGAAACAACCTTTCTAATTCTTTAGAGGTAGAGGTATGGACTGCGTACATCTTACCCCCCCAGACCCCACCAGGTGGGAATACACTGGGTTTGTTGTTTTTGTTGTTGTAGTCCTCTAATGCATAGGAAATTGAATTAGTTTTCCAACTATATAAGATTTTCCTAAATCCGATAACCGAGTAAGAAGTTATGGTTATTTTAAGTTCCAGTCATAAAACACCATCATCTTGGTCACTAGCACGTCGCGAAGACGATTTAAATGACAATTGTCAAATTCCAATAGACCTCTACAATATTGGTGCATTGGGGAGAGGGACAATTTCCCATTTGTTAATTTCCAGTGAGCCTACGCAATACCGGCATGTCGCGACAGTGGATAAAATGACAAACTTAAGGGCACCACGATGGTGGCGAATCGTGGAGGGATCCTAGTTTCCACTCGTCCGTTTTCCAGTGAGCCACCGTGATTGTGTTGCATCGCGGTGGCCACCCAGTTTGAAAAATATTGCATTTTTCAGTTCCTTTTAAAAGTTTAAAGGGGGTATTTTGGTCAATCCCCAAGGCCCCAATTCGTCTTAAACATAAGATTAATCATATTCCATGCTCTTTTTGCTCATTATTGATCATTCTCTTCTAAAGCAAAACTCTATAAACCAAAAGCTCCTTCTCCAAGAAACCTAATTTCTCCATTAATTCTCTAAGGAAGTTTAAAATTAAGGATTCCCAATTCAAGAACTCTAAGAATTCATCTCCAAAGACACCTTAGGAATCCAAGATTCAAGATTTCCATCAAAGATTATCAATTGAGGTATGTGGGAGGTTTTTCAACAAGGATAATCCTTTCATCCTTGGGTCTAAAACTTAATTTAATTACAAATTTACTGAATTTTATGTGATTTTCCATGAAAGTGAAGTTAGGGTTTATACCCAAGATTGCTATTTAAAAGATTATAAGATTTTGAGAGATTTAGAAGTTGAATTACATGATTATATTTATATTTTCATACATATTGCTGTAATTTCTAGATTTTGAAATAATTTATCAATGTTTATATTCTCAAGTATGAACATTATGATGTTTTAACATGAGTTTGATACATGGATCATTAAGCCCTAATTAAGATTGCTATTTCAACATTGTTTGTGCTATGAGAACCCTATGATAAGTTTATTCTTAGATTTTGATAAAGATTTGACCTTTTGGTCCTAAGCTAAGATAAAGAATCAATATTATTCATATGACTTGAGATTTAAAGAAAGAAATAGCATAATTGGTTTTCTTTTAAACCCTTGTGCTATTTTGAAGTGGATTTCCTAAGATCTTGAGCATAAGAATAGGAGTAGTATTTAGCACCGAGATGGGTATGTTACCAAGGTTTCATACCCTAGAATTATGTGCCACCATAGGACTAATATTATTTCCACTTCTACGTGGATGACTAAGATTGTGATCACTTAAGATTAGAAGTTCTATTCTGATGGTAAGGGTAGAAAAGATCTCCCCAACGTGGGTAAGCCATTGGACTCCACGAATGCTCACACAGTTTATATCAGTTAGAAGAACCTCCCAAAAAATAAGTTCCTTACTCTCAATACAGTCTATTAGTTTAAAGCCTTAAGATAAAAGCATCTATTTTGAAAGCTATGTTTTTTAAGATTCTTAAAGTCTTGAGATGAAGTATTTCCTTTAAAATTTACAAGATAATGTAATAGTTTTTAGAAGAATAGATTTTAGAACTAAATGTAATGTCTTACGAAGTTATATTATATGCCTTATAGTTCATGAATTACGATCTTCAGTTTTCAGATTACTCAAGCCTATGCGAGTCATATACATTTAACATGCATGATTTTATAGATTGTAATGATATTATTTACTTATTGCTTTCACCACCATATACTCAATACATTCCCAAAGTACTGATCCACATATATGTGTATGTACTACATTGTCTCATAGTGTAGGTTCAGGTGCTCAATTTCAGCAACACGAGTGATTTCGAGCATCTACATCTAAATCTCTATAGTTGGTGAGCCCTCATAGTTCGAGGACTTAGCTATTCAAATTTACATTTTATTAGTAGATGACTTAGCAATCATTTCAGTTAGATGGTGCCTGTCCCATTGACTCTCTAGATTCAATCAGTAGAGGCTTGTTAGACTACTAGATTCAGTTTTAGATATTAGTTGTAGTATTCAGATTTTCAGTATTTGCTTTATTAGACTAATGATTTAGTATTTTCAGATATACTTAGATAATTCAGACAACTTTCCCCATTATTTTGATTTTACATTCACATTCCCCTATTTTGAGATTCAGCCAGGGTTAGCTCAGGACTACTTGTAGTTCAGAGCATCGTGTGTCATCCTGGGAATCAAATTTTGGGGCATTACAATATCTTGTCATATTCTTATCCACTAACTACACAAAGAGGTAAACTTATAGCTCGTGTATTTGTTTGAATTACCTCTTGTTGTTCTTTGGTGACCTCAAAGCTTTCAAGGTCTTCTACATTAGTACTGCTCGATTCTTTGTCTTTGTCCTTTTGCGTGTCTTTGATTCCTAGAATCAGTTTTGGTCCATTCTTAATAACAACCTAGGCTTGAAAGTCATTTGATTGAACAAAGACTCTAAATCTATTCTTTTAGTAAGAGTAGTGTTGTCCATTAAAGTATAGTGGTCTTATGGAGGAGTGACCATCTTGAAGAAGGGCTCGGGGAATTTGGTAGTTTTCTATTTGATCTTTGCTGACTTTAGGTTAAGAAACATTGTTGGTGAGACCTACTCGGATACCAATTGAAATTCAAGAGGGATGGGTTTATTAAAAAATTCTGTGAGTCGACTATTCACTCCTCATAGTTGACTTGACTGTAGATCAGTATACTTCACAAAACATATTATATTTGAAACAAACACGTAAATAAATAACTGAATTTAAAGTAAAGAACATGAAGATTTATCCTAGTTCAAAACATCAATGTGGTGCCTACTTTCAATCCCCTTGGGTTTAAACGTTTTCTTAGATCTTTTAATGTTGGGTTCGAGTACAATGATGAAAAACAAATATCGAAGAATTATTTTGTTCTTCAAATCTTGTGACACAACTTTAGTTTGTATTACAAAGTTGACACGATCCTATTCTTTATATAGCAATTGTAAGCTAAAGATTACAAAGCTTTGTGAGACTAAGATTGAGACACTTTGAGGTTCTCCTTGATGTTGCATAACCTTTGTTTATATTTAGTCTTCTTCTTTTATAGTTTTAAGTTGTTACTCTTCAAAAGGAAATTCAAGAGATTTCTTCTCAATCAAGAATTTGAGGGTGATTTCTTAATTGAGGGATCACACGTAGAGTATGTACATATCAAATATCCATCGTGGTAGGTACTACACAATCGTACATGTCCATATTAGATATGTCTATGTAAAGGGTATGATCTTCTTTCTTTTATAATAATCTTGATTGATTTATTTTCCATAAATCTGGAAAGTCTATTGTAACATCCCATACTTTTCATAGCTCGAATTTGTCCCTAGAAGGTTAAAGAATAGCTTACAAGATAGATAATATATTTTTTTCACATAGAATTTTTCAGATTTAGACCTCCCATTGTGTAGAAAATTGAATTAGCTTTCCAATGGCATAAGATTTACCATATCTGATAACGGAGTGAGAAGTTACGGCTATTTTAAGTTCCAAATGTAAAACACCGTCATTTCGATCACTAGCGCGTCGTGAAGAGGGTTTAAATGACATTTGTCAACTTTCAGTGGACCTCCGCGGTGTTGACGCATCATGGAGAGGTCCAAATTTCCAATTTCTCCATTCCATTGGCCCAACGCGATATTGGCGCATCGCGCCAAGGGACAAAATAGCGTCTAAAGGGGCACCACGATGGTGGTGCGTCGTGACATTTGCCCAGTTCCCATTTGTCAATTTTCAGTGAGCCACCGCATTAGTGGCACGTAGGAATGGCCATCCAAATCGGAAAAAATATGCATTTTTCAGTCAGTTTAATTATTTAAAAGGGGTATTTTGGTAACTTACCTAGCCCCAATCCGTCTTAAACAAAGAATTTATGATACTTAAGGAACTTTATGCCCATATTCATCACTTTCCTCCCAAAAGAAAACCCTAGATCATCAAAGCTCCTTCTCCAAGAAATCCAAATTCCTCCATTAGTTGTCAAAGGAAAATTCAAGATTAGGAATTCTCCACTCAAGAACTCCAAAAATTAACCTTTAAAAGCACAATAGGAATTCGAGATTCAAGCCTTTCCACAAAGATCATCAATTAAGTTATGTGGGGTTATGAACAAAGATACTACTTTCATCATTGTGCCCAAAACTTTATTTTAATTAAAAAAGTTGTTTGATTTTATGTGATTTCGCATGAAATTGAAGTTAGGGTTTATACCCATCATTATTATTTACAAGATTAACAGATTTTCATAGATTTAGAAGTTTAATTACATGATTATATTAATATTTTTATGCATAGTGCAGAAATTTCCAGATTTCATGATGGACCATAAATGTTTATATTATCAACATGAATTTTAAGATGTTTTAACATGAGATTGACGAATGGGTCATTAAGCTCTAATTAAAGATTGCTACTTCAAGATTATTTGTGCTATGAGCACCCTATGATAAGATTATTCTCAGATTATTAGTAAAGATTTGACCTTTTGCTCTCAGAATAGATATGAAATCCACTTAACAAATTCAGATTATAGATTTAGCTATACAAAATTACAGTTGGTTTTCATTATAAACCATTTTACTATTTTAAAAGTGGATTTTCATTAGAATGAGCATATAGATATTGTTTTGGGTGTAGTATTTAACACTGAGATGGATACGTTACTTCAGTTTCATACCCCAAAACTATGTACTAACGTAGGATTTAGATTATTCCTATTTCTACGTGGATGAAAGATATGTGATCACCTAGATAGGTTATACTCTCTGTCAAGAGTATGACTCATCTCCCCAACATTAGGATTCTTCCTTAGGAAGATGAGACGTTAGACTCAATGAATGCTCACATGGTTTATGCCAGTTAGAAGAACCTCCCTTTAGATAAAAGATAAAGTATTTCCTATACAGACTTACATATTTTACTTAGCCTATATAATTTAAGAATAAAAGTAGAAAACAGATTTCAGAACTAAGGGTAATGGCTCATAAGATTATAATATATGCTTTATTGTTCATGATTTATGATATTCAGTTTTCAGATTACTCAAGCCTATGTGAGTCATTTACCTTTAGCATGCATTGTTTTATCAATTATGATGGTATTGTCTACTTATTGCATTCACCCCCATATACTTAGTACATCCTCAAAGTACTGATCAACATATATGTCTATGTGCTACATTGTCTCATATTGTAGGTTCAGGTTCTCAGTCTCAGTAGTGTGAGTGATTTTCGAGTATCTCATTTACATTCCTACAGTTGCTGATTTCTCATAGTTCGGGGACTTATTTATTCAGATTTTTAGTGTATTAGTAGATACTTTAGCATTCATTTCAGATAGTTCGAGTCAGCTGGGGCCTGTCCCAGTGACTCTCTAGTTTCAGTTAGTAGAGGCTTATTGGACTACTAGATTTAGTATTCAAATTTTATTTCAGTATTTAGATTTTTAGTAGTTGCTTTATTAGACTGATGAGATTAGTATTATCAGACATACTCGGATAGTTCAGTCAGTGTTCCACCTTCATTATGATCTTACATTCATATTTCCCTTATTTTGAGATTCTGATTTAGTAAAAAGTAGCCAGGGTTAGCTCTGGACTACTTGTAGTTAGGAGCATCGTGTGGCATCCTGGGAGTCATATTTTGTGGCATTACAAACTTGGTATCAGAGCCTAAGGCTTATAAAGTCTTATGGAGTCAAACAAGCTGCATTACATAGAGTCTTGATCATCAATGTGAAGCGCAACATATCTATGAGCAAGTGGCTATAGAGCCTTTTAAGAAATCATCTCTTCTTTAATGATCTATCATGCATTTTGTATGTCTATATACTTCTAACTCATGCTTTTACATGATAGAAAATGCCTCATCATCGAGCTAACACATACAAAAATGATAACTAGCCACCTCAGCCCGCAGATCCTTTGAACGAGAATATGCCACATGAAGATTTTTGGGCTGCCTTTTAGGTTGTAGCCCAAGATATGATAACTAATGTTCTGAGTAACCTTTAGGCTGCAGTCCCACCTTATCCAGATGCGGACTTAACCGCAGACAAAATTTAGGATTTTATGAGAATGAACCTACCAGAGTTCTTTGGGTCGAAGGCAGGTGAGGACCCACAACTTTATCTATATGAGGTGAAGAAAATCACCCGAATTATACATGTGTCCAAAAAGGAGAGTGTAGAGTTGACATCTTATAGGATGAAGGGTGTTGAATATGATTGGGTAGTAATGTGGAAGAAAAGTAGAGGGGAGAATGCAACTCCAATGACTTGGTAGATATTTCAGGATGCGTTCTTAGACAAGTTCTTCCATGTGAGATGAGGGAAGCTAAGATAGAAGAGTTCATGAATTTGAGGTAAGGTTGAATGATGGTGAAGGATTACTTCCTCAAGTTCAACTAGTTTTCTAAGTCTGTCCTTGATCATATGGCTAACCGTAGGTCAAGCATGAGTAAGTTTATGACCTGTGTGTCTGGGTTGGTAGTCAAGGAGTGTAGAAATTCTATGCTCATTGAAGACATAAACCTTCCTAGATTGATGATGCATACTCAACAGATCGAGGCAGAGAAGATGAAGAAAATAGAGAGAGTAAATAAGAGGGCTAGAGCAGGGCATTTTGATTATGGTCAGAATAGGTTTAGAGGAGGAAATCATTCACAGTTTCAGAATTGGTCATCTATGCCTACACCTTCTTCATCCAGTGCTCCAGTACCCAAAAAGAGGTAGGAACAGTAGGGTAAGTCTTCTATGTCCATATCTTAGAATAGTATGAGTGGGAAGCTCAATCATCCCCAATGTACTAAGAGTGGTAAGAATCATGGAAGTGAATATTTGTGGGGTCAGAAATATTGTTATGGTTGTGGATAGGTGGGTCATGGAATCAAAGAATGACCGCCTGCTAGATAGGAAAATAGATATGTTTTCCCCAGACTCAGGCTAATAGTGCACCAGCTCCTCTAGGTCTCCTAGCCTCTCCTCAGGGCGCCTCATCTAGTACCCATGGCGGCAAGCACCAGAATCAGTTTTATGCCTTACCATCACGATAGGAGAAGGAAGATTCTCCAGATGTTGTTACTGGTATACTTCGTGTCTTTCATATTAATGTTTATGTGTTTTTAGACCCTGGGTCGAGTTTCTCTTATGTGACCTCGTTAGTTGAATTTTGAGATAAGTTTTGAAAAGATCCTTGAGCCTTTCTTAGTTTCTACTCTTGTAGGTGAGTCAGTTGTTGCTAAGCAAATCTATAAAAAGTGTCCTATCACTGTATTTCATAAATTCATGTTAGCAGACTTGATAGAGTTAGATATGGTTGATTTTGATCTTATTTTTGGTATGGATTAGCTCCATTCTTATTATGCAACCATAAATTATTGCACCCGAGTGGTGAAGTATCAGTTTCTAGATGAGCTAGTCTTTGAGTGGTTAGATAATTCAGTACCTCCCAGGAGTCATTTCATATCTTATCTCAAATCCAGAAAGTTGATATCTAAAGGTGTTATTTATCATCTAGTTTGAGTCAAGGAGACTAAGTCGGAGACTCTAATAATTCAGTCTATAGTGGTCAATAAGTTTCTTGATATTTTTCTAGAATATATCCCAAGGGTACCTCCTGATAGAGAGATAGAATTCGGTATTGACCTTCTCCCAAACACTCAACCTATTTCTATCTCTCCATATCTTATGGATCCCTTAGAGCTTAAGGATTTAAAGGAGAAACTCAAAGATCTTTTAGATAAAGGTTTCATAAGGCCTAGTGTTTCTCCATGGGGCGCTCCATCCTATTCGTGCGAAAGAAAAATGGTTCCTTGTGAATGTGCATTGACTATCATCAGTTAAATAAGGTCACAGTCAATAAAAAATATCCTCTTTCTAGAATTGATGACTTATTTGATCAACTTTATGGTGAAAACTATTTCTCAAAGATAGACCTTAGATCCGGCTATCATCATCTTAAATTAAGGGAAATTGATATTTCAAAAACAGCCTTTAGAACCCATTATGGTCATTTTGAGTTTCTAGTCATGTCTTTTGGACTAACCAATGCTCCAGCAGCTTTCATGGACCTCATGAATCAAGTGTTCAAAAAGTATATAGATATGTTTGTCATAGTATTCATAGATGATATACTTGTATACTCCCGTAGTGAGGATGACCATGTAGATCACCTTAGAATTGTCTTGCAAACTCTTAGAGATCATCGATTGTTCTCTAAATTCAGAAAGTGTGAATTTTGGCTAATATCAATAGCCTTTCTCGTCATATTGTCTCCACTGATAGTATTAGAGTGGATCCCCAAAAGAAAAAGCTGTAAGGAATTGGCCTAGACCTATCTCTCCATCAGACATTAGGAGTTTTTTTGGGTCTATCTAGATATTACTATCATTTCATTGAAGGTTTCTTATCTATTGCATCCCCGATGTATAGATTGACCCAAAAGAAAGTTAAGTTACATTGGTCAGATTCCTGTGAGAAGAGTTTTCAGGAGTTGAAGACTAAACTCACTACAACCCCAGTCTTAGCATTACCTGAAGGTTCAGATGGTTTTGTGGTGTATTGTGATACCTCTAGAGTCGGTTTGGGTTGTGTGTTAATGTAGAGAGGTAAGGTTATAGCCTATGCCTCTAGACAGCTTAAACTTCATGAAAAGAATTACCTAACCCATGATCTTGAATTAGCTGCTGTGGTGTTTGCATTAAAAATCTAGAGGCACTATCTGTATGGGGTACACATTGATATGTTCACAAACCATAAAAGCTTGCAGTATGTGTTTACCCAGAGGGATTTAAATCTCTGGCAGAGAAGGTGGTTAGAGGTTCTGAAGAATTATGATATAAGTATGTGGTATCATTTGGGCCAGTCCAATATAGTGGGAGATACCCTTAGTAGATTATATATAAGCAGTGTTACTCATGTGGAGAATGACAAGAAAGAGTTAGCTTGATAAGTTCATCGTTTGGCTAGATTGGGTGTTAAGTTGGTTGATTCAGTTGAAGGGAATGTTTGGGTTTAGAGTAGTTCCGAATATTTCCTAATTCTGGAACTGAAGGAGAAACAAAATATGGATTCTAGCTTGGTCAAACTAAAGGAGTCAGTTAAACACCAAAAGGTAGAGTTTTTCTCCCAAGGGGGATATGGTGTGTTTAGATACCAGAGTAGATTGTGTGTGCCATGTGTTGATGAGTTGAGACAAATAATTATGGCAGAAGCACAGGGTATGCATTATTCTATTCATCCCGGTGCTACCAAGATGTACCGTGACTTGTGGGAAATCTATTGGTGGAGTGATATAAAGAGAGATATAGTAGAGTTTGTAGCTAAGTGTGCAAATTGTCAATAGGTTAAGGTAGAACACCAAAGGCCTAGTAGTATGTTGAAAGAGTTTGGTATCCCTATTTGGAAGTGGGAAGAGGTGAATATAGACTTTGTGACTGGTTTACCCCATTCGCTCGTCAGCATGATTCGATTTGGGTTATTGTAGATAGATTAACTAAGTCAGCATATTTTTTGCTAATTCATACATCTTATACAACCGAGGATTATGCTATGTTCATCTTAGATTAGGGTACTTAGTTCACTTCCCAGTTTTGGAGAGCTTTTCAGAAGGCTCTTGGTACCCAAGTTCATCTTAGTTCAGTTTTCTACCCTTAGACAGATGGTCAGGGAAAAGGACCATTCAGACTCTAGAGAATATTTTGAGAGCATGTACTCTTGATTTCAAATGTAGTTGGAATGATCATTTGCCATTGATTGAGTTCTCTTATAATAACAGTTATCATGCTAGCATTCAGATGGCTCCATTTGAGGCTCTTTATGGAAGGAGATGTAGATCATCCATAGGTTGGTTTGAGGTAGGTGAGGCCTCTTTACTTGGGCCCGATGCAATATTTGAAGCTATGGAGAAAGTTAAGTTGATTAGAGAAAGATTGAAAGTAGCCCAGAGTCGTAAAATATCATATGTAGATATGAGAAGAAGGGACCTTGAGTTTGAGGTTGGTAATTTAGTATGTTTGAAGATTTCATCCATGAAAGGGGTGAAGATATTTGGTGAAAAGGGGAAGCTTAGCCCTTGGTATGTTGGCCCTTAAAATATTGTGAGTCGTGTTAGGAAAGTAGCTTATGAGCTTGATTTTCCTGTAGACTTATCAGCTGTACACCTTGTATTCCACATCTCTATGCTTGAGAAGTGCATCGGTGACTCGACTGTTGTAGATACTTTATAAATCTCAGATATTCAAAATAGCCTTTCATACGAAGGGATTCCATTTGAGATTTTAGATCATCAGATCAGTAGACTAAGGAACAAAGAAGTTCCCTTGGTCAAAGTTCTTTGGTGGAGTTAGTATGTTAAGGGCGCTACTTGGGAAACCGAAGCATATATGTGATCCAAGTACCCTCACCTATTCTTCGCAAACTCAGATTTAACCAAAGGTAATACTCTTTCTCAATTCAATTCTTTTCTAATTTGAGATGCAGTTATATAGTTGTCATCATGTAAGTTCATGCACTCACAGATTTCTCAGAAGCTCAGAATGATTTAGATTCAGTTTAGCAATTTATTTCAGTTGTGCATAATTATTATGTATCATCTAATTCCTCAGTATTCCTAGCCTAATCAGCAATATTCAAGGACGAATATTCCCAAGGGGGAGATATTGTAACACCCCGTACTTTTCCTAGCTTGAATTCATCCCTAGAAGGTTAAAGAATAGCTTCCAAGATATATAATATATTTTTTTCGCATAGAATTTTTCATATTTAGACCTCCCATTGTTAGAAAATTGAATTAGCTTTACAACGGTATAAAATTTTCCCAGATCTGATAATTGAGTGAGAAGTTATGGCTATTTTAAGTTTTAGTCATAAAACACCATCATTTCGGTCACTAGCGTGTTGTGTAGAGGGTTTAAATGACATTTGTCAACTTCCAGTGGACCTCCACAATATTGGTGCATCGCGGAGAGGTCCAAATTCCCAATTGTCCCATTTCATAGGCCCAACGCAATATTGGCGCGTTGCGGCAAGGGACCAAATGGCTTTCAAAGGGGAACCGCAATGGTGGTGCATCGCGACGTCTTCCCAATTCCCATTTGTCAATTTTCAGTATGCCATCGTGATAGTGATGCGTCGCGGTGGGCACCCAGTTCGGAAAAAATATGCATTTTTCAGTCCGTTTAATTATTTAAATGGGGTATTTTGGCAACTTTCCCGGCCACAATCCGTCTTAAACAAAGAATCTATCTTACTCAAGGCACTTTATACCCATATTCATCTCTTTCCTCCCAAAAGAAAACCCTAGATCATCAAAGCTCCTTCTCCAAGAAGCTCAAATTCCTCCGTTAGTTCTCAAAGGCAAATTTAAGATTAAGAATTCTCCACTCAAGAACTCCAAGAATTAACCTTTAAAAGCACAATAGGAATTCGAGATTCAAGCTTTTCCTCAAAGGTCATCAATTAAGGTATATGGGGTTATGAACAAGGATACTTCTTTCATCCTTGTACCCAAAACTTGCTTTTAATTACAAAAGTTGTTTGATTTTATGTGATTTCCCATGAAATCAAAGTTAGGGTTTATACCCATCATTGTTATTTACAAGATTATGAGATTTTCATAGATTTAGAAGTTGAATTACATGATTATATTCATATTTTTATGCATAGTGCAGAAATTTCCAGCTTTTATGACAGACCATAAATGTTTATATTATCAAGCATGAATTTTAAGATGTTTTAACATGAGATTGATGCATGGGTCATTAATCTCTAATTAAAGATTGCTACTTCAAGATTATTTGTGCTATGAGAACCCAATGATAAGATTATTCTCAGATTATTAGTAAAGATTTGACCTTTTGCTCTCAGAATAGATATGAAATCCACTTAACAAATTCAGATTATAGATTTAGCTTTATAGAATTACAGTTGGTTTTCATTATAAATCATTAGACTATTTTGAAAGTGGATTTTAATCAGAATGAGCATATATATATTATTTTGGGAGTAGTATTTAGCACCTAGATGGGTACGTTACTATGATTTCATACCCCAGAACTATGTGTCAATGTAGGATTTAGATTATTTCTACTTCTACGTGAATGATAGATATGTGATCACCTGGATAGGTTATACTCCCTGACAAAAGTATGAATACTCTCCACAACGTGAGGATTCTTCCTTAGGAAGATGAGACGTTGGACTCTATGAATGCTCACATGGTTTATGTCAGTTACAAGAACCTCCATTTATATAAAAGATAAAGTATTTTCTATACAGACTTACAAATTTTTCTTAGCCTATATGATTTGAGAATAAGAACATAATATAGATTTCAGAACTAAGGGTAATGGCTCACAAGATTATAATATATGCTTTATTGTTCATGATTTATGATATTTAGTTTTCAGATTACTCAAGCCTATGTGATTCATTTACCTTTAGCATGCATTGTTTTATCAATTCTGATGATATTATTTACTTATTGCATTCACCCCATATACATAGTACATCCTCAAAGTACTGATCCACATATATGTCTATGTGCTACATTATCTCATAATGTTGGTTCAGGTGCTCAGTCTCAGCAGCATGAGTGATTTTCGAGAATCTCATCTACATTCCTGTAGTTGCTGAGTCCTCATAGTTCGGGGACTTAGTTATTCAGATTTTTTAGTTTATTAGTAGATACTTTAGCATTCATTTTAGATAGTTCGAGTCAAATGGGGCCTGTCCCAGTGACTCTCTAGTTTTATTTAGTAGAGGTTTGTCGGAATAGCAGATTTAGTTTCAGTATTCAGATTTTTAGTATTTTCGTTATTAGACTAATGAGATTTGTATTATCATTCATACACAGATTGTTTAGACAGTGTTCCCCATTCATTATGATCTTACATTCATATTCACCCTATTTTGAGATTCAGATTTAGTAAAAAGTAGTTGGGTCAGCTCAGGACTACTTGTAGTTTGGAGCACTGTGTGGCATCCCGGGAATCAAATTTTGGGGATATACATCGATGGTCCATGATGAATGCTACTTCAATCATGGTGTCATGATCTTTCCTTTTGCCTTTGATCCATTTGCCATAAATCTGGGAAGCAGGTGATTTGATTGGTTATGTTTTCCTTGCTTTTTTTTTTTCTGTATCTTCTGATTGATTCCTCAAAGTTCTTTTCAGTTGTCAACATATATCCTTACCTTGTGTCCATCGGTGGAGATCCTTAAATATCTTGCAAATTTTCAATCATTAGTTTTCATTATTAAAACATAACATTAAGAGGCTAACATTTGTTAAAAGACACTTTAACTTTACGGCGTTTTATTATACCACAAAACTTATAAAGACCTTTGTAAATGGATAATTTTGACCGATTTTGAGCCTATGGTTTCAATAATGCAAATGACGTGCATGAAGGTGGAAAATTGGCTGCACAACCCCAAATTTAAAATGTCACGTGTAATTTTTTCATCAATTATTTTAAAAACCCGTCTTGTCCTCTTTAAATGACTCAATCATCCCTAAATTCCATATATATATATATATATAAAGGAGAAACATCAATCTGGTGACTTGGAGCTCTCCTAGGTCTGGATTGCCATTTACCGATTTTCTTAGAATTTTGCATATATATATATATATAAAGGAGGAACATCTATTCGGTGACATGGCAATAACTTAGGTCTGGATTGTCATTTACCTATTTTCTTAGAATTTTGCATTTTGTCCTCTTATTTAAATATTCCAAATAGATAAAATAAAAATTTCAAAAGTCACCATTTTGCCTTCTCTGAGTTTCTCTTTTGCACTCCATTTTCTATGATTTTAATGTATATTAAATACGGTATTTATTAGAAATTTAAATGCTTAATATTTGTATAAATAGACCAAACATAACAACAAGAATTGGGCATTTAGACGGTAAACTTTTGTTGAATCTTTTTTATAATATTTGCTCTTTTAGCTTTCTCAATTTTGAATTCGATTTTCAGTTTCTTCGTAACATATTTTTATTTATTTTTCAATTATACTTACAATTCTTTATCTTTATCTTTCTCTCTAGGATCTAATGGAAAGTTTTTATCTGAACAGTAAGCTACATAAATATTTTGTCGCATGTTTTTCTCTTATACGCCATATTATGCAGAATTTATTCCAAGTTTTAATATGACATATATTAGGTAGTAAGTTTTGTAAGAAAATAAAAGCAAAGTTCAAAAGAAATTTGAGCTTTTATTTATTTGTCAATTTATTTCGTAGTTTTTTTTTTCTGCAAAGATTATTCTTTTGATAGAGTACACGAAGCTTTGGTTAATAAATGAGGTGAGTTATTATTTGAAGTATTACTCTTTTGATTCATTTAGTATTTGATATTGCATACTTTTACATATTTAAATGTGAAAAGAATTTGACATTACTCCTTTATCCTTTTTATTATTGTGTTGATTTTTTTCTCTTACAAGTTTATCGATGCCAATTTTAATGAGTTCATTTTATATTGTTCCGGTATGTTTCTTAAAATCTTTATCCCATAATATTTTCGAAGAAAATGTTAGAGAAATCTGATAAGAGTGAGAGAATTCTTGGAAAAGTATTTCATCAGTTTAACTTCATTTCATAAATAAGAATTATTATGACATTAACATTTAATTATTCTCATGAGTGCGCGAAGTGCGGCGGCATACACTAGTTTAAAAAGAAAAGTGAAAAATAAAAAATTTTCATAATCAAACGGATTCTAAAATTTTACGGTGGAGTAACCCTTGTAGGACATAAGGTTTAAGTAAAATGATTTTATCAATATACAAAAGAGATAAGTGATTTTAGTACATGATTTCAATAATTATAACACACAAATTAATCAAAGGTCGTTAGGTAAAAGGTGAAAAGACTTGCATAGAAATGATATTAAGGCCCCGTTTGGCCACGAAAATCATAATTTTCTGGAGTTGGAGTTGGAGTTGAAGTTGTGTGTTGGAATCTATTTTCATCAGATTAGTTAATTAGTGTCTAACCAAATAGTTAGTTACAGTAATATACATTCAGTTAGCTAGCATAGTTACTGTTATATTGAATTTTCTGTATATCTTTGAGAGGGTTAGTTAGTTGGTTAGTTAGATGGTGAGCTGGCAGTCAGCTAAGCTATATAGCTGTAATTGTACCGATGAACCGAGAAGCTTATAGATGATTCTAGAAAATGTACCCTCATCTAAATATAGATGCTCAAGGGAAATAACACACAGACATGACAATTACTGAAATAGCTCCTCTTCCTTCTTTATTCTTCTTTGCTCAATGCAACTTATTTTGTTTGTCTTTTTATTTGATAATCAGTGAAATCTTCACATGGTATTAGAGCGAGTTTGATCACATAAGATAGAAGGAGAAATCCGTGGAGTTTTAGATCTCTGCTATGGTGAAATTCTCAATCTTTGTTCTCAACTTAGTTTGAATTGATTTTCTTAGATGGATTCTGAGTTTATAATTCTGAGCTCTGTTTTCTTTCTATTGTAAGTGAGTGCAATTGATTGTTATTAGATTTAGATCGATATATCTAACTGATTGATTGATAGGAGCTTAGAAATGGCACCAAATATAGATCCTAGTGATCCTTTGTTCATAGGAACATCAGATATTTCAGGAATTGTCTTAATTCCAATCAAACTGGTAGGCTCAAGTAATTACAGTATGTGGAGTAGATCGATGAGAATAACCCTATTAGGGAAAAGGAATTTTGTAGTTGTAACTGGAGCTTGTAATAAAGAGATGTATAGAGAGAAATTTCATGAGCAATGGGAAACTTGTAATGCAATAGTACCGTCTTGGCTAATGAGCTTAGTTAGTGTAGAACTGTTTAATGGAATTATCTATGCAACAAATTCTCATGAGGTATGGAAAGACTTAAAGGAGAGATTTGACAAGGTAAACCGTATGAGGTTGTATCATCTATACAAGGAAATTAACACATTGTCTCAAGGGACTGATTTTGTGGCTACATACTTTACCAACTTGAATTTTTTGTGGAATGAGTATGATGCAATGATCCCTGCTCCATCCTGTGATTGTCCAAAGTTGAAAGACTATGCAGATCATTTATCTCAATTGAGACTGATGCAATTTTTAGGTGGTTTAAATGATTCCTATGATCAAGCTAGGAGATAGATTCTATTAAAGGGAGTTACTCCTACTCTTAACTAAGTTTATGCTATGGTAGTGGAGGATGAACTTCAGCAACTTGGTTATATATCTATCATAAGTGAAAAATTAGATCCTATGGCAATGCAGGTCAATAGAAACTTCAACAGAAACTCAAACACCTATTACAGAGGTTAGAACTATAAAGGGAAGAAGTGTGATTATTGTCTTCTCAATGGACACACCAGAGAAAATTGTTACAAACTAATAGGGTATCTTACTGACTGGAAGCAAAAGAGGAAAGTAAATGATAACAACAGAGGTTCAAGAGAATTCATGAATCAAAATCATACTACTAGATATAATGGTGGTAGAAATCATCATGATTCTGGGAGGTTTAATGCTAATGTACATCATGGAAATCAATTTGCAGATAAGTCAACACTCAGACTTCACTTAATAGTTTTAATAGTCAATTTCTTGGTGGAGTTGTAGGTTAATCTACTTCAACTAGCTATGAAGGTCACAAGGTAGCTAATAATGTAGTACTTGCCAAAGGACAAGGGTTCACCTAATGAAGAATACAAGCATATCATGGAGCTTTTGAGCAAGGATCAATAAGACCTAAAGTAGGTTAATATGTCAGGTATAGTCACATGTCTATTCTCTAATATTGAGTCACAAGAATGGATAGTTGACTCGGGTGCTACTCATCATATTACCACAGACAAAAATATATTCATAAGAAGGGAAGTAGTCAAAACTGGAATGGACAAAGTAAATCTACCAAATGGAGGAAAGGCTGGCATATCACACATGGAAGAAGCTTTTGTGTTAAAAGATGAAATTGTGAAAGATGTACTATTTGTACCTAACTTTAAATTGAGTTTTCTATCAGTTTTGAAGGTCACTAGATAGTTGTCTTGTTTTGTATCATTCAATCCTAATTTTTATGTGTTTCAGGATCTCTGTAATGGCAGGATAAAGAGGATTGGTAGAGAAAGAAGAGTCTTGTATATTATCAAATTAGAGTAAAGAATGAACTAGAAGGTCAAAAGTAGCTGGTAGAAAGTTCAACTGTGTAACACCTCATAGTATTATCGTCTTAATACCACTCTTAGAAGCATGTATGAAGAGCTTACAACCTGAAATTTTTCTAAGTGTTAAAAAGACATCGTCATATTTTGAGACCTTAACTTCAATGATTTATCATTGACCTTCCCAACCCTGAGACGTAGATTTCAAAGTTGATTTATGTTCAAGGGTGTAAAAGGGATGTCTCAGGGGAGTTTTGGATTTTTTGGATTAGGTTTGGGACATGTTTGTATTTCAAAAATTGAATGTCACCACGATATCGACACGTCGCGATGCTTATCGCGTTGGGGCACCTAGTGTGATGCGTTGATTCTCAAAACTAGGATTTTTCTCTAATTTTTAATTTTGATGGGCAGTCTCGTCTTTTCCCTATAGCCCCAAGTCATGAAAACAAAATACTAAGATGTCTATAGGGATCATATGCTCAAAATTAATCAGTTTTCTCATAAACGAAACCCTAAGCCTCCTCCCAAAGTTCAAAAGTTCAACCTTTAAGTTCAATATTTTCAAGAAACGAGTCAAGATTCGGGTTTTATTCTTCAAACTAAGTAATCTAAGGTACATGGGGTTTTCTAAGCTTCATGGGCATATTGAAATTGTTTTGAGTAAGTTTTAAAGTTAAGAAATCATGGATTTATGAAGGGTTTTGAATTTGTATTATCAAGTATGCATTGCGAACCCTTTTGATAATATATGTTTTAATCTTGAGGTTTTTCCTTAAATTAGATCTTTGTTCGTATATATGTATGCATGCGTTTGGTGTTTTAAAGTTGAATTGAGAGCATGGATATTTATACTCCCTCTCTTGTTATGACACCTTTTGATTTTACATGTTAGGAATTGATGAATTTTACATTTACAAGCATGGTATAAATGTTTTTGGCCATTGTTAAATGATTTGAGATGGGTTGTGAATTAAAGAGAGGGCATTTTTCTTATTTGTGAATGTTATAGAGAATTATTGGAAACTTGCATGGTTTGCTACAAAGTAATTGACCACCACATATTTAAGAATTGAAAGAGAAAATCTTTGCGTAAGTTTTCATTTATGTTGAAATACGAATTCTCTTGTACCGTTTGAATAAATGGAGTGTAACATGATATTGAATGACTTAGATATATGACTTTCAAGTCTTAGTATGACGATACCAAACAGATAAATGACATAATAGAATCAGATTTTTAGATTTTGAATTTATAAAGATACATGTTTAGAAAAGGTTAAAAATAGGCTCTAAGAGAGTTAGATGGTTACCCTAGTAGGCATGAGTCAGACGATTCATTTCCCGAAACCATGTTTTGCCAATACGAGTTTATTATGTCCCAAATAGGGATTTTATGCTGGCTTTGGACCTGTTGTGTATCAAATTCAGATACTCCAACCCATGTGGCAAAATTGTGTTGGGAGCTTGGCCACCAAATTAAGGGTGGATCCCATATAGGCCGTGGGATACTTTCAAATATGTAGGGTATACCACCTAGCTTAGGAGTAAGACAAAGTAGTTGAGTTGAGATTTACTGAAACGTTTTAAAGTCTTTTATGAAAACACTCTCACTTATGTCATATATATCAATATTTTGTTATTTTGGATAGCTCTGCGTGCCAGTATATTTGTATTGACCCCCTATATTTTAGTATCTGAGGCTCAGTCCTGGGGTCCTACTAAATAGTAGATCGGTCTTTCAGGCGTTTGAAGTTGGTGATCCTTCCTTGTTTAGGAAGGCCTTGATTTATGCTATATTATTATTTGTTTTTCATTCATGGTCCAATCAGGGTCCATGTCCCAATTTCAGACCGATGTTGTTTTTATACTGATAGAGATTTCGTAGATTGGTCTTAGATATTCTAGGAATGTTTATGAACTTATATTCGTATTGTTCAGTTGAAGTAAGAGAATGATCATGTTTTTGTTTTTCTATAATTTCCATAATTTTCTTATAGTATATGAATTGTGTTATTGACTGTCAGTTAGCAGAAGGGCTCTCCGGCCTTCATGCCTTGGGATGCTCGTCGCAGCCAGGGCCTTAGTTTAGGTTATGAAAAAGTTGGTATTAAAGCATGGTCCATGGTACCAGGATGTCTATGAAATAACGGCGGGTAGAGTCTTGGTTATGGGTGTGTAGCGCACCACACTATAATTAAGAAGCTACTAGGCGTTTAGGAGTGTCTTTCTTTTTTTCATGATTTAGTTCGTGCTATAGAGTCTGAATGTCCTCTAATAAATGATTTCCTATATTTCAGAAATTGATCATGCATCCTCATAGATCAAATGAATAGAATACCCAATCTGAGGATGTCCGCTCTACTCATGGGATGTTGACCCATAATAGAGCTTGCACCCCAGAGTTTGCTGCCACTCTCAAAGCTTCTCCAGCCCCGACTAGTCCATCTCAGGCTCTGTAGGCCGGTGTTAACCATCCCGAACCTCCCTAGAGGGAAGTTTCAAATACTGAGTTCCTATAGTCCATGCATATAATTGCTCAACTTATGGCTTCTCAGGCCCGTCGGTTTGAAGATGTAGGGTCTATGTTTGGTTCATCTGAGATTACATAGGTTGGCCAATTCATGAGGCTGAACCGATCTAGGTTTACTGGCGCGAAGGTTTAGGAGGACCTCCAAGGGTTCATTGATGAACTAGAGAAAATTTTCAGAGTTTTGCATGCTTATGAGGTTGAAGGGGTAGTTGAATTGGCAGCCTATCATTAAAAGGAGGTTGCAAATCAGTGGTATAATGAGTGGAAGGATTCGAAAGGTAGCGATACTGAGCCTTCTATATGGGGTGAGTTTGTGGAAGCTTTTCTGGATTGCTTCTTTCCCCAAGAATGAAGAATTTATGAACTTGAAATAAGGAAAAGTGAGTGTCAAGGAGTGTTTATTAAAGTTCACCCTGTTATTCCATTAATCTACAGAATTAGCGGGTAACATGATAGCTCATATGAGGAAGTTTGCATTTTGTCTCTCAGATGTTCTAGTATTGGAGTGTAAGGGAGCAATACTGAATAGAGATATAGATTTCTCCAGGTTGTCCATTCACATGCAGCAGGTTGAAAAGCAGAAAAAGGGCTGGCAGAGGTGAGGGAGAAATACAGGCAGGAAAAGAGGTCCAGGTTTATAGATCGGAATAATAGTCAACACTAGGGTGGTAATTGGCGAAGTTTGTGGTCTAAACGAAGTTTGGGAGTAATGCTTAGTCTTTGTTTAGATCTCCATCACCTAGACCTTTGGGTGATCAGCGATTTCCTTATTTCCATCGTAATAGCAGGCCGAGGATGCAGGGTGCTCAGTGTCTTAATCTGTTAGGTCATACCCTCACTGTGACTAGTATGGGAAGTATCACCCATGAAAGTGTCAGTTTTTTAGGTTGGTGTGCTACACTTGTAGTCAGCCAGGTCATATCCAAAGAGACTGTCCGTCTGCTAGAGGAAGTTTTAAGGGTGCTAAGTCTCAAGAAAATTCCTTAGCCCCATAAACACCACCACCCAAGTGTACTACTTCAGCTACTTGAGGCGATCAAAATTAGTTATATACTTTATCTAACCACCAAGATACAGAGGCTTCACCATATATTATGACGGGTCCGTTATAAATTTTCTCCCGTAACGTGTATGTGTTGCTTGATCTAGGGTCTACCTTATCTTATGTGACCCTGTATGTGGCCTTTAGTTTTGGGTTTGAGCCTAAAAATATCTCAAAACCTTTTTCTATTTACACTTCTATTAGTGAATCTATTGTGGCTTGGAGGGTGTATAGAAACTGCGTTGTGTCTGTTGGTCATCGTGATATTATGATGGATGTTGTAGAGCTTGATATGATTGAATTTGATGATATTTTAGGAATGGATTGGATCCGTTAGTGTTATGCTATATTAGACTTCAGAACTCGAAAAGTCATTTTTTCTTTTCCAAATGAGCCAGTGATAGAGTCAAAGGGGTATTCTTTAGAACCTAGATGGTTCATATATTATCTTAGGGATTGTAAAATTATATCAAAGGAGTGTTTGTATCATCTTATTCGGGTCAAATATTCCATTACTGCAAGTCCTTTCTTCCAGTCTGTCCTTCTAGTTAATGAATTCCCAAAAGTCTTTCTCGATGATCGCCTTGGAATACCAACTGATAGGGAGATAGATTTTGGTATTGATTTATTGTTGGACACTCATAATATTTCTATTCTACCATATATAATGGCTCCTGCAAAATTGAAAGAGTTGAAATAATAGTTAAAATATCTTCTCAATAAGGGCTTTATCCATTGTAGTGTCTCTTCATGGGCTGCACCTGTACTCTTCGTGTGTAAGAAAGATAGATCCCTTCATATGTGTATAGACTACTGTCAGCTAAATAGGTCACTATTAAAAATAAATACCATCTTCCTAGAATTGATGATCTTTTTTACTAACTCCAAGGTGCCAAATATTTCTCTAAGATAGACCTTCATTCGAGGTATCATCAGTAGAAGGTTAGGGAGGCTGATATTCCTAAAACAACTTTTCAAACTCGATATGGCCATTTTGAATTCTTAGTTATTTCCTTCAAACTGACTAATGCCCCTACAACTTTTATGGATCTAATTAATAGGGTGTTTCGTCAGTTTTTAGATCTGTTCGTTATAGTTTTCATCGATGATATCCTCTTTTACTCTAAGATTGAGGAGGATCATGCCAAACACCTCTGAACCATCCTTCAGACCCTTAAAGATCATGAGTTATATGCAAAGTTTTCCAAATGTGAATTCGGGCTTAGTGTCATTGCTTTCCTGGGGCATATTATTTCTAGTAAGGGGATTAAGGTTGACCCCCAAAAGGTTGAGGTAGTGAGAAAATGTCTTAGACCCATGACTCCAACCGATATCTGAAGCTTCTTAGGTTTGGCAGGGTATTACAGAAAGTTTGCAGAGAGTTTTTCCTCCATACCTTCTCTAGTTACTAAATTGCCTCAGAAAAAGGTAAAATTTTTGTGGTCTGACTCTTGTGAAAATAGCTTTGAGAAACTGAAGGACAAGTTGACTACTGCAACAATTTTTACCCTTCCTGAAGGTACAAAGGGCTTTGTGGTGTACTGTGATGCATATCGGGTAGGACGGTGGTGTGTTCTCATGCCACATGGTAAGGTGGTGGCTTATGCATCTAGACAGTTAAAGGTGCATGAGAAGAATTATCCCACTCATTAATTGGAGTTAGCAGCAGAGGTATTCACGCTTAAGATATGACGTCATTATCTAGATGGGGTACATGTTGATATATTCACTAATAACAAAATTTTGTAGTATGTTTTCTCGCAGAAGAGTTGAATCTCAGGCAGAGACGGTGGTTAGAGTTGTTAAAAGATTATGACATAAGCCTGCACTATCATTTAGGCAATGCCAATGTGCATCGTGTCAATCTTGAAGTCTAGGAAAGTCATAAGATGCTAAAAGTTGCAAGAAAATGTATGTGGTTGATCTAGACTCTGTAGCTGATTATGAATTTACCTGCTTAAGTATCCATGGTTAAAATTTTGATCTATGGCACAGAAGACTAGGATATGTAAGTTTCTCCTTACTAAATAAGTTGATCTCAAGGGACCCGGTCCATGGTGTTCCAAAGTTGCAGTTTTCAGACATCAAGGTTTGCGATACTTGTGTTAAAGAAAACTAAACTAGATCCTCCTTTAAGTAGAATAAGAAGGTCAGGACCTCTAGAACCCTTGAGTTGTTGCACATGGATTTATGTGAAACTGTTAAAGTCCAAAGTAGAGGTGGGAAGAGACTTGTGTTTGTTATTATGGATAACTATTTCAGATTCACCTAGACAATGTTCTTAAGAACTATGGATGAAACCTATGATGTTCTGGTGTTCTTTGCCAAGTAAATTCAGATAAAACTAAATTGCGAAATTGCTGGATTCAGATCTAATCATGTAACTGAGTTTGAAAACTCCTAAGTTGTAGGATTTTGTGCTGAAAATGGAATCAATCATAATTTTTCTGGTCCTAGGACTCCTTAGCAAAATGGAGTTGTTGAAAGAAATAATAGGACTCTCATAGAGATTGCAAGAACTATGCTGATTGATAATGACCTTCCAAAAAGCTTTTAGGTTAAAGCTGTCAACACTGCTTGTTATGTGACAAATAGATGTCTAGTCAGATTTCTCTTGAACAAACCTCCATATGAAGTTGTGTTCAGAAAAAATCCTAAGCTTAACTTTTTCATACCTTTTGGATGCAAATTTTTGTCTTAAATAATAGAAATAATGAGCTTAGGCAATTTGTCTCTAAAAGTGATGAAGCTGCATTTGTAATCTACTTTTCAACAAGTAAACATACATATTTTCAACAAAAGAACTCTATGTGTGGAAGAAAGTGTACATGTAGACTTTAATGAGTGGAAACCAAAGGGATTTTGGTGAATATAAAGATTCTAACTTGGAAGGACTCATTCTTATTCAAAGGGATAGTATAGCTGAAAATGAAGATCAAGGATAGAATGACATAGTTGAGGATGAATAAGGTGATGGTGAGTCGGTATCTCAGTTCCAGACTCCAGTTATAGAAAAAGAATATCTAGAAGGTTTGAGTCAAAATCCCCAAGGGCTTGGTCCCAGCAAAACTCAACTTAGAAGGTCAAATTGGAAGCATAGATATTCTCCCCCTTAAAAAATCTAGCATCACCTTTGGAATCTAGAATTCAAACACGAGCTGAAGCAAGAAATTTTATGTCCTTCTCAGCCTTCTTGTAACAAATTGAGCCCAAGAATGTAAAAAACAAAACCCTAAAAGATGTTGATTGGTTCAATTTTATGTAGGAAGAGCTTCAACAATTTGAAAGGAGCAAAGTCTGGCACCTGGTCCCCAGACCTATCGATAGAACAATTATTAGGACAAAATGGGTGTACAGAAACAAGTAGGATGGACATGGTACTGTCAACAGAAATAAAGCAAGATTTTTTGTTCAAGGTTATAATCAGGATGAAGGAATTGACTATAACAAGACATTTGCTCCAGTTGCAAGGATGGAAGCTATCAGGATTCTTATTGCTTTTGCTACTTATATAGGTTTTAACCTCTTTCAAATGGATGTCAAAAGTGCCTTTTAAATGAAAATTTAAAGGGAAAGGGTTTTGTCAAACAACATCCAGAGTTTTAGTATACAAATTTTCCTCATTATGTGCTCAAACTGGATAAGGATCTCCATGGATTGAAGTAATAAACTCGATCTTGGTATGGAATACTTTTAAAGTTTCTTATGTAAAATGGTTTTAAGAGAGAAAAAATTTACAGCACTCTTTTTCTGAAGTCCAGAGGTAGCAACTTGCTGATTGTGCAAATTTATGTTGATGAGATAATGTTTAGAGCAACTTCTGAATCTTTATGTGAAGATTTTGTAAAATTAATGGGGAGTGAATTTAAAATGCATGATGGGTGATTTGAGCTTCTTCCTAGTCTTACAGATTAAATAAACCTCTCACGGGACTATGATTTGTTGAGAAAAATACATCAAGGAGTTGCTAAAGAAATATAATATAGGATATGCCAAGCCAATTGATACTCCAACTGAACCAGTTCAAAGATGGATAATGATGAACTTGGTCCCTCAGTAAATAAGACCATGTAAAGAGAGATTATTGGATCCTTATTATACCTCACTACAAGTAGGTCAGATATTGTACTCAATGTGGTTATGTGTGCCAGATTTTAGGCTTGTCCAAAAGAGTCTCATTTGAAAGTTGCAAAGAGAATTCTCAGGTATCTAAAAGAAATAGGGGATGTGTTCCTATTCTATCCATCTAGAGACAATTTTGATTTAATAAGTTATGTTGATGCTTATTATGCTGGAGATTATGTGTATAGAAAAAACACTTAAGGAATGACCCATTTTATTGGTTTCTCTCTAATTTCCTAGGGTTCTAAGAAAAAAAACTCAGTTGTACGATCCACTGCTAAAGTTGAATATGTGTCTGCAGCTTCTTGTTGTGCTTAATTGTTATGGATCAAACATCGACTGAAGGATTTTGGGACTGTTTCAGACACTATCCCTCTGATGTGTGACAATACAAGTAGGCATCATTTTTGAGAGACAGTATTGAGAAGGGGGCCATTTGCATGAAATTCTATAAGACTGAAGATCAAGTAGCTAATATCTTTACAAAGGCACTTCACAAGAAGCAATTTGTAAAGAATAGTTTGAGGTTGAGTTTGATCAAAATGAATTAACCCACTTGATGGATCAGTTTTCCTCTATCCATTGGCTATGATTAGGAGATAGGTATCTTTGATGAAGTCTTTTCTTATTGGTCTAACTCAATACCATACCTTTGCAGGTATACATGCATGGTGAATTACTTTAGAAGAGAACAAATAAGACATACACTATATAAAAGATTCACTCATGCTATGGAGGGACCTGGTCCTTTCCCACTGGTTAGTACCACGAATGTATACTTAAAAATTTCATAAAGTTCTGTCTGAATAAGATGTGTCTTTTCTCTTCTCTATCTGAAAGCTGTCAAATACCTAGAAATGTAAAAAGTTTCACCTATTATGACTAGACACATCCTATTCTATTAAAGTCTCTAAACATTGCAACCATATGTTCCCTTAAAATACAAAGTCAAAACTTTTTTCTTTTACTTTACAAAATCTGCTCTCGATTCTTCTCTTTCAAAAGCAGTATGCGCAAATATTAGCCTTTAATTTTTTTTCTCTCATCTCAATACACACCCAATAGTTGACAACCTCACGCACTCAGTCCTTACAAAAGACTTAGAAAATGTTCAAAGTCCTTCCCTCCTCCCAGAAATTTCTCCCACAAAAACTCCTTCACCATCAATGTCTATGATTAAAAAGGATGGTTCTTCGAACCCTCCTCAAGAAACTGAGTTTTTTACACTATCTACTTCTTTTCCTGAACTTTCTAAGGCTGACGTGTCATCCTCTCACATTTCCATGAGTGAGTCCATCATGGAAGAAATTCCTAAAATTGTGGAACCCCCATCTAAGTCTGCCTTAGTAATGGATCAAACTCATGCCTTTGGATCACCTATTGAAATCGATCTACCTCAAAATCTCCTTCCTTCAAATGATCCAGAAATGACTGAACCCTCTGAAATCCTAAACAAACCTAGTTCCCCTACTATTTCAAAGTGAAATTTTATTTTTGCCCAACTTTTTAATGAAGAAATTCTTATGAAAAGATCCAATTTTTTTAGTAGTGAGTTTTTCGGTGAGAATTGGATTGCTGAGAACCTCATCTTTCTCTCAAATGACCCTAGTGAGAGTTTTTCTAGTGAAGTGAAATAAAGTGTTGGTGAGAAAGTAGGATATTCATCTCCTAAGACTAATAAGACTATTGGGAAATTTATACATCCTTCAAATGAGGAAGATGAAATTGATGAGGATGAGTTACTTCTGAGGTGATCAGTGATGAAACAAAGAGGTAGTAAAGGTAAAGAAAAGGTGGTTGATACTAGGGTAAAAGTTACAAGAACTTACACAACTAGGGGTACTGAGAAGTTGTTGGGGGATTCTATGAAAGCAAATAAGTTAGCAACTATTAGGCGAAGAAGGTTGAAGAAATTCAATGTAGCTAAGGATGAAAATGTAGAAGTGTTTAATGTTAGAGAAGGTGATGAAAATATTGGTCCTGATATTGTTGTTGCAACAGAAAGAAGAAGAAAATGAGTGCAGGATTATGGAAGGACCAGGTCCTCCCCTTCAAAATCTAGAAGTCCTACTGGGATGAAACAAAAACATATTGCCATAAAGAAAAAAAAAAGTCTATCAGGGTCCTGTTCCTAAGAAGACAAAATTTATAGGATAAGAACCAAACAATGTTTCTAAAAGAAGAAGGAAGGATGAGAAAGAGAAGACTGTGTCTAGAGTAGAGAGAAATGAAATCCTCAAAACTCAGAAGGTACTATCTGGAAGAGTCTTTGATTCTAAGATCTTTGAAAAAACTTGAATTGTGGAACTAGTAGAGTATATAAGACACCAGTGTTGGTTACACCTCCTAGAGAAACCAATTCCCTCTGTCTATAAAGGTGAAGTAAGGAAATTCTATTACTCTGTTAAGTTCTATGATGATGGGCTGAGCTGGACTGCTCTAGTCCAAGGAAAGAAGATAAAGTTGGATGAAGAATTTTTTGACAAAATTTGTGATGTTCCTATTATTAGAGTGAGAACTGTTTCAAAGCAATAACCCTCTTCTGAATTCATGGTAGATGTCTCTAAATTAGGTAGAACCTCAGTTACAAGAGTGAGGAAGAAATTCCTTAAAAGTAAATTCCAACTAGTTTTTGAGTTTGTCAACAAGGTTGTCTTGCCTTGGTATGAAAAAAGAACTATTGCTTCCATTGTTGATCTGTATGTCATTGAGTGCCTCAACAACTTTGAGTTGATTAGTCTACTTGCTCTGATAATTCAACATATGTACAAAGTCATCCATGAGAAGGAGGGAAGGAATGACATACCTTATGGATACTTTTTGAACAGAGTGTTTGACCATTTTGGGGTAGTTTGTGAAAAAGGAACACCTGGAACAGTGAAACAAATACACTAATTGAAAATGAATGTGTTGAAGAAAAAGTAGGGACAATGTCCTAGGTGTCAAAACTGTTGGCTGTTTTGAGATTTACTATGGTTGCTAAGGATGAAGAAATCCTAAAATTGAAGATGAAGAACCATCACCTCTCTTTTGATGGACCAGGTGCCAGTGAAGCACTCAACACAAAGAATGTGGAATTTAAGCAAAAGGTCTCAACACTCACTGAAGAGGTTAATAGTTTGAATATAGAAGTGAAAAACCTAACTAAGCAGATGTTGGACTCTCATGCTGTAGAGAGTGCTAGGATGGAAATGCTTCTCAAAACTCTCTCCCCAAAACATCTATCTACTTAAGTCCTCCCTTTTTATTGTCTAGTCTCCCTTGGTCTGTTTCTATTTCTTGATTCCTGTGGCTTTTCAGGATCAAGAAATTTATATTAATTTTTATTTGTACTGTAATGGTACTTTCTATCTTAAATGAATGAACTTTTATCTGTATCTATCACCTGTCTCTTCCTATTTAAGATATTCCTTCATGTTAGTGTTGCCCCAGTGGCCATGAGTTAACTAATTTGTGCTTACTTTATTCTTGGTTTACTCTTCTTACCCTTTTTATGATGTCAAAAGGGGAAAATATGTTTCATAATGGTAGGTACCAGGTGCTAAATGAGACATACAAAGGAATATAGTTGAAGAGGCTAAATTAGACATACAAGGGAATATGGTTGCAGGGGGAATTTCGATAGGGGGAACACGCATATGAATGTTGAATGCGGTTGATAGGGAGCATGCCTATAGAGAGAACACATGTTGAATGCTACTGATAGGGAGCATGTCTTTAGGGGGAACACATACTGAAGTGAATGCTAGTGTAGATATAGGTTCTTGCACTGAATTTGAATGAACTTTTGTGCCCTGAGATTATGGTTTGTCATAATCAAAAAGGGGAGAAATTATTTTTTTTTGATGATGGCTAGTTGATATTGGCGGATCAGGAATCTTGCATATCTTACCATGGTACAACTATCACATCTCTGCACAGTTTTTTCTGCTAGTGCAACAAACTGTGCAGGTACACAATATACCTGATTAGACACCTAGTCCAATCAAATTTCAACCCTGATTTCTACACTACTATAAATTGAAAGAGATGCTTTTTCCTCCACAGTTTTTGTAAATCAAAAAAATCCTTGGTTGTGGCGAAAACTGTCAAAGCTTATGTCCAAAATTGTTACTTCTTGGGTTAAGAGTTCTTGAGTCTTGCTTTGTAATCAATTTACTCAACATATAATAGTAAAAATTTCTTTTTTCTTTAGAGTTCTTAGGTAGGGTTATCTAAGGTGTATTTATTAGAGTTAATGGATTTTGAAGTGGTTGAGTTGTGAAGAGTGATTGTAGTAGAGCTATTACAACTTGAAGTACTTAGAATTAAGTTTATTGGAGTCTATAATCAATAAGTTTTGATTATAGTGGAGATTGAGTGATTGTGAGGATTGCTATTCTCCTCATCTTAAGGACCTGATCCCTTAACAATGGTGCACTCACCACGTTTCAACAATCTTTATGCTACATAAAAGGAAAAACTTAGTTATTTGACTGATGAATGTTTTTAGTCATTTGGAAAGTTAAGGATATGACAAGATTTATTTTAACATCAGTGTCCATGAACACAAGTCACTTTCAGATAGTGACAATGGGACCACTTTTTCACCCATCACTCACTCTCAATAAGGCACAACACTAATACATTTTTGACATTCATACACAGTCATTAAAGCCACTGAACTTCCTCATTTCTCCTTCCTTTCCAATCCTTGTTGGGTTTTAAAGAAGTCTGGATGAAAAATAAATTGTTTTCTCGAAAGACATAAGAGAACGGATACAATTTGAACAACACATTGTCACATTGACTTTTTTAATGGGTTGTGGCTTTTTAATGAGTTGTGACTTTTCAGATAGATACACTAACACCTGTTCATATTACCCTTTGTTAGCTATAAAATAGAAGTTTTCTCTCATTTTTCTACATGGAATTTTCTAAATTTCGTCTACATATTTCTTTGAAAACAAAAATATCGATTCTTTGTGTGACTTCTTACCCTCTTTGCGTTCAATGAAGTTGTTCACTTTTGAGTTATCCTGCCCTAGCGACAAGTATATCCATTTTATCTTCGAGGAAGTAAATATTTCAGTTAAATTTATTTTGGCTTTTCTGTTTTCCAGCTTATTTTGATTCTCTAAATTAGTATTTTGAACAAAGGATACCAACAATCAGTTCAACCACAAAACTAGCCGTAGAAAACCACTTTTACAGTATGACTTTAGCTTATTTCATGTTCATTAAGGATAAAACTATAGAACTTCAAATTGAGAAAATTTGGCTATTAAGTCTCTTCAAGTTTCCAATTAAATAGGTTGGATCGTTAATCGATCTATCGGATCGATAATCGATCTGTCTATATATCTGTCGGATAGATAATAGATCTGTCTAAAAAATAGGTTATTTCCCTAAAAAAACTTATAGTCTATTTAATTAAAAAGAAGACTTGAAAAGATCATTTAAGAAAGAATCCCAATTGCCTGAAAATTGAGTACTATTAAGAGGAAGTAGCTCTTTTATAAAAGCATATAATTTGAAAAATATAATAATTTATCTTGAATTCTGAAAATACAACTTATTTTAGGACATCTTTTTTTTTTGGCTTAAATAATACTTATTTTGAAGCAGAGGGAGGAGTAACTATTTGAATATTATTTTGAACACCTTCTGTGAGCGTACTTGTGTGTCGGATACTTAAAGTCAATGTGAGTCAAATAAAGCGATTGTTGAGATTATTTTAGCTTCTTTGAATAAGGTGGGGAATATGACTTCTACACCATTTTTCATGCCAGACCACAACTTGGGCCTCCATTTTTAGGATAAGTTGGGGCTAATCTATGTAATATTATATACTGTCCCAAACTTTCAGGTTAGAATTTGAACCGTTCTTCATATGTATATAGACTCGAACTCAATAATTTTTATTTAGGTATAAGTGTGAAGATCAATTATATAATGTGGGAACATCTATTTAGATATAAGTGTAAAATCAATTATATAATGTGGGAACATCTTTGGACATGAATTGAAGTAATAGAAATGATCTCCTAGATGAAAGTGGAGTGAGAACTTTCCTACCAGTTGAGTGTTAGTACACGTTCTTACTTGATTAAAATGATAACAAACATTAATCCTAGAATATTGAGTTAGGTGACCAACTACTTACCAAATGAAAGGTTTTTAAGTCTTCTTTCCAACGCAACTGACCATTCATCAATCCAAGTCCGGAGTAAAAAGTGATGGGCATTTTAGTGAGACGCTGTCTAAGGTGCACAATGACCGACATGAAAATCCATTTTTCTCTTATCAAATCAAGGGTAAACATGTACTTTCACCCTATGAAACTCCCCTAATCTGTTTTTAATCCACAAAATCATCCCAAAATATGATAATCATACCCAAATCCTTAATTTCTCTTCTCTCCAGAAACCCAAACTCAAATCCTAAAGTTTCAAGAAAGATAAAAGATTATAGGTCTTTCTCAACATTCTCTCACCAAATTTTTCCTCAAGGGTATGTGGAATGAATCTAAGTGTAATACCCCGCGATTTTCCTAGCCTAAACTCGTCCCGAAAATTACAAGGAGTAGCTTCTAGAATGAGTGATGTTTATTTCATGTGAAATTCTTTAGTTTTGGACTTTCCATGGCGTAGAAAATTGAATTCGATTCCAACGATATAAGATTTGCCTAAATCTGATAACCAAGTAAGAAGTTATGGCTATTTTAAGTTTCAGTCGTAAAACACCGTGGTTTAGGTCCTTAGCGCGTCGCGGACAAACGTAAAATCATAATTGTCAATTTCCAGTGAGACTCTGTGATTTTGATGCACCGCTA
This sequence comes from Capsicum baccatum var. pendulum, assembly GCA_030864225.1. Classification (NCBI taxonomy): domain Eukaryota; kingdom Viridiplantae; phylum Streptophyta; class Magnoliopsida; order Solanales; family Solanaceae; genus Capsicum; species Capsicum baccatum. The sequence continues at coordinate 24,813,277 of CM061560.1, forward strand.
AGAGGTCCATTTTCCCGTTTGGCAATTTTCAGTGTCATTTCGCAATACTGGTGCATCACGCCAGTGGTCAAAATGGCAAACTTAAAGGCTTTGCGATGGTGGGGCATCGCGGAGGGAGCCCAATTCCCCTTTGTTCTTTTCCTAGTGAGCCACCACTATTGTGGCGCATTGCGGTGGCCACCAGATTGGAAAAAAAATATGTTTTCCAGTTTCGTTGAAGAATTTAAAGCAGGTATTTTGGTAAGTCCCCCAACTCTCTATTCATCCAAAAATATAAGATTACTCAAATATCAAATCACTTTAAGCCCTGTTCATCATTCTCCTCAAAGCAAAACCCTTTCATCATACTTCCTATCCAAGAAAATTAGAATTTCTCCATTAATTCTCCAAGATAGTCAAAATTTAAGAATTTCCAATACAAGAACACTAAGAAGCCATCTCGAAAACATCAATAGGAATCCAAGGTTCGAGTTTCTCATCAAAGATAATCAATTAAGGTACCTGGGGTTTGAACAAGGATAATTCTTTCATCCTTGTACCCAAAACTTTGTTTTAATTACAAACTTTCTGAATTATATATGATTTTTCATGAATTTCAAGTTAGAGTTTATACCCATTATCATTATTTGCAAGATTTGAGACTTTCCATGATTTAGAAGTTGAATTACATGATTATGTTCATATTTCCATGTATATTGCTGAAATTTTTAGATTTTGAGTTGATTTATCAATAACTATATTATCAAGCATGAACATTTTGATGGTTTAACCTAAGATTTATGCATGGGTTATTTATCCCAAGATTGAATATGGTTACTTCAAGAAAGATGATGCTTTAGGCATCTTGTAAACATATTATTTTCAGATTTTTAGAAAAACTTTGATCTTTGATCACCAGTTTAGCTATGGAATCCACTTTACTGAATTTAGATCGGCTTTATATACAGATTTAAAAATACAAATGCATATTTGGTTTTAGATAAATCCTTATGCTAGTTTTAGAAGTGAATTTCTAACAGAATGAGCACAACAACTAATAAGGGAGTAGTATTTAGCATCAAGCGGGAAGTGTGGGTTTAGCGCATCCTACTTCTACAGAACTACATAGCCAACATAGGTACAGATTATCAGATTATTCTCACTTCTATAGGGATGATAATTATAGATATGATCACTTAGCTCAGGTTATACTCCCTGGCAAGAGTATGAAACCTCTCCCCAATGTGAGGTTTCTTCCTTAGGAGGATGAGACATTGGACTCCATGTTAGCTCACATGGTTTATGTCTGTTAAGAGAACCTCCTTTCATATAAACTAATCCCTTTAAATCCCTAACATGAAGTATTTTTCATATTTTATAACTAAGTGTAATGGCTCACAAGATTTAGTTTTCATGTTTTATTACTCATGATTTGACTTTTAGATTTCAGATTACTCAAGCTTAAGTGAGTCATCTACATTTAGCATGCATGCTGTTTTCTATAAACTGTGATGATATTATTTACTTATTACATGCACCCTTATATACTCAGTACATCATCAAAGTACTGGTCCACATATACATCTGTGTGCTACATTGTCTCATAATGTAGGTTCAGGTGCTCAGTCTCAGCAACGAGAGTGATTTTCTAGCATCTCATCTACATCCCTACAGTTGGTGAGTCCTCTTAGTTCGGGGACTTAGTTATTCAGATTTCCAGTTGTTATTAAATATTTTTATTACTCTTTTCCCAGTGACTCTCTAGATTCAGTTAGTAGAGGCTTGTCGGATTACTAGATTTAGTCATAAACTTCAGAAGTCGTATTTAGACCTTTCAGTATTTTATTTATCAGATTGATGTGATTAGTATTTTCAGATATACTCAGAATTTTCAGATAGTTTTCCGCATTGTTAGTGTTATATATTCATATTTCCCTATTTTGAGATTCAGAGCTAATAGAAAGTAGCCAGGGATAGCTCAGGACTACTTGTAGTTCGGAGCACCGTGTGGCATTCCGAGAATCAAATTTTGGGGTGTTACACTAAGCCAAGTAAGTCTTCATATCGATTTAAAGTTAGGGTTCAAACATCAAGGTTAAGATTCAAATTTTTCTCAAATTCTTTCCGTCAAAAGGCATGTTGAACACTTCTTATTTTAAGTATTTTTATATTATATCAATTTACTTGGTAAATATGTGTTCTTTAGTGCCTGTTTAAAACTAGGGCTGAGGAGATTACTTGTGAAAGCTTGACATTGTTTTTTCTTTTATTTTAATAATATTCTATGTCTGAATAATGAGTTTTGAAAGTTAAATGTGACATAAAAATGTCGTAATTGGTAATATGAGTTCACAATTTTTAAGGACCTTGCATGATAAAAATATTGCGCTCAATCAATTTTAAAACTTGGTTCTCAATGAGGATTTTATAGTGATTATTCCGCCGTTTGAAATTTTATATGATATAAAATGGTAAAAGGTTTATGGACTTTTTAAAAGCCCTTGGTGGCTATGTTTATGACTTTTGAAAACCCTTGGGGGGCTATGATTAGAAATTTTAAAATAAAATTTGGAGTCTAAAATGGTTTATAAACATTATATGACATAATTTAAATGACTTACAAGTCTTGGTATGACTATACTAATATGGGAATGCATTAATAAAAGACTCTATGGATAAAAGTTCATGAAAATATCTTCATTGAGCTTTAAAGGAAATTATGTAGTTTTACTAAGAAGGCATACGTCCTCGTAACCAATGTCAAAAACTATCCCTTGATAATATGTATGCTATTATAGAGAGTATGTCATTTAGTTTGGGTGGAGACCATGGGAAAATGGAGTGTTGTCTAGACCCATGTCTATGGTCACTCTTCCTGTTTGACCCCGGTGCCAAATATGGAAATGGTGATGTTGGTGCACCCAACTTGTTTCTTGGTTTATGTAATATTTAGTTCAAAAGATCTTTGGTTATATTCTAAATATGTGCAACCTTGGCATGTTGAGGTGATTTGTTGTACTTACCCTAACCCTCATGCCATGAGAAGTTTGTATTTATGTGTCCTTTCTTTGGTTTTGCAAGGTTCGGATTTGAGGTCGAATCCTTTTCAACAAGGGGAGGACGATGCGATTCAAATGGACGCCTTAGATTTCAATGAAATCATTCGAAGTTAGTACATGGGGCATCAATCTTTGGTCTCATTAAGGAAATGGGATCCTACATGGAGAGGCCAATTTGAGTACACCAACGAGCAATCCCACGTGTGAAAGATTGCTTGGAGCATTGAAGATTAAGAACTCATGGGTTTGGGCCTTTATTAAGGACATTTAGCTTACTTAGCCCTGTCCAAGTAACAGTCCATGACCACCCCTTTTCATTAAGGGTATTGTGGTTAGTTTGCTATGTAATAAGTTAGACTATAAATAGGTTCTATTAGTTTATTTTCTAGTTAGTTGTTTAATCTTGAAAATATGAGACATTGAAAATTCTCTCTCTTAAGAGTAGACCACCTTAGTGTAGTTCTTAGTTAGGGCTTGGACTAGCCATTGTAGCTTAGGGCTTGGAAAAGCCAATATTGTTCTTTGCTTGGAAATGGTGGATCTTGAGGTGAGTTGATTCCCTTGGCGGTCACTGTAAGAACTTGGTGCTTGTTAACTTAGTTTGTAGAGGTTTTAGAGTTTGATACACTCTTTAATTGCTACCTAATGTGTTCTCTTTGTGTCAAGTTACCTATCATTTTATTGTTTTAAGTTTATGTTTGCTTCTTGTATGGTATTGTTGTCTTGTTGTTATGGATTTAGGCATGTTGTTGTGACTGTTTGCAGACTATTTTGGTATTATAGATACCATTTTGTATCATAAAGTATGACAGGGGGTGACATCTAGTATGAGTGCTAAGTTGGCTGCATATCAGTTGCAGGATGTAGCCCATATATGGTTTAAGCAGTAGAAGGTAGATAGGGGTGTTGATGCAAGGCCTATAGAGTGGGAAGAGTTTGCCACAACTTTCTTAGATAGATTCTTCCCATTGGAGTTGATGGAGGCCAAGGTGTTAGAATTTATTAACTTGAGATAGGGCAGCATGAGCGTGAAGGAGTATTCACTCAAGTTTACTCAGTTAGCTAGATATGATCCTCATGTGGTAGCTGACAACAGGTCCAAGATGAGTAAGTTTGTGTTTGGTGTATCTGATAGTGTGGTTAAGGAGTGTAGGACCACAATACTAATTAGGGAGATGGACTTATCTAGGTTGATGGTCCATGCTCAACAAATTGAGGAGCAGAGGATTAAGGAGAGGGAGAGAAGAAACAAGAGAGCTAGAATATGTAGTTTTAATTTTAGTCAGCCAAGGTCAGAAGGTGGTAACCGTCCTCAGTTTATTCAGAGGTCTTCATCCCCAGCACCCTCTTCAGCCAGTGCCCCAGTACCCAAATTTAAAAATAATAATAGTGATAGACCACCAGGCTCTAAGTCCCAAAAAGTTTTAGTAGTGCCCGTACGAAGCCTCCATGTCAGAAGTATGGCAGGTACCATCAGGGTGAGTTTAGAGCGGGTAGTGATGTGTGATTTTGGTGTGGCAAGCCAGGTAATCAAATTTGGGAATATTGGGTAGTTGCTCAGAAAGGTAGGGAGTTAATCCAACAGGGCTGGTCCAACCAGTCGTCAGTTTAGTATGGTCGCCCGACTCAACAGGGTGCCGCTTCCAGTGCTACCAGTGGTTAGTGTCTGAATAGATTATATGCTCTTCAGTCCCGCCAAGATCAGGAAAATTCTCTTGACATAGTTACTGGTACGTTGCAGGTCTTTCGCTTACATATTTATGCTTTACTAGACCCTAGAGCTTCTCTTACTTTTATAACTCCATATATAGCCATCAATTTTGGAGTAAAGTCCCAAAACTCTAGTAGATCCCTTTTTCGTGTCTACCTCAGTAGGTGTTTTCATTGTAGCCAGAGAGGTATATAGGAACTGTCTTGTCATAATATCTCAGAAAGTTACCTCAGTTGATCTCATGGAGTTAGAGATAACAGATTTTGACGTCATTCTCGACATGGATTAGCTCTACTTATTCTATGCCTCAGTTGATTATAGAAACAAAATAGTTCATTTTCAGTTCCCAAATGAACTAGTACTTGAATGGAGGGGTAGTACTACAACTCTTAGAGGTCCCTTAATTTCATACCTTAGAGCGAGAAACATGTTGTCTAAGGGGTGTATTTACCATCTTGTTCGAGTCAAAGACTCAAATTCAGAGACTTTAACCATTGAGTCAATTTTAGTAGTCAGGGAATTTCCAGATGTGTTCCCTGAAGATCTTCCCAGAGTTTATCTCGAATGGGAAATCGACTCCAGAATAGAACTTCTCCCAAACACTCAACCCACATCTATTCAGCCATATAGAATGGATCCAGCAGAACTCAAAGAGTTTAAAAAAAGTTGAAGGATCTCCTAGATAAGGGATTCATTAGACCTAACGTCTCCCCATGGGGAACACCTATTCTATTTGAGTGTAAGAAAGATGGTTCTCTCAGCATGTGTATAGACTACTGTCAGTTGAACAAAGTCACAGTCAAGAACAAATATCCACTTCCTAGAATCGATGACTTGTTTAACCAACTTCAGGGTGTCAACTACTTTTCAAAGTTAGACCTTAGATCAGGCTATCATCAACTTAGAGTAAGAGATTGTGACATTCTAAAAATAGCTTTTCAAACTCGGTATGGTCATTTTGAATTTCTAAACATGTCCTTTGGTCTTAGAAATGCCCCAGTAGCTTCATGTACTTGATGAACCGAGTGTTCACGTAGTACTTGGAAATGTTTGTTATAGTCTTTATTGATGATATCCTAGTTTACTTCCATAGCAAAAGTGGTCATGCAGACCACTCAGAATAGTGTTACAGACTCTTAGAGCCTATCAGTTGTTCGCTAAATTCAGTAAGTATGAATTATGGCTAAGTTCAATAGCTTTCCTTGGTCATATTATTTTTGATGATGGAATTAGAGTTGATCCTTACAAGACTAAAACAGTGAGAAACTGGACTAGACCTATCTCTCTATAAGATATTAGGAGTTTCGTGGGTTTTGCTAGCTATTACCGTCAGTTTGTTGAAGGGTTTTCATCAATTGCATCCTTTATGTCCAGATTGAGTCAAAAGAAAGTCAAGTTTTGGTGATCAGATTCTTACAAGAAGAATTTTTAGGAGCTTAAGACTCGACTTACCTTAGTCCTAGTTTTGACTCTATTAGATGGTTTAGATGGGTTTGTTGTGTACTGTGATGCATCTAGAGTAAGATTGGGTTGTGTTCTCATAAAGAGAGGTAAGGTCATAGCCTATTCCTCTAGATAACTTAAGCCCTATGAGAAGAATTACCCTACTCATGATCTGGAGCTAGCAGCTGTAGTGTTTGCCTTAAAGATTTGGAGGAATTACTTGTATGAGGTGCATGTTGATATGTTCATAGATAACAAAAGTTTTCAGTATATGTTCTGTCAGAAAGATTTAAATTTACATTAGAGAAGGTGGTTAGAGTTATTGAAAAATAATGACATGAGTATTCTGTATCATTCGGGCAAGGCCAATGTAGTGGTTGGTGCTCTCAGTAGGTTTTCTATGGGTAGTGTTTCTCATGTTGATAATGGTAAGAATAAGTTAGCTTATGAAGTTTATTAGCTTGCCCAACTAGGTATTCACTTAGTCGACTCAGCAGAGGGTAGTGTGTGGGTGTCGAGTAGCGCCGAATCATCTCTAGTTTCTGAGATGAAGGAAAGGCAGGATAGAGATCCTAGTCTAGTTAAATTGAAAGAATCAGTCAAAGATCAGAAAGTGGAGGTTTTCTCCAATGGGGGAGATGGTGTTTTATTTTGTCAGGGTAGATTATGTGTGCCTGATGTAGAAGATTTAAGGCAACGAATTCTTCCATAAGAGCATGGTGTGCGTTACTCTATTTATCGAGGAGCCACTATGATGTACCGTGATTTGTGGGAGATCTATTGGTGGAGTGGGATGCAGAGGGATATTGCAGAGTTTGTAAATAAATGCTCTACATGTCAACAAGTTAAGATTAGGCATCAGAAACCTAGTGGGTCCATGAAGGAGTTCAATATTCCCATATTGATGCAAGTTCAGAAAGTGCTAATTGCATAGATGGATTTCAACTTGACATAAAAAACGTGGAGTATTTCAAGAGAGTATGAAAAGCCAAGAATCAACACAATAAAATATTAATATGATATTTTATGGTTCTTTTTAGTCATAATATGATGCACATTTAATAAAGGGCATTTATGTCTTTTCATATATTAGCTTACTCTAGAAGTATAAATAGAATATAATGAACATATTTTAGGTTAGATAATATTTTTTAGATTGAACACTCTTGGATGAGTTTGTGGGTTTATCCCTTTGTCTCTACATTGAATCTCTCTTGAATATCTTTTGGTAAGATTATTCATTTATGAGTTCAATTCTCTTCTCCCGTGAATTAATCATGTAATTGTTTGTTCAAATTAGAGAGTCGCAAATCAACATTTGTTCATCTCTAGTTTACTTCAATTGTGGCATTATTCTATCTTTGTTTCTTATCTCTCCTTAATTTCTTGATTATATCTTGAATCCATATATCTTGTATCACGTTTTACAACAATTGGTATTAGAGAATGGCTAAAGAATTGTTCCTACAATTCTTAATTGTTGGTTTGCATCTTTTGAAACTCTAAAAAAAAAATTCAAAAAAAAAAGTCAGATCCAAAAATTGGAGAATTTTTCAAGTGGGGGTTGTTGGATTTTGTTGGGAATAATTCAAAGTGCATGAATATCAAATCTCGGAGCATTTGTAGTTGATTTGGAGTTGATTTTACCCTATTTTCTCTCATTTTCGCAGCTGAAATTTCTACACTTTCTGAAGTACAAAAATTTAAATTTTTGAGCTTTCTTGTGCAAAATTTACCCCCATCTTGTAGATCTAAATTGTTTTGATCATGAGAAAACTATATTAGTTTCCAATTTTGTGATCTAAGAACGAATTTGGGTCAATTTTGGGTTAAAAAATTAGGCATTTTCCTTGTGCGAATTTTAGTGAAATTTTGAAGTTTGAGTTGATTTATTACTTCAAAAACTATTGGGAGATGCTTAAAAGTATCTCATATTGATCGGGTAAGCTTGATTTGAGTTGGGTTATCTTTTTTCCAAACTCCAAAATTTGAGTTGGTTGGTTTATGGGTAAATCATATTTTATGTCAATTTCTTTAGCTAGATTACATTGAGTAATAGTTCTACTCATGTTATCTAGTTATTTTTATGTTCATATTTTATTTCGTGTCAATTTATTTCGTGCTTTCTTCGTTTAGTTTCATTGTGTGTTTAATTCATTCCTTGTCCGTTAGTGTATTTTGTTCTTCTTTATTATTGACATAAACTCTACTTTGAACCGACACTTGAAAGATTAATTTAAGATTATTTGAGATTGTAGAACCGTGAAGATACTAAGGAATATCCTTGAGTGGTGAGATCATTTGAGTGTGTTCATAAAAGCCTACGACCTTTGAGTGTATACACGAGCGAAAAGAAAATTGAGTGCCATTACTTGAGTTATACACGTGAGGGAGTGACTTGTGAGGCCCATTATGTACTAACCACTTTTATTGTCCTAATTATGTCTTATATAGGTTCAAGGAGTTACAATGGAGAATGGAGAACTTCATCTTATAATTTTACTTCTAGTAAGAGTTGTTGTGAAGCTTTCATGATTATAGTGGTGCTTCTAGAAGAAAAAAGGGCATGAGCTTAATGAAGGTTTGACTAAATTTGAAGTCATTGTGGAGGGGTATGAGAGTGGTTGCACATTTAATTGCACCTTAGGTGTAAACAAATTGTGTTATACCAACTTTATTGATCCTTCTTTGGTTGAGTGGTTGGATATACCTTGTCATACGAAAAGCTCACCATACAAATTTGATGGAAGTTTGATTGCCAAAGAGGTGAAGATCCTTGTTTACCATGGAAGCTATCAATGGGCTATTTGGTGTGATGTCTATCCTTTGTCTACTTGTTTGGTATGTTTAAGAGATCCTTGGTTCAATCGTAATAAATTTTGATTTGATAGAGAGTTGAAAAAGTTTGTTGTTGTAGATTCAATGGAACGAAAGCATGCCTTAACTCCTAAGGCCATTAAGGAATCTTCAATAAAAAATAAGGAAATCAAGAAAGTGAAAGTGAAGACTACTAACTTGAAATTTGATGTAAAAAGTCATTCCAATAATTCACGTAGAGTCTTTGGAGCTTCTAATGATGCTAAGTTGAAAATTGATATGAAGAGTCATCATAATGACTCAAAAGGGATCCTTGGAGCCTATTGCACTCCTAATGAAATGAGTGAGCGAGAAAAGAAAAAGAGAAGTGAGGGAGTGAATAGCGACAATTTGAAAGAGAAAAAAAGAAAAGATATTTGGAATGACGTTAGTGAGTGGCTACAAGCACATAAAAAAATAGAGTTGAAAAATGACAATGAATTGTCACTAGAACAAAAGAAGAAGCGTGAAGCAAGTGACAGAAAAGAAGATGAGATAATAGAAAAATAAAAGAATGTGAGAGATTCTTTTTTTTCTTATTCTAATTCTAACCCTTTGAATTATTGTTCTTCTAGTATTTCCACTTCTTTTATAGGTATTCTTGAAGAAGATCACAAAGAGAACGACTCAACATGAAAAGAAATTCTAGAATTGAAAGAAGCAAGTCAAGTTGGAACTACTTCAAGTAAGCAAGTGAAATTAATTTTAGAAATCCAAGGCAAAGAAGATTCGTTAAGGGTTCATTAAGGTAAAAAGACTAATCCTAACTCTTTAGTTACGTCAAATGAACTTGATAGTGACTTGAGTGAGAATGTTAGACCATATTTTGGTGAGGTTGATGATTCTTTACTTTTTTTCAATAGACAAATGAATGATGACAATACACTAGCAGAATATAATTGTGGAGCTAAAATTGTTATTGATTGTGAGCTTAAAATGTTTCAAGCTAGTGTTATCTAAAATATGAAAACACGAAGTGTTTCCTTGAATTCTTGTGATGAAGATGAATATACTTCTTCTTTAGCTATTTAGGATACTAAAAATGTGATTGATGATGACTGTCTCTTTGCAAGTGAATTTTATTGTAACAATTGTTTATCTTGTAAGGACATGAATGTTCTTGGTGGTAGTACTCTTGAAATGGAGCATGAGAAGTGTGATCATAGTCTTTTTGAGCTTAAGGAATGTCAAAATTTTAAAATTTTTGACAATCCTCTTTTGGTGTTTTTCAATTGAATGATTCATTTCTTGTTGACTCATATGCACTTGATGAAAGTGATGATCCAAAACTTAAAGAATGCATGATTTGTGAAAATGATTCTTCTGACTTGTTTGAGGGTGTTAATTTTTTGGATGTTAGCAAGCTAACTCTCAAATTGTTTGTTGAAAGTACTTCTTGTGTTGAAAAGTCCTCCAAAATTGAAGAAAAGTTTTTAAAGAATGAGAGAGGCACAAGTGATTTGAGTAGTAAATTGATAGATGCTAGCTTTTGTGTCAATTTATTTACTTACTCTAATCTTGTCTTTGAGGATATAATTTGGGATGAATTTTTAAATGCTTCTACAAGAAAATTTAAATATGATCTATTTGACGCATTGCCAAATATCTATGGGCATAAATGTGACAATTCTTCTTTTGATGAGTTTGCTAACCCTGTTGATCTATTTGTGAAATACCATCAAGAGAAGATCTACAATGAGGTAAGATTATTTCGAGCATCTTCTTGGACTACAAAAAGATTTAAGGTATCTTTATCTTCTAAATCCAAGAATAATTTTTTTGAATGGCTAGTGCTTATTTTTAGACTTTCGAAAGCCATGAAGGTAAATTTCTATGCCTTTTACCTTTATAGTAGAAACTTTGTTGTGATTAGTGAGAATTCTTTAATGTTGCTATTTGATTCATGTTATGAGTTACTAAGTGAGAAATAAAAGAAAGTTTTGAGATTGATTTTTGTGCTTGATTCTAGAAATTCATACGTTTATTTAAAGTTTGTGAATTATATTGTTAGTTCTCTTAATCATGTGGTTAGAAGAGTTCAATTAAATTGTGAATTAAGGAACTATTTGGTTCAGGTTGTTGAAGAAACTAGTTTTAACTTGAAAGTACTAATGTGTAAAATTATTAGTTTATTTTACCTTTTTTATTATTGTGATATGTTTTTGAGTAAAGTTCTTGATATTATGTTTAAAAAGTTTATTTTTAGGGAACTTCATGATTCTTGGCTCTACCACAAAAGTGTGTTTTTTTGGGAGAGGTATGTAACTTACTTGGAAGAATATTATTTTTGGCTTGGGTACTAACTCCTCTCTAGGATTTGCAAGGTTTGAATTCGAGGTCGAATTCTTTTCAAAAAGGGTTGAATGATGTAAGTTCAGAAAGTGCTAATTGCATAGGTGGATTTCAACTTGACATAAAAAACGTGAAGTATTTTAAGAAAGTATGGAAAGCCAAGAATCAACACAATAGAAGATTAACATGATATTTTAGGGTCCTTTTTAGTCATAGTATGATGCACATTTAATCAAGGGCATTTATGTATTTTCATATATTATCTTACCCTAGAAGTATAAATAGAATATGACTAGCATATTTTAGGTTAGACAATGTTTTTTAGATTGAACACTCTTTGATGAGTTTGTGGGTTTATCCCTTTGTCTCTGCATTGAATCTCTCTTGAATATCTTTTGGTAAGATTATTCATGTATGAGTTCAATTTTCTTCTCCCTTGAATTAATCATGTAATTGTTTGTTCAAATTAGAGAGTCACAAATCAACATTTGTTCATCTTTAGTTTACTTCAATTGTGGGATTATTCTTTCTTTCTTACTTATCTCTTCTTAATTTCATGGTTATCTCTTGAATATATATATATACTGTATCCCATTTTACATCACACATGAAAATGGGAAGAAGTGAACATAGATTTTGTGACAGGTTTTCCTCATACCCGTCATCAGCATGATTCTATTTTGGTAATCAAGGATAGGATGACCAAATTAGATTATTTCTTTCCAGTCCATACCTCTTACTAAGCTGAGGACTATGCTAAACTCTATCTTAGAGAGTTGGTTAGGTTGCACGGTGTTTCCTTATCTATCATCTCAGATTGAGGTACCTAGTTTACCTCTCATTTCTGAAAAGCATTCCAAAAGAGTCTTGGCACCCAAGTCTACCTCAGTATGACTTTCCATCCTAAGACAGATGGTCAAGGAGAAAGGACCATTTAGAATCTTGAAGATATGCTGAGAGCATGCGTAGTTGATTTCAAAGGTAGTTAGGATGCCCATTTGCCTCATATTGAATTCGCATATAATAACAGTTATCAGTTTAGTATCCGGATGGCTCCATTTGATGCTCTCTATGGTAGGAGATATAGATCTCCAATTGGTTGGTTTGAAGTGGGTGAGGCCATAATAGTAGGGCCTAACTTGGTGTTTGATGCCTTAGAGAAGGTTCAGTTGATTAAAGAGAGGCTTAGAACATCCCAGAGCTGACAAAAATTGTATGTAGATGTGAAGAGAAAAGATCTTGAGTTTGAGGTCGGTGATTTGGTGTACTTGAAAATCTCTTTTATAAAGGGAGTGAAAATATTTGGCAAGAAAGGGAAACTCAGTCCTTGATATGTAGGTCCCTACAAAATTCTCAGTCTTTTCGGAAAGGTAGCTTACAAGATTGAGTTGCCTTCAGATCTAGCTTCAGTACACCCAGTGTTCCATGTCTCATTGTTAAAGAAGTGTATTGCTGATCCAGCTGTTCTTGTTCCCCTAGAAAGCATAGATGTTCAGAATAGTCTTTCCTATGAGGAAGTTCCAATCGAAATTCATGATCGTCAAGTTTGTAGAATAAGTAACAACGAAGTTCCACTGGTCAAAATTTTTTGGCGAAATCAGTTCGTTGAGGGAGCCACTTGGGAAGCAGAAGCAGTTATGCTAACCAAGTACCCTCATCTTTTCTCTACGAATTCAAATTTGGTTTAAAATACTAATCTTCTTACTATTTCTCTATATTATGCTCAGTTTCAGTTACACATCATGTTCATGTTAGTCGTGCATTTACAAATAGTTCAGTTATGCATTCCATGCATCAAATATGTATGTTCAGTGTGTAAGCTCAGTCCATCACTTTTCATCAGCTTAACCAGTCTCATTCGAGGACGAATGATCCAAGGGGGAGATATTGTAATACTCCATATTTCCCTAGCATAATCTAAGTCCCAGTACATGAGTATTCATAAATAAAATTTTTGAAATACTCATTAATTTTCAGTTTAGAGCCTACCATTGCGTAGAAAATTCAATTAGCTTTCCAACGATATAAAATTTGCCCAAATCCGATAACAGGTAAGAAGTTATGTCGATTTTATGTTCCAGTTGTTAAACACTATCATTTTAACCCTTAGCGCAACGCGGAGCCAGTCTAAATAACAATTGTCAATTTTTAGTGTGGTACCACGTTGTTGGCGCATCGCGCGAAGGACCTAGTTCACGTTTGGAAATTTCCAGTGAGCCTCCGCGATTATGGTGTGTCGCGGAGGTGGCCAAAATGACATTCCAGTGAAGGGCTAGAATTTTACCGCATCGCGCCATCGTCTATTTTCTCAATTGTCCCTTTTCCTGTGGCTTGGCGCGATAGTGGCGCATCGCGCCAAGGCCAAAATTAGGATCTTCAGCTTCCAGCTTGCATTTTAAAATTTGTTTAGGAGTATTTGGGTCTTTTTACTAAGACCTAGACTTGTCCTAAACACGAAATTTAACCCCTAATTGACCTAAATACTTATCATTATTCAATTCCTCTCAAATTAAAGATCTCCTTTTCAAGAACAAGAAACCCTAGCTCTCAAATTCAAGGTCAAATCTCAAGAACTCACCATCAATCCTTCCAAATTATTTGACTCAAGTATGTTAGATGCTCATCCATGGGTTCCTTTCACCCATGGAGTCCAAGTATCCCATTTAAATTACAAAATTGTTATCTTTTGAAGTTAGTTGATTTTAAATTGTGATTTCACCCATTAATCTCCATGAACTATGATTTTATACCATTTTTCAACAAAATTATTGTTGTTATTCAATTCTCCATATTTCAATGTTATCATTCCTTATATTAAATCATGATTTAGTATTATTCATGTTGAATTCATTCTTTTACTACAAGTTCCATGACATTCCTATGATTTGATTAACCATGAACTCCAAGTGTTTGATAAAATACCTACAAGAGTGATTGATTTAATAAAAGCCTTCATGCTTTGTCCTCTAAGCTTTAGTGTCATTTTACTATTATTGTTTTGAGTCCTGGGGTAATTGAATACTCGAAAACCATAGCTGTTTACTTAATCTAGTCTCAATACATTATAGAATAGTCTTCAGAACATATTATAAGCATTATTAAGACAGTCAGATATCAGTCAGTTAAACTCAGAACTGTCTAGTATTTAAGTATCTTTCAGTTGGGAGTAGGATTTAGCACCGAGCAAGTGTAGGGATGGTGGCTTCCCCGTCAGATAGGAAGAGTCATTAGTAACAGTCCCTATACTCCTGAACTAGGTAGCCAGTGTAGGATATATGAAGTCACCTGTCAGTTTAGGATTGACTATCTTGCAGGGGTCACCCGTAAGTTTAGGCTTGATTTCCTTAGTCCTTCAAACAGTTTATCACTATAGTGGATCCACATAGCCAGAATTAGTACTCGTGGGATGGTATTAACACCCTTCAAGCTGGGGTTACAGTTTGGATGCCAATTAGCTGAGAGTGGGGCATGTCAGTTAGATGATAGCTCCCACAGTCTCAGTCCAATAATTAGACTAATACTTCAGTCTTAGTGTTGTTTGACCAAAGCATACAAATATTAGTTATTTTAGTTTTTCAGTTTATAGATTTTACTTAGTTCACATTATGGGCTTGGTAATGCATCTTGAGTATCTAAAAATTTTCACATATCTTCAGTATATACAAGCCATCATGAATACACAGTATTTATAGATTTCACATATTTCCAGTATCTACGGATTTCATTCTCTTTATTCAGTACTCTATGCTTTACATGTATATTCAGATAATTTATTATTCCTATTCATAAAACCATGCATATCAACCTACCTCATTTAGCATACCAGTTCATTCAAAGTACTGATTGCATACTATTTCTTGTGCTATGATGTATTATATAATAGATTGTGATACCTATTTCCCGGACTGCCCTTAGACATTCAGACATCTCAGCAGTAGCAGTGGTGAGTCCTCATAGTTTGAGGAAAGATTATTGCTATTTAATGTTTTCAGTCTAGTAGTTAGTTGGGGTTAGTTGGGGCCTATCCCATCAACTCCCAGTCATTCATTTTATAGGCTTTCAAACATTAGAGTCAGTTATTCAGTATTCAAACTTCAGTTGACACTACAGTTAGTTATTTAGTTTATTCAGATTCTAGTATTTTTATCAGACTTAGATAACTATGTTTTTCATATTCATAATTTTGTTTTTAAAACATTATGGCATATTAGTTATTCTTCCGCATTTATGATTATATTATTCCGTTCTCACAGCAAGTACCAGTTAATAGGTTATCTTGTGGTCTCTCGAGACTATAAGCACCGTGTGACGCCTAGGGTATACTCTCAAGGATTAAACTATGCTTGCTAAAAAAGTCTCATTATGGCTTAAAAAGTCCCCCAGGCAGTGGTATAAAAGGTTCGGCTCTCTTATGACCTCTCATATGTTTTGAAGGAGTAGTTATGATAGATGTGTCTACTTCAAGGAGGTAAGTGATGGTTCGTTCATGTATCTTATTTTGTATGTTGATGATATGATGATTAAAGAAAAGGATATGAGAGAGATAATAAAAGACAACGTCTAGATTAGTAAGGAGTTTGAGATAAAGGATTTAAGAGCAGTAAAGAAGATTCTTGGCATGGAAATTATGAGGTCTAGAGAGAAGTATAAGTTATACTTGAGTCAAAAAAAGTATATTGAGAAAGTGCTTCACAGGTTCAATATGTAAAGTGCCAAACCTATAAGTGATTTACTGGAAGATTACTTCAAGCTCTCGGCCACTACATCTCCAAAGACAAATAATGAGCATAACTATATGTCTCGAGTTCCATACTCTAGCACTGTTGGGTCTCTTATGTATGCGATGGTGTGTTCCCAACCAGATTTATCTTATGTCTTTAGTGCAGTTAGAAGATACATGGCAAATCTTGGCAAAGAACATTAGAAAGCAGTTCAGTGGATTTTCAGATACTTGCATGGATCTGCTGATGTTTGTTTGCAGTTTGGGAGAAATAGAGACGGAGTAATAGGGTACATTGATTCTAATTTTGATTGGTGGATGTTTTATTAGTTGGAAAGAAATTACAGAGGCTATTAAGGAAGCTAATGAGGTAGAGTATATGGCTATTACAGAGGCTTTCAAGGAAGCTATTTGGTTGAAGGGTCTGTTTGGTGAACTTAGCAAAGACTAATAGATTACTATGGTCTTTTGTGATAGTCAGAGTGCTATCTTCCTTACGGAAGATCAGATATTTCACTAGAGGACAAAGCACTTTGATGTTCGATATCATTTTGTGTGTGAAATTATTGCTCGCGGTGATATTATGGTAAGCAAGATAGGTACCCATGATAACCCTGATGATATGATGACCAAGACACTACCAAGTATCAAGTTTGAGCATTGCTTGGACTTGGTTGATGTTAACTGTTGAGATGTACCCTTAGGAAATTTTGTGGAAGAGGTGGAGTGTTAGTCATGAAATGGATTTGAATTCTGAATTAGAATTCGTTTCAAGGTTAAGATTGTTAGAGTTATGACCAAAATTTGGTTAATCTAGTTTCACGACCCGAGTTGGGGCCCTGGCCGTAATGAGCATCTGGAACCATGAATGCCCAAACGCTCTTCTACATCTAGTAATCATGCACAATATTCATATAGCATACGAAAATTTATGGAAAACAATACAAAAGGGTACCATGGTCAAATGTATAAACTTGAAAAATTTGAAAGGAGTTTTGAATATTCTAGACATATGACACCCTCCTGCAAAATCTCCAACATTGCAAGATCCATCATAAGTCTGGAAAAAAACTGGGACAAGGCCCCAAGTCAGACCCAAAAACAAAATGTAATAACAATGCTCAAGAACAGGCGTTCCGAAAGAAAGAAGGCTCACCAACTGCACACTGCTATCTAACACTTCTACGGTTTAGCGGGACCCCTGGACAGAGTTTCAGACCCTGAAATATAGGGGATCAATATAGAAGTATTGGTACATAGAGTAATCCAAAATAATGCGTTTATATATATAAATTAGATGAGAGTAGGTCATGAAATATCATGCATGATATAGTTTAAAGTACATGGGCAATTCTTTATTAACGTAAAACATTCTTGTCAATTTAGTTCTATTTTTTGTATTACTTCTGAGTTAGGTGACACTCCTCTACAAGTCTGATATTCCACGGGCTATATGAAATCCACCATTGACTCGGCGAGGAAGCCCCCAACCCAAGTTTTTCACAAGGGTTGGAGTGTTTGATTCTGATACACCATAGGGAACTAGGCCAGCGTAAAATTCCTCTAGGGGACATAATAACCCGTATTGCCAAAGCACAATTTTGGGCAATGAGTTATATGAACTGAAGCCTTCTTCTGGGAACCACCTAACGTCTCTTGATGTCCAATTTTAGCCTTTTCTAAACATGCATCTTTCTGAATTCAAATTCTGTAAGTCTGAGTATAAATTTGATTTCTATTCTATTCTGTGTCTGTTATGGCATTATCTATTTTAGTATCGTCATACTAAGACATGCATGTCATAATTCTGAGCCGAAAAAAATATCATGCGTAATTCTTTCATTTAAAACAATTTTTAGACCACCAAAACATTAAGACAATTATGAGAGAATTCATATTTCTAAACATAAGTCAAAACTATGCAAAGATTCTCATCTTTTCAACAATTCCTACAAGTGGTGGTCAATTTCTCATAACATTCCTAAAATTCCTTCAATTATCACATTTAGCATTTAAATCATGATTATATCACCCTCTCAAATTCTCAATCATCATAAAATTCATGTAAAATAATAAGACTCTTGATGCATTCTTTAAATCATGCAATTCAGGAATCCATAACTTGGAAATTAAGTAGTAACACAATGGGGGGGGGGGGGAATATTCAATAATTCATGCTCTCAATTCTTATTTCAAGACTTCTACACATACATACATATATACTAGTCAAATCACTTTCAAGGGAAGGCCTAAAGACCAAAACAATATTATCAAGGGCTTCAAAAACATGATTCTAGTTGTAAATCCAAAACCCTTTTGTAAGTTCATGATTTCTAAACCTTTAACATGATTAAGAAGAGTTTAGTATGACCATGTAGTTTTAGGAAAACCCTATGTACCTTAGATTACAAGGTTTGAAGTGTAGAACTCGAATCATGACTCGTTTATTTGAATTCTTGATCTTAGGGATGAGTTTCTTGATCTTTAGGGAAGAAGCTAGGGTTTTGATTTGAGAGAAAAATTGAATTATATAGTGTAATATGGTTTTTGGGGCGCAAATCTTATGTTATGGATGAATTTTGGGTGAGGGGAAGTGACCACAATGCCCCTAGAACCATTAGAAACTAATTTGACGAGTGAAATAGTTCCATAACGCGCTGGCTGACGCGTTACGTCGACATTGCATCAGCTTACTGCCTCACACGGAAAGTGGTATAACTTTTTGCTCGGTTATCGAATTTTGGCAATATTTTTATCTTTGGAAAGCTAATTCAATTATCTACAATTTAGTTGATTTTTATCTGCAAAATTATATGTGTATAAAAGGTTATACACGTTCAAACTAGTCCTTTGTAGAATTGAATATCCAATTTTGAATGAATGAAAGGTTCTTAGCTCAACTTTGCTTTAGGCCATTTCTATGAACATTTTTCACCTCAGAATCACTTCATATACTAGGAAAAAGATCATGAAGCATGAATCTAAACATAAACCATGGAATTAGAGCATACTCACGTAGGAACGGCTATTCAATTTATAGCTAAAAAATGCGGGGCGTTACATTATTTCCCCCTTGGGATCATTCGTCCCCGAATGATAGGTAGGGACTTTTGAGGATCTAAAAGTGTAGAATAAAGAATGTAATCTAGAATTGAATATTTTTCCTCAATGAAACATACAAAGGCATTAAATGAATTTCATGGTAACCTCGAGCGAAATGTGTAAGCACGTAACATGAGGAAATGAGACTTTACATAGGGATGATCTTGCACATGAGCTCTATGAAGCATAATAACCACAACATAAGGCATGCATTAATTTGGGGATAACAGGACTGACTTACATCGGTACTAATCTTGAAATAAGATTTCTCAGAAGATTGGATTAGAAGCATTCTCCACCTCTCATGATACAACAAATAGACTTAGCTTAAATGCACTACTCAGCTATGCCCTAACATTAAATAACATACTTCGTTCTTTCCATCTTACAATTCTCCCATCACACATCTAACTATAAGAGTTTGAGTCCCGTTACTTAGTTCTGCTATGTTGAAGACTAACTGAAAGTTAAAAGGTGCTAACTTAAGCTACGGGACCCTGTACTTTACATCCCTTTAAGAATATTTCTTCACCTTATCACTATCATCAAACACACTCAAGATTTAATTTAGAGAGTACTAACCACATAGCACATAGGTTTGTGTTTCCAGCAACCACAACATTTAAGCCTAATCATTACTACACCCACTACATGGATCTCCCCACTAAGACCAACGATTTCAATCACTCCCACAAATATTTTTACCATATTCCTATTTCTTAGCTATTTCACACAACAAAAGTGCATCTCCTTACTTTCCCTTTCACCTCTAACCTTTTCTTGAGAATCACTTCAAATTTTCACCTTTAAGACATCTACTCCTCTACCTATCACATCACCACACTTCCACAGTCACCATCATACTATCATACGGAGGGTTATTAAGGGACCCGAGCATAAACGTCATGAATGAAAGTAACACTATTAGACCATAACTCATACTTATTGCACTACTCAACTAGGGAAACAAGATAAAGACATGATAAAATAAACACGAAATGCTACATATATCAAGTGTTTGGTTCATAAGTAGAGAGTATTCGAAAGAAACATAGTACAACATAAATTCTTAGGATAGAGCACAGTGAGAAAACATTGGTGCATATATCAAGATAAAACAAGGGAAAGAGATCAAATTACCCTCTTGGACCTAGAAATCAATAGGACGAACTGGGCACCCGACGCGTTAAGTGACGTACCGCGTCGGCCCCAAGCGATGCAATTCCTAGCGCGGCGCATCAACATCGCGTTGACCCACTAGTTTGATCATTCAAACATGCCTCAAACCTCATCTAAAAAATCTGAGACTTTCCTGAGACACCCCCTAACACCCCTGATCCTGAATCAACTCAAAAATCTACGTTCCGAGGTTGGGAAGATCAATTTAAAAATCATGGAAGTTAAGAGGTCATAAATATGACTAAGTTTTTTTGACAATTAGAAAGATTCTCAGGATGTCAACTCTCCATATTTGCATCTAAGAGTGGTATTGAGTCAAGAATGCTACGGGGTGTTACATTACAACTCAGATAAAAATTGCCGCTTGAAGCGATTGCTTCTCTTTTAAGGAACTGAGATTTGGCAAGAGTTTGCACAAACTTTATCACTTTGACTAAGCACGACATAGGATGTATCGGTGACACATAGAAATATATTTCCTTAGGACCAAACATGCTGAGAGACATAGATTTAGATCATGAGCAAGTTAACATATGGCTTGAATGCATGAATGGAAGGATTACTGAGAGACATAACTGCTTCTAGTTTGGAGGTCAGATCTTAAACATAAGTTCATACAGAACTCAAACCATAGGCATAGTCATGACTTAAACACCTGACATAGGACATTAGAAGAATAATCTTTGAAATGGAAGTAGAAGGAGTATGCTTGGGTAGGAATAGATTTATCATGACTCCTCCCTGCAACTTGCTGTATTGAGGCAAATTCAGGAACTAACTTAATTCCCCATCTCCCCCTTAGATAAAAGTGACAATCCTTGACTTACGGACATAACCTTACACCAAAATCTATAGCCACAAATCTCAACACAAAAGAGACAACACCATATACTTAAACTCTAAACTCTCTATGAAGAACTATACTCTGAAGGCCTTGCTTGTATGTAAATGCTACTCTTAACATCCGCTAGCCTCTATAGCCATCACTCTACATCTACCACTCTCATGAGCGCACGCATCCACACTCCTTATCACAAAAAGGGGTATCAGTATATACATGAACACAAACTCCTTTCGTTAATCTCTAATACAAAAATACTAAATTATTTTCTAGGACATTCCCCTTTAAGGACACTAATCAGAATTTCCTCTAACCCCTAAGGTCATCAACTTATGACTACCATTATCATAGGTATAGACACCCACACTTTTGAACACTTAATACTTTATCTTCAATTCCTTAGAATAATCGCATTACACCTAAAATCACATAACTTGCAACTTAATAAAAATTTGTAAAACCATACCTAAGGCTCACATTGTCTACCTATATTTCCACAAGTTCTACTTTAATGAACACTATACAACAACTCCCTAGACTTCTTCATACTACAAAATTAAAAAACACAAGCTGGGTACACTTGACACTTATACCATACAACCTTATCTAACAACATGCTATCTTGGGTTCAACTTATTCTTATATGACTATCACTCTTATCATCTTAATGACTCAACCACAATTCATCATTTTTAACACTAGTCCTCAAGTATACATATCACCATTTATCCACTCCCTTTTTCACAAATTGCCAACCTTGGCCATTTCCCACATTACATCAAGCCTACTAATTAATTCCCATAAAACATGCATCATCAATCTCGAGCTACTATTCTCACAACTACATTCCACATCTAAAGTTCAAGACTGTTGTCTATCCTCAATTACGTACAACCGATGAAGCATGCTATATATTATGTTAGTCCATCAAATTGGGAAATCAACCCAAATATTTTACTTCACTTAACTACTACCGACAATCACAACCCCCTCATGACATCACGATTGGAACTCAACATCCACAACATACCTTCTCACATAAAGTACTAGCTTACAACTACTAGAGAAAGAAAAATCAACGGGGAGGGGGGGGGGGGCTAAAGTCACCAACTAAGAATAGACGGTCTAAGTCTTATAATATAACCTATTACAATCTTATCAACATATTCCACTTTCTCACATATAGTTACTTACCCATGCATACATCACAACTACCTTCAAAATTCCATATACAACAATGTATCTATACTTATAACTTATTTGCTATTTTAACACTTTCTATTCACAGCCTATAAGGGATTCATATAACAATCATCACCATCCATTCTAGGCTCCTTCCCTATTTTCTATAACTAATAATTGTAGATAGCCACCTCCTTCATAGACTACCATACAATCAATAAATATTACAACAACATTAGTCACTTACTATAAAAACGCAGATGTCACCCTCACTACTAACCTTGTGACTTCATGTCACCCACTTCTGGACCATCTCACTACAATTAGGTCAGGACACTTTAACATACACTACTACTTGAGTGGAAATACAGTTCCAACATTCTTATCCTTAAACATGACATCCACAACAAGAATTTATTAAAGGAGACTGAATACACTCCATACCTCAGGTTCAACCGTACGACTGATTCAGAAAGGGGTATATACTTAAATAAACACACTTTAAAGCACTTAAGGACTCCTCTCAAGTCCTTGTACAAATTCATAAATTTATAGACAACTCAATCAGAGGGAACCACATCGTTGGGGGAGCTAGACTCTTAGACTTGTATCGCTTCAATAGTGAGGCATGACCCATGAAATTAGAACGAGGAATGCACTTGGGTAACTTTCTTATGGACAACTTTATAGCATGAACTAGAGTATGAAATAATAAGAAACAACTCCTAAATGCCTGTTAGCCTCCTGATTATAAGTGTGGTGCACAAGACTCCTATAAGCAAGAATCTACTAGACACGATTTACAGACACCCTGGGACCATGAACTAAGCTCTGATACCATACTTGTCCCGACCTGAGTTCGGGCCCTGGCCCTAACGAGCATCCCAAACCATGAAGGCTCGAGTGCTCTTCTAAATCTGGTAATCATGCACAATATTCATATAGCATAAGAAAATTTGCGAAAAACAATCCAAATCATTACTATAGTCAAATGCATAAACTTAAAAAATTTGAAAGGAGTTCTGAATATTCTAGATATATGACACCTGTCTGCAAAATCTCTAACATTATAAGATCCATCATAAGTCTAAAAAAAAACTGGGACAAGGCCCCCAGTTAGACCCAAAAACAAAATGTAATAACAATGCTATAGAATAGGCCTTCCAAAAGAAATAAGGTTCACTAACTGGACATTGCTGTCTGACAATTCTACGGTTTAGTGGGACCCCTGGATTAAGTTTCAGACCCTGAAATCTAGGGGGTCAATAAAAAAGTACTGGTACGTAGAGCAATCCAAAATAATGCATTTATATATATAGATTAGATGAGAGCAGGTCATTAAACATCATGCATAATATAGTTTAAAGTACATAGGCAATTCTTGACTAACATAAAATATTTTTGTCAATGCAGTTCTATTCTTTGTATTACTTCCGAGTTAGGTGGCACTCCCCTACAAGTTTGATATTGCATGGGCTATATGGAATCCTTCATTGACTTAGCGGGAAAGCCCCCAACCCAAGTTTGCCACAAGGATTGGAGTGTCTGAGTCTGATATGACATAGGGCACTAAGCCAGTGGAAAATCCCTCTAGGGGACATAATAACCCATATCGCCAAAACACGATTTTAGGTAATGAGTTATATGAACCCAAGCCTTCTTTGGGGAACCACCTAATGTCTTTTTATGCCCAATTTTAGCCTTTTATGAATGTGCATCTTTCTAAATTCAAATTCTGTAAGTTTGCATAGAAATTTGATTTTTATTCTATTCTGTGTCTGTTATGAAATTATCTATTTTGGTATCGTCATACCAAGACTTGCAATTCATAATTCTGAGCCATAAAAATATCATGCATAATTCTTTCATTTAAGACAATGTTCAGACCACCAAAACATTAAGATAATTATGAGAGAATTCATATTTCTAAACAGAAGTCAAAACTATGCAAAGATTCTCATCTTTTCAACAACTCCAACAAGTGGTGGTCAATTTCTCAAAACATTCCAAAAATTCCTTCAATTATTACATTTAGCATTTAAATCATGATTATATCCTCCCTCCAATTCTCAATCATCATAAAATTCATATAAAATAATAAAAATCTTGATTCATTCTTTAAATCATGCAATTCAGGAATCCATAACTTGTAAATCAAGTAGTAACATAAAGAGAGGGGGAAAAGATTCAATAATTCATGCTCTCAATTCATATTTCAAGACTTCAACACATACATACATATATACTAGTCAAATAAGTTTCAAGGGAAGGCCTAAAGACCAAAATAATATTATCAAAGGCTTCAAAAACATAATTCTAGTTGTAAATCCAAAACTCTTTTGTAAGTACATGATTTCTAAACCTTTAACATGATTAAGAAGTGTTTACTATGTCCATGTAGTTTTAGGAAACCCCCACGTACCTTATATTACAAGGTTTGAAGTGTAGAACTTGAATCTTGACTCATTTTTTGGAATTCTTGATCTTAGGAATAAGTTTCTTGATCTTTGGGAAGAAGTTAAGGTTTTGATTTGAGAGAAAAAATGAATTATCGAGTGTACTATGGTTTTGGGGCGCAAATCTTATGTTATGGATGAATTTTGGGTGAGGGAAAGTGAGCAAAATGCCCCTAGACCCATTAGAAAATGATTTAATGAGTGAAACATTTCCATAATGCGTTGGCCGGTGCATCACATCGATATCACGTTGGATTACTACCTTACACAGAAAATGGCATAATTTTTCACTTGGTCATCGGATTTTGGCGAAATGTGCATCGTTGGTAAGCTAATTCAATTATCTATAATTTGGTGGATCTTTATCTAAAGAATTATATGTGTAAAAAGTTATACATATTTAAAGAAGAACCTTATAGTATCGAATATCCAATTTTGGATGAATGAAAGGTTCTTAGCTCAACTTTGGTTTAGGCCATTTCTATGAATATTTTTCACCTCATAATCACTTCATATACTAGGAGAAATATCATGACACATGAATCTAAACATAAACCATGGAATTACAGATTATGCACATAGGAACGATGATTCAATTTCTAGCTAAAAAATGTGGGGCGTTACATCCAACCCAGAAAGTTTTGTGGTGCGACGCATGTTTGTGATTTTTAATGGGGTCTATAGTGGTAGCGTAGGGATCAGACCGATAGACCCAATCCTGGAGCCCACCACTGATTCTGATGGGGTACGGGGGTATGGACCTCTATGTTTTAGGCCTAGGACTTATTTGTATGCACATATTATATAAGTGCATTTAGTGGGTTGTTTTGGGTATTTGAAAAAATTGGTCATTGAGACAATTTATGACACCCCAATTTTCTAAATCGGAATGCTACATGGTGCTCATGATCCCAAAGGACCACAAGCTTACCCATGACTGATATCTATACCTGTACAATGCATAATATATCATGAAAATAGGGAAACATGTACTGAATGGCCATAAGGTTCAAATATGAATAAACATCTAATAAGATAATGTGTGAAAACGATATAACAATACCAAAAAAAATCTGAAATAACTGTCTGGCATGCTATAGTATGGAAAACCTCTAAACTGTCTGAATAAGGAGTTGATGGAAGATGTCTTCAACTAACTCTATCTAGCAACTGAACTAAAATAGTAAATGAAATAATAATCATATCTTCCTCGAATGAGAAGGACTCACTGCAAACTATGAACACTGGAATGCTACTGCTGATCTGGAAATCGTGCCTCTGAACCTATAGTGTAATATAAGAGAAAGCACCATAGCATAAATACGTCAGTACGTCTGAATGTACTGAGTATACGAGTGAGGTAGGCTAAATACAAAGGGTTATATGCATGAAAAATACTGACTGATATGAACGTGAGAATGCATACATGCATATGTAATTGTAACTGAACTTATGCAGATACTGACTACTGAGTCTGAATACTGACAACATGATGTAATGTTACTGAGATACTGAATAGTTTAACAGCTATTTCTAATAGTTTGAATAATGAAGAACTGGTCTAGTTGACTATGTCTAAAAGTCCTGAAGATGAATACTGATATCATGAATTCTAATAACTGATGTGACTGATAATATGAGTTATAAGAACTGATATAACTGATAGCATAAGTGACTGTATCTGACATTCCATAAATATGAAGGAACTATCTGAGTTTTGCTTTATTTCTGAGTTGACTGTATCTGACAGTCCTAAAATCTTAAGAACTATCTGAGCTCTTTTACTGAGACTAGGGATGAAACTGAGACTGTGGGAAGTAGTTGCCTAACCGATATGCCCTAATAACTCATATAGCTAAGTTGGGTTCCGGTCTCTGCCCCAACTGGAGGGGTTTTAATATCGCGCCACTGGTAAGGACAGCTGTGAGTGACCCTTATCTAGAAGGTACTAAACTGAGAATGGTGGAAACCCTAAATTGATAGGTCAAACCACCTCATCAACCCTAATATGATAGGTTAAGATGTCTCAACCTATATGGGCTACGTAGTTCTGGAATACAAGGATAACTACTAAGAATCACACCCTGAACTAGTAGGTGAGTTCCCATCCTTAGGTTCACTCGGTACTAACTTCTACTGCCACCTGAAGAAAACAGAACTGAATAACTAAGCTAAACTAAATAATTGAACTGAACTAATTAGTTGAACTGATACTGATTAACTGGACTGATACTAGTGGTATTGTTTAGCGGAGCTAAACTAAGTTTACTAGATTCCGATGACTGATGGAATGTACTGAGTTCTGAGGACTGGTTGAGAGTACTGAAGTTACTGAGATTAACTGTGAATACTGAGGTTATTGAGAACTGAGATTATGGAGATTACTAGACTACTAATATTACTGAGTTTTCCTGAATCACATGACTGACTGAATTCTATAGATCATGGCTTGACTGAGAGTATCGTGATAACATGACATGGCTCTAGGCACACAACTATATTTTTTGGGTACAAGTACTCCCAGGACTCGATGGAAGGAAACTGACACAACTTGACTTTCTTGAGTACATGACCATCAATAACAATCCATAATACATGAGTGAGGGATTTCATGAAGTACAAGGTCATAATAATATCTACCATGAATAGGAATGCTTATAATCAAGTCATAAATCTCATATTCTAATATCATGGGCATTTCGACAACATATACTATTCATAACAATGGCATGGAAACCATTTAAGTACAAGGGAATGGCAAACATGTATCATTTAGTTCATATTGTAATAATTTGGGGATAGCTCATGTAATACTTCAAAATCATTATCTTGTTCATAGCATGGAAGGCATATAGACACACTATGAATCCATTCCTCTATCATCATGTACATTCCATTAACACATATATTGCACAACAATGACAAGTGAGCTCTTTGAACATAATAGACTACCATGAATTTATCTTATAGTTCACCCCTAAGTTATAATACATGATTTTTATCATTCTAGGCATTTTATCAAACACCTTACATGCACAATATTGAGCGTAGGCAAATTTAGAAATCTTGAACCACCCAAATTCATGGGTTTTCAACTAACATGCCCATACACATCTTGGAAACACATTTAGATACCCTATTGAAAGACAATTAACAACCATCAATATGAAAATAATCACACAACAACATAAAGATCATAATTTATTATTTAAAACATGGTTCTTGAGCTCCACGGATGAAAGGGATCCGTGGATGAATACTACACATACCTTATTTCTTAATTACATGAAGATTGATGGAGAGAATTGTTTGAACTTGAATCTTCTATAAAAAACCTAGATTGTTCTCTTGAGAGTATTTTGAGAGAAAGAATATGTTTTGGTGAAATAAGGGCTTAATTTCATGTTTAGGCATTATATAGGGGTGGGAAAAGGACCATTTTGCCCCAAAAATAGACTGTTTAAGTCACCTGGACTACAACATGTGCGGCGCACACTTTATGACACACATTAGAATGTGCGTCGCACACCTTATCACACACATTAAGTTGTGCGTCACACACCTTATGACATACTTTAGGTTGTGCATCACACACCTTATGTTAGGCGACGTACTCCACTTTGTAGAGTCATAACTTCTTGCTCGGCTGTTGGATTTGGGCAAAATTAGTATCGTTGGAAAGATAATACAAAGAGATTTAATTTTATATATAGTAGTACCTATAATTCAATATATACAAGGAGTTATGACCAATTAAATTTGACCCAAGTTTTGACGCTCACTAAAACTTGAACGATCGGGAAGCTTTCAAGTTGTACTTAAGTTAGGGAACCTCTATGATCTAAATTCATGCTCAAATAGATTCACGCACTACACAATTGATTAACACACTAAATTTACATAGGATTCGAGGCTTTTGAAATGTCTACGCATAGGAATGATGAATTTTCATTCTAGTCCAAAATGTGGAGTATTACACAATTTGTCTCTACGTTTTACTCTCTCTCTCCATTATAGGGAATTCCCTTGCCTCTTCCCATGGTTTTTCCCGCAAGGATTTCCACGTAAATCTATGTGTTCTTGTTTTTCTTTGTGCCTGTGGTTTGCTTTATTCTGTCCAATCATATCACACCTAAAAATGCCAATATCTTTTTATCATAGAACCAAAACTTCCTCTCTATCCTTATTAGTTCATTCTTGAGTACCTATCAAGCAAAATTTTAATTTGCATACTTTCACTTGTTGTAAAATCTATTGCATGTATAGTATATATCACCTTATTATAAGATTAAATAGCATAGCTCTTTAATTAGTCATGTACTTGACCTATACAAGTAGTATTTTCAAAACGATGAGTATTATAGATGTAGTAGACATATGATTTATTATTGGACACGATACATATAAGAAAAGATGGAAACTTTATTTTCTATATTTTGTAGGTAATAGTTCTATAGTATTTTGTATCCTAGAATAGAATATATTTCATATCATAGAATATACTTAGGGGTTGGAACAAATTCGGTATAATAAGGAGGCTACTCTGTGAATACAAACAAGTTTTTTTTTCCTGATTGTTCTTTATCATGATATCATAGTGAAACGACCCTTAATATACAACTATGTTCTTTCTTCCTTTTTAACCTCTCTTTCATTCTTTTCATTCGACTTATTCCTTCACAAAATAATTGTTCCTTTCATCATCATGATGAACATAGGTCCAGGTATGTCAATCACGACCCATCATCAATCTACTATTTGAGTTCCACATATGGTTTGGGTATGTCAATCGCCATATATACTTTGTCAAGTGAAAATTATGATGTTTGGGTAAAAGCGGCTACCAATGGTCTTGAAGCAAAAGGAAAACTTGGATTTTTTAATAGATATTATTCTAAACCACAAACTGAAATCCGAGCTGAATTTCAAGCGCAACGAGTGAATAACTCAACTATATGTTCTTGGTTGTTTAATTCTATCGATGATACTCTTAAAACAAGTTTTGCTAGATACAAGGTTGCTAGACAGATGTGGAATGACCTTAAGGAACGTTACTCCATCTCCTTTGGCCGTTGGATTAACCAGTTAAAATTTAAACTTGCTTCACTTAAACAATAGTGAACAAACATTATTTCGTACTATAATAAATTTAAATCTTTGTGGGAAGAGTTTACAGGTTATGAAGATGTTACATGTGGATGTTCTTGTGCTGCTACACCCAAATTAATAAGTTGCGCTGACACTGAACTAACCCATCAATTTCTAATGGGTCTAGATAACTCATATTTTGGAGCTTTGCTATCTCTGATCTTGAGCATGGATCTCGTTCCTACTCTTAACAAAGCTTACACATTGGTAAGCCAAGAAGAAAGGTGTAAAAATATTGTTCGAGGACATGAAGAGCGAGAGGTGATTTGGTTTGCAATGTAAGCACTTGGAGGAGGAGGAAAAGGACGACCAGTTCTCTCTAATGCACAACAACCAATCCAGTTTATGGGAATCATGGATCAATATCCTTGCTCTTATTGTGGAAGAAATAATCATGATTATGAACATTGTCATCAATGACTTGGATGGCTCGGATCAGGCCGTGGAAAGGGGAGTGAAACAGGACAACAAAATAATAACTTGGCTCATGGTGGTGGATGTCAGCAACCACAACAACAACAACAACAAGGCACACAACTACAATAACTTCAAGGAATGCAAAATCAACAACCTGCTGCGATGGCAGTGCACAGTGCAGACAGTCCTAGGGAGTCGATCAGCGATTCTTTTGCAAGACTGACAGCTGACCAAGTTCAATGATTTTATTCTTTGATCAAAATTTTCCCATATGTAAATGACAAATTATATGGTAAGGCATATATAAGTGTGTTATAGGATGCATCAATACACTATAAAAACATGACAATATTCTAGATCATTGGTTGCTCAATAGTGGTACATCTCATCATGTCACATGAAATCTAAATTTACTATTTGATACTGTTGATATGTATTAGCTGCCAGTATGCCTTCCTGATGATACAAAATTACCAACCACCAAATTAGTATGTGCCAAATTGACAACCAACCTTATACTACAAGATGTTTTATTTGTGTCTAATTTGTCTTGTAACCTTATTTCTATTGGGCAATTAATTACAGATCACAAGTGCCATGTGAAATTTGCTGACAAGTTGTGTGTGATAAAAAGACCCCACTTTAAGGATTTAAATTGGTTTGGGTGAGCAGCGAGACAGGGTGTACTATTTTCAACGACTGACATAGGAGACAAACCAAGTCGCGAATTCTATGGAAACATACAGGAAATTCTTTTAGTCAAAATTTATCAAAGTCATCAATATTAATTAATATACCCTCTAAAAGGATAGATGGTAGTATTTGTTATGCTACTATCAAGAAAACAAACTAGAACGTATTTTCCATTGAGTAATAATAAAGCCCTTGCTATTTTTGATTTAATTCATGTTGATTGTTGGGGTTCTTATCGCCATTGTTCTTTTACTGGTGTATATTATTTCTTAACTATTGTCGAGGACTTTAGTAGAGCTTCCTTGGTCTACTTAATGTTGGATAAAAAAGAGGTTGGAAAATAGTTGTGTGTTCTATGCTATGGTTCAAACACAATTTGCTAAAATAATCAAAATAGTCTGTAGTGATAACGACTTTTAATTTACAAAAGGGGGAATTCCAGAGTTCTATAAAACTGTAACACCCTAAAAGTACCCCTAGACGTCACATGATGCTCAAGACTATGAGTAATCCCAAGCTAACCCTTTAAAACTTCTAAACTTGGAACTCATGATATAAGTAAAATAGCATATGAAATCTGAAGATAACTATATTAATATCTTTACTAAAAGTCTTAAACTTGGAAATATTGAAAACAAACACTTTTGAATCTAAAATAGAAGATAGGCAGACAAGCCTCTACTTCTAACTAGAGAGCCACTAGGACAAGCCTCTGTTGACCTGAACATAACAAAAATCAAATAACTAAAACACTTCATCAATATCAAAGTCTGATAAAATGGACCCTCAAACTATGAGGACTCACCAAAAGTCAGGATGTAGGTGGAGATGCCCGTAGTCAATCACATTGTTGGAAATGAGAACCTGAACCTACTTTATGAGACAATATAGCACATAGACATATATGTGGATTAGTACCTCTGGAATATACTGAGAAGGTGGGGATGGATGCATAAGTAAAACAATAACTCAATATACACAGACTTTTAAATAATGCATGCTAAGTGTAAATGACTCACCTTAGGCTTGAATAAAACAAAGGTTGCAAGATCATAAAACATGAGTAATGAATCATAGGGATAAATTTTGTGAGCCATAACATTTAGTTCTAAATGATTTACTTTTTATTCCTTTTTAGGGAGGTTCCTCTAACTAGCATAAACCATGTGAGTTACTGTGGAGTCCAATG
Organism: Capsicum baccatum var. pendulum; assembly: GCA_030864225.1. Lineage (NCBI taxonomy): Eukaryota > Viridiplantae > Streptophyta > Magnoliopsida > Solanales > Solanaceae > Capsicum > Capsicum baccatum. The sequence goes on from CM061560.1 coordinate 24,845,544, forward strand.
TCTTACCCACGTCGGGGAGAGCTGTCCTACCATTGCTATCGGAATAGAACCTTAACTTAAGTAATCACTATACTTAACCCATATTGGGACTTAAACCTATGGTGGCACGTAATTCTAGGACATGTGACCTCAGACTCATTCCCAACTCAGTGCTAAATACTACTCCTATGTTACTTATATGTTCATACTTTAGGTAATCCACCTTAAAATAGAGAAAGAGTTTATAGAATGAAAACCAATTATGCATCTTTTTCTTTAAATCATAATCAGGATGAACAAATGTCTATTCCATATCTTATCTTAAGATTAAAAGTTCAATCTTTGCTTTAAATCATGATATAAAACTTGTCAATGGAGCTTAGGAGCATAATCTTCTTGTAAACTCAATACTTCAACTTAGGGCTTTAAATATATGCTTTAAATTTATGGAAATTCATAACAAAACATCATGCTCAATGATCACATTAAAATCTTTCAACAATATTGAGTAAAGATGATGAAATCGAAACCACAATATGATTTTTACAAGTAAAACATGAATATAAGAAATCCTTGATGTACTTAAAGATTTCAATATCATGGTAATGACATAGTTCAAGAATATAGAAATTCGGGTATGAACCTTAATTCAAAACAAGTAACTTAAGTCTTAAAACTATGCACTTTGGGAACAAGGGTGAAAGGGTACCCTTGTTCATCAACCCCACATACCTTAAACTTTTAACATAAAAGAGAAATAAAATTCTTGATGCTTTCTTGAAGGTTCTTGAACTTGGGGAACTTGAATTCTTGATTACTTAGGGATAAAGGAATTGAATTTGTGTTCTTGGGGAAAGGAAATTGTTTTCTTGGGAGGATAATTGGATATGAAGGGCAACATTATGCCCTAACTAATGCCCAAGTTGTGTTATGAATGATTGGTTGAGGGTGAAAAGACTCAATTGCCTCTCA